>WOVY01000097.1:910000-2110000 GCA_013436015.1 Rhipicephalus annulatus | reverse complement strand
GCAATGCTAGATTTGCTTGAGACATCAGAAAAGTCTTGCCATCACAAAATTTTTCTTCAGCCTTAATGAGCTGACCGAATGCTTCGCTATAGTTCTACATTTTATGTGCATGTCACGACAGCAGTTACTGAGCGTGTGCTGAAAGAAGATATTTTAGAGACGCTATACTGTGAAGCATTGGAAGAGACAAGGGACGACACAACACAAGTTTTGCCTTCACTCCCTATATATCCAGGCATGGTCCACGACTTGAAAAAAAAATAGCCGTGGGTACCAGATGTTTTTTTATACACCACAGATGCTGGCTAGGCTGTGTAGGGTAATGAACCTAGGTGTTCAGGTATACAAAGCTTCCAAAACTATACAAAGTAAGAAGTTCGTTGCGTGCACTTAAGGGGTGTTGTATTTTCTACCCCTGTTCGGTAAAAGACAAATGTCGTTTAAATGGTTCAGTGTTAGAATGAGCGGCTAAACTAACCGGCTTACAGCGCTTCTTCGGTGGCATCTGGACAAGTCGCTGTTTACTTTGAGGTACAGTACATGTGACATTTAGACGGAGTCTTATACGGTAATTTTAGTGTTTACGTCATAGACTGTGGTTGTGTTACCTACTTTCAGCTTTGTGCTGTTGTAAGGAGTTAATTCCGGGGCATCGTCGGTTTCCACCACGTTGTCAAATTCTACCATAGGTCAAATCTGATTGGCCCAGAGAGCAGTTACAGCATCTCTAATAGGCTTGAAGAGATGGATTGATTGATATGAGGGGTTTAACGTCTCAAAACCACTATATGGTTATAAAAGAGGCCATAGTGGGGGGCTCGAAAAACTTCAACCACCTGGATTTCTTTAACCTTCAGCCAAATCTGAGCACATGGGCCTACAGCATTTTCCCTTCCATCGTAAATGCAACCACCGCAAACGGGATTCGATCCCACGACCTGCGGGTCAGCATCCGAGTACCTTAGCCACTACACCACTTCTGCGGGGCTAGGCTCTAAATGTCGGCATTCCAAAATATAACAATAAGGCGAAATTAGGCAGTGATTAGAATAGCACCCCACAGCCAGCTCAGTTGAGAAAACTTGGAGGCTTTAGAAATGGCTCGTTACGCAGTGCGAGCGCTAGCGTGCCTTCGATTGCAATGTCGGACAAATAGATTGATTTTCTTTCACACGTTGGAATGCGCAGCGGTCATAATACGCTGTGATAACGCTGACTGGCTGATTTTTTTGTCATTGTTTCTACAGCGAAACTGTGCATGGCTATGTTCTGCCGGATCACGCCCGCGAATAACTGTTGTGTGGAACAACAAATTTTGGATAGCTCATCATCTCGACAAATGCACCGCCTCATTTTTTGCGTCGGAAAGATGCACATGGCGTAAAAATAAACACAGGATATCGTCGACGTGAACAATTTAAAAGGCAAGACTACTTGCTCGAGAAACGAACGTCAGGAAATCGTTTTATTCAGTTGGAACTACGGATTTTCTTACGTACTATAAATGATTTTATTACGAGACCACTGTCGGCGACCACTGATGAGAAAATGGGCAGTTTTAAAACTCGGTACGTATAGCCTGGTGTTAGCATTTATCGCAGCTGCGCGTGCGTCATAGATATCGTCTTAGGCACCCACGTTAAGTTACGAAAATAACGCATCGTACTTTACGAACCTTACCTCTGCGTAGAACATTCCACATCATGCGTGAATATGCGTCATGCGCAAAATAAACACCGAAATCCTGGAGTATATAGATCCCCTCGTTTTTTCAATATAGCCAATAGTGATAATATACTAATTCACTATGGCAGCATCCACATGGTATACCAGACTGACCACATGGTATACCCCGCCACGGTAATCTGCTGGCTGCTGACCCGCAGGTCGCGGGATAGAATCCCGGCTGCAGCAGCTGCAGTTTCAGTGGTGGCGAAAATGCTGTAGGTGGCGTGTGCTCAGATTTTGGAGCACGCTGAAAAACCCTAGGTGGTCGAACTTTCCGGAGCCTTCCATCACGGTGTGTCTCATAATCATATGGTAGTTTTCGGGCGTTCAACACTACATATCAATGAAATCAATACCCAGACCGACCATTGTCACAGCTTCGCTGGTTTCTTTCTACACGGTACCCGGAATTTTATTTTATTGTTCTGCATTTTTTAACCATAGACGACAGCGCAAGTATATATGGCATGATGTTAGCGAATAAACAATGTTGTGAGTCAGCGCTGTTGTTTTGTCCTTCATTTACTGGTGTTCTGTCTTTATGCCCCATTTCGATTTCTATTGTGTGATGCCTCGCAAGTTTTGGTGTATAATAAATGAACAAAACGACCACTTAGGAGCCCAAAGACATGGGTAGTGGGACGGACGGACGGACCGACAGACAGACAGACAGACAGACAGACAGACAGACAGACAGACAGACAGACAGATAGATAGATAGATAGATAGATAGATAGATAGATAGATAGATAGATAGATAGATAGATAGATAGATAGATAGATAGATAGATAGATAGATATGCGCTCATGGCGCCTTCACTTCGGTGGAAAATGCTTCACATAGGGAGTGAAAATTTCTGGAGTCCTCCACTATGATATCTCTCATAATCATATGGTGGTTTTGGGAGTTAAAGTCAACATTAGAGTCAAATCAAACCAAAATGTGTCACACCTAATAACCTAGCAGATTACGCCAAACAGCAGAGAAACGGGTGACATGGGCACTCACTTTCATTTCCTGTTTGTCAATATTTTATGAGTAATAATGTATTTAAGGGCAGAGTGGCGGCGTAGGGTATTCTTAGACATAAACAAACCTCTAAAAAAAAGGGAAGTGTACACGGTTAAATGGTTATGTAATCAAAAACATGGTAATTTCAGCGCGCATGAAGGAGGACTGGTCAAGAAGGGGGAGTTAGTTACTCAGATACGCAATTTCCTTGTGAAATAATTGAGTGTGTGCCGTGGTGGTCAAAAAGGGCTGCAGTTATCAGTAATGCAGGCCTTGATGGTCTCAGATGTCTGCGTATCTGCATTCTATTGATTACTGCTACTACTTTGACTTGCTGCTCTCTATCGTACCTCCTGTTTGCTTATTACTTTGTCAACCTTAGAGAGCAGTGTGCGCTCCTCTGCCTTCTTACAAAAAAGACCATTTAACAATAACCTTTTCACTCTGAGTACACCGCGATGGTATCATCTAGCTGCTGTAGGAAACCAGAAAAATTTGCATCATCAAGGTGCAATGCAAAAGATGGCTTTGTGATATACGAACCCATAGAGGGACAACTGTGGCATGGTTGAGTCCACAGAGAGAATCTTGCTCAAGGGCCCGGCATAAGGCAAGCGACATTAATATCACAATAACCAAAAATGTTCGACCAAGGTTCATTAGTTTAACACAATTGCTGGGCCCTTCACCCTGACCACCAAAACAGCGAAAAACACCACATACCTTGTCCCCAGTTATTGGATTCATACGAGTCCTCTGCAAACACCGTTCCTTTAATAATAATAAAAACTGTTTTATGCACAAAAGTGTTTTTCTCGTCTTTTGTTGATTTATTGGTTTATCGTTTACAGTAACTGTCAAGTCTGTCTATTCATAGCTTAGAAGAGGCATAAGACTTCATGAACTCGGCTTTAGAAAAGCATGAGGCTCATGCATGAGGCATCACAAACGCGCCTTATACCCATTACACTATCTCCGTTTCCCAGTGATATTGGTTGGTGGCCACGGAGGAAAAGAGGGCAGGGGGGGGGGCGAAGCACCGTCTGCGATTGGTGAAACGACGTATACATTATCATATCTAACTCTTGATGGCAGCGAGCCCTTCGATTGTTTCAGCTTTCGATGCAGCGAGAAACACGCGAGCGGGAAGCAGAATGCCATGAGCCTTTGAGCATAGGCCTACATAAAATATTAATAAATTTAATTTTTTTATAAAATTATGCTCAGAAGAGATTGTTAGAGGTGGCTGTAAAGTGCAACTAGGCATCTGTAATCAGTGCATTTAAGCTGTTGTATTGATTGCACAGTGTTACGAATAGCAAGAAAATGCTGTGTAGGCTAATTAATCACTTTGGCTCACGCATAGCTCCATCAGTTTTGCTTCCGTGATATATAAAACATTATGTGTACTATTTAGTAATAGAGAGAAAGAGAGAGAGAAGAAAGGCAGAGAGGGTTGTTCAACGCATAATCTGTTGTCCACCTTGCGGAGGCTAATCGAAGAAGTAATAGATAAGATAGCACAAAAATAGGAAGCCTAGAAAAATAGCAGATGCACATTTAGGGTGAACACACGGTATGTTGACAGACGGTATATAAATATAGTCACCTAGAATGTGGCTTACAATACTTTGCCATAATAGTAGCTTATACATGCCCGGATTGTTCATACAATGCATGGGAGATGCTGTGATAACACGATACTGTTCTGGGACTTTCACCGCCGACTTCAATTCATTTCATTTAATTGATTGACCAGAAGGTAGGGAAGTAACAATTCATTTTTCCCTCCAATTGGTTTGCGTATGGCTGTACACTATGAAAAGCATAATTTGTAGAGTGAACCTTTGTGTTATAGCACAAGCACAGTTTTTAACATGGTTTAGCTTCAAGATTGAAGCCTTGCGATCTGTCCTTTTTGAAGCTTTTGTGTGTTATATATATATTTAAAAAGTCACCTAACTAGACATTCCCATGTCATGTGCCGCAAGGCTGCCATAGTAGTGGTATTTTTTCATCTATTTCTGCCATTAAGTAAGTGAATGTATTTGACAGCTAACGCACGTGCGTGTACGCACACGCACAAACACACTAAGAGTGCTATTATAGGTATGTATAGGCTTGCTACAACAGGGCTAGCCAGATTGTGGGCGTGCAACTATTTTGGCAGCGAGCATCTGCGACGTCCAATTGAGAGGCCACTCATAAAGAAAAGGCTCAGAAAGAGATGAAAAGAAAAGGATGCAAAGACAGACGTCGTGAACTGTGTTACGTACGTTCTTCCCCTGGAAGACAAACACGAGAGGCAGAGACAGAGAAAAAGAGAGCACACAAGATCAAATTGACGATAAAACGGCAGCGTAGGAGCGGAAAGCTTGCCTTCAAAGCGAATGCCGTGCTCCCTTCTGACCTCGGCTGGGATCTGCTCAGAAGGGCCCGCCGAGACGACTTCCTAAATCGTCTTGTTGCCGTTGGCGCGCCCTGCCGTAGAGTGAACGGAGGGTGCGAAAAGGGGGTCGTTCGTGTGTCCACTGGAATTGCTCTTGCCGCAGCTCTTGCGCCCAAGCGTGGCCGGCCGCAGAAAGTTTAAACTGTTTGCCGAAGCAAGGCGAGGTCATAAATGAAAAGGGAGGCGGCGATGAGGCGTACGCTCGTAGACGGTGCCTTAGACTCTGGTTCTAAACGCGGAAATTGAAATCCGAATGGAGATTGTTCAAACTGTTGCTGCTTCAGCGTATAGCCAGCTAAATGTTCGCTCTTCCGCGTACACCGCCTGTATTTACTGTGCTGTGGCACGCGAGCCGCGGCCTTTGACTTCAACTGATAGTTCACTCTATTTCCTTGGTTATGTTGGGATGTTACACTAAAGGAAGAAAAGTTACCAGCAGTGAACATAGGCAATCCCAGGTGGTCTAAAAGTGTGTTAGGACGCTTACATTGCTGTAACCCGCAATTGATCGGAGTAACAAAAGTGTGCAAAAGGAGTTGCTTAAGCTGCTGCAACACTAAATAGACAATAGTAAAGCATATAGTCTACAGTTGGTCACTCTAAATTACACATATGCCCAGCTTTCGTGTTGAAATTGATCCCTCAAAAGCCTAAGTAATTTGAGAACCCCGCCGTGGTGAGTTTTGAGAACCCCGCCGCGGTGGTCTTGTGGCAAAAGTGTTTGGCTGCTGAGCCGAGGGTCGTGGGATCGAGTCCCGGCTTTGACGGCTACACTTTCGATGGAGACGAAAGCGCTGTAGGCCCATGTGCTCAGATTTGGGTGCACGGTAAAGAACTACAGCATTTCCTCGGTCCTCCACTACGGCGTCTCTCAAAATCGTATGATGGTTTTGGGACGTTAAACCTTACGTATCAATGAAATAATTAATTTTATGTTTTGAGATGACTGTTCTTTTAGTTGCGATAACTATTCGACGTTTCTTGAACTAATTTGTTTTAGCTTAAGTTAAAGTGGTCTTCCGAGTGCACCTCTATGAACTTGCGTACTTGTCATCGTGAATACTTTACGCTAGTAACCAACATGATCATGTTGTAGATTCTTACCAAGACTTCGCACACAAATAATGTTGCTGTCAATGCACATGATATCATGCTGCACACACCTACAAATACTACATTACTTTTTGTCATGAGGGAGATGTTATGACTGATGGGATTTTGGTAATATCTAGTGTAACAATTTCATTACACTAAGCCAGTGCTTTCAGCAAACCTTTCAGCAAGTGGTGTTACCAATGGTCGGTTGAAAGGATAATTTTCACCCAATCCGTGCATATGATACCAACATTTGCAACGAGGCACCAATGAAGGTGATAATAGATCAGTATATCATACTATTTACAGACAAAAGACCAAATATACACTACGTCAAAACATCTCTGTAAGGTCTATACATTTTTTTATTCTTTGATTTCCTGAGAGTGAACACTTTCGACGAGTCAGTGCTTGAAACCCTGAACGTTATTGTAATTCGAAAATAATTGTATAAGATTCAATTCAATCTATTCGAACGAAGTGGAGTTTGAGAATAATGAATTCAATTTCATTAGTTGTACGTTGAAGCCCATAATATATAAGTCGACCGTACTCTATTCAACTAAATGCACATGCTCTGAACATTTGGAATGACATTTTGTATGTGTGCACCCCATGACTGTCCGTTTCTGTGTGCACTAATATAGAGCCGGGATTAACTGAAAGTTAACCCCAGCTATAAAAAGCCGGGGCTAACTTAGTAATAGTACTAGCATGTTGGCTGTCAAAGTTTAGGCAACCCAAGCAAGCAGAAATGCAGAATCCAGTTAGTGGACATGTGCACTTACTGAATATCAACCCTGTTCGAGTGCACACACATTCCATAGTAGAGATATAGAAAAGGAACATATCAAAGTTTAGGAGCTTTTATAAGATAGTAGCCACACAGCAGCTTACCAGAATTCGAATGTCTACTAGAAAATGCTATTAGTATATATTAACAAGAGAAAGGCCCTGCTGAAGGATGCCTATTCACCCCCGCCTTTTTCTGGTGCAGGATAACCCTAGCATGCCGACACAAGTTAAATGACAAAACTTTTTTACAGCAGAGTTGTTACGCACGAAGTTCATCGTGTTTTACAAATGCAAAATTATAAATGTGTGAACAGGCACGTGCTCTTTTTGTCGTTGTCTTCATTTTAGTTCGATTCTTCCTGTTTTGCATTGCTCCCGGAACACGTGCACCAATTTGACTGGTGCGGAATGCAATAACTCTGATGGGTGAGTAACGAACACCCGAGGACAGAAATGGACAGATGGAGAGAGAGAGAAACAAAATACAAGGCTTAAAAAATTTCAATTGTAAAGCAATATACTTTAAGGCACGAAAAAACCCCCAATACTATGATAGAGGGCAGAATAATGGGACTGAACAGCGCTTACGACCGTAAGCGCTGTCCAGTCTAATACTTACATCTTCTCTCCTTTTTGAGCATGTGCGCTTAAGAAGCTTTTTGCTTTTTGCAAACACGAATGTTCACCAGATATCCCATCTCGGCGTTTTCTTGAAAGAACAATGGGCAGATACCACGTATAGGGGGAATCCATAATATGTGAAGCATGAATGAAACAGGTTGGTATGTCACTTTAAAATCAGCACAACGTTACGAGGCGGAGGAAAACTATGACGTAGATGACATCCATGTTGTGATTATTATATTTGGACGTGTAATTTACTTTCGTCGTCTATACACGTCACGTGGCACCAAATTTGGTGTATGTAAGGCTAGCGAAACGGCCATGAGCACGATATGAGCGCAGCATGTAGTCGTGTATTACATGGCATGCATGCCATGATTATCATATTTGGACATGTCATTTACTTCTGTCGTCCATTCACGTCACATGATACCTAATTTGGTATACGTTAAGATAACAAAACAGCCACGAGCGTGCTATGAGCGTAGAATGTAGTCATGTTTTACATGACACACAGATCACGATTATCATGTTTCGACGTCTCATTCACCTTCGGTATCTATTCACGTCCCATGATACCAAATTTGGTATATGTGGAGCTAGCGAAATGGCTACGGGTACGCTATGAACGTGGCATGTAGTGATGTTTTACATGACTCGAATATCATGATTATCATGGTTGGACGTGTCATACACCTTCGATGTACATCACGTGCCATGATACCAAATTTGGCATATGTGGAGCTAGCGAAACGGCCGCGAGCTTGCTATGACTGTAGCATGTAGGGATGTTTTTGCATGACACGCATATTATGATCATGTTAGGATGTGTCATTTACCTTCATCGCTCATTCACGTCAGTTGATGCTAAACTTGGTATATGTGAAGCTTTTAAACGGCCACGAGCACGCTTTGAGCGTAGCATGTAGTTATGTTTTACATGACAGGCATATCACGATTATTATGTTTCGACGTGTCATTCACCTTCGTTGTTTATTCACGTCACATGATACCACATTTGGTAGATGTGGAGCTACTGAAACGGCCGTGGGAACGCTATGTGCGTAGCATCTAGTCATGTTTTACATAACATGTATGCCATAATTATCATGTTTGAACGTGTCATTTACCTTCGCCGTTCATTCAGGTCACGTATGCCAAATTTAGTAATTGTAAAGCTAGGGAAACGGCCGTGAGCGCATGATGAGCTTCGTATGTTGTCATGTTCTTACATGGCACGCTTGTCCTGATTATCATGTTTGCACCTGTTATAAGTTCGTCATCCACTGACGTTTTGTAACACCAAATTTTGTATATATCAACCTAGTGAAAGGACCGCGAGCTCACCATGAGCATGGCGTGTAGTCATGACTTACATAGAATGCATGTCATAATTTTCACGTTAGGGGCTTTCACTTATGTTCGCCACGCAGTCATGTCATACCACACAAGTTTTGCAATATGTCATGTGAACGAATCCATAGCAAGAACAGCAAGACCATGAAATGTAAATCAGGACATTCATGACATACATGTAATGATTTCCATATTATGACTAGTCACTTTTTCTCGTCATACAGTCTTGTTATGTCATGCCACTTTTAGTATCAATACGATTATCGAAACGGCCTGAAGAGCTATAAGTCATAGATAGATAGATAGATAGATAGATAGATAGATAGATAGATAGATAGATAGATAGATACGATCAAAGTCACAAAAGTTCGCTTTTTAAAAACTTCTTGGTGAGGCAACATTCAAAACCGCTTACCAGCGATCCGAAGGCGAGCGGTATAGCATCTTGACTGGTCAGGCATGCTACCATAGCTGCAGCATTGCATGTACGCGTGCGCTTCAGCTGCGGGAGGTACTTGGTTCGATCCCCAATGCCAGCCAGCCACCGGCCGGTTTATAAACAGGGGACAGACGGGCTTCGGGGAGGTGACGTGACGCTCCGTGGTAAAACTTACTCTGCCAGGAGGACTTCGAACCCATCGCGTGGGACACGGAGGTCAGGCATGCTAGCGTAGCAAAGCCTTGTAAAGAATAGTATAGTATAGCAAGAGTGTGCGAATGGGAAGTGAAGATAGAGAGGAGATGTGCGAGGGTGACAAGGACGGGAAGCAGGAGGGGAGAATGAGCAAAGAGAAAGGCACAGAAGGTAAGAGAAAGAAATAAGTAGGAAGGAAGAGAGACAAAATATCAGAGTAACAAACTGACACAGAGAGAAACGGAATAAACAAAGAAAACGAAGAAACTTACAAATGAAGACGAAGAGCAAGCATAGATTTGTGAAGTGTATATAGCAAGAGAGGAAAGAAAACACAAATGAGGGTAAATGCGCAGTCCCACCAGTAGCACATAGGTGCCTGCCAACTCTGCTGCACCCTGGTTTTGCGAGACTTTGCACACTACGGACGCTCGTTTATAGTAAAAAATTCAGCTTGGTAGTATTTCTTCAGTCTGCCTAATTTCACCTGTCATATTGATGTTGACTACATTCTTCTACATTTGTTAAGTTTTAGGTGTGATGCATCGATGGCAGAATATACTACATGTGAAGCGAAAAATGTTAGTATACAATGTTCTTTTTTCATCCCATTTAGATTGTCATCTTGTCTGGTGTACCGGGTCTAAAGCATCATCAAATGACGTGGTCACATTACAAAATTGCTTTGCGAAGGATAGAAGGTGTATTCTACAACGCAGACACTGCTCCAATATCTGCAAAATACAGACTATTAACAGACATACAGGCATAGCATATTATACAGGCATTGCTAGTTGCTTCAGATACCAGGTTCTGTCTACTTTTCAACCAGAAATACGCCGAGGAAGTACCATTTTACGTACATTGGCTGCCTTGCAACCTATTCCTGCCTGTCGAGTAACTCAGTTTAATGAAAGTAGGCATGTATCACGTCCTCGCACTAATTGTGGATTTGAAAAGCTACATTACTCTCTTCCGAGTGTGATGAACACATGGAAATTAACTATTGATAATCTTCATATATTGTCTAAAACTGAAGTGCTAAAATGAATGTGCTGATAGTGTTTTCCATGAATGTTAGGTGAGTTTTGTCATGGTAATTTTTTTTTCATTCATTCATACATTGCTTTCTTATTAGCAGTGTTGTATGTATTTCAGAGTTGCTATTTTATTATTTGCTTGCATGAGCCAAATGCCCTTTTTTTATATTGTCACTTTTTGCTGCCTGTAATAATTTATAAATTCGTAACTTAGATTTTTTTTTTCACTGGGCGAAGGGGCTGGTCAAGCTGTGACATGCAGCTTTTTTCCATTTCGCCCTAAACGCATACAATGTGTTTTTGTGTATTTGTCACGTGGTTAAATAAATAAACCCAGCTCCAACACTTTCAATTGCATAAGCATTCTTTTGCCAACTGAATAAGAAAACTGCCCGTACGCCTGTAGCCGTAAAGAGACCAAACAAAATAATTTTTTCATTGCACTGTGGGGTCGGCCTAGGGTTTGAACACAGACGCCCGCTTTCTGAAGGCGAATGTCTTGATCATTGGACTAGACATACACATTTATGCTTGGGAATGTTAATATAGCTGACCCATTTGCATGCGTTGCTCCCACGGTTTGAAAAAAAATGTAATAGAATAGTACTTTCGATGTGGGCGACTGGGTATTTTGAGCTTACAGAGTAAACGCCCTTTGCAAGACAAGAGTTAGAACTAACGGGGAGCATTGTAGGCATCAGGAAAACTGCAACTTAATGAACTGTGGATGCTAAAGATGCGCTGCAGTGGCCGCGGTATGCGTGTGCCTTGGGGGCGTTCCAGATGCTGACAGGCGCTATAAAGATGGAATGCGCGATTACTTAATACGTGAAAATATCTCCTTGTAACCGTTAGGTAGTCACAGCAAAAATGTGTGCTTTTCTAAACTAAATCGAATATTGTTGCTAGTTTTACGTGACAATAACGTACGAGGTTTCACGCCCTAAAACCTCGATATGATTGTGAGAGACGTTGTAGTGGAGGGCTCGGAAGTTTTGACCATCGGGTGTTCTTTAACGTTCCCTGACATCGCAGAGTACAGAGGCCTCTACCACTTCACCTCCATCAAAATGCGACCGCCATAGCCAGGATCGCACCCGCGACTTTCAGGATCAGCCGCCGAGCTCCTTAACCGCTGTTGAAAGTTTCACTTGATAAGAAAGATAGCTGATACAAAAAGGGACGATGTTATGAACTCCTGTTTTGCGCGCAATGACATTATGCAATCACCCTTTAAATACGGTTGCATCGTGAGGGGTCAAGCGTCTCGTGAAGGTGGAATGCATGAACACCGAGAAAAGTACTTTGAGCGTTAAAAAAAAAACAAATCCGGGCCGTTAAAGTTGATCCAGTGACCACTTACATAGACTATCCAGCGCGGGATTTTTTTCGGAACATTAAACTACATACAGTATTTTTTAACTGACTCGACAGTAGATGTGCTGGTTATTCCTGCGTACCTTCGGAGTACCCTGCAATTGTTCGCGTAGACCTATCATGTCTATACATGACAGGGTATGTTTGGTAGGGCCCTTCATTTTTTTTCAGCTGTGCTAACGTTTCATTTACTCGTGTTGGATAATGACATCGCGCACTCACGTGTTCACTTTAACAAAAGCGCGTGCCGTGCACTACCGCCAGTTTGACGCAACCACGCACTCTCTTACCGATGGCAGTCACACGATTTCCAAGATGAAGTGCTTGCTCGCATTACTTTCGTGCCAAGCGGTGCCACTTAACAAAACTATCTCAAGACTCCACAGCACAAAGATAGGTAATCTTGCCCCATCTAAGACCTCTTGATAAAAAAGCTAGCGCTCTAGGCCAACAAAGTCACGCCAATCAGCCAATGACTTTTCCATCCAGTGAGTAAATTTGTCCATAGTTTTACAATAGCCTACGCGTTCCGCGCATGTCACTGGTGCCTATAATGGCTTGCGATGAGCAAGTAATGTTTCGCGCAGCAAGCACCTTTGCCTCATTTCTTAGTCAATACGGAAGAAGACGTAAAATCAGTCCTGCACACAATAATCCCGGTTGGCTGAACATGAGGCAGTGGAAGTATATAAAAATAAGCGCTTGAGTTAAAAAGTAACATCTTTTTTAGGGCGCAGGAATGAATGTGCAGGAATGAATGCGACCGCCACAAATTAAATTGGAATTTATTATGACGGGGGGCAAGCAGATTGCTTCATTAAGATCTGATCTGGCGTAACTCTAAAAACGCTGGCATAAGAGAATACGGCCGCTTCGGGTAGTGAAGAGGTTTTCGTACAGGCCATCACTTCAACATTAAGTAGCGAATGTACAGCACGTAAAGAGCTCGAGCCGTTTATTGATTTCAGTACGCCCTTTTCAGCAAAGTTTGTAGTTGCTGCCCGAGCGATCAGCTTCCCTCCCGACACCTCTACATGCTCCTACGCCCGATGGAGGCAGCCCCCACATTTCATCTCTGCTTGGTTATAATGATAATATTTGGTGAGGTTTAAGGTCCGAAAATGTCATATTATTATGAGAGATATCGTAGTGGAGGGCTCCAGAAATTCAGACCACCTGAGTTTGTTAGTGTGAACCTATATTTGAGCACGTGGACCTCAAGCAATTTCGACTCCATCGAAAATGCGGCCACCGCAGCCCGTGACCTGCGGGTCTGTAGCCAAGTGCTGTAGCCACAAGACCACCACGGTGGGCTCGTCTCCTCTTGAGCCCGTCTGCAGTCTTCGGAAGCTTTAGTTTTTTTTTCAGTTATTTAATATTACCTGAAGTACACCAGCTTGGCGCCTTACATGAGGGACGGGCTGGCATGCAGTGACAATGACTCGGTGAACTACTTGAAGGCTGCCTGGTCGGTTTGGAGCACATCTCTTGGTAGACTGTTCAAGTTGCTTGCTGTGTTTACAAAAAAAGAGTGTAGATGCCCAGTGGTCTACGACGGTGGTGGGTAAACAGCCTTGGTGTAATTGGTGCGGCAGCACGGACAATGAGCAGGCAGCATTAATGAAGCGCTTGGAGAGAAATGATAATATTTGTGAAAAAGGCACAACACTGACCTAAGGTATTTGAGTTCCAAGTTATCATTATGTGCTTTAGATTTTAGTTTTGTAACACTACTTCAGAAAAAATAATCTGAAAAGATGTTGCAAACTGCGAGGTATTGCGCTGCTTCAAGGGTTTAACAAGGTTAGTTTGATGTTTGTTCTAAGCAGAGCATACGTACTTTAACTTCGGCCGTACTGATGCTTGATAAGCTGATAGTTCAACCGATGCGGGAGCAAAGTGGTGAAAATGCCTTCGAAGGTACCCCAACGTGCGGTTAGTTTCTTTAATGAAGCTTGCGAGGTGAGAGGACCAGAAAAGTTCGCCAGACATAGTGACGTCGAGGTACTTGTATGAGTTGACAGGAGAAATCGTAGCGTTGCACAGGACTTACTGTGGTGGAGGGAGATGCCTTCTGCGGGTGAAAAAAACTAGCAGTGTTTTAGTAGTATTTAGCGACATAATCCATTTACTACACCAAGAGGTGGTCTTATTCAGGTTCTCTTAAAGCGATTGGGAGTCATGAACGCTATGAGTAGGGTGATAAACGACAAAATCGTTTGCGAATAGACATATGGTAGATGAGATGTTGATGGGGAGAACATTGATGTATATTAAAGGGGCCCTAAAACACTTTTGAAGTAACCATGGAATAAATTCTCTAAAAGACCTTATTGCCTCACGAAATAAACGCGGCAATTTTGAGAATCCGTGCAGTACGAGGGGAGTTACAGAGATTTGTCGCACGCTGCAAACGCATTCATTCTTCGCTCGTACCGACGTAAGCGCTGGAAACTAAGCGAAGAGAACTGGCAGAAGCAAATAAGAAAAAAAAACACATCACGCGCGATTTGTGACCTTGAGCACTTTTTTTCCATATTTTTTTTTCGAATACGCGGCTTTTACAGTGTGACCGCGCGCGCAAGTGTGGGCCAGTCACGGCGTCTCATGGCGATCCCTGTAACGACTGAGCACGCCATGTTTAAATCAGCCAATAGCTGATCGATGGCGTTGTACGAGTGATTTTTCAGCGTCTGCCGTCATTTGTCGAGTGAAGAAAAAGTGATTTTTCACTTACTTCTATAACTTATCGTAAATTCCAGGCCGCGTGCTGGGCTGTACAAGTCGACTCGCCTGTTCTTGGGGGCCTCCACTACCAATCAGCAGTGTTTTATGACCTTGCTCTAAAAGTGTTGCAGGGCCCGTTTAAAAAAGGAGTGGGCCCAAGATGGTTTCTTGGGGTACTTCAGACCGAACAGCTGCTTGAACAATTATTGTTAGCATGAACTGCTCCCGATTAGTAAAGAATGCACGAATCCAGTAGAAAACAAAAGGATTAATGTTTAACCAAGAATGTTTCAAAAGTAGTGTCTAATGTGAAACCTTGTCGAGAGCTTTTCAAAATATAAAAACAGGGCATCAAAAGGAATGTTTATATCAAGTTTAGAGCTATTGTCAATAACAAGTAATGTTAGTTGTGTGTAACAAAAAAATCCTTTGTGAAATCCATCTTCATTAGGAGTGAAAAAGGTAACAGATAACAAAAACTTAACTGTGTGCGAGTATGTTATGCATTAGATTATTTTAAAACAGATGCTGGTTAGTGAGACAGGGTGGTAACTGTGGTAAGAAAACGGTGAACCTCCTTTTGGAACTAGGACAATGTTGCCTGCCCCGCCGCGGTGGTCTAGGGGCTAAGGTACTCGGCTGCTGACCCGCAGGTCGCGGGTTCAAATCCCGGCTGCGGCGGCTGCATTTCCGATGGAGGCGGAAATGTTGTAGGCCCGTGTGCTCAGATTTGGACGCACGTTAAAGAACTCCAGGTGGTCAAAATTTCCGGAGCCCTCCACTACGGCGTCTCTCATAATCATATGGTGGTTTTGGGACGTTAAACCCCACATATCAATCAATCAATCAATCAGTCTTCAGAGAGCCTGAAATTGGTGCTCTTCTGCATTTTAGCAATTGGGAGGATTTGTTGTTGTACTTTGAAGTGCGTGAATCGTACAATGATAGGTTGTTTTTTTTAGGCTTGTATCGGCCCAATCTGTGAGCCCTTTCTACATCCTAGCGTTCAATGACAGCGTTCAGCTTTGCTGCAGTGTTTCACTATTAAAGCTTCGGATTGAGCCCACGTTTCATTTCCAGCATCCGTAAGGCGAAAAATTATCAAGTTTATCTTCGTGCCTGGTATTCCGAATAATCCAACCTAGCTTTTATTCGGAGTAAGAACGTACGACGTGTGTCGTGATGTCAATTTACATATAGACGGAACATGACGAGGATAACGAAAATGCACCTCAAGTGTTTATATGATTGCTATCGCAATTATGGAAAAAAGGAAAGGAAAGTCGGCGCAATAGCTACTTTCTTGGAATCGAGGAAAACGGGACACAGTCGATAAGCACAGTCGATAAACGGAAGGACACAGTCGATAAACGGAATATTGAAATACTCTGAGTGATACGAACGTTTACCATGTCTCTATGGAGCAACATACTGATCGCAACTTATACAATTGTAACTGCTTATCAGCTTCTGCCTAGTGCGGTCACCGGACTAGAGATTATTTAAGCTGAATATGTCGCTGGCTATGCGATACATAAACAGAAGATAGAAAAGAGAAAACAACATAGTTAGTGGTTGCAGCGAAGTTGCTTTTGATTGTCTTACTGTATAGGCTCGAGTGTGCTGCGACAGTGTTGGTCACTTTCTTTTTGTCTTCTTTGTGTGTTTTCGCCAAGTAGCGCACACTGAGTGTGACGTGCGTCTTAAGCTGTGGGAAGTGCAAGAGGGGCCGACGACGTTGACCCGCGCTCCCACCAGCGCCAAGTGATCATTTCCTTGTCAAACAATGCCGCTTCCTTGTATCTGTGATCGTAACAGCCCAGCGTGGCTGGCTAGCTGGAAGCAGGAAGGGCTCTTACTAACGGAACAGTTATATTTATAGCAGCTCGTGCAGGCCACTGACTGCGGTGATCACGAACCTAACCGAGTTTTACGTCCACAACCTTGATTGGAACACGCTGCCTTCTTTGATCAAGTCAGGAAACTTAAATACGAAAATTGCCTCGCAATGCTCCCACTTGTTTTGTAATTGTGCGCGTTGATTGATATGTGGGGTTTAACGTCCCAAAACCACCATATATTTATGAGAGACGCCGTAGTGGAGGGTTCCGGAGATTTCGGCCACCTGGGGTTCTTTAACGTGCACCCAAATCTGAGCACACGGGCCCACAAGATTTCCACCTCCATCAAGATGCAGCTGCCGCAGCCGGGATTCGAACCCGCAACCGGCGGGTCAGCAGCCGAGTACCTTAGCCACTATACCACCGCGGCGGTGCAATAAGCGTGCGCGTGAGAAATGTAAAGGTCAAGTGCCTACAAATGTGTTATTTATGCAACTCGTGCTTATATGTGTACCTAAATACAATATTAAATTAAAGTTTGGCAACCGCAAAAATAGGAGAATGTCAATTTGCATGTTACAACATTGAGGGTGACGTAATAATAAAGCAAACTTATTGAAGTTGTGTCCCAAAGTGCCTTAGAGGCAACTGAAATGGCACTTCTGTCTCTATCAGCTGGCTAGCAATGACCTAAACTTCAACGGAAAAATATTTTTATTTTAGGTGTCACTTGTTATAAAACGAGAGCTCAGTTTTTTAGAGCATTTTTATTGTGCGCGAACCTCTTTTCTGACGAGGAAATAGTACTCTTACGAATTATTTTTCTAATTTTAGTCAGCAACCAGCATCTTAGAGACCAGTGTAGGCATGTTCTCTTCTCATTATTCTCTTTAGAGGTGAAATAATTTTTGATGACCATGATGTGGTGTTTTATTGTGGAAGAGCGATTTGATAGCTTAAGAGCACCAGGTCATGGGACAAGCTATGGGAATAATGGAGGCCCCGCCGCGGTGGTCTAGTGGCTAAGGTACTCGGCTGCTGACCAACAGGTCAGAAAATCGAATCCAGGCTGTGGTGGCTGCATTTTTGACGGAGGCGAAAATGCTATAAGTCTGTTTTCTCAGATTTTAGTGCACTTTGAAATTACTATAAAACCATGACAGTGACCTCAAAAATGTGTAGCAAGACTTAATGGCAAAAGATCGTGATAAAACCGTGGCGGAGATGTAGCCACCGCAGCAGCGACCTCAGTTCGGAGGTCCTGCTGCGGAAGGCCGGGGTATAGGACATGAAAAGTACCTATGGATCTTAAAAATTCTTACATTAATTTATGTGTAAGTAGTAGTTCCGTACAGAGAAACATCGCAGGGTGAAGTGGAAACAGTTGTTAGCAGAGTGAGGGAAAGGGTTGTGTTCTTAGCGTGTCCAATTCTTTGCAATGGATTAAAATGTGTAGCACTGTGAGTGCTTCGCCACATCTCTCACACAATGGCGGAGCGCCACTCGACAACAGGCATGAATGTGCAGTGAATGTATGTTCTTTTCTTAGTCTTGTAAGTGTTACTTCTGAGCATTGTGATTTTGATAATGGCGGCCGATGACCAAGTAGCAGATTGATAACATGCAGTTTATTTTGTGCGTGTCTGTTCCACGTGCTCTGCCAATAGGCTCTGAGCATGTGTTTTGAAAAGGTTTCAAATAGAACGCAGGGATCGCTATTGATGTTCTGGCAGCTGTTTTATTGGCGGTTGCAGCTAAGCGTTTCGCCAAATCAGTGCCTTGTATCTCGCAGTGCCCTCGTGCCCAACAGACTACGACATGTGTATTGAGTGTGAACACAATGCACAGGACTGAGTAAAGGGAGATAAGGATGGCGTTTGCTTGCTTTTTGAAAGTTTTGAGTGCTTTCACCACGTTTGAAAAACCTGTGTATATTTGTGCACTTTGTAATTTTAGTTGTTCAATGTGTTTAACAGCCGCCAGTACAGCATAAGTTTCTGCTGTGAAAATGTTGGTGTTCGGATGCAGACTACCGGCATTTAAAAGCGATGGACCGATTGACTGCTGCGTAAGAGACAGAAGTGCGAGTTTTTTAGACATCAGCATAGAATTCTGGGCTGAGTATTTTTGCTGCAGTTCTAAGAAATGTGTACGAATTTGTGCAATTGGCGCGTGCTTGGTAACTTGTATAAATGATATATCACAGTATATCTGCTGCCACTGCCAAGGCGAGAAATATGCAGCGGGAGCAGCCAAACAGTGTTCAAGAAGCGGCACGCCTGTCTCTTCGGCTAGACCCCTCACACGAAGTACGTAGGGCTGTCTGATGGCGAGGTGGTTGTCAAATAAGACAGAAACTGATAAATAATTGATTGTGGAGTGTAGGGGGTGTTCTTTGTTCGCATTCACCTTGCGGAAGTAGACGATAGATTGGTAGTATCTTTGAAGGTGAAGTGACCACGCGTTCGAGACAACGTACAGGCTTAGGCTTTGCACGGGCCCAGAGTGAAATGAAAGACACCCGCGGCAAGACGACTGCCTTTGCGATGAACAGGGTCAAGCATCTTCAAGGCTGTTGGTGTCGCAGACTGATAGGTTATGACCTCGTAATCTAGGCGTGTCTATATGAGGCTTCTATGCAAATTGATCAAACAATGTTTGTCACAACCCCAGATAGAGCGTAATAAGACTCTTAGAAAGTTCCTTATTTTTAAGAACTCAATTTTTAAATATTTTATATGTGGTATAAAAGTTAGCTTGAAGTCCAAGATTAGGCCTCAGAAGTGATCTTTAGGGCTTATACAAAGGCGCTGGGTATGCAGTTCAATTTTAGGTTCGGAATAGTAGCCTCTTTTTCTAGAGAATGAGATGTGCATGCTTTTTTGTGGATTCATTCAGAAACCGTTTTCATCTGCCTATTTGTAAATTCTGTTCCAACTCACTTAAACCGGCCGCTCACACATTTCCAATTTACAAGCCAAACTGCAAATCATCCACGTAGGTGCCGGAAAACATGTTGCTAGGCCCTGGAGGTGAAAAGGCGCAACACCTTCATTTTGATAACAAAGAGTAAAGCTCAATACACCACCCTGGGTCACCCCATCCTCCTGGACAACACGTAATGTCTCATTGGAGAGGTAACGCATTCGTGGACAGCATTATTTAACGCAAACTTAAAGCTGAGAGTTCTCGCAGTATGCTAAAGCAACAAGTCGTCTCATGATCCTTTTCAATGTCTAAGAACACAGAGAAGAACAATGGTTTGTGAAAAAAAGCGTCTCCGATCTGAGCCTCAATACGTACCAGGTGGACAATATTTGATCTACCTTTTCGAAAAGCGCACTTATACGGGTAAAGCAAACTGTTTTTTTTCGAGGAAGTGGACAAGTCTGCGTTTTATCATATTTTCAAAGACTTTACATAGGCAGCTTGGCAGTGCAATGGGCCTCTAACTCGTGACATAGAACAGATCCTTGCCTTGTATTAAAGTAGGAATAACGATGGCTTCTTTCCAAGAAGGAGGGATGTCACCAAAAAAAAAAAAAACAGGTAGCATTGTACGGAGAAAGTAAGGTTTTTCGTAGTTCGAGATGTAGGTTTTTAACAATACATAATTACATGGTCAGATCCTGTGGCTGACTTACTGCGGCAATTAGGAGATGCCTGTAGCGCAGTTACGCTTAATGGTTGATTTTATGCCTCCTCTTTGTATATTTTGTCTCTAATTTGTTTCTTCGCTCTTATCTTGTAGTGTTGGAGCTTTTGAGAATAGTAAGAGAAGCTGAAAACTTGCTTGATGTGCATGCTCAGGTAGTTCGCCTGGTCTTCCAAGCTGTCGCTTTGTGTGTTTACTAGAGGGAGTGGCCATGCTTGTTTTCCTTCTACTCTTCTCACCCTATTCCATACATTGCCCTCCTTTGTATAGAAAATAATGTTTGATAAGAATTTATGCCAACTTTCTCTTCTGGCTTGTCGGTACGTCCTCTTGCCTTCATACCTAATGTTCTGAAGGTTTCAAAGGTTCTCGGACGTCGGCGAGTTTTGAAGCAACCTCCATGCCTTGATTTTTTATTTCCCAGCATTACGACATTACGCATTACGGCATTCCACCATGGGACACGTCGCTTGCCAGAAAGTCCGCTTTATTGTGGAACACATTTAGTTGCAGCGCCGACCGAAGCAGCACTGAAGTAATCCACAACCACCTCTATGCTTATCAAACTCATCTCAATCCAGGTTAAGAGAGTAACCTTTTGAAACTGCCTCAATCGCCTATTTCGGTGCGCATTTGGGAACCTTAGGAGGTCATTCATTTGCGATTGAGGTGTTGGGAGCAATGAAAAAATAATCAATTCCATCTGGATTATTGATGACTTTTCATTTGAGTTGTGTTAAAAGCGGTAGAGATGTAATGCTAAGGTCTGTGAACAAGTATGTGTTGTTTGCAATATTTTGTAACTTGTTGGTGTTTTGTGATTCGAAAGACATGCCCCAGAAGAAAAAAATAAATCGTTAGATTGGACGACCTCGCACATCGCAGTGAGAGCCTTTAAATAAACCGTTATGCGTGTTGAAGCCTCCAAAGAGAAGATACGGATTTGGCAGTTCAAAAATGAGACTGGAATTCGTGTTTATTTAGTTAATGTTATGTAAAAACGTATGTAATAGTTGAGCTATGTAAATACAGCAAATTGTAACTAGTTAACAGCTTGAGCTGCTACTGTGTCAAAATGCGTTTGAAGCTGTAGATGTATGCACACTGTTTCTTGATAAGCTATAAAGGCAGCACCACCCGATACTGCGACGGCATCATCTCGGTCCTTTCGAAAATAATGTACTTGCGTTGGAAGTTGGTGTGCTTCGATTTTAAGTGTGTTTTTTGCACACACAACACATGGTGTATGTTTGCGTAAACGATCTTGAATATCGTCAATGTGTCTGAGCAGTCCTTTGACGTTCCTCTGTAATATTTTTGTCATTTTAAAGCTCTGTGGTGTTGTGTGTAGAAAAAGTGTTGTCTTAGGTTACAGGGCCTTTTTGGGCCCTGCAATTCGAAGTTTTCTTCTAAGGCAAAAGCTGTTTTAAGATAACACCTCGGGTCACGTGCAGTTGTTCGCCGCCGCCGGTGTCCGTCACCCCATCGCACAAAATTAGAAAAAAAAAACCTAGCATCAACGACACAGTGGGGCTCGAACCCGGGTCCACTGGGTGCCTTGTTGTTCGCTATTCTTCTTTCCCTATTAACTGTGTAGCATACCTACTTCAGCCATAGTTCGTCATCATCGTCAGGCACTGCTTGAACAATTCGCACAAAATTCCTTGCAATAGTTTAAGGATACTACGCTTCTCAGAAGAATGACGAAAAATAGCATAGGGAATGCCAGCCTACTCCCCGCATTTATTATTATTGCCCTAGTTGGTATCAAGCAAGTGTGCTTGAATAGTTGCCCAATAAGTGTTTCGCAAAGCTCTGGAATGGTGCTCTTCTAGCTTCCGCTGTGACTGTGCTGCGCCTTCCGCGCAGGCCTGGCGTTTTTTTTTTTTTTGGCACGCTCCATAGAGCTACGCCCATTCTTCGGCGTCTGAGGCGTCGAAGGAGTGGGACTTGTATTCATTACATCCTTTGAGGGGGAGAATGGTGCCTGCTCAGCTGGCTCATTCGCAGTGGTTTTGGGCTCGACTGCGCATGCAGTGGCCCGGAGTCTGGTAGACGTAGGAGTTTGCGTGCCCCGTTTGTCTGGTGGCGGGGCAGTACAGGCAGCTTCAGTCAGGGGCGCTGATGGCGTGACCGCGTTCACACTCATCGTGGCACTTTTGGGTGCGGACAGGTGTTGCGCGGCGCCCCAGCACGTCAGTTTGGCGAATGAGGAATGAGATGGGTTGTTCAGTGAAAAACGTTTGCGTGCCTCTAGAAAGGACAAGTTGAACGTGATTTTCAATTCTATTATGTTTTTCTTTCTTTCCAGGAGTGGCATGATCTTGAGTAGGCGTGGTGGTCCCCTCCACCGTTCCCACAACAGGCTTCAGAGGCGTAGTTACCAGACCGGTGTTCTTTGGATGCACATTTGGCATATGTGTCCTCTGCAGCTTTTCGACCCATGCCCGAAGCACTGACATTTGAAGCAACGGCGAGGTTCGGTACATACGCCCTTACATGAAGGTTACAGTAGCCAGTTTCCATCCATTAAAGGGGGTTGTCGGTTCCTAATGTTAGAATTATGTGCTTGGTTGGGAATGTTTGTCATTTCGCCTGATCTTGATTTTCTGTAATTTCACGATGTTCTTGTCTAGTCACCATTGAGGAGTTCACATTCACTGAGTTTGAGAATGTCGTCATCTGAGATGACGCCGCAGACATTATTCATGAATCTATGCGACCATATTGACTTTGAAATGTTTCCGAAAGCTACCAGTTTTGACAGTTTCTCGTACTGGGGCTTGTCACGAATTTCCGTAAAGAGATCGTCACTTCCCATCTTAGTTACTTTGTAACCTGGGCTGATCACCTCGGTGAGATATTTCGACACGAGGAATGAAGAGATTGTTCAGACAATTTTGAATTCATGTTGGCTGTGTATTACGTGGTATTTGGGAAACAACTCTTTGGTCAAGTCAAACGTGAAGTTATCATCCGTGCGCCACCATTTCAGGTGGCGATCAGGCATTGCAGAAAAAGGGTTTGCCAAGAAAGATTTTCATTGCGGCGGTGATAGTGGCCACCTACCATGGAGCCTAACAAGAGGGCGCTACAAGGTAGAACGCTTGAGATCGTCAGCCATGCGCTGCTGCTATAACCAAATATAACTGCCCAAGGTAGAGCAACTGTACAAGGTTAACCCTCGCCAGTAGGAAAACTAGAAGTAAAAGAAAAAGTAGAAGACAGGAAAGAGAAAAGGGAGAGAAAGACGAAGATATAGGGGTAAAAAGAGATAGGAAAATGTGACTGCCGATTGCCCTGGGTATACGTCAGCCCAGGCGTGCCGTCTACGTGAAGCTGGAGCAAATAGGTGTGTTGCTTCTACCTAGGGTCCTTAAGAGCCCCATCTCCTAGCGTCGGCTGAAACCCCAGAATCCACCTTTTCGCTAACACGGCTAAGCCACGCAGGCTAGACGTGGGAGAAGGTCGAAACCCTCTCATTTGCTCGGGTCCGTGGTGACGCCACTCACCAAGCGCCTGCTTTCACAGATGCCCCTGCAGGTCAACAAATTTTGAGTGGTAAATATATCATGAGACTACAGGTTCCCATAAAATATGATGCATCAGACGAGGGACATGAAATTCAACGTCAAAAAATCTGTAGATCTCTAGTATTCTGTATACTGATCTCAAATGCGAGAAATTATTTATTTATATAACGGTTATGGTACTTTTGACGGCAAGTGAGAGTTTGACATTATTCAACGGGACATCCTTTTTACCAAGCTTAGTAGTAATTGTCAAGGTTCACAAAACCCTGATTTTATTATGGAGAATACAGTCATACAGAGGTCCAGAGATTTCGATCGCCTGAATTTTTTTTAAAATGCCCCTTGATCTAAATACACGGGGCTCATGCTTTTCCGGCTCCATCAAAAATGTGGCCACCACCACAGGAATTCGAAACCGTGACCTTCGGGTGAGTGGCTGAGCTTCATCACCACATGACCAACATGGCGAGGCGCTTTCACCAAGTCTCAATATACCAATTTTCGAAACGTCTCTGTGCTTTCTTTTGAATGAACTGGTTGTTTTTGTTGTTGTTGTTTGCAATAGAGTGAAGCACAATAAAAACACCAACATTTTGAAACACATTATAATGCACGAACATAATACACAATCTAAAACAGCGGTCTTTATGTCGTGCGTTAAAAAGAATAAACAAAAAACAACGTTTTTTGGTTAGAGGTGTTAACCATGAGGAAAGTAAACTTGATATTTTGGGCCGGCACTAACTCTAACTTTGAGTCTTCTATCGCTGCTCATCAATGTGCTATCGCATCTCTATCACTTCAATGTCGATGTGATAAGTGAAAAAAAGCGTGAGTTCTACTCAGGAACTATTTATTGCGTTTGGATTTCGGGGAGCACCTAGCTCCCCCAGAATAATGGTATGTGCAGCAAAAGATTTTAAAATAGTCATAGTAGCTTCAAAACAGAACACTTGATATGTACTAGAGCTTGTAAAAGTACTTTGTTCGCTTCGCATAACGTTTTCGCGAGTATGTCTTTTGAGGTTATTCCTTAGCATTCAGTTTGTTGCAATCACGCTTAGTACGTTAAATTCCACTGACAATGATAGGTTTGCGAGAAAATTATGAACTATATGGTTGGGCTGACGATAATTGTTATGAATATCACAAGGATACTTGCATACATTTTTCAAAAAACTGCAAGAGATACCTGTCGTGGAAGGCTTTCCAACAGAGAGGTCGTGGAAGGTTTATCCGTCGTGTAAGACAAGTATTATAATTATAGGCAAATCATATATCCGCAGATAAAGTGTCTTCTTGAATCTTGCTTACGGCTGTGCACTGCTACAAGAATTTGAGGCAGAAATGTTATTCGCATACCTATTAGTCTAGTAGCAGTTTAAGCATTGTGTTTTTGTCAAAGAATGCAGCGGGGTATCACGTCAACAGAAGTAGGGAAGAGCAGTCAAGCTAAGGTTATCAAGTTACCCAGTGGTAAGTTAAATTTTATATGTAAAAGTTTTGATGCTGAACCATAAACATGCGAAAGACCTTTGCTACATACTATTGTTCCTTCTTCAAAACTTCGAGCATCTTTAGAGAGCCATTCAAAGATTAGGCGAGCTAAAAGTACGAGGAAGATGTCAGAGAACTCTCGAGGAATTCGGAAAGCGCAGTAAACAAAAACTTGTACCAGTTGCTTAACGGAACGCTGAAACAAAATTTGGAATGTGGGAAAGTTACCGCTGCAACCTATATACGTGACGAGTACTGAGGATTTCCATCCGAGGACAGAGAACTTTTTTTTGGTTTTTGTTCTTCCTTTGTTTCTTTGAAGTGAGCTCGAAAAATAGCCGTAAGCGTGTGATGAAGCTTGAGTCTCACACAACAACCAGTGGGCTACCCATATAAGTTCTAAGGCTTCAAAAAAAGCATTGTGTGAGCACTCTTGGCTTATTATAAACTTTCAAACTGCTTGCCTTTCGCTGATTTGTGTTTCTCATTCTCTTAAAAATTGTTTAGAAGAAGTAAGTGTGGGTTACCTAATTCAACCACCACCCACCATTTTGTCCCTCAAACATAGAAAGCGCTTGCACTACAGTAAAGAGTCAAACACTGCTTGCAGTAACAAAATGGCGGTAAATGGCGGATTGGGCATGGCGGCATCGCAGTGAACATGTCGAATAACCCTTTCGTCTTCTTGATCCAGGCACTCGGCCTCCTGCTTTCTTTCGACCGCTTCGCGGACGGAATTCGGACGCCCCAGCGGACCGTGTCGTCGCTGACTGCTCTGCCATGTGCCGAGTGTTTCAATGCACCGATTGACAAACTGGGCAGCGGCGTCTTTTACGGACTGATGGACCGACTGGACTACGCCTCCTTGGAGGCGTACCAGCCACCGCAACGCTATCGACATCGTACACCTATAAACAGCGCTCCGTGCCTGGCAACGTCATTGGGCATGGCGGCATCGCAGTGAGTATGTCGAATAATCCTATCGTCTTCTTGATCCAGGTGAGAAAACATTTTGGCGAATGTTACAAAAGTAATGAATTATGTCTTGTGGCGCTGCCATGCCCAGGCCAAGTGTATGCAACTTTGTGCCAATGTATAATATATTTGAAGTACTTATTGATACTTTCTGGGGATGTAGAAAATAATCCGGGCCCTGGGAATCGGGAAGTGTTGATAGAAATCCGCAAGTTGGCTGCTGACATAAGTGCTTTAAAAAATGACAACAAGGCCGTAATTGAATCTTTGGAAGTCATTCATGTAAAATTAGATACTCTGGCAAACATTGAGGGCAGAATGGCTGGTATTGAGGATAAAATAGCGACGTTTGAGAAAACCTTTACCAGCCTTCAACTCAAGGTTGATGACCTCGAAAATAGAAGCAGACGATGCAACCTAATTATTTATGGCATTCCGGAGGAAGAAAACGAGAAAGCTAATGACCTATATCTACAAATCTCTGCAAAACTTATTAAAACTACTCTAGGTGTCATGATCTCGGGAATTGAGAGAATGCACCAACTAGGCACTAAAACAGAAAACAAAACACGACCTGCAATCATCAAGTTGGAACGCTTCGACGATAAGGCAAAAATAATGAAAAACTGCTATAAGCTTAAGAATTCCAGTGTGTCTGTGGGCGAAGATTTTTCACTCCGTGTGCGTAACATCCGGAAAAAAACTTTGGGACAGCACCAAGAAGAACCGAGATAAAGGTGAAAAAGTCACACTTGTGTATGACAAGATAAGCATAAATTGTCAACTGTATGTCTGGGACGAACATAAAGAAGCGAAGGCAGTTGTAGGAAAGAAACCTGCTCTCCGGAAGGCAAAAAACTGAGTGAAAATGAAACACCCCTCAGCCTAGTGATAGTAAACCTAAACGCCAGAAGTGTTGTTAACAAAAGTACCGAACTTGAAGCATTCATACTAGAACACCGCCCGATATTGTGACAATAACAGAAACATGAATTTCTCCTAAGATTTCAAGTACCAATATATTCCCTCCGGGTTATACTGTAATACGTAAAGATAGGTGCTCACGAGGGGGTGGTATAGCAATTTTGACAGAAGAAAATGTCTACGTCACACCTAAGCCTGAAGTTGTTGGTGCTGAAGTACTTTCGTGTAAATTAACGACAGACAAATCCTTCCTCTATTTAGGCACAATGTACCGGCCACCAAATGCTTCGCTGATTGATTGATTTGATTGATTTGTAGGGTTTAACGTCTCAAAACCACGATATGATTATGAGAGACGCCGTAGTGGAGGGCTCCGGAAATTTTGACCACCTGGGGTTCTTTAACGTGCACCCAAATCTGAGCACACGGGCCTACAACATTTCCGCCTCCATCGGAAATGCAGCCGCCGCAGCCGGGATTCGAACCCGCGCCCTGCGGGTCAGCAGCCGAGTACCTTAGCCACTAGACCACCGCGGCGGGGCCCAAATGCTTCGCGTGATGTGTAACATGTACTAGCAAATTATACGGAAGCTCATTTTACGCAGCCTACGAATATAATCCTTACGGGGTATTTCAACTTCGATGGTATAACATGGGATTCGCTTGATGATACTGCCAACACTGATAATCTAGATGAGCTGCTTCATCTTTGTTTTAACTTTAGCCTTAGACAGCTTATTTGAAAACCAACACGTGTTACAACAAAAAGCAGTAATGTACTTGACTTGATATTTGTGAGAGATAGCATAGCAGAAAACAGGATTTCATGCGAAGTTGTCAGGGGCATATCGGACCACAAAGCAACTAAATGCTCCTTGTTGTTGCACACCGCTGCCTAAGCATAAAGGAAGTACACGAGTTTTCGACTGGGTGAATGCCGATGACGTGAGCCTTCTTGGCTACCTAGATGAATCCTATTCAACCTTTAGCTCGTTCTTGCAGGATGATACAGTTTCAGTAGATGAATTATGGACAACCTTTGAAAGAATCGTTCAGCACTGCTTATCAAAATATGTTCCCACAGAGATAAAACCAGTCCACAAGACAAACCCTTGGATAACAAGAAAAATTATACAACTAAAACGAAAGCTTGCCAGATTAAGGAAAATGAGAAATAAACTATTGTTACCAGGCTGCACGGCTAAAATAAGTGAGCATTCTCGTGCACTAAAATCTGCTGTAAAAATGGCAAAGGATGAATATATGAATGTCACCTTAAGTAAATTTATCAAAGAATCCCCTTCTGAGTTTTGGCGATACCCTAATTTGAAGCCACATCAGATCAGTAACCCAACCCCGGCTGAAGCTCCTGAAAAGGCTACGCAGTTTAATGATTACTTTGTTTCAGTATATACACGTGACAACGGTAAAAACCCCAACCTCATTTATCTTCTATGTAACACTGCCAAACTAGACGACTTAATCCTAACTGAATCGGGCATTTTTTGCCTATTACTCGAAATAGACCCTAAAAAATCCTGTGACCCCGACAATATACCAAGTGCATTTCTGAAACGCTACGCAGAATGGATGTCAAAGTTCTTACTAATCATATATAACGAAACATTAAAAACTTGTGTAATCCCGGAGAATTGGAAAATAGCCATGGTTATTCCTATCCACAAATTCGATGACCTTACGAACACATCAAACTACCGACCAATCTCGCTTACTTGTACGGCCGGAAAAATTCTTGAACATCTAATCCTGAAACACATTGTATCATTCGTAGAAAAAAACAACGTAATTGTCACGAATCCGCATGGCTTTCGGAAAGGACTGTCTACAACTACTCAACAGGTTGAAACAATCCACGACCTAGCACTTACAATGAACAAAGGTGGCCAAACGAATATAATTTTTTAGATCTATACAAGGCATTTGACCGCGTTTCCCATCCTAAGTTGCTTCAAAACCTTACGCTTTACCTCGGAGATAACATCAGCAAGTGGATAAAAAGTTATCTTACAGGAAGAAGCCAGTATGTTCATTACAAAGACCACTCTTCGGATTACGGCTATGTGCTGTCAGGTGTTCCACGAGGTGCCGTTCTAGCTCCTATGCTTTTTCTTCTTTTATTAACGGTTTGCACATCAATTGTAACGCAACAGTGAAAATGTTTGCAGATGACTGCATAATCTATGAGCAAATCACTTGCCACGAAGATCAGATGATTCTACACAGAGCCCTTGAACATATAACACAGTGACGTCGGACTTGGCAGATGTTGCCTAACGCAGATAAAACAGTTTGTATGACAGTGACAAATAAAAGAACGCCCATGAACTTCCACTAATGTTTAAAGGACAGATGTTAAGGAAAGTAGAAGAATATAAATATTTAGGTGTCATAATTTCATCAGATCTCAAATGGGACAAGCAAGTAACATACGTTGTTAACAAAACACTGACCGTTTTGTACTCATTGAAACGTTCGCTTAGATGCGCATCCGTAGATACTAAACGCCAAGCATACTTGTCACTCGTTCGATCAACACTGGAATATGCAATAATATGTTGGTTCCCCTTCCGTAAACATTACATAGCAAAGTTGGAGGGTGTACAAAGAAAGACACTTAGGTTTATCTTTAATAAGTATCGTCATCACGACTCTCCGACTGAACTATTCAAGTAAGCCGCTTTACCCACTATACAAGATCGAGCCAGACTGCTTCGCCTTAAGTTTCTTTTCCTTCTTCTTAATGGCAGCATGAAGATCAATGCGAACAACTATTTAATACACTCGGATACAACTAGTTCCCGAACTAAACATACCAAGCTTAGCTGAATACAGGTTTCACAACGACATTTTCAGGTATTCTTTATTCCCGCAAGCAATTCGAGATTGATATGGCCTAACAAACGATGCTATCAAGTGTACATCACTCGAAGCTTTTATCTCCAAGATATCAGGTGATGCTTTATAGTTATCTCCAAGCAAGATTTCTGCGTTACACAATAATATTATGTTTCACTTCTCAGTATCTTTTTCACTGCCGGGAAATTGCGCTACTCATGAATTATGCTGTACCTGTCGGGCCTTACACTGGTTGTGTTGGATGTCATATTGTCATTTTCGTAGCGATTGTATAATTTGTTGCCTAGTGCATATGTACTGTCTAGTCGAACCTAACTTATATTAGTGCCTACCTAAACTGTGTTCTTTTGAATATGTATCTCCATTCTGATATGCTGTTGATTACTGCCATCATTTAGTAGCCTTTGTATAGTTAATGTAGAGAACATATGCATTGTCTGATTCAACCTTACCTACGTACACGCCTACTTGAAGATACCCCATTTCCTGCAACAGCCTCAGATGTGAGGCTAGCAGTATCTGCAAATAAATAAATAAATAAATAATAAATTAATAAATTCTTGATAGTTATTTAGTTCAATTATTAGCACCATGCCAGATACTCATTAACGCAAAAAATATGCAACAGTGGACATGGCGTGGTAAGCTGTGCTAGTGATTTCTGAATAACTTGCAGAATAAAAAAATCAATTTGCATCGACTACTCAATACGACTTTTTGTCTGGCGATTCATGTAATGGTAATTATCTGGCGTTCTTTATCCACACGTGTCATATAATTGCATTCAGTCAAAAGTTCTTCACTGCCATACTTTTATCGATAAACGAGCTTCAAATATTCAAAACATCTGCATGTTCATAAAATAGTTGTAGCCGGAATGGATTGTTTCGGTGTTTCTATTAAGATGACAGCTATGAATAGGAATATGTGGCACCAAGTCATTAGCGGCGATGTTGTGACATTGCTTTGTTGGACAGTGCGTGGAGCAGACGGTGATCAAAGTGGCGAAATTTTGGGCAAAGAGAGTGGCGGCATATGCACGCGCGAACACGAGTTGCGAGCTTTTTTGAACAAGCAGCACTTTGGTTTAGGATAGTTGGTTAACTGTCGGACTTGTTGGGAAGGGCAGTGCAAAAACGTATGGATGGAGCCGCCACAGGCGCTGAGAAAGTATGGAAAGATTTGAAAGCTTTCGCAAACTCAATCCTTAGTTGTGCAAGCAGCTTGCCCCGATAAAGTTTTACTTAAGCGTGCTGCCATTAATGCGCGGTACTAACAGCTTCGATGCTTTGCTGCAACAACAGTTTTGAAAGCTGGCAATTCAATCAACGGCGTCCACCTCTCCTTGCGTATGCCGTAGTTATCATTACAGAACGCTAATGCTACTTAGGCGAATAAAGGTAAATTGGGGTTCTTAGTCTGAATACTGAACTTCAATGTATATAGACGACGGTAAAGCACTCATTACATAGGTCAGGTGAAAAATGCGGCATTTGGACTTAAATGCTAAATCAGATTGCGAGAAAAACCATTATCAATTTGCGCATGTACTGTGGGATATAGTATAGTTTGTCGACCATGTAGGGCCATGCTGAAAACGAAAACTTCATATGAAGATGCCCGGTTCACCAGTTTACGTCAAAAGGGTGCACGTTAAAGAACCCCAGGTGGTCGAAATTTCCGGAGCCCTCCACTACGGCGTCTCTCATAATCATGTAGTGGTTCTGGGACGTTAAACCCCACAAATCAATCAATCAGTTTACGTCAAAGTAAACGAACAAATAAAAATTCTTTATTGTATTGTAATCACACCGTGAAATTGTGAAAAAAGAAAGTTGGGAAAAGGTAATCGCCGTGGTGGACAGCTCGACAAGAACCTGTGGTGGCCGAGGCACAAGCATACAAACCGCTTGGCCAGATCTGGATCGCTTACGCTAGAGTAGGTCAAGCCAGTCTCTGCGTTCTTCGTATTGTGCGATGTGGGGTCGACGGCCCAAAGCATCTTATGTAGCCGAGCTACCATGCGGAAAGGGCGATTCGTGACAGCTCAAGAAGAAAAGGGTCCTGCCCCAACTCCCATGCGTGTGTGCTATCAAGTGTTCCCGGAAGAAGGGTCCGTAACAGGACCCTTCTTTGTGTCATCTGTTGACGTCAATCTGGTGTGCGACACCCAATTATTTGACACGCGCTGACCTACCTGATGAAAGGACAACTAGAACAGTGCCTGCAGAAAAAAAAGCCTCAGTTTCTCCAGTTATCCCGAGCATAAATATATCAAATCAGCACATCACTGCAACTGGGTCGAAAAAGAGCGTCCTCTTCACATTGATGCAACAGATGTTTTCTGTCTCTACCTCAGCGCATTAATTTAGAGACAAAAAAGAGGCTACGTAGAAGTTGTATGCCTCTAGGGTGTCATTAGGATATTAAACTGTATTAAATGCAAACCATTTTTTGCGTGCTGCAAGCATATTTGGCGTATCTATATAATCTACCTATCTATCTATCTATCTATCTATCTATCTATCTATCTATCTATCTACCCGCCTATGTCTGAGTGCTCTCGTGATCACCCTTTGACTTTGCGTGAACCAACATTAGTATGGAAGTGTAAGATAGGTTGATGAATATGGCACCCTGGTCAAGAGATGAAAAAGTCACGGCACTGTCGCAAAGGCGAAGCAACGAACGCAATAGCAACAAATTGGAAGGTCACGCGAAGAATTGCAAGCAGATAGAAACGTGCCCCACGTTCCTTATCTAAAAATGACGCCCAAAACGTAATCACAAGTACAGATGAACGTGAATAACTTATGACAAACGGTACCAAACCCACAAGACGCGCATAGCCGCTGGATACCTCGCTGTGTCTAAGGAAGCTTTCTCGTTGGTTATGCATACTCGTGTGCATGTTGTAAAGTGCAGTGCGTTACTGTGAGAGGCATGATTGCATAAAATCAGTTTCACCAAAAAAATTACCCGCAGCTTCCCTCTGGGGAACACTGAGGAGGATGCGGAGCATATAATTGGTTAACGGGGTGTTAAAGTGCGACTTACTTGGGTCGATGGCTAAATTGGTTAACGTGGTTGTAAAATGGGGTGTTAGATTGCGACTTACTTGGGTCGATGGCTAAATTGGTTAACGTGGTTGTAGGAGGGGGTGTTAAATGAGTGAACACGTACACACGTATGCGAAAGGGCGGCGCTGGTCGAAGGGACGTCGATCATTCTGTTTGTGGATTCGTTGGCATTCATTTCACGGCGACTTCGGACGTCGACGCGCCGTACAAACCAACGGACGAGCGGCAACTGAGCGAGCGAGCGCCGACCTTGAGTATATATACAGCGCGACGGCGCATGCGCTGTCAGCTGTCGAATGTTCTCGAAGGAGAAGTGCGCGCGCGGCACAGATGGCGATGGCGCGACGGCGCATGCGCTGTCAGCTGTCGAATGTTCTCGAAGGAGAAGCGCGCGCGGCACAGATGGTGGGCGACGGCGCGACGGCGCATGCGCGCGCGTCAGCTGTCGAATGTTCGAGAAGCGGTGCGGACGGCGCGGACGGCGCACTACAAGGCGCGAGTATAAGATGCTTCCGCATCTAAAAGGTGAAGAAATGAATGTGATAGCGACACATTGCAATGTTATGCGAGGTGAGGGTGGTAGTCAACATAATCAGATCCGATCTCACGGAACTCTACAAAACGCTGGTGTAAGAGAACATGGCCGCTCCATGTTGAAAAGCAGCCCGTAGAAGCTCCCACCTGCTGTGAGGGCACAAGGTGCGCACTGATTGTTGCTATGATAGCACGGCAACCATAAGCGCCCCCCCCCCCCAACCTTGTTCGCTCATTAGGTAAGCGCGCAGGGCGACCACCGCGGCAGGTTGCTTCGCAGAAAGTGGAGGCTAGCACATCCTTCCACGTATATATATATATATATATATATAGCGGTCACAACGTGGTTTATTTCGACGTTTCGGCCTAGCGTCTGGCCGTCATCAGGATTGAAGGTACTGTTTGTTAATGCAGCAACAAACTGTACCTTCAATCCTGATGAAGGCCAGACTCAAGGCCGAAACGTCGAAATAAACCACGTTGTGACCACTCCCGGAGGATCTACTTGACTATATGCAACGCTACGGCCACTCAACCACCATGCCTGCATATATATATATATATATATATATATATATATATATATATATATATATATATATATATATATATATAGCGGGAAAGGAAGCGCACTGGCTTCGTAAAACTGGAAGCGAGAAAGCACGACGTTTTAATAATCAAAAACGTTTCAGCTGGTCAGCCAAAATTCGTCAGTGCGAATTTCGTAGCCATTCCTTTCGTAGCCATTATATACGTTTCTAAAATGTTTTGGAACGTGCGCAATGGTAATCGGTAGTGATGCGACATGATTATACAAAAAGGCTAAGTACATGATGGGTGATTCCAGGAGAGATCGACACGGGTCCAAAAGTTGATATTTTAGATTTCATTGAGTATTTTGTATTTCGTGCACCTCTCACCAGGTAGCCCGAAAGTCAACTTCGTTTTATGATTAACGGTATAACTTACGAGAAAAAATTATCAAACTTCACCAACACGGAGGCACCAATTTTGTCACCTGTCATTTTCGGAAATTGCAGATCCTATAAAAAGAAAAATATTTTTGTTTCAAGAAAGATATTTTTTACCTAAAATGCATGTCTAATGAAGAATGAATTCATACGGTTTTAAGTTTGTAGACCTTAAGAAAATAGCTTTTAACAATGTCTAATTTTGCGACAGTTTAAAAAAAGTTACGTATTCCCAATTTTTTTTCTCCGAAAGTGATGCAAGCAGCGTTTTCAAACTTGACAATTTTGAAGGATATATGTGTTCATTAGGTACATAAATTATTGCTGCCGTAGGGCAAATGTAAATTTTTATATAGTGCCTCACAGTTCTCATATTGGCAAAAGTGTACACCACTGAAATTTGAATAATAAAAAAACCCATCTTCGATTTTCTTAAAATCTCGTAAATAGACAACCGAAGGCTATCATGCAGTAATATAGAAAAAGATTGTTTTGTTTTTAGCGACAATATTCGTGGTACAAATCAGAGCTTTTCGAGAATGCGCTGATGAGTTGAGAAATGTAGAAATCGGAACGGAAAAGCGGAAATAAGCTTCAAACGCGAATAAACGTGACCGCATTTGGTGAAGAAAGGCTGTTTTAGCAGATAGGTGCACCTATTTTGAACACGGTGTTCTACAGTATCAAAATCCACTCTTATACGTAGAGCACTGAGACTTCTAATATGTGGTGCCTCTCCATTACTGACACACAGATGGAGCTGCTGTGACGGCCATGTGTTTGCAACACTTTGGGTAAGAGAATTGAATGTTGAATAGTTTCATAAACGATTCATAACAAATTTTTATCATTTGGGGCACGAAGACTGCCGCATTAGACTGAAGAACATGCTTCAGGGCAAGTTGTCATCCGTCGTCTGCTCTACAGATGAATTGCCGTGCGCCGCATCTCGGAGGCAATGCTTTAGATCATACGGTTCAAAGTAGGGACAAAGAATACGCCTCCCGTAATTTTATCGACAAAAACATTGTGAAATTATTTTTAACGTACTATAATTCAGTTTTGCATTCGCACTGTGGATACTTGTGCGCAAGTATCCACAGTGCGAATCGCGGCCGTAGTGGCCGCATTTTCTCTGGAAGCGAAATAGCTCGGAGCCTGGGTGTTTGATTAATATGCACATTGAAGAACCTCGGGTTGACGAAATTTTTAAAGTCCTCCACAACATGGGCTCTCAATCATAGCGTGGTTTTGAGACGTTAAACCCCATCTCTTATTAACACGTCAGTGTGTGGAGTTCCGTAGAGAGGAACTGCGCCCAATGTCGCTGATGGGACCATTGCCATGACATCATATCGCAAGAATCATTACACAGAAAGGCGGATGGTGAATGACGCATATTTTGTGGTAAGCACTGTTACCTATAGGTAACAGTGCTTACCACAAAATATAATAAAAATTAAAAACATGTCAAGTCCCTGCAGGGGTGTATGTGCACAAGCCGTAATTTTTTATTTTATCTTGACCTTGAGGTGGTTTGCTTTATTGTTCGTTAATGACAGTGTAAGTAATGAATCAAAGAACCTGCTCGTACTCTCTCCGCAGTAGAGTGCTTTACACTTGGAACACAATATTCATATGACCAGTGTTACAACTTACAAACATAAAAAATCTAAACATTCAGATCAGTTAAGAGGGGGCAGGGGTCAGACAAATATGTGTACTGCGACTCACCCGTCCTCCTTCCCGCGAACTATTCAAGATAAGCTAAAGCCCCTCGTTCAGAGATAGAACCCTTTGGATGCTCTATTTCAGGCTGCTTTTCGTTATGGGGTGCTATATGCAGGATGATCCGAGCTTTTCGGGCTGACAAGTTTGCTCCGAGCTCGCTCTGCGGTGGTGAAGGCATAAAGACAGTGCGGAGCGCGTGGTAGCAGCGTTGATAAAAATGGCTACAAGAACGAACATGGCATTGCAAGCGCATGAGGGACATTTGCGGTGGTTATCGAAGAAACACCATGTGCGAACACGCCAGCGTCGCCACTCAGTCAACATTTTCACAGTGAAGCGACGTCACCGTGATTTTGCGCTATATTTTCGCCAACTGAACACGTACCTCCCACAGGCGTGTTAGTTGGTGTAAGTCCTCTTTCGGACAGGTTCTTTCGTTTTTTCTACAGCGAGGTAATTACCACTCTCGAAGGCAGTAAGGGTGCATACGCCGCACTCTCATGGTGCTAGTTTCGCTTCTAACAAATATATATATATATATATATATATATATATATATATATATATATATATATATATATATATATATATATATGTATGTGTGTGTGTGTGTGTGTGTGTATCATCATCATTAGCCTGACTACGTCCACTGCAGCACAGAGGCCTCTCCCATGTTCCGCCAGTTAACCCGGTCCTGTGCTTGCTGCCGCCAATCTATACCCGCAAACTTCCTAATCTCATCTGCCCACCTAACCTTCTGTCTCCCCCTAACCCGCTTGCCTTCTCTGGGAATCCAGTTAGTTACCCTTAACGGCCAGCGGTTATTCTGTCTACGCACTACATGCCCCGCCCATGTCCATTTCCTCTTCTTGATTTCAGCTATGATATCCTTAACCCAGATTTGTTCCCTAATCCACTCTGCTCTCTTCTTGTCTCTTAAGGTTACACCTACCATTTTTCTTTCCATTGCTCGCTGCGTCGTCCTCAATTTAAGCTGAACCCTCTTTGTAAGTCTCCAGGTTTCTGCTCCATAGCAAAGTACCGGCAAGATACAGCTGTTATATACCTTTCTCCTGAGGGATAGTGGCAATCTACCTGTCATAATTTGAGAGTGCTTGCCAAATGTGCTCCACCCCATTCCTATTCTTCTAGTTATATATATATATATATATATATATATATATATATATATATATATATATATATACATATATTCAGCAGCATGAGTCTGCCATTTTGCGAGCATCCTCGCAAAATGGCGGGCAAGTCAGCTGTGATTGCTTACAGCTGTGATTGGGTAAATAGTGTGCGCGGCGAAATCGAATGGGGACATTGTTGCGATCGCGTGGTGATATCACTTTTATTTCTGCGCGTGTGTGTGTGTGCATAGTCTGCGCGATAAACTTGATAGATGGATCGTGCTGGTCGACGTGCGTACTGCTCCTCGGCAAGAGCAAACGTGGTTGGCGTACCCAATATTCCCCGCGGGCGTCTGTCAATCAAACTGATTGACGCGTGAACTCGGATAAAAACCCGTTCAAGGCCCCAGTTCAAAGCGTGACTGTCATGGTGACGGTGTGACTGTCAAGCATCTAATGCGGTGAACACTAAGACGCAGCCTCTTCGCCTATAAAATAGTTTAGTGAGCTTGCACTACTTGTGCAAGGCTGGAGCCATAGAGGAGCTTGGTATAACCTAGCTTCTTGGAGCTTCCTAAAGAAAACCTGACAGCGAGAGTTTTGTTCGGAATTTTTTACAATAATTTGTTGCTTACATCTTGTAGTGCCGAAAGTATATCATAAATGCTTCATCAGATCTAATAATTAATGTTAACGGCGTTACTTCAAAACGATTTTGCGTCAGTTCGAAACGCCCGCTAAATACTATAATAAACTAGCACCCCACAGCGGTGCAGTACTTGAGACTACGTGCACTCAAGGTTAGGTGACGCTGAAACACGCTGTTTTCAAATAGAGAGACTCGCGGGCTGCAAAGAATAAACAATATGAGGCTTTAAGCTTGTCCCCCCTTCCCCACCCCCACCCAGAAAAAATTAAAGCAATCCTTGCATAAGCAGCCTAAACCATCTCAACAACAGCCCGACAACAGAGCAAGAGGGGAGAAGCAAGAGCGGTGACGAATGGTAGTCCTCGCTGCGTGCCAGTCGGAGTATTTTGCGTGCCCCCCAAATGTTCTCGACCTCTGCAAAACCACAAGGGGATCTTCTGTCTACGTGAAACCACAGAAAATGTCGATTTCATCTGAATGCTCGGAGGAGCACGCATGCTTACTTTTAAACCAACTTAAAATATCTTCTATGCAACGCTCGCCACCAATAATTCGTCAGAGGTGGCTCCGCATGTAGGAATATCGAACGACACAAGGATCTCGAGTTTTCAAATTTGGTGTCAGTAGTCCTTTAAGTTGTTCCTTTACCAATGGCCTTGGTGGGCTTCGAAGTGAAGACCACATCATCTCTGTCCTAATTTTGATTGAACTAATAGACTAAGGCTTCACGGTCATCACACTGAGCTGCTTTGTGTTCATAGATAAGGTTTGAACACAAAGCAGCTCAATGTAATGACCGTAAAGCCTTAGTCTATTACTACAATCAAAATTAGGACAGAGATGATGTGGTCTTCACTTCGAAGACCGACAACGCGGAATGCGACGTCTGCTGCACCAAAGAAGACATCGACCATCTTATATGCCATTGTCCTCAATTGGCCTCTGAAAGACAGAAGCTTTCGGACGCATTGCGACAACTGGATGATCGGCCACTCTCTGTGCAGATGCTACTGGACCACCGTCATCGCCTTTCGTCGGCTCAAAAAGCAGTCAAAGCTGTTTTGTGCTTTTTGAGGACTACAGGCCTACGTGACCACCTTTAACTTTTGTGTAGTGCCACCGCTGCATACGCGCCAGCCGATTGACTGAGAATCCTCCTTTTTTGTTTTCTTTTTCTCTCTCTTTCTCTTCTCTTTCCTCTCTCTCATCTTTATGTCCCCTTCCCATTCCCCCAGCGTAGGGTAGCAAACTGGGCATGTGCCTGGTTAACCTCCCTGCCTTCCCTCTTGTTGTTTATCCCTCCTCCTCCTCCCCATAGATAAGGTTTCAATTAAAGGGTGTTATCTCGGGCACAATTACCATGGCCATGATCAGTATGAAGCTATTAAACGTAAAGCCTTGCACAATAATAATCGTCATCATATTATTTAGGGCTAGTTAGCGTGGTTTTACTTAATGTGGTCATGATTAACGTCGACTTGTTAGCAATGTTTAGTTAGTTAATCAACTAACATGCTTTAGTTAGCCCGGTCCTAGCTTTACATGGCCTCACTAGCATGATCTTCTTAAGATGTGGCGTAATACCTCGGTGCTGGCGCGTCGCCATCAGTCTTCTTCCGGTGGGGGGGGGGGGGGCACCTTCTTGACTTCGGGAGGGACACCCCCTCAAAATGGTCTTTTTTTCGTTTTCTATGCTATAAAAATTTCGGGGGGCGGGGGTGGTATGCCATCCCTTGCTTTACCACAACTTCGCGTAATTACCTTGGTCATAGCATGTACTGCCCTAACTATCCAAGTATACCGTCCAATAAAATAGCTTCTTAGCCAGTAGCACGTGCTCGGGTGCTAGCGGACGATGACAACAAAGAAGACGCGCACTGGCCGAGCATTGTGCTAGTGAGGCTTACCATAATGCTTAACATCTGGCCTCGGGTTTAGCGGTGGTCGCGATGTTTTAAGACGCTCGGCCGGTACTAATCTCTGAGGCCACCATGCTGATTATTCTAAAACAGCCTTGTTGCAGGCATTAAAAGCTTCAAAATAAATTTAGCCATCTCGTATCTCTAAAAAAATATCACAGCGAAAAGCTTACGACACGTTTATTGCATGGGTTCACTTCTCCATTCAGTGGATCGACAAAAAAAAAAGAAGATGCCTCTGGTTTGAAACTATCGCTCCACTTAGTCGATCGTCCTTAACGTGATTACTGGTTCCATCCTAACCAATGAAACGCCGTGCCCTAATGGGTGGATTTCACTTTTTTGTACTGTTAGCCCATTCAAAAAGAGGAGTTGCCAGAGCTCGGAAAGATCCCGAGTTTCAAGAAACTCGCGCCAAACTCAGGCGATCGTGCATAGTACCTCTTGAGAAGAACACTGCTCGAATGAAGCATACATACATAAGCAGCATACACAAATAAAAATCACAATTAAAAAAACAGACTTCCAAATCGCGGTCAGAAAAGTGACTAGTCACTCACTTATCTTCTTGCGCTCTCCTAGTTCACAGTGTGGATAATTGATCACATTCAGGCGCTGGGCACGAAATCTTGCATAATTGTTGCACCTGGAAAGAAACAAGCCCAGCACTATATAGCGAGGGTGAAATGTTGTAGGCCCGTGTGCTCAGATTTGGGTGCACGTTAAAGAACCCCAGGTGGTCTAAATTTCCGGAGCCCTCCACTACGGCGTCTCTCATAATCATATAGTGGTTTTGGGACGTTAAACCCCACGTATCAATCAAACTATATAGCGAGGAAGTAACCGCGCGAACACATTCCCCTGAAAGAGACGACACGAACACGCAGACGCTCACTTGCATTTCATTTTGATTGGCTGAATGAAACCTAAGTATACACCAGATAGAAGCATGAAAGAAGAGAAAGATTGATTGCAGGGCTTATCAAAGCACAGTGCCGACCGCGCAAAAAGCCAGCCGAGGAATGTTGCAACAAACACGTGATCTTTGACTTTTCTTTCACACTGAAGACCCGACAGTCGCACAGCTGATAAAACTGCAAATCAAATAGGGGCAGAAATCTTATTTTCAAGCTTGGTAACACAATTCTAAAGCTTGCTAATATGATCCGCTTTTATAATTATATGTGCTGTCTTGTCACCACCCCTATATCTAGAAACGTCATTCCCTCAAATCGGGCCTCGCGCCCTGTGCACCTATGAACATACACAAATAAATCTGCGTACTTCTCATCTTGTCGCCCCAATTTTGTCCGTGTTCCCACAAACAATCATTGACACAGCACCTAGTTTTTCCCACGTAGACCATGCCCCATGACATGGGAGTGGAATACACCCCTCCAGTGAAACACTTAATAAAAAGCGCTGGATGGTTCTTCTGGAATCAACGTTTACCGACGTTACAAATACGTGGGCACAGCTTTTCCAGCTTATTGGGGGCAGAAAAACTCATTGAAAACCCGTGCATATACCTGCCACCTTCTTCAGGTGGTGGTAAAGTTAGTGAACATGTGGCGAAATCTCAGGGTGAAAGGCCTTTCAGCGTTTATCGGCCATTGTACATGCGTTCCGTTCCATGTTTCAGTTAAAAAAAACACTGTACGTGGCTGTCGGGTCTTATACCTGAAAAAAAAAGACGTCATTGGCTCTGTGCACTGAAAAACTACGTGAAGCATCGCACTCGTTTTGCATGCTTCAAAATGGCATATAATGTGGTTCATTATGCCATTAAATCAGTTACAAGTCAGCACTTCTGTGTCCGCGTGGTTTTTTCTCTTGGGGGTGTGAGCTCACGCTCTTATACTACCTCGCTCTACATTGAACCAACTTACCAAAAAGGAAGTTTCGATGGAGCATTGTGCTGTAAGCGCTCTAATGATCTTTGCGGATCAAACGCTGATTAATGAAAACACATGCCCAGAGGGAAAAAAAGGAGCCATCGAATTATTTATCTTATAACATATCCCATTCGGTCTGCTCTTTCTCGTCTTTCTATTATTCAGGTTGTTTATCCTTCAATGTGCCTTTCTTTGCCCATATCCTGGCTTACTGGAAGTAAATGCAGAGTTGCCATGCTGTTCTGTTTATATCATGGCTCATACCTATACAGTCTCGCTGTAAGATAAGCACAAAAAGGAAGAGCAAAGAAGAAGAGAGATGAGGGTGGTGTTCATTCTACTTTGTGTGCAAGTTTGAAGCAGAAATATAGCATGGCTTCCGCAGCTGCAGCAGATAATTGCAAGTACTCTTCCTGTGTTGGTAGGAGAAGAAAATTCAAATTTTTATAACACTTTTCTTTGTAAAATATGGCTTTTCTTTGCGGCACCCCACTTCACCTAGAGACAAGCTGTAATAGATACGACCGCTGCGTGAAGATCATCCCGAGAACTGAAAAAAAAACCTACTTGACTAAACGTAACGAGACGGCCAACCGGTCTAACCACCTGGACGATCATTGATCCTTGAACTCCGCCATAAGGTAACCATCACATTCACCGTGTGCCTCGTGCTTTCCCTTGACAATCTGCGCGCTATTAGAGTAGGGCCACGGCAGGTCGGATCCCACTGACTGCAGTCGTGCATGCGCGCTTCCTTGTTCTGCATGTCCCAGCCAAAGCATGAAAATGAGCCGCAAAACTGGCTCATCTCCATTACCAAAATTTTTTCACACGGGAAAGGTTATAGGCATACGAATACTGCAATCTCTTATTTTTCCATCAGGTTTCAACGAATGACTCCACGAATGCGGCATGTGAAGAGCCCAGTCATCTGTAAATAATTTTGTTTTGAAAGCCTTCATACAATAATTCCACAGGATATTTTTTCACAATAACTGAAATAGATGGGCGAGATTGGTGGCATTTTATAATTGTTCATTTATTCTCCACTTAGTGCTACAAGAACCTAAAACGTGTTGTATCGAAGGCGTACTGGCCACGAAATCTGGATGAATACGTTAGATAATACATACGTACACGTCAGGTTCTGATGGAGGCGGAAATGTTGTAGGCCCGTGCGCTCAGATTTGGGCGCACGTTAAAGAACCCCAGGTCGCCGAAATTTCCGGAGCCCTCCACTACGGCGTCTCTCATAATCATGTGATGGTTTTGGGATGTTAAACCCCACATATCAATCAATCAACGTACACGTCAGATGTGTGTCACTGATATGCTTCGAAGCATATCATGTATAATATGGCGGAAAAATAATATTTCATTGCTACATTGTGATAATGGGTCAAGCGCAGAGCATCTAAGAAGTACACCACAGACAAAAGCTACCAGAACAAGGACATTCTTTTTAGGTGGCTCTCGTTTCTATAGTCACCGTACAATCGTGTCAAGTACAATCTAGTGCAACTCAGTGCGACCATAAATAAACGCTATTTCTACCAGTAGGCGGTTATGCACAATCTACTTTGCAGTAGTTATAATATGCATGTCATGGTGAAGCACGTCATTGCGAACCTTATCACACGTGCTGCGCTCCACTATAAAGCACATAAAACAAACATGATATTCTTCGCCTATCATTGACTTTCGTCACTACAATAGCATGTGCGAGGTGATGCGCCGAGTGATGCGTCAAGCGCTATTAACGGCCTCCTAGGGCAATGTGGTTCTATCAGGAGAGAGGAGGTTCCTGCAGAGCTGTTAAGGCGAGGCGTGGTGGTGTGCCGCCTTCTATATTTAGGAAAAACGCGTAGAAATTTCAGCTTTATCTACCACGTTCGCAGGAGTGTTCCAAGCTCTCACATTGCTTTTTGCAGCGATGTTCGGGGACTTCTTTGGCGACGTTTTTGAGATCGCAGAGTTCTAGACATCGAAAGCTATTAGCGGGAGGATTAGCGTGCCCTTTTGTACAAGTGACCTATTGTGACATCGCTGTGCGCCAAATAAGATAGAAGTAGATAGGAGAATAGGCAATGAAAAATCGTTGAGCAGCCGCACATGCAACTGGGGCTAACGTTTAGACAAGTAGATTTGCCTCTGTAAATACAGCTGCTACCTTGACGAACAGAAGTCCCCCCAAAAAAAACACAAAATCAAGAGCCTATTAAATATGAAGAGCGTACGAGGCAACCATGCACCATAGAATGAGTCAAGTAAGGCTCTGTAATTGCTCTTAACTCCGTTTGCTGAAGTCAACATGATGGTGACTGTTTAGGCAATGCCATCTAAACAAGTGCTTGCGTGTTTGTCGTGTTCTGTGGGTGATAACTTCACAACTGGTGCTTACATCGGTATTTTGTGCCAGGGTTTGTACAGTTTGAGCAAGTGACAGCAGGAGGCTGAAGTGGCTTTTGTGAATGTGTGATCTTCATGTTGTATGTTTTCTGCAATGATATTAAATGGTTATAGCTGTCCTTTTACCGATGGCATGAGAAACATTGAGAGGTAAGTTGCTGTGAATCTTAACGGGACCCTCCCAAACTTTTCTGAGTAATCGTCGCAGGGCGTCATTAAAAAGGCTTATTGCTTCACGAATCGACGGTCGCAAACAGTTTTAGGATCCATCAAGTACTAGTGGAGTTACAGGGATTTACCGCAAGCCCTAAGCGCTTTCTGTCTGCTTTCCTACTAGATAGCGTGCTGAGAGCTACGCAGGGAAGTACGAGACAAGGTTGCAAGAAGGTGTGTTCCTTCGACAGTGGGAGTGATCACTTTGAGTTTCTTTCATTCTTTTTTTGAATTCGTGGCTTATTTTCAGTGCGAACGCGAGCGCGCGTGTGGACATGAGATGACATAGAGATTCCTAAATAGAGACTACGGGGAACTCTGGTGCTATAGTGTCTATGGGAGCTGCAACGCATGGTGCTTCAACGAGCATGCGAACTATAGGTAGTACATGGATTTGCTCAGTCTTTGTACTTTATGTTCCTTCTGGTTTAGCGTGGCTTGAAGGTGCTTTGTCACGAAACAGCAATCTGCAAATTTTCGGCAGTTACGCTTCACCACCTTCCCATTTTAGGGTGACCAATTGAAATCGGGTCACGAAGTTCAAAAAGCTCTGTTATTTCATTCTAAACAAAACAGAAACACAGCAATAAATGAAGCCACACGTGCGATTTGCCACCCGCAAGCACAAAGACTAGGCGAATCAATGTCATACCCATAATTTCCATAGTCACTGAACGATCGCTGCGCCAGAGTCCGCTCTAGTTAATTTTAGAAAACTCTATGCGTGACGGAATTCCGCAGCGGCCACGGTACTGCTGCAGCACACGATGTTCAAATCAGCCAATAGCCGTATGCTTTGGTTATATGGTGCAGTAACTTGGGTATACTGCGTTATTTTTGCAAAGAAGCGGGATCAATTTGTAGCAGACTTTAAAAATAAAGGTAAATTGCAGGCAACTTACTGCACCTAATGTATGGTTCGCGTGTTCTCAGTAGCTTCGACTACCGATCGGCAGTGTTTTCCAACCACGCTGAAAAAGTGCTGCAGGGCCATTTTAGGTAACTGCTGACAAAGTAATGCTCGCTTACATACTCGCTTTATGTGCTTATTGACTCTTAAAGAATCTGTATATATCTGTGCTTGGGTAACATTCGATGAAAGTTAGGCTGTTTCAAGTATGTAACGTACTAAGTTTAGTTCCATCAATTGCACATAGGACGACTTTACATGCCCACCCGTTTACCATCACTTGCAGTGTTGCTTGCTTGCTGGCTGGCTGGCTGGCTCGCTCCTTTGCTCGCTCCCTCTCTCTCACCCTCCCTCCCTCCCTTCCTCACTCACTCACTCACTCACTCACTCACTCACTCGCGGTGCTGCAGTTATAGAAATTCTGCATCATGCTACAAATTACCTGCTAACACTCTTCAATGATGCACCACATTGCCCCTACCTGAACTCGAAACTTGGACTTCCCCGTAAAGAAAGGTTTAGCGCTGTGGCAATCAGGTACCGAAAAAACTGCCACAAACGTGACAATATACTACCACAAATGTGATAATAGCAGCGGTATGGGGTCCTTATAATACACAATATTGACGTGATAGCGTTAAAAAGCTCGTTTCGCAGAAATTCCGGTGTTGGTGTCGGCGTCGTGGGTTGTGAGCGAAGAATTATCATCTTATGCATGGCTGAAAAATTGGGAACGATGCAAATAAAAATATGATCAAAAACCCTGTGGCACAGAACCAGGGACGTTAAGATCCGCGTGGGGATTGAACCTGGGTCGTTTGCATGGCAAGCAGATGTTCTTCTACACGGCCACACCTCCGCTTGTGAAAACAGTGAAAAATGCTTCCTCTGCTTGGAAATGCAGTGAAAGTAGCTTTCATGCTTCACAATGCAACGTGAAATATGGCAGTACAAGTGTCCATTGCCCACGGGCGTATCATGATGTGATTATCATATTGAGTCCGTGGCTGAAAGCAGGTACCCCCCTACAAAAGGCACACACGCTACTGCACCTATTCTCTTAAGGTAGCGTGGTTGGATAGAAAATTCGAAAAGCTTTCATGCACTAAGTGTTCGAAGAACGCACTAGGAACAGGATGTCGCTATCACGTTCAACTCAAAAAGGCGAAACTTTAGGGTGCCCTTACTTTTTTAACAAGACTTCGTGCAACTTCTTTTGACCAAAGTGAACTTTTATATCATTATTCCACGCTATCAGAACTTGTTCAGCCTAAAAAAACGTGTCATACTTCAAAGAGCCATTGTAAGATTACACTTAAAAACAATTGAAAAAGAATTGTGATGAAGCCGAAAAAAGTGGGCCAATTCGTTTTTGCTTCAAACTGTTTTTAATGGACTGCATACTTATCGGAAGGACAAAAATATAACGAATGCTCATTATTTAGCAAGCGAAGTACTTCGCACAACGCGAATAGGCTCACTATTCCAGGAAACTACGAATAGGACCCATATAGCCATTTACTGAGCCCGGCTCATCACATTTAGGTAGAAATAAAAAATGTAGTAGACGCTACACACATGCACAAGCTGCATATTTACTGGAGATTGAAAACGGAGTATACTTGATGGTCTATCAATATAGAGACACTGACAGCAATCTAGGCAAACGCAACCTAAGAGGCCATGGCCTGAGCTTTATGGCATCTTCACCCACTTTTGTGGTTTCTGGTAGCAAGACTGATGATGTGATTACAAAAGTGTATAGAGAGCACCTGTCTATAAGAAAACAGTCAACAGCTTAAGCTGGTATCTTTGTATTTTCGGCATGTATTAAAGTGTTAGTAACAAAGAGTAAGTGAAAAAACAATATAGAACAGACCAATTTAGATTGTTGCTACATGACACGCATGAAGTTCTGACACAGAAATGCCATATATAAAACCAGCAACACAGGATCTGATTTTTATGATATGATATATGACAGGGCAAAGTGGCTCTTATAACAACGTCACTGAAGTACCCATAGCTTGCTTCTGATGCGAAAATAACGTCCGTAACCCACCACCATGGTCTAGAACCTCATGTGCATTCTTGATAAACATACCCCGTTACGAGAAAATTGCACGTTGCGACCAAGAGCTTCCCTCTCGAATATTTATAGGGGCGCTACCACGTTATTTTTTGTTGAGCTGTAGATTTTATTAGAGCTATCATTGCCACTCGCCTACTCTTCACTTTAAATAAAGCTATTCAAACGAATTTCATTTTCACAATTATATTTTAATCAAAGCAAAATTGCTGTAGGCCCGTGTGTTCAGATTCGGGTGCAAGTGAAAGAACCCCAGGTGGTAGAAATTTCTGGAGTCCTCGACTACAGCGGCTCTCATAATCACATGGTGGTTTTGGGATGTTAAACACCACTTAAATTCAATCATTCTTACAATTATTTATGATATCGTGACTCTCTTTAGTAGCATTCCTCTACCAGAGAGCGACCACTGAGACTTCAAGCATGACTTCAGTGTCATTTTCTTTGTATTCGGAAGCTTGAAAGCACCGCATTCGCATAAAATACATTCTTAATTTTTTTGCTCACATTGAGAGGCGGTATATCTAACTTAGTAGAAGATGTTGCTCGGCTAGTTGGTTCATGCTGATGAAATATTAAGGATGCAATTCACATAGAAGAAATTAAAGTGTACAGAATAGATCGCCAACTTCCAAATGATTTATTAAAAAAAATCTCCTTGTTAAATGTATGCAGACATGTGTGCAGTTAAAGTTGCGCAGGACAGTGGCTAAGAATTTTACGTTTAAGGTATTATGAAAGCAAAATATAAAATTGCGCTTCATATTGACGCAGCATGAACGACGGGTCAGTGATACACATATCTCGCTTAGCAATCAATGATAAAATATGCCTCCTAAAGGTTCACGTACCATGACGTTTTTGCTCCTTCCATCTATCCGAATGTTTGTAAAGTCCGGCTCACACATGCAGTATTCACACTTCGTGCATAAATGGGCACTCAAGTTTTAATTGAAAGCTCATGCCCCTTGCCCTGTCATTAACGCAGCGTCCGGTCTGGCCGATATAAATTTTGCCACAGTGGAATTTCGTAAACCACGTGTGGCAAAGTTTATATCGGCCATACCGCGCACTGCGGTAATGACAGGGCTAGAGAGGATGAGCTTTAGGTTGAAAATAAGATTAGTGCCCATTTACCCGTGCACTGCGAACTGTGCATGTGTGAGCCACACTTTACAAACACTCGTATACATGGAACGAGCAAAAACATTGTGGTACGGCGTATTTTATCATTGTTAAGTAAGATATGTGTATCACTGACCCGTAGGTCACCCTGCGTAAATCTGTAGTGAAATTTTATGATGTTTTGCTTCCATGATGCGTTAAACGTATACAATAGAATTGTTTGAACATGTCCTGCCCAACTGTAACTGCACACATGGCTGCATGCATACAACAAGGGGCTTTTTTTAAAATAATGTTGCTTTCTGCAGTAGGTGTGTATGTGGGGTTTAGCGTCCAAATTCGCCATACGATTGTGAGAAATGCCGTAGTCGAGGTCCCCGAAAATTTCGACCACCTGGAGTTTTTAACGTGCACCCAAATCTGAGCACATAGGCCTACAGCATTTTCGCCTCCGTCGAAAATGCAGTCACTGCAGTCGGAATTCAATACCGTGACCTGCCGGTCAGCAGCCGAGTACCTTAGCCACTATACCACCGCTCTGGCGCAATATAACTGTGGTATATCTAGCAGTGCACTTGTGTGGCACTAAAGCTTCTAGCTTAGCGCACATTTCATTTAAGATAACTTCTAGAACGAAACGTACAAGTACAAGGTAAGCAAGATTAGCGTTATGCGCTCCTTCTTCAAGAAACTGGCTGGCAGTAGCATGAAAACCTTATTTTTTTCAGCTTCTATAGCCCTATATTCTCGCTTCACAAAAGCAGCACAAGAAGAAGTGAAATATAGTTGGTCCAAATGAATTATCGACTACAGGATATAGAAAATGAAAGCTAACAATTCAGTATCCCTGGCCCGAAACCTTGGAAAATGAAATTGATAAGCTTTTCATGTTGTTTACTTGTTGAAACCATGATAGTATCACGAGGCACACGGTATAAGAGAAAGCTCCGGAAATTCGTTCATATGGTGTTCTCTAACGTGCGCTGCGCACCGCCACGGGGGTCTAGCGGCTAAAGTACTCGGCTGCTGACCAGCAGGTTGCGAGATCAAATCTCGCAACCACTTTTTATATCGGGCCACTTTTTATATCCCTGGCTCGAGTTATGTGAGACTCCCTGCATGTGAAGCAATTGTACATGTGGGTATGGCATCCACGTATGAAGCATGCATGCTCATGTGACTACGAAGATCGCTCAGTCAGCAGAGTGCTGTGGTGGAAAGGAGACGTGTGCTCGAAGTGCTGCGATGCCGCTAGACAAACACTGCTAATGACTGAGTACTGGTTATCTACTCGTCTATGTCACGTTGTTCTATCAAGCAAAACAGAAGCACCAATGACCAAATAGAAAGGCAACAGAATCGAATACGATGGATATGTACAAGTGAAATATAGCTTACGCATAGTTGCACAAGTTTATTGAAGCTTCTGCGTCATTTTTTTTTTACACTTAATCACCTATCATGCCTCTTTTACACTTCTCTGTGGCTGAGTTCCTGAAATATATGTCGTGGATTTGTTCATTATGCAGCATGTTCCCTTGTGAAATAAACTTCTTCAATTCTCGCCACTTGTTCTCATTGATTGATAGATATGTAGGGTTCAATGTCCCAGAACCACCATATGATTATGAGAGACGCCGCAGTGGAGGGCTCCGAAAATTTCGACCACCTAGGGTTCTTTAACGTGCACCCAAATCTGAGCACACGAGCTTACGACATTCTCGCCTCTCAAACATGCAGCCGCCTCTGCCGGGATTTGATCCCGCGACCGGTCGGTGAGGAGCCGAGTACCGTAGCCACTAGACCACCGCGCCCAGGCCACTTTTTCTTATTGTCTATTTGCATGTACCCATATTCATTGAGAAAAATCGCGCAAGACTGTTCTAGTACGTCCTGTCGCATGAGGCAGTTGCACATAACCAATCGTTTGAGCTGTTTATTCGGATCGCATGTTTCATAAAATGTGATCAAAGTTGGTGCAAACAAGGTTCGTGACAGACTGGGTGAAATTCACAAGAGTCCATCACAATAAAAAAAACTTAATTAGATCAAAAGTTTTTGGTATACTCTGTAATAAGGTGACTCTCAGATTTGTTTTTTCACGTAGCGCTAAGAAACTTTAAAAGACAAAAACTAAAACGATGAAAGATGAAGATGATCTTCAAGGTTAAAGGTAGAGTGCACAAATGGCAATACTTGTGATTATTTTGAAAGCCCGCAAACTGAATTTATATAAAGTTTTCAGGAAATTAGTGTCTTCTACGGAGAGAAAGTTCACTCAACGTTTAATTGCACTACATGCTATGGATGAATTTTAAAAGGTTCTGGTTAGTATAAAATAATCATGAACCATCTTCCCGAAGAGAACCCCGATGGAATGCGAAGCAGCAGCGCAGCGCACGGCGTTCACCCGGTTAAAATGGGTGTCGACGTGTGGGCTGGAAGAACGGTTTGAAGCGAAACTCGGTGTAGCGTTTACTCGAGTAAACGTTTGTTTCAACACAAAGACATAAGAGGCGGGTTGGGTTTTGTTTAAGTTTCATGGCAGATAAACGAGCCAAAGAGTGTTTTCGTTCGACGTGTGGTCAAGCAGTTGCGGGTGGTGGAGAGGGTCTAGAGAGAGAGAAGTGTGTTGTGGGTGGTGGTGCTGGCAGATGCGGGTGAGGCTGAGAGGGACGTCAACGTGCACCTGCGAAGGAAGCGTGGGAGGGAAGCGTGACGTCAACACTTAGAGACGACACGACCTACTTGGCACCACTCCAACATCTTCGGTGAGGAGAACGCGTTGCCATGCGTTCGTACGGACGAAAGTATGTACTGCGTTACACAAGAAAATAAAAAACCGCTTCGCATCTATAACACTCCCCAATGGCGCATAGTTCAACTCGACCATTCGCGTATCGCGTATAGAGTTTGCCTAAACAGTGAGGTGTACTGGTATTACGCCATTTCTAAAGTGCTATAAATGCTCAATTTGCGGTCTTGTTTTCAGAAGGCGAATAAAAATTTGGGAGATTCTTAAGCTTCACCTTTAGGAGTCAAACGCGATAGCGATATTCTGTTTCTAGTGCGTCCTTAAAACAGTCAGTAAATAATATCTTTTCGAGCTTGCTATGCGCCCACTACGTGACCTTAGAGAGTAGGCGCCGTAACATGTGTGCATTTAGTAGGGGTGACTGGCTTCAAACAATGAAGTTATTAAGATAATCACATGTCCTGACACCCGGTGGCAATGTACGCTTGCACCACGCATTCCTACTGTAATATTTCACATTGTATTGTGAAGCATGTATATACAATGACACGTGTGCTTGTAGAGCATGTGTGTTACTTTCACTGCATTTCCAAGCAGATGAAGTTGTTATCACTGCCTTCTAAAGCAGACTCGTGGTTGTGTGGTAGAACGTCCGTTTGCTACGCAAACGACTAGAGTTTGCTATCCACTCACACTTAGCTTCTGCAACTTTTTATTATTTGCGTCTTTCTATATTTTTTGGTCACACGAAAGATGACTTTTCACTCACAACCAACGACACCGACACCAGAATTTCAGCGGAATGACCTATTTACCACTTTCGCGTTAAAGTATTATACGTTATTTATTTATTTATTAAGTATCTGCTTCGCCATAAGGCATTACAGCAGGGAGGGTACAGTACATATGATCAAACACGTAAAAAACTTTCATAAAGCTTGGAAAAATTCATCACTTGAATTTATAGAGACTATTTCCGGTGGCAGAGTGTTCAATTCTCTTAAAGTGCGGACAAAAAAAGAGTAGCGAAAAGCATCACCTCCAAAAGGAATCGCACGTATTTTTAAATGATGATCGTGTCTTTGAGAAACATAATTTGGTGGTTGAAAATACAATTGCCTGATGATCCCTGTTCGCGAATGGTAAATGCTCTGAAAGAATTTTAATCTGAGGTTTTGACGATGGTTTTCAAGAAGATCGCAATTTGATGTTTTTCTGCTCTGTGTCACACTAAGCACCCTGTCGTAATTTCCAAGGACAAATCGAAATGATCTATTCTGCACTTTTTCAAGTTTATCTGTAAGTTCCTTAGTACATGGGTCCCAGCTGACGCACGCATACTCCAGTATACTGTAGACGTGTGTAAAATAGAGCGGCTCTCTAAGTTTTTGTGGTAAACTACTGAAGTTAAGTTTCAGAAAACTCAATGTTCCTACCGCCTTGTTCCTAACGTAAGTGACATGTTTATTCCATCTCAAATCAGCAGTGAAAAATACGCCTAGATATTTATATTCCGTGACATCTTGAAGGTTAACGTTATTAATCGTGTAATGATTTCTGCAGTGCGAGAGTTTCTTGGTATAGGTGACGTGGACGCTTCTTTTCACATACAACGACATTTTCCATTTTTCACACCATGCGTCCATTAAATCTAAATCGTTTTGCAGTGCTTGTTTGGCAAGGTCGCTATTGATGGCCCTATATACTATACAGTAATCTGCAAACATTCTAAATGATGATGTGATACCGAAAGTGATGTCGTTTATGAACAACAAAAATAAAAGCGGACCTAAGACTGATCCCTGTGGTGCATCAGAGGTCACAGCAACATATGTAGAGGAACAACCATTCAGAGCCACAGACATCTGCCTTGAGCGAACATACTAAGCTATACAAGCAATAACCCTATCATCCAATTTGTAATATCGAAGTTTAGCGATCAAAAGACTATGCGTAACGACGTAAAAAGCTTTTCTGAAATCCAAAAATATACAGTCAACACTTTGCTGCTTGTCGACAGCTGAGGCAAGGTCATGAGTAAATTCTACCAATTGCGTCATACAAGAAAAGTCCTGCCGGCGCCATGAAGAAGGTTATTTGCAACAAGGTGAAACATGACGCTGCCATAAATCACATGTTACACAACTTTCTATCCATAACTTCTCTAACTTTTCAACATGTTCCATCACATGTTCCATAAGTGGTCCCTTTTCAGAATAGCTGCCGCAAAAGAATAACAGCCTTTGTTATTAGTATTATAGGTATTTAAGACGGAAGAAGAAGAAAACGTATATGTAGTCAGCCTACCCGAGTCTTACCTGTTTTCAAAGGTGGTGAACCTTAATGAAGTATACTATCTGAAAACTCAACCAATTACGAGGACTCACGATGCGTAGAACGCACACAACACATACATGTACATTAAGCGTTTGCAATGAAGCATTATACATTACATGATTTACATAACACTTGTATTTACTTCGCGTGCTCTGCACATCGTGATTTTGAAGCACGTTGCGCACGCTACCTGTAAGTGCACTGTATATGGCGAGATTAACGTGCGTAATATGTCCTTGCGGAAAGAAATGTAGTTGGTGACCATGGTGACGTTGACAGCGTTGACTTCAGCTATAAATATTGCCATGACTGTGCGCTCTCGCTATTGCATATAATTGTAGAGGTGAGCTTCCGCTGCCTGTTAACACACCTGAAACGTTGGATAGAAAGGCATAGCGCCTCCGATTTCTAAGAATATTCGGTGATTCTGGCGTTCGGCTTGACCAGACGAGTAGGTGTAGAAAGGAAATGTAGGCACATTATGCCATCTTGTCTTGGTTCGGGCAAATTTGACAAAGTCATGGTCATCGCTGGTGTCACCATGGTTGTTTGTGCTTTTAGTTTAGGCAGTTTAGGGCAATTACTAGGGGGACGTATACTACGACGATCCATTTCTGTGACAATGTCGCTTCGTGGTACACCGAATATCGCGTGTCAAACGGCTGAGGAGATTACTTGCCTCGACTTGCCGATCAGCGCGCACTGAAAGTGACAACTTGGCGTTATCTCCACAAATAATGATCTTCGAAACGGTGTACAATTGTAGTGATGCCTTGTGCTATATTTGGCTAGCTTCAACGTTAACCGTCCACAGCCGACTGATCATATTTGTAACGTTGGCAGGCGGCCACTGTATTGAGCGACGGAACGCCTAAAGAAGCGGAAAAGGCGTAGTTACAAGAAAGGAGACTCATTGCACTTGGAGGCGGCGCAAGCAACAAGCTAGGCAAGTCCGCAATTTACAGAGAAAGATGATAGAACTTTCTCGGCAAGATGAATACCATAAAGTGATGAACTAACATGCCACAGGTTACAGCGCATGATATAAAAAATGGGGTAATGTCATCGTAAGATGCCAAGAGCCGAGTGGTACAGTTTTGCGTTAAGACGTGATATCATTATCTTTAGACTTCATTCGATACGCCTTACTAGCTTGTAGCTGAGAAGGCAGGGATGAATTTCTGAATTAGAAAAAAAAAAACTCACCACGTCCGCCTATGTCACAATAAGTATATGCTCCGGTGTGTTAAACAACACTTCACGGCAAAATTGAGTTAGACGGTTCTGTGATTCATTTCTTTGGGCATTATATGGCCGCCACAACCATTATTATCTTCAAAGACTAACAGCACATGATTTAGCCGTTAGTCATCTTGCATGCGGTTACTCCTCAACAAAATGTTAGCTCTCACAGCTGCACCTCAACAGTATAACATTTAGTCATTACCTTCACGCCTTGTATACCTGGGCTTCACAGTTGCGCCTCTTCAAGCATATTGTTATTTCGCTCTCATACTTTATAAAAATGACCTGTATATTGTTACCGTTTCAGATTACCTGTTTATCGAGAAAGATGGCCTTTTGCAGTTGCCGCCAGCGAGACTAAATATTTTGCTTGTTTTTTAATTATGGGCGTGGTGATCAATAACTGATATGGAGTAAAATGTGCGAAAAAATTATTTTTGTGTGTTTCATTGCTTTTGTAGACACTGCGATTAGGAGCAACAAATAAATGCTTTATTATTCTACGTGCAAAAATGTTGTTTCGTTCCTTCAATGAAGGCACCATGAAATGTCCTATACAGGGCTAGTAACGTTGTTAGTACAGAGTCTTTTCCAGTTTTCAAACCGGCAGACTAGCCGTCGCTGTGGCTTGGTGGTTATGGCTGACAGTTTTGATGAAGTTGAAATGTTGGAGGCCAGTGTACTGTGCAAGTCATTTCCCGTTAAAGAACCCCAGATGATCGAAATTGTCCGCAGCCCTCCTCTACAGCGTCTCTCATAGTTCGAGTCACTTTCAGACCAGCTAACTAACGAAACCGGTAAATGACTGGCTTTCCACACACAAGTACAGCAACAGTCGGCAAATTATGGGCAATGGCTTTGTTTATACTAAGCGCAAAGAAAAAGATTGCGTATAGTTAGTCACGCGGAATACATAGTAATGGAGATGCATCCGCGTAGAAATACGGGAGCCTAAGTAATAAAAAAAGCATGCACCGAGTATCCCATGGAAACACATTACTGTATTAATAATTAATAATAGTTGCGGGTTGACGTCCCGAAACCACGATATGACTATGGAAGAAGTCGCACGGGATGGCTCTGAAAATTTCGACCTCCTGTGGTTATTTATTGTGTACCTTAATCAATGTAAACGTGCCTCAAACACTTTTGCCTCCATCAAAAATTCAGCCGCCGCAGCAAGAATTGGATCTCGCGACCTTCGGGTTAGCAGTCCGGCGCTGTAAGCACTAAACCACCTCGGTGGGGTGAAAATATCACTCTAATGTCGTATGTAATTGACTTGAGACATATTTCGAGTGACATAGGGAGTATTACAGTTAGTGAGACTGCCGTATACCCTACGCTCCGAGACTCCACCGGCAATGAAGTACGTGAGTTTGCAGCGAGTGATGGTCAAGTGGGCAAAGAATTGCGAACTTCGAGCTACAGCAGTCACCACAGAGTGATGGTGAGGCCGCTGAGCGACCGGGAGGCCACTTTTCAGGGCAGTGACAGCGCACAGTTGGTTAGCTGAAGCACCCGCCAGCTTTCACGATGCATTTCAAACGTGTGATTTGCAACCACCAAGTGCACGTAATTAATATGTGGGGTGTCCCAAAACCACCATATGAGAGACGCCATATATGGACTCCGGAAGTTTCGACCACCTGGGGTTTTTTAACGTGCGCCAAAATCTGAGCACACGGGCCAACAGCATTTCCGCCTCAATCGAAAATGCAGCCGCCGCGGCTGGGATTTGATGCCGGCTGCGGCTGCGACGTGCGGGTCAGCAGTCGAGTACCTTAGCCACTAGACTACCACGGCGGGGCAACCACCAAGCCCGGTGCTGGAAATGAGTTTCCCGCACACGCCATGTGCGGATGTTCAAAAAATGATCATTTACTTGTAGAAGAATCTGACATTCATGTCTTCCTACTACGAAAGTGAAATAACAGATGTGATGTGTATGGTGTTCTGTTGTCCGTCACCTATGGCCAGTAAGTACACAGTGCTGGGACGGCGCTGGGGAAATGCAGCGCGGTTTGTCGACATTACAGGGGTGTGAAATGTAAAATAAAATAATCACATGCTCACTCACCTGCGCACTTTTATCTATGATGGCACGCATCGTACCTCCTTTATTTATTTGTCGAGTGCGATACAACATTTAGAATGACACGGCAACTCTGACTGAAAGACGGAGCCAACAGCTGGGATGGTTAGTTCATTCAACTTACAACGACGGTTTGTACCCCGTATACATTTGTCTGGACATGGAACACGTTGTAAAAGTGTAATGTTAATGGGTAACTGCGCCGGTTAGCACATTACGGGTATCTCTGGGGTTGCTTCATAGCAGCCTAGTTTTTAGTTGCGCGAACTTGTTGACTCCCTTTACTGCAATATTGGGTGATTTTGCGTTGGAATGCAAGCCTTAAAGGGAGGCGCACAGTGAAACCCCGCAAAGCTGCATGTGTCTAACATCTAAGAAAACAATAAACATTGCTCTAAATCTGACAAATGAATTGGGCCACCCTTTACAAAAGGAAACTGTGAGAAATAATGAGAACATAGGCGACATATATATATATATATATATATATATATATATATATATATATATATATATATATATATATATATTGTGAGACGACGTCAGGTACGAAGGAGCGACCGTTTTATTGTCAACCCAGACGCGCGAGCCAGCAACCGAACAAACAGCGAGCGGCTACGATGATGATGATCACGGTGCTTTGTATGCGCAGGTGAAAGTGAAAATGATGAGCAACACAATCAGCGCTCACACTATTTCCCCCCTACACGAAAGCGGTCTGCAAGACGTTCATTTAGTAAGTGTATGAGCGCCGGATGTAAGGTTTCAGGCGAGACACATGGACGATCTCGGTCCCGCGACGACGGCGATCAGAAGCCGAAGTAACCGGAGCGACGCGATAATTTACGGCCGATGTTCGTTCAAGCACGGTGTAAGGACCCAGGTATCTGTGAATGAATTTTTCACAGAGGCCGGGTGTGCGAACAGGTGTCCAGAGGAGCACTTCGTCGCCTGGGTAGAATGACACAACTCGACGTGTCGCATCACAACGAACTTTTCGCTGGGCCTGAATGGTAGAGGTGTTGGCGCGGGCGATTGTGCGGCAGTGGTTGACACGGGCAGCGAATTCTTCCGGGAGGGACGCAGATGGGACAGAAGGCGTGGACAAAAAGCTGGTGTCTAGAACAAAAGATGGTGCACGGCCATACACAAGAAAAAACGGGCTGTAACTTGTAGTGCGTTGTAGGGCAGTGTTATAGGCAAACGTGACGAAAGGTAGTATTGTGTCCCAGTTCTTGTGATCGGGTTGGACATACATAGAGATCATGTCTGACAAAGTTCTATGAAAACGCTCAGTAAGACCATTTGTTTGCGGATGATATGCCGAGGTGGTCTTATGGATTGTGTCAGAGGCCTGTAAAACTTCAGCGAGCACATGAGAAAGAAATGTCTTGCCACGGTCACTCAGGAGAACACGAGGGGCGCCGTGGCGCAGGATAATGGCACGCAGAACAAAGTCGGCTACTTCGCTGGCAGCTCCAGTAGGAAGAGCTGCCGTCTCAGCGTAGCGAGTAAGATGGTCTACGGCAGTAACAATCCAGCGGTGACCGGCGGCGGTAAGCGGAAGGGGTCCGTATAAGTCTATGCCGACGAACTCGAAGGGAGCGGATGGGCACGGGAGAGGTTGTAGAGGGCCGGCGGGAAGAGTTGTCGAACGTTTTCGGTGCTGACATGATGAACAGGAAGTGACGTACCTGGAAACACTAGTGGAGAGGCCAGGCCAGAAGCAGCGAGTCTTAATGCGATCGTAGGTTTTATGAAAACCCAAGTGGCCAGCCGTCGGGTCGTCATGAAAGGCTTCTAAGACTTGGAGTCGAAGTGAGCGAGGTATGACCGGGACCCATCGGCTACCGAGAGGATGGTAAGTTTGTCGAAGTAGCGTTCCGTCATGAAGTTTGAAACGCGTGAGTTGTCGTCGCAAGCGGCTGTTGGGAGCACGAGATGAGCCGGTGAGCCGATCGATGATTGTACGGCAGTATGTGTCTGCACGTTGGAGCGAGGTGAGGTCTGCGGATTGAAGGAAGTCATCCGGTGCAGTGGGCTCGATGGGACTAAGACTGGTCATCTGCTTGGTCTCTTGGCTTGGAGGTGCTGCGCAGCAGGTAGATGCGTCATGATTTTGCAACAGCGGACAGCGTGACAAAGCGTCGGCATCTTGGTGTTTGCGACCCGACCGGTATGTGACACTGTAGTCATACTCCTGCAGTCGGAGCACCCAACGACCGAGGCGTCCTGACAAGTTTTTTAATGATGACAACCAACAGAGCGCATGATGATCCGTGACGATCGTGAAGCGGCGGCCATACAAATAGGGGCGAAATTTTTGCACGGACCATACGATAGCGAGACATTCCTGTTCAGTGATGCTGTAATTGCGTTCCGCTGGGGAGAGAGTACGGCTCGCGTAAGCCACGACTTGCTCTTGTGAAGCCTGGTCACGCTGCAGCAGGACAGCGCCGATTCCGTGCCCACTTGCGTCAGTGTGTAATATAGTAGGGGCTGTGGGATCAAAATGGCGAAGAACTGGCCCTGACGTGAGGCATCGCTTCAGGGTCTGGAAAGCAGCTTCACAGTCATCTGTCCAAAGAAATGATGCACTTGTGGTCAGGAGTTTGTGAAGAGGAGCCGCGATAGTGGCAAAATCACGGACAAAACGGCGGAAGTAAGAGGCTAAGCCGAGGAAGCTGCGAAGGTCTTTGAGCGTGGTGGGCTTAGGAAAGTGCAGCACAGCGGCCACTTTGTCGGGATCAGGTTCGATGCCAAGCTTGCTGACAACGTGGCCTAACACTTTGATGCTGCGGCTCGCAAACCGACACTTCTTGGTATTTAGCTGGAGACCGGCTTTGGCTAGACATGTGAGCACCTCGTCTAGACGTTCTAGGTGTTGCGAGAAGCTGGATGAAAAGATGACGATGTCGTCCAGGTAACAAAGACAGGTCTTCCATTTTAGGCCACGCAGCACCGTATCGATCATCCGCTCAAATGTGGCTGGGGCATTGCAGAGCCCAAAAGGCATCACATTGAATTCGAAGAGACCATCAGGAGTAGCAAACGCTGTCTTCTCTTTATCAGACTCATGCATCGGGATCTGCCAATACCCAGATCGTAGGTCGAGACTTGAGAAATATTCTGCACCCTGTAAGGTGTCAAGTGCATCGTCAATTCGAGGCATAGGATATACATCCTTGCGCGTAATTTTGTTTAGTGCCCTGTAATCAACGCAAAATCGCACTGATCCGTCCCTTTTCTTAACTAGGACAACAGGAGAAGACCAAGGGCTTGTGGAAGGCCTGATAACGTTGCGTGCGAGCATGTCATTGACTTGTTCCTCGATGACCTTGCGTTCTGAAGACGACACGCGGTAAGGGCGACGGCGGATAATGCGAGAACCGTCTGTGGCGATGTGATGAGAGGTCACCGTAGTTTGACCTAAGCCGTCCGAACAAACGTCAAAACAAGTCTTGTGTTTTGTTAAAAGGGCCATTAAGTCATTAGTTTGCGTTGGAGTGAGATATGGACTCAAAGTGGCTTTAAGCGCATTAGATGAGCCTCCTGGTGGCGTACACTTAGCGACTGTCGGCGGAGACGATACAGTGACGACACATACCGGTGCTATGTCGATAAGGCTGGCAACAGTGGACCCCTCTGGCAGTAGTTGTGGCTCTGTTGTCGTGTTGTAGGCGGTGATACTGGCATGACCACGCGAAAACCGCACTAGACAACATGCGATGGCGATTCCTCGGAAAATGCAGCGCTGATCGGGGACAACCACTGCGTCACCGTCAATGGTATCGCTGGATCTAATGGTGAGGATACGTTCTTGGGCCGGGGGCAGTACAAAGTCTGCAGCTGCAACAAGGTGAGGCGACGAAAAATCGTAAGCACTAGAATTTTCAGTGTCCGTAATGCGAATAACGGGCGGACCACACGAAATGACAGCGGAAGCGGCTGACAGGAAGTCCCAGCCCAATATAATCGGATGAGCACATGAAGAAAGCACAGCCAATTGTATATGGTGGCGAATTCCGTCGATCAGAACACGAACAGTGCATTGTCCAATAGGGTAAATTCTATTTTCATTAGCACCACATAACACCGGACCAACATATGGAGTTTGCACTTTTCGTAGACGATGACATAGTTCGCGATCAATGACTGAAATGGCTGCTCCAGTGTCCACGAGTGCGTCAACCGAAATGCCTTCTACACAAACAGTTAGTAAATTTGCAGGGCGCGCAGGAGGAATTGGGACACTTCGACGACAGGCAGTTTCTCCTCCAAAAACTGCAGCTGCTAGTTTTCCGAGTGGCTGTCGAGGGGCATCCGGGCAGAACGTAAAGGCGAAGTAGTACGGCGGAAGGGCGATGGTGAACGACGGCGGGGTGAGCGGGAAGAACGAGGTTCACCGTGGGACAAAGGAGGCGAAGGCGAACGTCGTGACGAGGGAATGTAGGTTCCTGGAACGTAGGGGTCAGACCTCGCAGCCCGGTCACTCTCGTACGAAGAATAACCTCGTCGTTCATCTTGCTGGCGCCGACGGCAAAAGCGGGAGATATGTCCTCTTATGCCACAGTAGTAACAGACGGGGCGCGTAGGGCGCCAGGCAGGAAAGTGTGGTTGTGGTGGTGCCTTGGCTGCCATCGCGGCCAAATGGTCGTATACGACGTCCGTAGTTACAGGTGGAGTAGGTGGAGGAGGCCGTGACACGACTTCGGCATACGTAGGCACATGTAAGGGCACAGGAGGCGGGGCACGTGCGACGCTCGTCATCGACGCCAATTCGTCCTTTATAATTTCCCGCAAGTTAGGAGGGGGTGAGCGGGCAGGTGAAGTCGGTGCGCTGGCAGGAACAAGGCTGTGAAGTTCCTCTCTCACTATGGTGCGAATTAGAGCTCGCAGCTCATGCTCGCCAGTAAGACGAGTGTCATAGGAGGCGTGTGGAAGGCGCATTGAGTAAAGTGCGTCCAGGCGCTGGCAGGTGGTAATAATGTCCTGAACTGTTGTCGGGCTCTGCATGACAAGAGCATTAAAGGCGACGGAGTTGATGCCTTTCATTACTTGCCGAATACGATCGGCCTCCGGCATGTCCTTTTGGGCGCGGCGGCAGAGGGCCAGAACGTCTTCAATGTACGATGTGTACGATTCGTCAGGCCCCTGGATGCGGGTAGCGAGCTTCTGTTTAGCTACCTCAGAGCGTCCTGTAGAAGTGCCGAATATTTGACGCAGCTGCACCGTGAATGCTGACCAATCAGGAAAGTCGCGTTCGTGGTTATGATACCACGTCTTAGCAACCTCCTTCAGATAAAAGGGTACATAGCGCAGCTTATGTGCCTCATCCCAGTAATTGCAAGCACTGGTACGGTCGTAACTGTCCAGCCATTCTTCTACGTCCTCACCGCGAAGGCCAGAAAACACTGGAGGGTCTCGTTGCGAGGTACTCACGGTGTGGAGAGGCCCAGCAGGCTGAGCGGGTGGTGCGAAGAAGGCGGGAGGGGGTGGGTCGTTTTGCGCCATCACTGTTGGCAAGCACAGCCGTCGACCTGATCGGAGCTCCAGAGGTGACCGGTAGTGCACGAGGACTGGGAATCACAGCACGCTCCACCACTTGTGAGACGACGTCAGGTACGAAGGAGCGACCGTTTTATTGTCAACCCAGACGCGCGAGCCAGCAACCGAACAAACAGCGAGCGGCTACGATGATGATGATCACGGTGCTTTGTATGCGCAGGTGAAAGTGAAAATGATGAGCAACACAATCAGCGCTCACAATATATATGCGCTTTGACGCTAGCTTATGTAGTATGCACATTTTCACAGTGCGCAGTTTTTCTTAAGTACCATAAAGCGGCTGTCGACATCTGTGTTGTCATGAACACATGAAAGTAATTGTGAAGAATTTAATACAAGTTCTTTTGCGCACCGGAAAAGTTCTGTTGTGGCCCGAAGAATACCCTGTTAGGATTACGAATATTGACTAAGAGAACCCTAATTCGGTGCTTTTCTTCCAGCAGAGAGAGGGCAATCACTTGGAATTAAAGTTCAATCATGTAACCAGATTGGTATAGTCTATAAATAAAATATAGTTTTGTGCAATAAACAACTAATACAAAGTCCCCAAATTTTGAAATCACCGAATGTCTAGGTTTTTAGGCTTATCGTAAATGTAGCATTGTATACTCACTTCAAACGAATTATGAAACTGGCACTTCTTTCCGGATACCAACTGTCAAATAGGCCACAACAACGCGGAACTCACTTTTAGCGTGTAGACCGCACACTGTCTCATGCACTGAAACCTCTACAAACCCTTGAACATCTACGTATTCCGCAGTAAGTCTAAGGTATATATTTCTGCTCGTTCAAATACGCCGGACAAGTTATCTCTACTGGACCAGAAGTTAAACGCTTTGAAATTTTCGGCATTTTGTACTTTGCAAGTTGTTCCATAAATTGATTGCTTATATATAGTGGCATAGATTTAGAATTGTTTTCTTTTACATTTGATATCTATAGCGCAAGCAATATACGTCTGAATTATATATACCTTAAAAATAGAAAACAACTCTTAGTCAAAGATAGTTAAAAATTTTCTAAAAAGCGACTTAGGAAAATGAATGAACACATGAAGTGCATGGCAGAGTTGTATTAAGTGCGCCTAGTTCTTTTTTAACTATGTGCTAATATAAACTTCATATAGGCACCCAGCTGCAAATTTTTGTCGGTCTGTTACGAATTATGTCTGTGCATAGACACAGTCAAGCCAAGTGACAGACAGTTGAGCGTACGGGTGACACCTTCCAGGCACTAAAAAAAAAAGCAGTTTGTTGCTCCGCTTACTCTTTAATCGCGCACGCCACGAAGATCTCAATGAAAATATTGCGGTATAATTGCTTCGTTCTCCATGCAACACATGAAAATGGCCTCGTCATGTTTTCCATCTTCGCTTTTATTCTTACCACATTTTTGTCATATATGGACTGCTTGCTTGAGCCCTCCGCGGTCAGATCACGATGCTTTGTTTTATCACGGCGCACTTTAAACCAGGCGTCACATCATGAGCACCACAGGCACGTTTGACACCGATACACAAACACATTTGTAACTTTTTTTTCTCATTAATATGTGATCTTCGATCGCTACATCCACGCTTGGATTCCATTTCCCGCACAGACTCGCTGCTTCAATTTCCGATCACGCAGAGTTTTCAGGTGCACTCCTCGAGTGCTTAAAACAATTTTCCCTGTACTTATCCTGTGTTTGTAAGTTAAATATTATTATAGCAACATTGTTTTTATTTGTGTTAGCTATATTGTGGTGTTTGCTATATAGAACGCACTGCTGTTGCTATGCGGCAGACAAAATTGCACATGTGCTTATTAAATGAGTCTGTAAATGTGCACAACTATGCAGCCAAACAACCATCGTCGGTGGCTTATAGTAACAACAATGATAGAAGCAAGGAAGTGCTATAACCCATAGAAGTCTTGCCTGTTTTGTGTAGCGTAACATTCAGGCTTGTACGTACAAGGTAAACACACGAGCTCATATATGTAAAACACACACACACACACATAGACACACACACACACAACCACGCACACACACACACACAGACACACGCACGTATACGCACATTGAGGTTTACTTTGCAGTGGACATCTGCGTCGTTATATTTTATTTCAGAAGAGAGATTAAATCGTATTCTTACTTATTTGCTGGGGTGGCTTAGTGGTTGTGGCAAGGCGTTGCTGAACCCAAGGTTGCGGCTGCGATACCGGCTGCGGCAGATGCATTTCAGTTGGGGCGCAATAAAATAGCAGTTTTGCACTTAATATTATAGTTTTCCCACTTAAGACCACAGGCCTTTTTTCGCGATCCCTTTTTAGTTAAAATTAGGTTGACGTAGAGCTGTTTGTGGTTGCAGCTTCCGTCATGTATTGACTTCTGTCCAGATTGTTTGCGCTAATGCAGAATTGTCAAGGAAGATGAAGCTGAGATCATTCACAAATGTTCAAATGCATATGAGAGTTTTTTTTTTCTAAAAGAGCCGAATGCACTTTAATTGAAACTGAAGAAAATGCACTTTTTTTTCTACTGACAATATGGCTTGGCCCGCTCAAACAAATTTTTGCCAGTATGTTCTCCTCCCCTACTTACCACAAATCTGTATTGTGGCTAAAATCTACATAGCCGAAAATTGCCAGTATTGTGGAGTAAAATTTGTATTTGGCTCATATTGATTGAAACATTTCATTTGGACATCAATTAGCTCGCGGCGTTAGGGCAAAACGGTTCGAATGTATGGTATAACAGTATTTCGCGATAGAATTGAAGTCATGTTTGTGCTTCCGTCGCTGCCGTGCTTCGACGCATGGGCGTAATGACGATTACTAGACTTGAAGAGCGAGTGGTCCTTACTGGTAAAAAGGGGCACTTTTATGGACGGTCACCAGTGTTTTCTTCTTCCTGGCTTCAATTGAAGGCCTTCAAATGTGTTCCAGTTCGTTTTATGCCATGCCATTTCTAACCTCTTTTTCTTCTTTAGGAAATAAATAAACGCCGAATATCTTTACTTTATGCTCATTTTATTTCAAATATACCATGTCATAGGGAACTTAAGACAAGATACTGTTGCGCTTAAGTCGTAAAAAATCACTAGAATGCAAAAAGAAGTAGGCAAGTCAGCCTCTTGCTCTTTGCAATCGACTTTTGTCGTTAACTATCATGTTGTTCAGTAAGTGCCAACTCGTGCTAGAAAACCTAATTGTGGAACGTAAAGAGGATAACAAAGCAACTCAGATAAAAGCTAAACTGTTTTGAGTGGTACCAAATTGGTTGTTTTGATCACGTTTGTTGGCGCACTGCTGATTTAATGAATGTGGCTCGTTTCAATTGAGTCAGTTGGAGTACTTGACTAATTTTTAATTAGAAACTGCCTCTTTGAGCTGATCTTACAATGAGGAATTGTCGCATTTTGATTATAACTGGTTTAAAAATAGAAAATACTTAGGCATTCTTTACGTTCCACTGAAATTAACCTAGTCTCGTTTTCTTTGTTTGGATCTTTTAGAAAAAAAACGCCTCATGTGTAGTACCTGTAAGCTCATTTATTTGCACTCATTCGTGGTTAGTTTCGTAGTCGTTATGAAACTGGCACCAATGTTACACCCTCCTCTTTTTCATACTCAAACGCGGCGCACGATTTATCATTTTCTTCGACCGCATTCCGTCCCGAAGATTTGCGTCAGCCTTATCTCGTTTAGCAAATGGAAAGTAAGGCGTAGCATATAGCCGCTCTAGGAAAAACGGAATGAGGCGCCAAACTTTATGTCTCGTTGCTCTTGTAAAGATTTTTCGCTGCTCTAAGTCATGCATCCACACATACATAACCACCGTACACATGCGGGCCGACGCAACAGCTCTCGCTCTTCTTTGCTGCAGAGATAAGCAGAGAAGGAAGTTGGCGTGGTCCTTTCCTTGTTGCCGTTGATAGCATGCCAGCGGGTATCATAATAGGCCGTCAAAGAGACCAACAGTAGCCGGCGGGCCATTCTTAAACGAGCAGTCACGAACGTGCCATTACAACATCGGCGCCCGTGGAAAAGAAGTACAGCTCGTGCTGTAATCGACGCAGAGCCGAGCGTTCAGCACAATGCATACGCAGAAGCGCGCCTGTGTGAATCGGGACGGTTAGTGGCACAGGAAAAGAGGAAACTCGTTTGTGTATTAGCAGTAAGTTCCGTGCAACGAATGTCAGAGATCTGCGTGCGAAGCTTGCATATGGTAGCTGTTATACGGTTGGGATGTAAATGGCGGAAGAAAGAAACGAATAGTCGCTTCATTGATTGATTTGTGGGGTTTAACGTCCCAAAATCACTATATGATTATTGGAGACGCCGTAGTGGAGGGCTCCAGAAATTTCTACCACCTGTGGTTCCCTAACGTGCAACCAAATTTGAGCACACGGGCCTACAACATTTCCGCCTCCATCGGAAATGCAGCCGCCACAGCCGGGATTCGATCCCGTGACGTGCGGGTCAGGAGCCAAGTACCTTAGCCACTAGACCACCGCGGCGGGGCGAATAGTCGCTTCAGAACCTTTTATTTCTTTTTCCAAACAACCAGTGCAACATTTCTTGTCTTTGTGCTTTGAATAACACAAGCGCAATAAATGTTGGGCTATTTGCTGAGTTCCAAATTTAATTTATTTGCTTGCACTTGTTCGGAAAGTGGCATTTCTACAATTTAAGATTCAATGAAGGGTTGCATCCAATTCCGGAAGACATTCAAATCTAATGATGGAATACAATAAACAAGGACCTCTCGAACTTCGCCGGTACGCTGGTACTTATGTTCAATGTTTGAATAGACACACTTCATTATTTACGTTGCTCACAAGGACATTTAAGGGCTAGTTGGCGCGCTGCTTAAAAGGCTGTTCGAGGTTAGCCGTTCAGCGCTAAGAGTGCGCTTACGTCTTCGTGAATTTAAATTACTTAATGTGACTTAAGGACATCGCATACGTTCTTCACGGGATTCAGGATTCCAAGCACCATGCGAAAAACGCACGCGTCAATTTCAGCAACAGATATTGACGACTTGAGTGAGAAACTTGTGTCAAGATGCACTCGCAGGTGAAGCTTCACTCTTTATGCTCTCGCTCTTTTCAATCTATTTATCCGCCCGCCGCGACAATGTAGCGCTTAGGGTGCCTGGCTGCTGACGCGTAGGTTGCGGGTTCGATACCGGCCGCGGTGGTCACATTTCGGTGGAGGCAAAATGGCAGAGTCCTGTGTTTTGTGCGATGTCAGTGCCCATTAAAAACACCAGTTGGGCCGAATTGGCGCCGGCTTTCACTGAGGCGTCCCTCATAATATTATCGTGGTCTAGTACGTAATATCACCTATATTATTATTTTATTTATCCTCAATTTTCTTCTGTAAGTGCGGACTGAAAAACCAGACGTGCGTCTTGTGGTCATACCCCCACCCTGCCTTTTCTTCCTCTCTTTTTTTTTCTCTGTAAAGGCTTGCGGTAAGTTAGAAGAGCAGGGTTTGTTTTCCCGAGTACATCATTCATGGCAACAGAAAGCCAAACATGAGCGGAAACAACGTTGCCAACGATAATGATTACACGAAACATGGCAATCAATCTTAAATGAATAGAATATGCAGCAGCTGAGTTACACACTGGAAGTGTTCCGAACATTCTCATTTGTAACGAGTATAAAGATCAGCAACAGGTCAAATATATATGCATCACCATGATCAACGATAAATGATGCGAAGAACATCGGTGTATTAACGAAAAGACGTTGAAGAGGTCGTTCAGAAGAAATGTCGGTGTCGGTTGTTGTGGGCAAAAAATCTGTGTTGTTCGTGAGTGAAAATTCAAGATAGACACAAATAAACGAAAGTAAAGCAAGCACCATTTCAAGTGGGAATTAAATTTAAGCAGTCTGCGTGACAAGCAGGTGTTCTACTTTACGTTCTTAAGCTGATCGAGAATATCCCAAATGGAGCCAGTAATCATTGATGAATTAGGCCTTTTTCACCTCATACCTTAAATGAAAACATCAGCACCTGGCATAAACGGAATCGCTCCCCATTTTCTCAAACAGAGGGCCATTTATTGTTCAGTAATTTTTCACAGCTTTTTTTTCACGGTCATTGCAACATGCCTCATTGCTGAGTGACTGGAAGGCGGGGAAGGTGCTTCCTGTGCCTAACCAAGCGACTCATTTAATCCTTCTAATTACGGGCCCATTACTTTGATTAGTATTCTGTGTAAGCTTCTTGAACATATCAACAATTCTAACTTAATTGCATTTCTCAAACAAAATACCGTCTTTCGGAACAGTGAGCATGGTTTTAGAAAACACTTCTCTGACCAATGACTATTTTCAGTATCTGGCACAAGCTCCATTATTGACTGCATTTTTATTGCTTTTGAAAAAGCTGTTGACACCGTTTCTCATCCTTTATTCCAACTGAAACGAAGCATGCTAAATATTGACCCAAACATATTACAGTGAATTGAGTGCTTCTTGTCTAACGAAACTACAAATGAAACAACTAACGGACATAACTTACTCAATTCTTCTGTAACATCTGGTGTGCCACAAGGTTCTGTCCTTAGACCCTTACCCTTTTTAATTTATATTAATGACCTTCCATTCTGCATTACATTGACAATGAGACTCTTTGTCTATGATTGCGTCATCTATCGCAAAATAACTACCCCGCAGATTCATCACAACCTACTGGTGTTCAGTCTGGTCCCAGAAAATTAATACTAACAAGTGTAGAATAATGAGGATCTCTCGAGGCAGTACTGTCTGCACTAGCCTCGTTTATTTATTATTAATTTTCAGTTATCATCTCTCACAACTTACAAATATCTAGGTGCTCACAATGATAACAATTCAACATGGAATAGTCATAATACTTCTTACGTTTCATCTCGCATCGACCACAACTTAAAAGTTCATGTGCCATTCTGCCATCCCAACGCCTACTTCCACTCCTACGTGCCCAAGGCTTCATCTGAATTGAACCACCTTCCTCCCTACATAGCCAGCAACCCTGATCATGCATCATTCAAGACTGCTATTTCTGACTTACAACACCACTGCTCTTTGTAACGCCGAAAATGGCATTGAGACTATTTGAATAATTAAATAAATAAATAAATAAATAAATAAATAAATAAATAAATAAATAAATAAATAGTTTTTGTATTCAATGAAGGAATATGCTACCGACGCCATTTCAATTAAAAAAACTTTCAGCGCCGTCTACAAGTTGCGCCACAAAGCGCATGGCTTGCAGTAAAGCAAAAAAAAAAAACAATGGGGGCACTTGAGAACACGAGTGAAATTGCGTACCTGAAACGCTTTGCGTACCAAACAACACGAAAGGCAGAAGAAGCGGCTGAGCAGCCAGTTAGGCGAGATGCAGCTGCTGCAGTGTCATCTAGTGAGACGGTCACTCAGCAGAGCCCAACTACGGGCACAGCCATTCATCACTGATGACCTCAATGTCCTTGGCGCATGAACAAACCACTCGAGAGTTCACATGAACATCTCTGAAGCGCAAACAATAGGTAACAGCGTTTTCATAACAACCACTAGAAAGACGTCAGGGATACACGCCGATACAGATATATATATATGAGGTTTACCGCCCCAAAACCATCATCATAATTACGAGAGATTCCGTATATAGTGGAGGGCTCCGGAAGTTTTGATCACCCAGGGTTCCATGTGCACCTAAATCTGAGCACACGGACCTACAGTATTTTCACCTCTATCGAAAATGTTGCAGTGCATCCGGGATTCGATCCCCCGACAAATGCCGATATAGAACGCCACTCTGGCTGATTAGCCGCCTCGGTGGTACGGTGGCTACCAAGCTCGGCCCGGATCACCCGGAAGGCATTGGTTTGGTTTCGGTTGTAATGGTCAAATTTTGATGGAGGCGAAATGGTGGAGGCCCGTGTATTTGGATTTCAGTGCACGCTTATGAAAGCCGTGGCGGTCTGGTCGTTGCGGTATACTTGACAGCTGACGCGCAGTTCGCGGGATCGAATACCCGTCGCGTCAGCCACGTTTAGATATAGGCGAGATGCTTGGAGGCGAGGTGCTCAATGAACAACCCTTGGTAATCGGAATTTCCAGAGCCTTGCATTACGAATTTTGTCATATTCATGTAGTGGTTTCAGGACGCAAAACCCCCAACAAATTAGTCATTGAAACTAATCTGGAGCACCCCACTGAAGGAATATGCTGCCGACGCCGTTTCATACCGGTGTCACACGGCCACTTTTAATCGCGATCAGGGGTGATCCGGAGCAGTTTTCTTGATCGCGATCAACTTTGCGACCGCTGCTACACGGCCCAAGCTAATCAAGTTCGAGCTTGGGTCAGATGAAAAGACCCAGATGGCATTTGCCTGCCACAAAACATGCCACTCAGAAAACTAGCTGTACGGTATATCTATAGAACCCTTTATCAGCACTGTTATTTGTGGACGAACCACTGAAACGTCAAAAACTTTGCGTGCCACTACAATAGTAATTTCAATAATCCATCATTTGATAAAAGTTTCCTTGCACTTACCAGTATTGATGTAGGAGATTCTTAGCCTTCACATTTATTTCTGATGGCCCCCGCTCGTAGCCGCGTAGTCGCAGCGAAGCGTCAATCACTTTTTGCGCGTCGGTGTTTCACTTCTGGCTCCTTAAGTCTGTTCCAGTCGCTTCTGCCAGCAGCCAATTACTGTAAAGATCTCTTCATTTGACCACGAAGTGCGCGTACGTTGTGACGTAATCGAAAGGCTTGTGACGCTCATAATCAGTTTGCTTGGAGGTGCTCCAACTGCTCCAACGCGGCGGGATTCGAACTAAGCGCTGAAGGCAACGGTCGACTGCTTGTTGTCTGCTTGTCGTCTGCTACCGCAACTACATGCGGTCGATGCGAATCCTAAAATATGCACTACTTCAGATATTGTTTCAATTCAAACAGTTTATAACTTGCCTTTTTATAAACGTCTTGCTTTTCAAAGCATTTTTATGGAAATATTCCCGATTCTCTTGTTTATTGTGCTTTCAACAAACTCGGCTAGGGGGTGCAGACGACCGCAAAAACGCGATCTTTCAGGCCGATGGTGATGCGCAGATTGCGATAGTCTTGGTCCCGATCACGCGTGATCGCGATTAAAAGTGACCGTGCGACACCGGTATTAGGCAAAAAAAAATCTTTCAGCGTCATCTACAAGTTGCGCCACAATACACATGGCTTGCAAAAAAAAATCAGTGTTTTTGGCAAGCGAAACACGAAAAGTTATCACGACTGTCCGCGGATTCATGTTGATGTTGTTTCGCCATATAAGCACAAGACACTTATTAGCTCGCTGTACTTATTTGTCTCCTGAAAGTTCCATTTCTACTTGGAATAACCTGGGTAAAAAAGAGAAAACCTGAATGCGCCATGGGGGTAAACTGGTGAGAGCGCTCTTCTATTGAGTGATAGTAGTTAGAAAGAGGTCGTAATTGTCATTGTGGCCGCTTTCATATTGAGGATTACGTATAACATGTGCGCCACCTTCTTGCAACCTCTTATATGCCATGGCTTTCTGATTAGCGCTGGCTCGCGCAATGAGCCAGGTAATGTTTTCCCCTTCTGATTGGCTATGCAGGTTGATATGTTGCTTTCAATCTAAATCAGTGCCAGCACCTTTTCCACATTGTTATTCTAAAAGCTAATCCAAAATCTGCTCTCCCAGAGTGAAGTAAATTCGTAAACAAATCGGGAGTGCTAAAATACAACACCATCTTTTAATCAGCGTTGACGGTAACATACTGCGGGTTGTGTCGTTATCACTAACGCGTTACTTTCTCCGTAACTTTTTGACGCACTAATTGCTGTTTTTGGACTGGAACCGACAAATTAAGTTAAATATATTGCAGTAAGAATCTCACACGCGCCAGCAATGACGTACCCTTCCCTATATGCCCCTAACACGCACACACCCACACACGCGTACGTGCGCACACGCGAGCATATCAAGGCAATTATACCTGCAGGTTTAACGTCCCAAGTGCATGATATGACTACGAGGCCCGCCGAAGCGCAGGGCTTTGGTAGTCCCGAAGACATGGCGTTCTTTAACTTGCACAGACATCGCACCGTTCTAGGGCTTCTAGCATATCGCATCCATTCAAATGAGAACGCCACTACCGGGATTGAATCCATGACCTTCGCCGTAGAGCATTGCAACTGCTACACCACTGCACCGGACAGGAAGACAAAGGTGAACGTACGATCACGTAGGGTTTGTCGATGCCCTGATTCCGTAGTGTCTGCATAGCTTCGGATATTTCAACTGAGGGAAACGCCTTCTAGCTATCTATGAAAGCTATGTATCTGAGTCAGTTGTATTCCGCGCATTTCTCTATTACTTGATTGATAGTAAGGATCAGGTCTATGATGACGTAGCCTGTACTAAATCCTGCTTGTTCCTTTGGTTGATTGAACTTTAATGTAGCTCTGATTCCATTAGCTATTATTTTTGCAAATTGTTTGTAGAGAGTGAGCTGATCAGCCTGCAACATTTAGAGTTCTTGACGTCTTCTTTCTTATTATTAAGATGATGTTGGCATTGTTCAAAGACTCTGGTAACTTTCCCGTGAAGAGACACTTCCTATTTAAGGTGGCCAGTTTTTCTAACACAATTCTAACACAAGGGGCTGACAAAACTAGAAAGAAAGAGAAACAGAGAAAATTTCAGCTAAAGGAAGTTTGTCTTAGGGCGGCGGGATTCCAAACCACACACCCAAGATCCGAAGGCAAGTGCGTCATTCACTCAGATAATCGCAAGCTGACAGAATACAGCACAGCCTTGAGAAGTATCGCATAGCAAGGCGCACAAAAGGGAAGTCCGGCAGAGAATGAGAAAAAAAAGTGAGAGAGCCTAGTTTAGCTTATAAACAATGACAAGAAGAGCAAGAGAGAAAAATAAATGCATTAATAGAAAGAAAGAGAGAATCAAAGAAACAGGAATAAAAGCAAAGAGAGAGGGACAAAAAGTAGAAATGATTAGAGTAAGCAAGTTAGCAATAGAGAGAAAGAAAAGGAATAAAAAGAAAACAGACAGGAACGGAGAGAAAGATACAAAAATATAGAGGAAGAGAAGGAGAGCAAGAGAGAGAGAAATAAACAAATAGAAATCAAGAGAGACAAACAATTATGCGCTAAGTTTGCACGAAGTTTCAGAAAGTTTAAGCAAAGATTTTCAATCCTCAAAACCTACTTAGAGACTGAAACCTAGCAAGAGCAATGTAGGTATGACATAGCAGCAAAGATCACATATTTATAACCAGCGGCAAGTGACAACACTTAAAGAAAAAAGGCACATGCAGCCCATGACAGCAAATAATAAGATATAAACTCTGATATAGCTAAAATTTATAACAAAGTCATGTACTGAAAAATGACACTAACTAGGCACTACAAAAATTACCAAACATTTACGACACAAACCGCATATTTGATGTAACATATCAGCTTTAGACAATATACGAAAACCCGCAACTGTTCTTTTCTAGTAGTTGATTACATTTAGAAAACAGTACTACAGTGTTTAGAGCACATAATTAGTGAGAGGACACAGTACACTTGCCAAGTCTTTGTATACCGAGTGAGGTGACTGGCACAATGGAGTTGCAAGTCAGTCAGAGTACGTATAAGAGCGTACTTTCTCTGTGCAGATTGACAACTTGAACATTGACCACCTTCGATGTGCCAAACTTTGTGCGACTTAGTGGAAACTTCACAATTTGTTTTCTTCCTGCTCGGAGCAGCAAAAGGTATATAGAATGATTCTGTAAAAAATAAAGACTGCTTCACCCTAGGGGTGCCGAACCTGAATGAAGCGCATGCTTGGCCGATATCTTTTGCTTTGTTTATTTTTTTCTTGCTTTCCAACCATCTTTCTCTGACTGTCTAGTAGCTTTTCTATCTTTTTTCTCTATTTTCTTTTTTTACTTCTGTCGAACTACTTTGTTACGTTTCTTGTTCTTTCTCTGTTTCTTTCTTTTTGATAATTTTCTTCATATTCTCTATCTCTCTCTCTTTTGTTCACACTTTCTTTTTCTCTCCTTCTTCGATTCTCGTTCTTTTGTTCTTCATCTTCCTGTCTTGCTCTCCGTTTATTTATCTTTCTCTTCTTATGTTAACTTTTCTCTATCTGTTTCTCTCTGCTTCTAAATATTTTTTTCTTTTTTATTCCATTGCTTGCGACTTTTCTATTTCTCTCCATGCACTCATTCTCAACCTCAGTATAGTCCCAGCATCCCAAGACGGACAAATCGGCAAACGTGTTCACTGAGCGAAGCAGATGAAAAAAGACAGCATATACACGGAGTGAATGATGATGAGTGGGGCGAAGCGTCCATCCGTCCGTCTGTATGTCCGGATGGACGAATGAACAGAAGCACGGACGGATGGACGGAAGCACGAACGAACAAACGGACAGAAGCACGAACAGACAGACGGATGGACGCATGGACGCATGGATGGACGGAAAGACGCACGCATTGACGGAAGCACAGACAAGCATACAGACAGACAGACAGACAGACAGACAGACAGACAGACAGACAGACAGACAGACAGACACACAGATGGACGGACAGACAGACAGACAGACAGACAGACAGACAGACAGACAGACAGAGAGGCGGACGGGTGGACGGCCAGACAGACAGAGGGATGGCCGCACGAACAGAAGCACGGACGGACAGACGAAAAAACGGACGTTCGGATAGAAGCATGGATGGGCGGATGGGTAGACGCATGGACGGACGCATGGACGGACGGAAGCAGTAACAAATAGGCAGACGAAAGCTCGGACGAACTGAGGAACACTTCGCCCCACCAATCATTATTCACTCCGTAGGTATGCTGTGAATTTTTTAAAGGGACCCTGCAATCGTTTTTCAGCAAAGATAGAAAAAGCGGCCGATCGGTAGTTGTCCTGAGAATACGTGAGCCCAAAAACATTTTGCGCAGCATGTCACCTATAATTTACAAATATCATTCAACCGGTTAGACATTGTCTTTTTTTCTACCAATGATATCATATGCACAAGTTACCACGCCATAAACCCCACATTTGCCGTATACCGGGTGTTCAAAGATAAGCTTTATGGTTTTCTTAAAATTTATCACTGGGAAAAAACTGAAAACCACTTTTGCACATTGCTCATGTATCCAGGAGTACAGAAAGTGAGACAGTAATTCGGGCTGTGAGTGGCCCTAATAAGTAAGATCTAATAATTAACATTGCAGAGACTGCAGCAAGTTGGCTTATTTGTAGTAAAAAGTTGGAGGCAGTCACGTTTATACACAGTTACACTTGGAAGAATTCTTCTAGCATATCTGTGCCCCAAGATAGCCGGGGCGAGGTTTTATTGTGTAGTCCATATTTACGCATGCAAGGCGGTAAGAATCAGTGCAATGTTACACCCCAATCTGACGAACAGTCACAACTTACTATCGCCAGCCGGTAGCGAAAGTGCATTCGTTACCATTGCCAGAGCTTTCGACCCATTGTGAGATTAAACGATGCACCAAACTGCCGCGGCCCATCGGGGAAGAGGTTCGTGCCAACGCTGACTGTATTGCATGCGTAATCATGCAAAGCACAAATTTTGCCGCGTGATATCTTGGAGCAGAGACATGCTATGTGAATTCTTCCAAGTATAACTGTGTAGAAGTGCGACTGCCTCTAACTTTTCGATACAAATGCGCCTGCTTGAAACAGTTACTGGAGACTTTAATAAATCTCAAATAATTGGCACACTGTTATGATTGTTTTCTCCTTTGCGTCACCGTGTATACAAATGTTGCCTGCAAAAGTGGTTTTTATGTTCTCATTGAGAAATTTTAGGAAAACCTTAAAGGTTAGCTTTGAACACCCGGTATACCATGCATTCATGACACTTGGCTAATTTGGTCATCGTGGGAACATAATTACCGCAACCGCCACGGGGAGACCTCCCTATCACCACGTTCGCAATTGCACTGAAAGTAAGTCGCGAGTTAAAAAAAAATGTGCTCAATGTCATGACGTGGGTGTGACATAGCTTCTTTCTCCCATGCCATACCTCCTTACGTAGCCTTTCACGCGCTCGCCGTGACAAGAGATGAGCCAAAGCAGTTATAGCGTGCGACAACCTCTGTAACGCCAGTCGTACCTGACAAGTTGCGAAAATTTTGTTGCGTCTGAGGCACGAGGCAACGAATTCTTTTAACGAGGCTAGTTGATCAATAGTTCGAGAAATTTTGCAGGGCCCCTTTAAAGCTTATCTTTCTTTTACCCTTCCGAAAGTTTGATGTTTGTTGTCGTTTCTTCACTGAGAATAGTTTTGGGTTTACTGCAATATACACTCAGAGGAAAAACTGAGTGTGTGTTCCTTGCTGTTGTAACACGTATTTACGTATTTATCCGATTTTAGTAGCGAAATCTGGGAGGGCAGGGTCGAAGTTTAGAGCGCTATAAAGATCCTGTGTACTCGTGCGCGATTATTTAAGATTCATTTACAAAGTTATCAAGCAGAGACGAACCACTGAAAAATCAAAATTGTATCGCTTCTATAGGCACCCGTGTAGAGAGAATAGTGCACTGCCGTATTTAGCTGTTAGAAGCTGACACAGGTGTTCGCGCAAATAATAGTCACATGATGATGCCGGTCACCCTCTTAACTAATCTAACGCCTGATCTTGTATTTGTTTCCTAAATTAGTAGCAACAAAGCCGCACCAAGCTCGATTTTGTCATCACATGAACGTCCTCTCGAGCTATGTCTTCGGCAGAGATGGAGACAGAAGCGAAGAGGAAAGTCAGACAGCTTAGTCCATGTTTTCAAGCATCCGTAAGCTGCCGGTAGAGCTTGGAAAGCTGTGCAGGAATCTGAAACTCTAGAAGGGGCTTATTTATTCGTTATTGCAGCTCTTGAATGCGTTTTTTGCAGTCACAAAAGGAAGGTTCGTATGGTGTTTATAATTGTCGTGACAAAACCTATGTCTGTCCCACAAAGATAATATTCGTTCATAATTTTGATCAAGCTTGGAATACATACCTGTTTACTAGGAAACATGAATAAACTGAAGTCATGTACTAATAAATTCACTTTTGATATAGGTAAGTCCCCGACTAATGTGTCGAGTTGAACGTGTGCCTTTTCGTACGTGTGCCTTTCCTCCTACATTTATCATAATCAGACCCCTGGATTTCAAATCTGAACCATCAGCACTCAGGGCTTATGTTCTGAGCACCCCTCTACAGATACAGCTTTAACCGAATCTAATAGAAAGTGTGATGAACTCACAGCGTCCAAGATGGTGTTCGTAGACGCTTGCTGCGTTCATCTAAAGTTAACGGACTGTTTATTGCTTTTGCTCGCTTAATTCCTCTTATTGAGACGTTTTGCGCGTTCCCAGAACACCATCACTTCATCGTGAATCTCATTTCGTGCACTATCTCATGTTGACACTGTTGATATTACAAGCGTGAGGTCCCTAGAATACAAAACAGAGAAAGCTAGAAGAGTGTCCTTTCAGAACATTTTTTAAACACTCATTGGGTAACTGCTGCATGCACACTTGCTGGGTACCCACTACGGCATTAATAATACGTCAGCTTCTGCATGTCGCACTCGCATTTAGTTAAAGGTAATGCAAGCATTGCAAACAAAACGCTGCACCTTGGCATACCTCACAGTGTTACCCATTTCAAGCAGTACTGACAGTTTTTTTTTTTGCGTACAATGAGTTCATCCTTTTGATTACTCTGTTGAACTTATTTAGCAAGGCTTTTGTTCTCAAATGTTGAGTGTACCTCCACCGAATATTTCATAGCGTCAGCCAGATGGCCAGAACACTAATCTTCTCTCTTCTGTCGTTCCAAGAAAGGGATTACGTTTTGTGCATTAATCAACACATTAAAGGGCTTCGTAAAGGTGTGAAAGTGCTCAGAAGAACCTGGTAACACAGGCGGTGCTTCATAGATCAAAGACGAGTGGATCAATGCAATCGCAAATAAGCAGCTAACGTGGCGCGTTACTTAGTAAAACTATGCGCACTGCTAAACAGGTTGTTTTCTCTAACTCATGCCAATCTGTGAAAATTGTCGCCTTTGTTACAAAAATGGGGCCCACTTAGTACAATTTGGGAATTTTTAAAGCGATTTTGGGGTATTTTTTCATTGTTAGATTAAAAAAATAACAAAAATATTTCTCAATCTTTTAAAATATTATTTCAAATGGGAAACATCAGACAAGTTGTGAAGCCTATTTTTATGAATGCAAATAATTTCCGTGATTTCTTGCATTGTTTTAATATTTCTGAGCTCCAAAGAGAGTCCCAAGGCCTGAATAAAATACCACGTGACCAGGCTGTTGCGCACAACGAGACTAGCGCCTTCAAAGATGTTGCCAACAATCAATCGATGATGCACGTGATAGCACGCATGCAGGGGCCTTGAGTAACAGAAATGGATTGAACATACAATGACCGCGGCTTCTAATTATTCCGAGATATGTGTTGTCTGTTGACGCAATAAACCAAAATTTGTGATAAGAATGGAATCAACAACGGCACCTTTTGTTGTAGCTCTGTCAGCTGCAGACACAAAGTGTTGAGGTCGAGGAACTTTCATAGGTGGATGGAGCTTCATGGGAGACGAAAGGTCCTATCATATTCGCTTGTAATAAATCTAATCTTTCCGCTTGTGCGCCGCATCCATATCGTCCACTGACAGCGTGTATTAGAGCTCTGATGTCGCTGCGCACGTGGTATTTTCTGAAAACGTATACACTTTAAGCCCTTAAAAATTCAAACCACAGTAACCATCAGAACAGGTAGAAACGGCGTGGACATCTTATTTGAGCTTTGGTGAAAAGTTATTGTTGAAAGAATGCTGTAAAATTAAATCAAATGTACATTTTCTATAGGCTAACGAAGCTCACAGTAATATATTTCCAAATTGTTCAATACAACAGCGAATAACAGGACGTAAGTCACATTTTCCTAAGCCACAAGTTAAAAAAAATAACAGAAGTTAGTTAAAACACAATATCCACATAACATGCCCAAGTGTCATGCAGCTGTCGCTACCGGAAGCAGTCATTACGAGAGCCAATAACTGCTTTCTTTGGCAGGATTTATAGCGCAGCGTTCAGTTTGCGATCGGAAACTTTATATTCTATTAGGAGGGATAAAAAGAAGTGGTCTGTTGGAAACGGAAAATCTCTGTGAACCAAAAAAAATTTAAATTATCTACGCCCTAGGAAATTGTGTCATGAACCACATCTATATGCATCAGGATGTCATTTTCCTCGATCGGGATGATCAGTTCCTTCATTCTTGCCACGTCCTAGAGATTCCACAAAACCTTATAAGCAGATGAGTAGGAATAGAATTATAGTGACATGATAAAAACGACTTACTATCCCGTTTCACAAGTAGTCACCATCGGTAGCACATACTTACTGAGAGCTGAGTGATTACAAGGTAAGCGAAAAATTATGTGACGTTGTCGCGCGCGTTCAAAAGACCACAAGTGGTTCATGACTGTCACCACGCTTGCAAACGAACAAGTGCCCTCTGAACGGCTATGTGGAGAGGTCAACCCCGACGCGAAATAACGTGCCGAATTCTTGACGCTCGAGTCAGCACTCTTTAAAAGAATATTGGAGAAACTATTATATCTAAACTCTCGTTCACCAGCGCATGTACAGGAGCTTGTTTTTCTTTTCTTTCTCTTCTGTTTCAATTATGGCCGTGTCAGTGCAATATGTATTTTACTTGAATATATCTGAGGAGAATGAGTAGCTTACCAATACCAATGGCTCTTGAGGTTTGTTAATTGAACACATCACGAACTCTTCTGTATTCGTTCGTTTATTATGTCGCCTAATGCACTTGAATACATCATTATGACTATCTCTGGGAGCTTCATCAAATCTGTTTTCACAAAATACACTACTCATTATGGTTTCATTTTGTTTTCTTGTTTTTATCCTGTGTTTTGGTAAGTGCAAACTTGTAACACCAAAGAAACGGTACCAACCTAATAGCACCTAAGCTTTAGATGAAGGTTGACTAGCTGGAGCTATTTAATTCCTTTTTTTACGTTCTGGAATGTCAACCCCTACATATGAAAAGAGGTTGTCATTGCTGATGAAAAAGGGCAAAATAAATACACCTAACAAGAAAAAAAACAAGCAAGCCAACTAGAAAACAATAAAAACAAACGTAGTACAGCATAAAAAATATTGCACATGTGAGAAAAGGTCAGAGTGAAAGCGGGGCCCGATGCGAGCCCATAACTGAAACAGTGAAACGTGCATGTTAACAGCAGTGTGCCGATGGCGGGAATATCGGCGACAAAAATCTACAAGCAACGTTGAGCACGAACGATAGCCGCATTATCAAGGGGTGCGGGCAGAGCATAGGGCTTTCTGAGACGTACAACCAAAAGCAACAAAGAACCAAAATAAATGGGCCCCATGGCACAGGAACAAAATGTTTTCCTTCATGGCGCTTCCTGCGAAGAGAAGGCCCACCACTTCCTCGACCGGCCAACGGAACGAGCCGCCCACCATCAGCGCTTTGCCGCCGCGGCGGACTTTTCAAATCTGGGGCGACTCCGCGAAGACGGGTGTTCGGCTGTGGGGATACGTCGTCCCCCTCTCTGGCCCGCCGTGCGCGCCTTCTCCTCCGCCTTCACTTTCGGCGGCCGAGTTTGTCTCAGGCGCCCGGGAGAGGGCACAGAGGTGGCCGGAGATCAAAGAGAAAAAATCCCTGCAAGAAATTCATAATTCGAAAAAGAGCGCGGAGAAGAACGAAAGGAGGTCGATCACCCTTTCGCTTAGCCGAGGAAGTCCGTATAAAAGGGAGGACGGGGAAAGTTCGGAGCTACATCACAGCGGGCATTCCCTGCTCAGCTGGTCCAAGTATCGCCATGCGCTCCCTGGTGAGTCCGAAACCCCAACGCTTGCTTCCGACCGGTGCGAATCGGCGGCATCGGCGTCTACTGCTTTCTCCGGCTCGTTGCGCAACTTTCAATGGATTTCACTGCATGTCGCACGTGGTAACAATCAGAGGTGATACGGCGGCCAGTGTTAAGCAATTTAGTGTGCTTAGCCGACTGTTATATTCTAAATGTCAGTCTGATTTTCATTTTTTTCTACAGGGCTAATATCTCCCTTTGTCATATTTTTTTAATGTAGTACTTAGTCTTCCAAGGCGTGGTCTAGTATTTTACAGTCAGCTGAACTCCAAGTGAAGTAATTGTTCTGCTAAATGTTTACCCTGTTACAATCTAGGCATCTTGTACAAAGCAATCATCTCAGATTACTCCCCCTGTTCGATGTATATAGACAATGTAGGCAAGAATATCTTCTCTCTTTTTCGTAAAGTCCGTTAAAGTGGGTTCGAGGTTTCGTTGAAACTCACAAGCACCCATTCATAGGCATTTGTACATGTATTAGGCATGCTATCATCGGCGCAATTCTTGTACAGAGCTCGTTTCATTCTTGGAAATAATTCGTCATGTTTGGCTATGGCATGAATTCCAAAAGTTTCGCCTCAAGCATCCTTATAGCATAGATTGAAGTGTGCATGTCATTGTCCACACTTGAACCGCTATACACAGAGGACACACAATTCGTGATGCTGTCTGTCTTCTGTCCGACTCATTCCTAATTTCGAGAAGTTTTTGTGGTTTGCGTTAGTGTATACTCTAAACGTGAAATTTAGTGCTTCTCTCAGTCATATATTCATCAACCAACAGTACTGACGTTCTAACTGTTGCTAGAAACGGACTAAATCGGGTAGAAAATAGTAAGGAGCGATCACATCGAACGCATTGCAACTTTAGTCAGAAGGAACAGCAGTACTAAAGAAAAAACAGAACAACATTAGGCAAAAATTAAGATAAACTCGGGAGGAATGCTCGCGATCTTCTTTCATGAGCCGGTTCATAGTCACATTGTGAAAAACTGGGCCAGATTGAGCTGCAGAGTACCAATATGAAGTGGTGTCCCGTTGGCTGATTTATATTTGAAACTCAACTCTACCATGAACACTTCCACGTAGGTTTCTTCGTCCCTTCTCTGTCTATCTTTAACCTCTTAGCACCGAAATCTCGAGCGACAGTAACTGCGCTGAGTCACGAGAAAGTAGACAGTGACGATGTTCTAATAAATGACTCTATTCGGATACCTTTGCAGATACTGCTGTCTGCAGTTGGCCTGGCCCTCGCCGGCAACCTTGGTGGTGGCGGCGGTGGCTTCGGCGGCGGAGGATTTGGTGGCGGCGGCCACGGTGGTGGTGGTGGCTTCGGCGGCGGCGGCGGCGGTCATCATGGCGGTGGTAGGTTACTGTTGAACTCAAATTTACACCAGGCCATTTCATATTCACAGAATACCAGACTCAGAAAAATCAGAAGCATCTTCGTTACAATGATGAAAAATTTACAAGAGTGTTGTCGTTAGGATTGAGTTGAAAGGGCCTCAGAACGACGAGCTAATATGAAGTAAAAGCCACACAATATTTATTTGTTTGTGTGAACGAAATGTAAGCTTTGCTTATGTTTTGAACAAAAGTTAACCGCTGTATCTTAGAAAGATATACTGAAAATTTAGACATATTGCTACAACAGATCTGGTTTGATTTATAGAAACCACTGATAAACGGTTAATTTGCATAATTTATAACGTCTCTCAAGGTCTCTCAAGGTCTGAAGAGCTCGAGACCTCACGAGCACTTCAAGCTTGCTAGAGCTGTGTCTACGTGGAAATTTCTGGATAAAATTGTGCGCGCTTTTTGTTTGCAACCCGATGGCAACTTATATGTACTGCTAAGCAGCACTTGGCCGGTATTACACATATCCACTATGATATACTGAAAGGCTGTTGGAGTTATTGCTCTTACATCACGCAAAATGCATTATTTGCTGCATTTGATGATACTAATTGGCGAGTGAACTTGTTGATGAAAGCTGGTATGAATGAAAAACAATCCTGGAGAATTTGCCATTAAGACCTGCTAACATTATCGAGAATTGTGGCCAACTACAGCACATGAAGGCATAATATTTTGTCACCTGCATATGATATAAAAATATTTATAGAGGCAGTACACTATTTACACAAACTTAAAGCTACTAAATGAGCAAACATGTATGTGGACAACTATGTGACTACTGTGGCCCTTCTTCGGAGATAACTTCGAAAAATTGGACACAGTAGACGATGAATGTTCGCTCGAGAGGCGAACATGTATTCCTATTTACCACATTAATTCGTGGTTGCGTGTGCGTAGGTGGCGGCGGTGCCGGTGGTGGAGCCGTAGTCAGCACATCTGTGGTTGAGATCAAAAGCCTCGGCTCAACCGGAGGTGGTGGAGGCGGAGGTGGTCACCATGGCGGTGGTGGCTTTGGCGGCGGTGGCTTCGGCGGCGGCGGCTTCGGCGGCGGAGGATTCGGTGGCGGCGGTTTTGGAGGAGGTGGACACCATGGTGGTGGTGGCGGCGGCGGCGGTGGTGGCCAGGTCGTGGGAGCATACAAGGTATGCTCACTCCTTCACACACCAAACCTTTGCTAACACGTGAAAGTGGCAGCATACTGAAGGCCGGACCTCGTTTTCAATACTCCCCAGAGGTCAGGACAGTCAGTAGCCTGGGCATACCTAATTCATTGTTTTTTTATGTGTTCTTTAGCGGTGACACACTACATCAAAAAATAAATAGGAGGTATCTTATGCTGGGGGCTTCCGAGAGCGAGCTGCGGCTACAACACATCCGAATATTGTTAACATTAGGTGTTTTTTCATTGTGAGGAGTATAGTTATATGGAATAGTAAAAATAGTTAACGCCATTCATTATACTTCCTGCTGCGATGCTCTGGTTGACGGAAAGCACAATGTGACAAAAAATAAGCAGGAAACAATGTCCCAAAATATTTCACCTGAATCTATGGTTATGGAATTGGCTAGAGGCAAACGCTCACAGATTTCTGCTGATCTCATCTCGTGAACGGCGATGACTGAAGAGTAGCGCTCACGTGGTTGAACCACGTCCACTATAATGACACGTACTCCCTTTCTTCCAACGGCGCTCGTATTGTTTCTTTATAGCCAAATACGCGTTGTTGCATGCCACCTAAGTTTAGCATGTAATGTGAACCGAAGTATGACACTGTGGGTAGTGAGCTTGTAGTGCTGCATGCGAGCTTTTTTATGTTACAAAGGATCTTTCAAATGTTCGAAAATTCTTCGAAGAATCTAAAACAAACTTTCTGGAGTTCTTTTAGTAATCTTCCACAGTACCACCGTGCTCCAGTGAAGATTGCGTGAGTTTTTACAAGTTAATCTAGAAGTCCATGGCTCATACGGGCTTTTTGCTGTAACTGCAGAGTAGAATTTTTCGAATAAGCATACGCAGTAAATAGCCTTGCTTGGTGTTTTTCTTTTCAACTCTGTTCTTTTGCTGCGTAATCCTCATGCACGCCATGATTAGCACCGCACTGACATCTCATGAATATATAGTGAAATAATAATAATAATAATAATAATAATAATAATAATAATAATAATAATAATAATAATAATAATAATAATAATAATATAAAATACGCTGGTTTTGCGTCCCAAAAACAGTTGCGGCAAATATGACGGTTTTGTAACGTTTGCCATGCAACACCAATCGATGTGCATGCAGGCTGGCCCTGCCTACTTGGTCAAGGCGCTGCAACCCATCAGTGGTGGGGTCGGTGGCGTCGGTGGCGGAGTCCACGGAGGTGGATTAGGCGGTGGCGGCGGCGGCTTCGGCGGTGGACATGGTGGAGGATTCGGAGGTGGCGCTGTTGGAGGTGGAGGTGGCACCGCCACATATCACGTTACCGTCAAGGGTGGCGGCGGCGGCGGCGGTGGTGGTGGTTACGGCGGCGGCGGCTTCGGCGGCGGAGGACACCACGGAGGCGGCGGTGGTGGCGGCCACGGTGGAGGAGGAGGAGGCGGTGGAGGATGGTGGTAGATTACACCAGGTGAGGGCCTCGCTCATGTGTGTGAATCAAGAGTATTTAGCTGTAGTGAAGATGCCCTCTTCATGCATTAAGACTTTCCCTTTTCCTTTAGTTTCATTCTTATGTGAAAGGATGTGCACTAGAGATTAATTATAAGAACGCAGTGTTAACTGACTTTGATTAATTGAGGTCGTGAACGGATTTGAAGCACCTTTGTGCGTCGCCATCTGTTTTACACACATCTTCTCTTTCAGCCTCAGCCATTCTACCATATCATCATTCACAAGTTTCCTGAAATAATCGCCAAAAGCTGCTAGAAGCACCCAAGAAATAAACCTCCTACAAATACGGAGAAGCAGCGCCATCGCGTGGCAGCTACGGGAGCAAACCAATGTGGATGCTCCTATCGCTGTGGAGAGCACTGCAAGTCACGAACCGCCGATAAAAATGAAATACGCATGAATGGAAGAAGTCTCCGCGACATGCTGTGATAAGAGGGGGAGCCGCTTGAGCCAACGACTTCGAAAAGATATCCGCGACCTTGAAAGTGTCACGTCTTTTATGGACCAACTGCGTGAAAGATGTTTTGAAGCGGCGACGCTCTCGCATGTAATTGATCTGCCAGCCATGACCCACAATTGTGGAGCCATAGTCGCAGTGACGGCACCTTTACCTCGGCTGAAATATGCCACAAAATAATAAACTATGCTTTCTCATGAGAGAGGCACAAAAACACTCACTGAGTGTGTCGTTATTTACAAACTACATAAATAGAACAATAAGTCAAAATATATACCGGGAAGTTGACGAATGCACCTCATCCGCTACCCGACCCTGACTGAAGGTGAAGCGGACGGAAAAATAAAATGAATAATAATTTTTGCGCATATACACACACGAGCGTGAATTGTGCGATACGCGATTATTCATTGTGATTCGCGTTCTGGTGAATATATGGGCGTGTAGGCCATCTTTTAATGGACGCCGTCGTCTGCTAACTGCGTGCATTAGAAGCTGCGTGGAAATGATTGCCGCAGCTTTCTGGCCCCCAAAAAAGGCAGCAGTCTACATTCACCCGCCAGCGCAGCGACGAATGGGCGACAGACCTTACTGAGCTCCCAAATATCCAAGGGAGCACAAATAATGTTCTTGTCGGGCTGCAACAGCAAAAACCGTGGTACTTCACAACTCAAACTTACACCTCAACGATAGTGTGCTCAGATTTGGGTGCACGTTAAAGAACCCCAGGTGGTCGAAATTTCCGGAGCCCTCCACTACGGCGTCTCTCATAATCATATGGTGGTTTTGGGACGTTAAACCACACATATCAATCAATCAAATCACCTCAACGATAATTTCTTTCGTTGTGCGGATCAAATCTACTGTAGGCAGTCGAGGAAATAGCTTGGTGCCGATAAAATGTGAGTGTCGAATTTATAAAACAAGCTTGCCCTGATACGTGTTACAACGTACTACTTGTCATTCAATTACTAACTAGCGTCAGATGTCAAAGCCAGGTTGTTTCCGCGCTTCCAGTGCAGCGTTATGCAGGCAATCACATGTTCTATCTGTTAGGCAATAGGCAAGGCAGTGAAAAATAATCACTGCGCATTCATAATAAAAGAAGTATAGCGTGTTTCAACTCGATAAACGAGACTGGCTCACGACTTGCGAGATGAGCACACAACTTGCTCAGTATGTTCTGCGAACGTAACCTTTCTTGCAAATTTATCAACGCCGCGCTTACTGTGAACACTCCTGTGAGAAGCATACACGTATTTTTTATTTTTTCCGATTAAATCTGGTGTTTTCTGTAAACTATGGACATTTATGTCTGCCTTGCAATAAATGCGTCTCGCAAAATATTTACTCTCGTTTTCTACAGAGCACAATGCTAATTTTTGTGTATATCTTCTAATTTCACCATTGAGTTTATTTAGTTATTAACTTTCTGATACGTGCCAATGCAATCAACTCAAGTGTTTTTTGGTTTATTTTGAACGCTGTGCAGAGGTTTCTTTATTATGAATACCACTTCAGCCTAGTTTAGAGAAGTAAAGGCAATGCCGGTATAATTTTGTTAAACAAGGTAGTTTGGAAACTCGCCACAAACAAAAACAAAACACGTCTGGTTCCGACATATTAGAAATCAGAGTAACACGAATGTGAGATGTGTGCACGTAAGTTGATCGTTTATATTACATTAGTACGTAAAAGCCTGCACAATGTTGATTGGTGTTTGGTAGCTGCAGGACCATTTGGCGTGGGTGCACCCCCGTTGACGGCTGGCAGCATATCTTCATTCCGACGGTTAACGTGCACGCTCATGAATAAATCTTTGTGGCAGCGGTAGTGTTTAGCATAAAGCTGGTAACAGTGTATGATGAATCCCGTTCAAAGATGGCACAAACCAGCATATAGTACTGAATATGCCCCCCTGAAAAACGCATCGTCAATTGCGGTGAGAATGGCGAGGTGCACATGTGCGATCTCCAGTTACAGGGTAACAAACGCCTGTATTCATGCATACTATGCCACACAGTCCTTCAGGAACGCCAAAAACTCAGGTTTATAGCTAGAGCAGTGATCGCACGAAGGCGTTCTGATTCCCGTTGGTTTGTTTCTTGCTGTGCCTAAAGACTCACTTGCGTAACATTCGCCTTTTGACAACATTGCCTTTCTGGTGCATTTATGGCAACAGTCTTATTAGTGTGTGCGAGAGTACTCACAGTGGTAGGCGGTAGTGTTGCCAGTCAATTTTGGAAAAATTCCTCGCTTATCAGTCAACATAGCCCAACTTGACCCTTCTTAGTTTTTACAGTGAAAGCTGTTGATGAGGGCAAAACTCGGGTCACACGCGGCGCTGTAGTTGTCCGCCACCGCCGCCGGGGTCCTGTAAACACTATCGCTAAATAAGAAGAAAAATGCCTACTCATGGAAAACACTCGCGCTTGCATTCACCTGAGCGGGGGTGCTTCGCCGCGGTGCTCTAGTGGCCAAGGTGTACTCGGCTGCTGACGCCCAGGTCACCAGATTAAACTCCGGCCGCGGCACCTGCATTTTCGATGGAGGTGAAAATACTGCAGACTCAAATTTTGGTGCACGTTAAAGGACCCCAGGCAGACGAAATTTACGGAGCCCTCCACTACGGCGTCTTCATAAACATATGGTGGTTTCGGGACGTCGAACTCCACAAATCAATCAATCAATCAATCGCCTGACCCTAAAGGAAGTTGTCAATTGTCTTGATCTTCGGTGAGCGTGGTTTCGCACTGCATTGAACCAAGGAAATGCTAACTTTCTGCAGCTCACGCGCCTCCAAAGTCGGCCCAACTATTACCAAGTGACAGTGTCATGTGATTAAATCATAATTTCACGTCACATTATGCGGTGTCATAGCTGTGTCACAATGGCACCACTGTGACTTCTCAATGACGTCACAATTTCTGGAAATCTGTGATGTTACGGTGACCTCATGACGGGACAAAATGGGGGATGGTGATTTCTTCAGATCACTCACGTTGGTACCTTCAGTTACTTTTTGTGTTTCGTGTGGCATCTAAAGTGTTTGTCTTAGCTGAAACCGACTGCGATCTCAGATTTTCAAATGCCTCCAAAAAACGAAAAAATTGGGAGACGATTGAGAAGCGAAGAAACCATCCATGGCCCAATACAACAAGGCTATAGCGCTGCAGGGATATGTTACGTATATTGTCTTTTGCCTGGACCCTATGCTAATGGCATGTACGTGATTTGAAAAAAGTTAATTTTTTAATGTGAACACTATTTTAGTGAACTTTGGCGACTTTGAGCGTATCTATCTATCTATCTATCTATCTATCTATCTATCTATCTATCTATCTATCTATCTATCTATCTATCTATCTATCTATCTATCTATCTATCTATCTATCTATCTATCTATCTATCTATTAGCCACCAACGACATTTAGCTCTCCTGGCCGTTTCGATAATGACATTCATACCAGCATTGATATAGCATAACATGACTGTGTGAAGAGCATAAGTGACTAGCCATGACTTGTATGGCATGACTGTCATGATTTACATTTCATGGTTGTGCTGCTGTTGCGGTGGTTTCGTTCACATGACATATTGCAAAACTGGTATGATGTGACATAACTGCATGGCGAACATAAATGACACACTCTAACGTGGAAATCATGACATGCATGTCATGTAAGTCATGACTACACGCTACGCTCATAATGCGCTCAAGGCCGTTTCGCTTTCTTCACATATACCGAATTTGGTATTACGTGATGAGAACGGATGACGAAGATAAATGACACGTGCAAAAACGATAATCATGACATGCGTGTCATGTAAGAACATGACTACATGCTATGCTCATAGCGCGCTCACGGCCGCTTCGCTAGCTTCACTCACACCAAATTTGTTATCACGTGACGTAAACAGACGACGAAGGTAAATTACACGTCCAAACATGATAATAATGATATGCGTGTCATGAAAAGATGACTACATGCGGCGCTCATATCGTGCTCATGGCCGCTTCGCTAGCTCTACATATATCGAGTTTGATATCATGTCACGTGAATAGAAAACACAGGTAAATGACACGTCAAAACATCATAATCATGATGTGGAATTCATGTACCACATAATTTACGTCCGCCTCGAAATGGTGTGCTAACTTTTCTTATTACCAATCCTATCACCACCCTACTAGCCCACACTGCGCGAAATATTTTGAAACTATTCCACAAAACTCCATGGTTGGCAACCCTGGTAGGCGATGGAGAAACGCCGTTGGTTCAAGTGAAAGCTGCAGTATTCTGCCGACGCGCCGTCACGTGCTGAGACTATACAAAAGGCCGAGCACGAAACTACATCATCGCTGATTTCAATAAGCACATTCACCACATTCAACCGACTGTACAGAATGTACGTTGAAAACCACCACTGTGGTGAAGCTACCGAAGCAGCACTCTCTGTCGCTGCTAGTTAGTGTCGTGCTGCACTACTTCACCATTCTCAGACGTTATTACCTCCATGCTCCCCGCTCAACAACAGCACCATGCGAGAGAGATGCGAAAGATATAAGGCGCTTTTTGTATATTCGTCTGTGTGTCGGTAGCGCACATTCGAATAAAAAAAGTGGGCCCCGGATCTGCATGTTACACTGCAAATGTTGTCGAAAGACGTTCGGGGAGAGCGAACAAAACATTTATTTGATGCTCCGTGCAAGAAAATCGGTGAATGGTATTCTGGAGGCGCTGCGTTAGAGTGCCTCGAGCGTGCAGCGGAGGCGAACGAACGCATCGAGGCACGTTATACACGAGCGCCATCTGGCAGTTATCTTCGAAAACGAAGGAAGGCTTGCATGCATGCGGAGAAAGATGCGTGCCATTCTCGGAGGCAATAAGGTGTAGAACGCAAAGCGATGGACAGGTGCAACAACCGTATCCTTTTAGCAAAGCGTTGGTATCACTTGCCTTTTTGAGCATCGCGCTGCACTGTCAGCGCAGCGTGTTTAACGTTACGGTCCTTAGAATTACTTGTGTTCCTTCTCTAGTATAATATCACACACAAAACAACGATGTGTTGTCATGGTACCTCAGACATGCGCAATGATTGCTTTTTATTTGACAATCGCACAAGTATGAACGCCAAACCTTGACCAGTATTGGTGGGCGCTGCGCATGGGGTCGGCCGTTTGAGGTATCGTTAAGGGCGGACAAACAGACAATTGTACGGACAGACAGACAGACAGACAGACAGACAGACAGACCAAAACTTTTTCATCGAAGGTCTCCAAGAAAGACTATCGTTTTTAAAAAAGTGGCGGTAACGCAGTGGTAGAACGCCCAGCTTATTACGCTGCGGACCATAAGGTCTTTGGCTCGACTCCCACGTCATGTGCATCATGAGAACTTTTCTTTCGGCTTTTTTTCATATATTTTTGCATTGTACCAATCTCCAATCAATGAAGTAAATGCGTCAATGAAGTCTTGGTGAACCGGCATAACACTTTTGTTTTAAGAACGTTTTAAGTGCAATTGTTAGACGCCTATTCCCACTTTAGGCTCCCTCGTTGCCGTCGGCATAACATATACAAAAAACGTGGACGAAAGAGAGCGTAGGTGCTGTTTGTCAATATGTCAAGCAACTGGTCTCTAGCCTCGTTTTCGTTCTTCATCACGCACTCTGGCCAATCGGTCGGAGCCGTTGCGCATGCAAGGTTCCCAGGTGTACCACGGCTGGCTTCGCTTGTCGTAACGGGTTCTCGGCAAATCACTTAGTTCTCGACGCCTGCAATGCACATAGTAGAGTGCGTAACACTCGATCGCTGACAGTTGCTGTGACAATATGTAACGAATGGTACATTGCTGCAACAGCAGATGGCCAAAAATTAAAACACAGTTGACGTTGCTCCAACATGTAACCTGCATCCATTGTTTGAGAGCACAATTTTTAGGCTCCCATTCTTGCATTGAGCAGTGTGCCCCGCCGCGGTGGTCTAGTGGCTAAGGTACTCGGCTGCTGACCCGCAGGTCGCGGGATCGAATCCCAGCTGCGGCAGCTGCATTTCCGATGGAGGCGGAAATGTTGTAGGCCCGTGTACACAGATTTGGGTGCACGTTAAAGAACCCAAAATGGTCGAAATTTCCGGAGCCCTGCCCTACGGCATCTCTCATAATCATATGGTGGTTTTGGGGCGTTAAACTCTACATATCAATCAGCATTGAGAAGTGTCAACTTGGCGTCATCATAACCTGCAAAGGTAACGGTAACAAAACAAAGCGAACACGCAGCGCAACGGAGGATCAAAGACAGCAATAGCGAGGAGAGTGCGAGTAGGTGAGAACGACAGGGGCAAGACCACAAGTGCGTGGCCTGCCATATGCTGATACATGGTAAAGGGCGCCTTTTTAGTCCACGATGACCTAAACACAAAGGTATGTCGTGAGAGTGGCCACCGTTACATCATAATGAAATAAAGCACTGCATAAACGCAGGTGTTCCTACAGCTGCTGCTGTGAGAAGTGCCCCAGTCTGGCCTTTCGCGGTCTTTCAATGCGGTCTCCCACACTACGCTTCGTTTGTGGCAGTTGTTTTGAAGCGGGCCGCTGAAAACGTGTCCGTGCCAGTCACACTTTTCACGGCGTGGTATGTAACTGTACATACATATATGTCTCTCTCAAGTTGTTTGCCTCAACTTATCACGAATTTAAAACACCTAAACAGCAGTACTCAGAATTTGCATAAGACAGTACGGTAATAGTCGGTGAATTTTGTTGTTTCTTAGAAATTTAAAATCGCTACGTAGTGACGCTTAAATGTATTCTAGTGGCCGATAACCCACGCTTGACAAAGTGATTGGTGGCAAAAGCTTAAAGGTAGAAGATATGAAATATGAGAACAAAGTACCATTTCTAGATATGATGCCAGTTTGCTTAAGAAATTCTTCCGTTAAGACATGCACCAACTCTGCGAAATGTCCCCGAAAGGGATCTATACATTGAGGCGCCCACGCAAGGGTGATGTACGTTATGCACGGGAGAGATGACAGGCAGCCTATATGCAGAGGTGGAAGAACTAATGTAGTTATTGCACGAACAGGTTGAACAAGAAAGCTGTGAGGAGAAGATCAGTGCAATTGGTTGCAATAAACTATGAAAGAGTTCACCGCATATCTGCTTGTTTCACTACAAACGTTGTCCAAACAAAATTGCTGCTGGCTGTACTACAAGAGTCCTGGGCATGTCTTATAGTGTGGGTTTGATTTCATCCCGCGGTCAGTTATGTTTTGCATTGCCTTAGGCAGTGCCTCGTTTATGTCTAATCGGCCGCATCTGGCTGGCATTGATAAAATAGACGAGGCGCTGTATTAAATATGTGCTCCATCTATTAGTAATGTCGGGAAACATAGCTTGTGCACAATCCAGGGTGACTGAGAGGTGGCATCACCGTATATTTGCAATGCCCACGGGCTATAGGAAGCGCATTGTGCAATCCAAGATGGTTTCGGGAGGAGGGTCAACCCATGAACTCGCTCAAGAAAAGATCGGACATGCGGACTTAAGCCCCATGCCGGTTTTACCGGATGAGCTCTTGATCGTCAAATGAATGTATATCAAACCAAAGTACTTTACCAAACAATAAGGCCTGCTAAATATTTGCTACCTCACTTTTTGCCTCAGTGTGATTAGTGGTGGTGTCAGTTGATCGACAGTGCATGAACGATGAATTGCGTAATCTTGTACATGGGACAAAAACAGCATAAACTAGAATTGACGTATGAACTGAATGGTACTTCGAGGTAGTAAGCACCGAGCTTGACTGAAGGATTTGTCGCAGTAGTGTGCAGCTAGCGAGTAGCGCCATCGCGACTGCACAGAACCGAATGTTTAACGTGGGGATGGTATGCAAATATTTTACGCCATCGTCATTACTTGCGCTGTCAGGAATATTGGTTTCCTTCTTCAACGGAGCAGAAGAAGTTAATATCAGATTAGGTAGCGCTTGCGTTCTTGCTACAATCAGACTATATAGCCGGGCGAAAATCACTGCACTCGAATGTTGCAGGTTCCATCAGCGTCGTCCAAACAAGAATATGGAGAAGAATACACGCGCATGGTTTTCAAAACGTCGAAATAGAAAAATTTATTCAACAAAAACGCCGTTTAGAAAGTATACGAGTGAAGTGCAGCAGAATTAAGTATGCAGAGAGGTGTGGATTGTTCTCGCAACTGCACATTTCATCCCTTTAATCATTTCGCTGCACTGCTCGAGCGTGTTAGCGGCATGCGGAGTTTCATAAAACAAAAAACACCGCTTTTATTTGGACGTCCGTGAATGATATTAAACATTAAATTCAATAAATCAATTTACGAGCGTGAAAAAGGCATTAACGCACAAGGGGAATTGAAGTACAACGTGCTCTCCGTGAGTTAGCAACTGATCGTTCAACCTTACTGTCACTTGAATCCTGGCGGCGCCCTCGCCCAGCCGGATAGCCCTGAGGAATCCATGAGGTTACAGGGGGCCTGTCTTCCCGCCCCCAGCCACCTTTGACCCCAGCAGGGACACTTGAATAGAGTTTGTTCTCTCTCTCACTGTCACTTTTAGAGTATTGACAACCGTCTACGTCCAGTAAAAAAAAAAAACTCGATGATATGTGAAGTCCATGATATCGATGATAGGCGAAGCACGAATGAGTAAGCTTCAATTGTCATATTAAAATCTGCACAATGTTACGAGGCGGACGTAAATTATGCTGTACATTACTTCCATGTCATGATTTTCATGTTCACGCCTAGATTTTGCGTTAGCCGTCAATTCACGTCACGTAATACCGAATTTGGTATACGTGAAGCTAACGAAACAGCTGCGAGCGCGCTCTGAGCGTAGCATGTAGTCATTTTTTACATGACACGCATTTCATGGTTGTGGTAGTTGGGTGGTTGTGGTTGTAAGGAAGAGGAAAAAGGCACCTAATTTCTGCCTGCCTGAGCGGCTACACGGCACAGTGCCTTATAGGGGTGTGGGGAAGGAGGGATAAAAAGAATAGATGGAAATAGATGAAGAAATAGAGAGGCAAGTGACCAAAAATAGAAGGAGATAGGAAAGTGGGGATCCGGTCGAAGCAGTCCAAGGGCGGGGCACCACAATGCTAGAGCTGCATGGCATCAGGAGACCGCGGAGGGCGAACCAGTCGGCGGGAGCTACGCTGGCGTCGGAGATCGCGAGGGCACGACCGTCCAGCTTGGAATCCTCTGAGCGAATGGTTATCATGTTCAGAAGCGTAGTCAGAAAGGTTTTTTTTTGGAGGGGGGGGGGGGGGTTCACACCAGCCCGAAAAGAAGGGGGGGGGGGTCACAGGCATCAGTTTTCTTCAGTCATGTGACTATCAGCGGTAGTTTGAACCGATTGTATACATGGTGTATATCAAAGTCATGAGACTGCCCCCCCCCCCTCCCCATGCATATGCATGGGAAGAGAGTAAGTAAATGTGAAGCAATCACAGTAAAAATACAGTAAACGATACGTACAATGGCCGTTTGGAGCAACGGTTTTTGTCGCACTATTGACGGGACTTGTCTTCGACTACACATTACTGCTACGACCCACCCTACAAGAAAAAACATAGTTAATCGCTAATCTCTGTTAGGTGTGTAAGGCTTAGTCTTCGTCTGGTCAAAGTGCGTTTCTCAAATCAAGAGCGGCTCCACTTACAACGTGGAATGACAGGTAAACACTCGGCATGATTTTGTACATTCAAAATTAAATTTTGGTGTTGCTTGCTTTACTGAGGAAATTTCTTACTGTCAATATTTTTGACTGAATGCTTATGGGAACAATTTCCAGGTTAATCTCCATATGTCAAGCCGGCCTGGTCACAGTGATATCTTTAGTCAACATTTTGGTTTTAATTTACTGCGCGCATCCAAACATTTTACCATAGGCATTAAGTCATTATTTTGTATGTTGTGCTGCACGTTAACAACACCATTTCCCAAGCGTTATTTTTCGGGCAGGTTTCCTCGCAACCTTGTTTGACATTACAGTTGCAGTGTGACTTTTGATAGTAATGACGTACTGCAATAGTAGAGGTTTTATTGTGCGATCTGGAAGGGCAAAGTAATCGTTGTTAAGAAATGTTTACTTGGTCTCCAACGAAAATTCACCTGGGACCATACTATGCGACGATATATATAAATAGCCGGTTCACTGCGTATAATGGATTGAAAACTTGAATACGTGGAAACAAGTGTAATTGTCTCGTTATTTTTTTCGTATATTTCGTCGCTCTACTCTCTGATGATGATGATGATGATGATGATGATGATGATTAGTGGAGTTTATTGGCGCAAGGGCCAGATATGGCCAAAGAGCGCCAGAGCGATGATAATGAACTGTGCGATATGCAGTGTGAATAAAACAGTTGTGACGTGGCTGTAAATGGGCCTAAAAAACAGTCGCTGTAGGTGCGTAAAAGTATACATATAGTAAAATTATGGCAATGACAAATGTTGTGTGCTATGGAGGCATAAAAAATGGCTTAAAAGTGATATGTATGTGAAATAAAAACTTGGCATCGAGCACCAGTGCCTCGACAAAGCCCTTAAAACAAGAGCATGGAGGCCTGTGCTCATTGAAAGCTGCTATCACAGCGGCATCCTGTGAACAGAGAACGCGCTATGAACTTGTTCGGCTAAAAACATTCAGTGTTGGACTAAAAACATTCAATACTGCATCCTTTAAAAAGCTTAGAACTGATTTTGCATCAAAAAGCGGCTTTTCGGCGAGAAACATAATCGGATGTAAGGGAAGATGATAGCGGTATGCTAAAGGAAAATATTTCTTTCTTTCTCTTTCAGCTTCCGGACACTCCAAGAGGACGTGGAGGATGGTTAGCTTCTCGCCACAACTACTACAAGTAGGAGGTTCATCGCCAGTCAGCAGAAAGCTATGAGTACCATAAGTGTGTCCTATTCTGAGGTGACAGAATAGGAGATCAGTTCGCCGTGTTCTCGTAGCGGAGGGCCAGTAACCTAACTGCGGCTTAATCAAGTGAAGCTTATTATTTATTTCTGTGTCCCACAAGCGTTGCCAGTGGTGTCGCAGTTTCTTACGTAGGAAGGGTTTTAGGTCTGTTGCAGGGACAGTAGAGGTAGAATTAATAGCCCGCTATATAATTGACGTCGCCATTCGGTCAGCTAACACATTGCCCTCGATACTTCTATGGCCAGGTACCCAGCAAATAGTAACATGCTGGTTGGACATGTACGCAGTACATAGGACGGAATACAACTCAATTATTACCGGATTTCTTAATCTAAAAAGTGATCCTAATGCATTTGCGATGTTTCATGAGTCTGTAAATATAATTGATTTTTGTATGTTTGATTTCCGTATATGCTTTACAGCCGACAATAGTGCATAACCCTCAGCCATAAATATACTTGTTTCATGGTGCAGCACACCGGATTCCGAGAAGGATGGTCCGACGGCTGCATAAGCCACCCCTGCATGCGACTTAGAAGCGTCGGTATAAAACTCTACGCATGAGTAGTTGGACTGGAGTTCTCGGAAATGCATTTTAATATGGGCTTCTGGTGCGTGTTTAGTGATCTCGACAAATGAGGTGTCACAGTGTATAAGCTGCCACTGCCACGGCGGTAAAAGTATCGCTGTGGGCGTAGGACAAAGTTCTAGCAGCGGAACACCCATTTCCTCACTTAAGTTTCTCACACGCAAAGAGAACGGCTTTCTCACTGTGGGTCGATTATGGAAGAGAGTGGCAGCGGTCATATCGTTTATAGTTGAATAATATGGATGCTTGATGTTTGCGCGTACCTTTATAAAATATGTGAAACTGCTATAGGATCGCTGCAGGTGAAGTGACCACTGATTCGACTCTACCTAGAGGCTCTGGATCGGACTTGTCCTGAAAGCACCGGTTGCAAGTCGGATACCCAGATGGTGAACGGGGTCTAGGATTTTTAATGCACTTGGCGTTGCGGAATGATAAATTATAGAGGCATAATCAAGGCGCAACCCGACAAGGCTTTTGTATAACTTCAAGAGGCACTTTCGATCACTACCCCATGTTGTATGTGACAGGAGTTTTAGGACGTTCATCGCTTTCAAACATTTCATTTTGACATATTTAATATGGGGAATAAACGTCAGCTTAGAATCTAAAGTGGTTCCCAGCAATTTATGCTCGCTGCTCACAGAGAGTTGGTCTCACTTGATCGCAACATTTGGTAGTGGCATTACCCCTCGTTTGTTGGAGTAAAGTGTGCAAGTATTTTTATTCGTGTTTATTTTAAAACCATTTTCATCCGCCCATTTAGAGAATTTATTCATTCCAAGCTGCACTTGTCGTTCGCAGATAGACATATTGCATTATTTGAAACTCATCTGCACATCATCAACATACACGGAATAAAACATCGCGCTTGGAATGACTGACTGCAGGGAGTTCATTTTTACAAGAAAGAGTGTGCAACTAAGCACGCCCCCTTGCGGAACACCACTCTCTTGGGTAAAAGTTCTAGAGAGAGCATTTCCCACTTTTACGTGAAAGGTTCGGTTAGACAGATAACTTTTAATTGTGTTTAGCATGTTCCCACGGATGCCCATGGTGACAACATCGCGGAGAATCCCGAATCGCCATGTGGTGTCGTACGCCTTTTCTAAGTCTAGAAATACCGAAAGTACAAACTGCCTATGAATAAATGCATCCCTGATGCATGTCTCTATGCGAACAAAGTGGTCTGTTGTCGACCTCCTCTCTCTGAAACCACACTGAAGGGGGTCTAGTATACTGTTACTTTCTAAAATAAAAAGTGGATTAAGCGCCGGTTTATCATTTTCTCATATAGTTTGCATAGACAGCTTGTTAGCGCTATTGGCCTGTAGCTGGCGGCCTAGAACAGATCTTTGCCTTGTTTAAGTACTGGGATGACTATAGCTTCTTTCCGTGACAATGGAATAAACCCAGCTGCCCACATGATATTTAAGAGAGTTAAGAGTGCTTTTAGTGCTTCGGGGTGAAGGTACTTGACCATTTCGTATGTTATACGATCGACACCTGGCGCCGAGTTGTTGCAGCACGCAAGAGATGCCTTAAGTTCAGCTAATGTGAATGGGCAGTTGTAAGTCTCACTGGATGGACGTTTACATTTAAGGGGCTGCCGCTCTTCGCGTTCTTTGAATTTTAAGAACGTTTCTGTATAGTTTGATGCACTTGAGACGTATTCAAAGTGGTCGCCTAGGAAGTCCGCCTGCTCCTCAAGGCTTTCACCTCGGCTATTTACCAAGCGTAGGGGTGCGACTCCCGACCCACTAACTTGTTTACCCTATTCCAAACCTTTGTTTCGTTGGTGTAAGAATGGATACCAGAGATGTACCTATTCCAACTTTCTTTCTTTGCAAGAGGACGCGTTCTTCTAGCTTGTGAGTTCACCTGTTTGAAATTGACGAGGTTTTCAGCCGTTGGGTAATTTCGGAGTAATCTCTAAGCTTTATTTTGACTATTTCGTGCTTTCCGACAATCGTCATTCCTCCATGGGATGCAACGCTTATTAGTCATTCCGTTAGTTTGCTTAATACATTTCACTGCAGCGTCAATAATAAAATCTGTTAGGTATACCACAGTATCGTCTACATTAAAATAAGCAATGTCCTCTCCATGTAAAAATGTGTTTTCTTGGAACAGTTCCCAGTTGGCTGACTTGGTGTTCCAACGAGGAAAGTCAGGCGAGCATGTATCTTCTTTAGTTAGCTTCAACATTATCGGGAAGTGGTCACTCCCAAAAGGGTTCTTGAGAACAGACCACTCCAGATAAGGAAATAGTGTACTCGAGACCATACTCAGGTCTATAGAAGAGTATGTGTTGTGCGTAGTGCTATATTATGTTGATTCTTTTTTGTTAAGTAAACATCCTCCTGACGAAAACAGAAAGTGTTCTATTAGGCGTCCTCGTGCATCCAAACTGGAGTCGCCCCATAGAGGATTATGTGCATTTAGATCACCAACGACTATATATGGCGGAGGAAGTTCATTAATGAAGCTTTGAAATTCTGTCTTCAAAAGTTGATAGCACGGAGGAATGTAAATAGAAGTAATTGTTAGTAGCTCCCCGAACAGCACTGCTCGGACAGCAACTGCCTCAAGAGAAGTTCGGAGGATTAATTGCTTACAGGCAACACCTTTATCAACTATTATAGCGACACCGCCCGACGAGGTGGCAGCGTCATCACGGTCTTTGCGGAAGATAGCATATTGCTTTAGAAAGTTTGTTTGTGTGGACTTGAGATGTGTTTCCTGAACACACAGCACCTTTGGAGTATGTTTATTAAGGAGTTCTCTAATCTCATCGAGGTTACGGAGAAGTCCTCTCATATTCCACTGTAAAATCTGCGTGTCCATTTTAGATGTGTTTTGTGCTGTGTGCTCAAGGATGGAAAATTACCTCACGGACCCTTTCCAGAGGCCGTGACACGAGATTTATCTTTTTTGGATCGGTCAACGGAGTCGCGCCGATCCTTAGGCGCTCGCTGCGCCCTCACGCTCGGAGTTGTGTCCATTGCCTTTAGCGAGGCACTGGACAAGCGCTCTTTCGAGCGCTGCAGTTGTTTTGAGGGCCTCGCCTCTAAAGACAAGGCCTTCGCGGCCCCCAGCCCGAAAGTTGGTGGGTCCTTCTTCGATGGTGGAGCAGCACTGGCTGCTACCGCCGAGGGGGCGGATGGCGTCACCGCCGACTCACTACGCGTGTGCCAGACAGCCGCCGGAGGCCGTCGTGGCGCTGCCCCCTGACGCGCCACTTCGGCAAAGCTAGTTTCTGGTAGGTAGGACACCTGCCTTTGTGCCTCCTTAAAGGAAACGTTTTGTTTTACTTTAATTGTGACAATTTCCTTTTCTTTTTTCCAGCATGGGCATGACCGTGAGTATGCGGCATGCTCCCCATTACAGTTCGCACAGTGAAGAGAGTTTTCACAGGCTTCAGATGTGTGTTCTTCAGCACTGCATTTGGCGCAAGTTAGGCGGCCTCGGCAGTTCTGTGAACTGTGGCCGAACCGCTTGTATTTGAAACATCGGAGAGGGTTTGGTATATATGGCCTCACTCGAAGCTTGATGTACCCAGCCTCAACAGAGTCAGGCAGTACACTTGAATTGAAGGTAAGTATTAGGTGCTTAGTGTGGACTTCTTTTCCATCACGCCTTATCCTAATTCGCTTCATGTTGATGACATTCTGTTCGCTGCACCCTCCAGGAGTTCAGCCTCCGTAAGCCCTAACAGGTCATCATCTGAAACAACGCCACGGGTGGTATTCGTGGTTCGGTGTGGGGTTACTATTAATTTGGTATCTCCAAATTTCATTAGATTAGACAATTTTTCATACTGTTTCTGATCGCGGAGCTCCAACAGGAGGTCACCACTTGCCATTCTCGATGCTTTATATCCTGGGCCAAAGATTTCTGTCAAAGACTTCAAAACAAGAAAAGGTGAAATTGTTCTCACTGGTTTGCCGGGTGTGTCAGCGTGGATAATATGGAATCAGGGAAAGGATACTCTCTGGTGACCAAAAAAATGGAATACTTTATCGGTGCGCCCTCTTTTCTGAGGGCGATCAGGGAGTGGGGGCAAGGAACTAGCCATAAGAAAAAGTTTTTTTTTTCGGCAGTTGCGCCAGCCACCCACCATAGAGTCCTACAAGAGGACGCTGCAGGGTCTGTAAGCTAAGCACAGGAGCTGCAGACGCCAGCTGTACACCACCACTATAACCGAATATGGTGTATCCAAGGTAGGATAGCCACACAGGGTTAACCCTTGCCACCAGGAAACACGGAAGTCAACGGAAAAGAGTACAGGACAGGAAAGATTTGAAGTAAGAGAAAAGACGAAGATGTGAGGGGGAGACAGGAAAAGGCGACTGCCGATTCCCCCCAGGCGGGTCAATCCGGGGGTGCCGTCTACGTGAAGCCGGGGCCAAAGAGGTGTGTTGCCTCTGCCGGGGGGCCTTAACGGTCCAATCACCCAGCGTCGGCTCAACCCCCAGGATCCCCTTTTCCCCGGACACGGCAAAACCACGCACGGCTAGGCCTGGGAGGGAGTAGAAACTCCCCCGTTAGCTCGGGTCCGTGGTGTCGCTACACACCAAACGCCTACTAGCGCAGGCGCCCCTGCGGGGGCTCTACTGCCTGAAACGATAGCGTTACAGCAAGGTGTCTTCCGTTGTTTGCAAGCATGCAGTCATCATTTCCGCTTACGTGAAAAGGCTCAGCACTGTACAAAATACTTCACCGCGCAGCTTGCATATGCTATGGTTACACGGTTATGAATAGTACGGGTATTCACGTTTGCAGCACTTACAATGGTGCAAACAGGAGCAGCCTCGTATCACACAAAATCTCGAGTGATCGGTTCACTAGTGATAGAGGAATGAACTCCAGTCGTGTTTAGAGCATAGTGCACAATAATCAATTTTTCAGAACGTGTGAACCCCATCGAGAACTGCTGACGCACGCAAAGCGAGTTTACTTACGCTGTACTGTGCATTTTCACTGCAGGCATCAATTTCTTCACGTTCATTCATGGTTGTGGTATGGGATCACAACGCAACAGAAACTACTGGCCCTCCGTAGTGGCGCAATTACGAGCGCGAGAATTTTTGTGCACAGAGTAAGATACTGGGCCTGCGCAACCTTACCAGCACCTGAAGAGGAGCGGGGAAAGTTATACCGGTGAGTCTTTCTGCCAGGGGAGAAACGAGCGCTAGTGATTAGGGCAGAACTTTACCAGCCGACTTGTATCGTCACCGAAGTTCTCATTTTTTGCTTTTAGTGTCACTGCCTGAAGTTTGCTGACCGCGTTGCTTCTTACAATGAGAAGTCATCCTTTTGAAATGCGCTGCCTAAACGTATTGCTGAGCAGTTCATGTTCTGTGTCAATCAGCACCATTCTATAAGACTGGTCACGCCAAAATGCCGTAAACTAACAATTGATGATTATTTCTCGAAAAGCGACGATGCTCCCAGAGAACAACTACGACTGCTGAAACAAAACTACAGCAGCCGAAGGAACGGTTCCGAGTTGTAGTTCTGCACTGCCTGATTACGACTCGTGTGCAGAAAGAACTCCAAAAAACCGATCGGAGCACGATGCTTGCACGGAAACCGTGATTTCTGGAAACGACATTGGCCTTTAGGTGTTTAACGGGCCAAGAAGCTACGAGTTGCAAAATATGGCGAGATTAGACGACGCTTTCTAATGACGTCATGAAAACCAGACGCTAAGTGCAGCTTTTCCTGAGTTAGTAAGTGCTAACTGAAGTTCCAACATCACTGGCAAGGACTGTTTTTTTTCTTGTGTATTCCAAATATCTGGAGGGAGATCCCTGCAAGATATATGTGCTTTCTTAAAAAACGAGCAGGCAAGGGAACCCTCCAAGTTCTTGGTACCTTGGTCCTCTTGCCGTTCACACGTTGGAAGAACGCACTAGAACATTTCTAAAGTCACAACGTGTGAGACTACCACATGACCAGAGCTCTATACGTGATGATTTTCGTAGAAGCACTAAAAGCCGAGTCAATCGCTGAAAGGGTGGAGTCATCAGCACAAGCACAAAAGAAAATAATCAGAAAAAACTGATCATCATACAGGCTGTGATCTTCTGTGTGGGCGACAAGGTGACTATAAGAGACGATATGAGAGCCCCATTATGATTATGAGAGATGCCATAGTGGGGCACTTCGGAAACTTCACGACTGTTGGTCTTTAACGTGCGCCTAAATGAAAGTGGACAGACCTCGAGCACTTTCACCTACATCAAAAATCTGACAGGGAATCTGTTCTGTGACATGCGGGTCAGCAATGAAGCAACATAACCACTGGACCACCACGACGGGTTGTAAAAAAGATGGTATTGGTAAAATCACTATGCGCTACTTTCCCTATAGCTGTAGGGGAGCAAGTTTAACTGATGAAAATATATTGCTGAAATTCACTTTAACACGTCACGGCAGAGTAATTCCATTCTCTCCCGTTGCCTACTCCTTGCTTTTCGGTGGTATCTTTCACTTGCGGAAGTGATAAGCGGATGCCAAAGATGTGAACGACAATGAAACAACCCATGTTTGCATGTAACAACTCTTGCAAAGTTTGTGTAACATATGTTGCATATAATATGACATGTAATGGACATGCAGGATAATCTTCGTGTCAATCAAAAAAGATAATCAACAGTATTTTGCTATGTCATGTGTCTGTTTGCCACGTGAACTATTGCTTGCACATAGTTCATTTCATTTCTTATAAAAAATAATGGTCAATATGTATATTACCGCGATACCGTTAAAGAGCTCGTTTTGCAGAAATTTCAAAGTCGGCATCGGCGTTGTTGATAGACAGCCAAAACTCATCTTATGCGGGACCGAAAAATCTGGAATGATGCAAATAAAGTTAATAAATGATAATAAAATTTCTCTAGCAAAGTTGAAATCAAACCCGGGTCATTTGCGTGGCAAGCGGATGTTCTACCACACAGCCAAGTAAGTCTCTGCTTGTGAAAACACAATTTCTGTATATGTAAGCTAGCGAAACGACTGCGAACGCATGATGAGCCGGGCATGTAGTCATGATACGCAACGCATTACCATCATGTTTGCGCCAGTCATATACCTTCGTCAATCATTCACGTCACGCAATACCAAGTTTGGTATATGTGAAGATAGCGAAACAACTGTGAGTGCGTCATGAGCGTGGCATTTATTCATGTTATTACATGACATGCATGTCATTATTGTCATGCTTGCACCAATCATGTACCTTCGTCACCAATTCAAATTTGGTATCAGTCAAGCTAGCGAAATGACCACGAGCGCAACAAGAGCATGGCATGTAGTCATTTTCTTACAGGACACGCATGTCATGATCATGTTTGCACCAGTCTTATACTTTCATCATCAATTCACGTCACGAAATACTAAATTTCGTATATGTGATGGTAGTGAAACAACCGTGAGTGGATCATGAGCATGGCATGTAATCATATAATTAGATGACGCGCATGTCATGATTATTATGTTTGGACGAGCTATATACCTTCGACATCCATTCACGGTACTTATTACCAAGTTTGGTATATGCGAAGCTAGCGAAATGGCTTAAACGCATCTTGAGCGTGGATTGTAGTCATGTTCTTACATGACAGGAATTTCATGATTTTCACGTGAAGGCCTGTTACTAATATTCACCATGCAGTCATGTCATACCATACCAGATTTGCAATATGTCATGTGAATGAAACCACCACAGAAGCAGCAAGACCTTCATATGCAAAATATAAAATTCATGACACATATCATGATTTCCATGTTATGACTAGTCACCAATGCCACACCAATTTTGGTATAGGTCCCTGTATACATCCAAATGGCCAGGAGAGCTAAAAGAAGATAGATAGATAGATAGATAGATAGATAGATAGATAGATAGATAGATAGATAGATAGATAGCTAGATAGATAGATAGATAGATAGATAGATAGATAGATAGATAGATAGATAGATAGATAGATAGATAGATAGATTCTTTCAACTTCACTGCTGAAAACAACATCAGGAATACCATCCACCGAACAACTCTGAGAACACTATTACCGCTCACTCACCACGTACACCACCAACACCGCGTCATTCACCGTGTTTATCTGGAGTGTGCTGCCCTCGATCTATCGAAAAAATTACCAAAACGAGCGGTGCAGCGTTGGCCAAGTTTTAGAAGGGCAAGTCGTGAACCCGCGTGATGTATAATGGTTGTTATGGAATTCTTTTCACCACATAAGCACTGACGATTGCTATGCGCACGTAAAAGAAGGCGAGTTTCAACTGCAAAGGTAAGACGATTACGTTTAAGTAACGTACGCAGCTGCAAAAAGATTCGCGAAACTGATATGTGTATACTTCGCGGGCTATCGTCAAAAGCCCAAGTCGTATTGTATTTTTCCGAAAACTTTGCTTCTCACAAAAATGGATCAGATTTATTGTGTCATAGACGATCGGGTTTTATGACTGATGCACGAAACATACAAAGTTATTAGCGTTTGTTTCTTCCTTATGCGTTAATACTGAGGCTAGCACAGCTCAACAAAGGAACGTCTGCCAACTGAGGACCCTCGAGAGGACGCCCCCGATTTCCGTTTGGCGGCGCGACAGTCTATGAACATTGGGAATAGCGTTCATATCTTTAGCGCAGGTAAAGAAACACCCGCTTTTCATTCATAGCATCGCAATTGAGCTGCAGCGTAAGAAACATTGTAGAGGTCATCACAATTCATCCCTGTGTTTAACACTCTGTATGTGCGGAGTCTTTCTGCTACACATCAATAATCGTCATTTACTTCAAGGTATTTCCTCACGTAATCACCGTGGTTCCGGTATATAGCGGTCGCAATCATCGCGCGCGTTGTAAGTATGACATAGCATTCTCGACAAAAAGTGGCAAGCGCTTGGTTTTCGAGGAAGAAAACGCGAGCAAGTCAGATCACGATTATTGTTGTGTAGCAATAAAAGTTCCCCAAATGCTCGATTATTCTCGAAAGCTGCAAAATTGGGGCAATAAAATTTACGGGAAATCCACAGCAAAGAATTGTCACGCGCTAGGCGCTCGAGTAAACGTACAAGGAGACACAACTGTCAAAATGTCAGGTACGAAGAAGGACGTCTCCGGCGGGCACACCTTGCTCGTCATCGTCTTCTTTGTTAACGGGCACAAAACAACAGGTGACCTTACTCCTCCTTCCAAGAGAGCATCGACGCGATGCTCAAACAAAAAAGAGTACACAGCAGTTGGTTGAAGTAGGCAACATAAACAAACAATAAACAAACTAGCACACGACAAAATATGCAATCTGAAGCCTGCAATTAGAAATGAATGGCATTCACTGTTGACAAGAATTCACTGGCACATAAAAAAAATTCACATCACCGCTTAAAGAATGGCATTAGACGAACGACGTGTACAGTCTGTAGGCGTGGTAGTCTGCGCTCAGATGATGGCAAGCCTCTGTCTGGAACTACTTCATAGATCAAGTGCTTCTCACGTCTGAGTACTTTGTAAGGTCCGAAATACTTCCTCAAGATTTTCTCGCTGAGATCTCGCTGCCTGATTGGTGTCGAAACCCAAACTTGGCCACCAGGTTCATAGTTAACTTCTCGATGGTGGATGTTGTATCATCGTGCGTCGGCACTCTGTTGCGTTCTGATGTGCACGCGGGTCAGTTGAGGCGCTACCTCAGCTCGATGAATGTACTCATTCATGTCGGAGGCTAATTGGTCGAGCTGGTTATCTGATAGACGGAATCATGGTGTCTAGTATAGTTCTGACATCTCGACTATGAACGAGCTGAAATAGCTTGAAGCGTGCAGTTCGAATTATTCTATGCAAATGTCACTTACGGCCGGATGCCGTCCAACATTTTGTGCTGCACATCTAAGTACAGAGAGATCATGTTGACTAGCATTTTGTTGAGTCTTTTTGTCAAGCCATTGCTCTGAGAGTTATATGCAGTGGTTTTTCGATGGCTTGTGTAACTCAACTTGATCATATCACCCGAGAGCTTCGTCGCGAATGATGTCCCTCGGTCAGTGAATACATATGACGGGGTGCCATGCTGTAGGGTGATTTGATGCACAAAAACTCTAAAATTCAGATGTGTTCTCCAGTGGCATGCTTTCGTCTCAGCGTAACGCGTCAAGTAATGGGTTGCGACCATAATCCACTTGTTTCCGGAGAAAGACAATGTAAATGGCATTAAGAGGTCCGTTTCACTTGATCAAAGGGTTTACGTGGTGGATCAATCGGTTGTAGATAGCCTGCAGTCTTTAGGAGGGGTGTCTTGCGGTGCTGACATTCACGGCATCCCTTCACGTAGCGTTTGACGCAGGCAGATATTTTAGGCGAGTAGTAGAGTTGTCGCACCCGATCTAGAGCTCCCGAGTAGCCCAGTTGGCCGCAAGTTGGCTCATCGTGGCAAGCTGATAAGATGCCTGGCTTCACGCAGGAACAAAAGATGAGATCTGCCACCAGCACCGCTGTTCCTTTTGTATTAGACGCCATTTTGTAGGCAGAATGATGCCAACGTTCTCAACATCGGATGAAGAATGGGCGTGGTGCCACCTTCTAAGGCATCTACAATCACTGTTAGATCGATCGGCGTCATTTTTTTGATGAGACATCAGATTCGGCCCGCTGAGAGTTGCCACGAAGGCGCCGTCCTCTTGTGTGGCTGTACTGGTGGATTGAAAAGGTGCTCGTGATAAGGCGTCGGCATCTTCCCGCTTTTTTCCCGACTTGTACAGGATGGTGACATCAAATTCCTGTAGGTGCGCACCGCACCGTGCTAGTCACCCTCAAGGATGTCGTAGATTCACCAACCAGCACAAAGCATGATGATCAGTCAACACTTTAAATGGTCTTCCATATAGATATAGCGAAAACTTTGTTATTGCCCAAATGACCGCGAGACATATTTTCTCTGATGTGGAATAGTCACATTCTACGCTGGACAGTGTGCTGCTTGCGTAGGCTGTTACCCATTCAGTCCTGTCTTGCCTGTGTAATCAGATAGCTCCAAGACAAATATTGCTGGCATCAATGCGTACTTCTGCGTCAGCATCTTCGTCGAAATGGCCGAGCACGAGAGGGAAAGACAGCCGGTGTTGTGGTTCGCAAAACAATCTGCTGTTCGTCTGTAAAACTTGCGTTGGGCATAGTTGGTAAACAGCACACGCTGTATTCTTCTCACAGCATCGCATATATATGCCACAAAACCGCATAAATTGCATACACGCGCACAGCTTCGTATTTCATACGTACTAAGAGATAAAACTTCATCGCACCACAACAACTGAATGTACACGCCTGGTGTCATATTCCACACGTAAAGCACGATATCTTAACCACGATATGCACGCAAAAATTCATATTCTATGTTATGCAAGGCAACTTACTTATCGCCGATACAATCAGCTGCGGTGTTCTCAAAGTGATATGGTTCCGAAGCAAGCCTTGCATCTCCATTCCTGCTTCTGCCTAGAATCAGCGCATCACGAAACCACGGCGAACATCCAATGCCGGTATTCAACAGAGCAAGAAGATGTGCCCCTTTGTCTAGTTTCTTAGCTGTTTTGGCGCATGTTACCTAAGATGGTCGTTTATGCATAGTCCCGTTTGCCCGATGTAGAACCTGCTGCATACAAGAGGTAAGGCATATCCCTCAGAGGTTATGCAAAAAATGAATCAGACACAGTGCTTAATTTGGCACCCATGTTTGCTACCACCGCAAGTGCGGGAGCACAACTTCAAGAGCTTGTTGGGCGCGGAAAACACCAAGCAAACAGCATGACTGCTAGAAATTTTCTTGAGTTGATGTGTGACTTTATCTAAATATGGCATCACAACAGGCCCAAACGGTTCACCTTCACAGGTTGCCTTCTTACTGGTTTTCCTTTTCTGAAGCAGGGCTTCGGCTACGGCCGTTATGAGCGTCATAGGATAACCTGCAGCCAGTATAAGGCGTACCTGATTTTCAAAACTCTTCTGCATTTTATGTGCGCACGACTTTTTGAGAGCCGAATCTTTACAAGTTGAAACTATTCCTTTTTAACCACTTTCGGGTGGGCTGACTTAAAATGTAACAGCTCTTTTTGTATGCAGAGACTGCAAGCTGAAATCACATGCTGGTCACATACTTCTAGACTCAGGTCAAGAGCTTGTAAAACATTATTCTATGGCAGCTCATGTGTGAAAGTAAGCCCTTGTCCGTGTTGCTCAAAAATATTTAAAATGTCAATCACTCTCCCGGTAGTCAGAGGCCACATTTAAAAACACAATGAGATCATCAACGTATCTAAAAACTCTTAAAACCTTCTACTCTTCAAAAATATCAACATGAGCTAAAAATTGTTGACAAGTACTGGAGCAACACAGGACGCCATACAAATGCCATTTAAAGGCTGGTCATTAAATACAATAAATGCGACTTGAAAAGAAACATTCTAACAAGCTCAGAAAATTTATCACAGCCAGCCCGACTTTGTTCTGGAACGGCATAGCACCATTCCCTTCAATGCATTCACGCACAGCTGAATGCATAAATGCTGGACATCAATCGAGAAAACATAGCCCACTTTTTTTTATTCCCACTACAAAATTGAACCACTTCATCAGAATTCTTAGTGCGGAACGAGTCGTTGACACATAGCAACCTAAGCTTCTTCTGCAAAAATTAGCTTAGGTTTTGTTGCCCTCACCCAGACTCACTAATAAATGTTCTAAATGGTGTGTCTGGCATGTGCGTTATAGCTGTAAATAACACCGTTAAACAATTAGCTTTACTTCTCAGAATACTTCTCGGTGAGCGGCGCGAGTGCCAACTTGTTACAAAATTCCACAAATCTAGATTTCACTAACACCTCGCTTTTTTTATTGCTACAAAGTTTTTTGTTACCACTTGTACCAATTTTCAATAAAAGCCCCACTTTCTACCACAACAAAACCACCTTCCTTGTCTCCCTGCAAAAAACATAGGCAAGTCTATTTAAGTAAAACATCTGTTAAACAGTGGCATCGATTCGCTGCGCGCCTTGCTTAGATACAGGTTTATCTAGGCACTCCATCCTTCAAGTAGGCATCGTTCGCTTACTTCTTGCTGTGCCTTTTAGGCCACACTTCAATTGAGAGCCACCGATTCATGCTCAGGAATATTGGAAGGCATGGAAAACTTGAACCCTTTTGAAGCAATCAAGAAACATTTTCATGAAGGCTAACATTACCTAATACTTTGGCGTTACTTCTGGCACTGGGACTGTTCTTACTTGCTGCTTTGCACAAAACGTGTAAAATACACTTCCACTTAGCTTCAATGAGCTAGGACGTTCGTCGAATAAAAGGTTGGTATTTTTTAACAGTCAGCCAGTAGGGAACACAAAAGACGTACATATTCTACAGCCTGTCTCGGAAGAGATGAACTTGTTGCCACATCTTTCAACGTAGAAATTTACACGGTCGTTTGACGTGAGCCCACGAGCGAAATATAGAACCAAACAGAGCACTCACTTCTGCCGGTATCAATTCTTTGCGTAGGTAAAACCCACTCACTTTGGCCCTGCTGGTTTTACGAATGATTTGGTCGAGCAATGCATTGACGTCCGCAGAAGAATATCGTGGAGACACACAAAAAGAAGGCCCCACTGTACTAGACCGGAACTTCATTGAAACTTGCATTGGGTCTAGTTGGTACATAGCACATTAAAAAGAGCATTTCTTTGGCGCAAGCAATACGGAAAAATGAAAAAAAGAAAAAAAATTGAGGAAAAAACTGATTGACGACAAACTAACAACTGCTTTAGTCTTCTTACAGCATCGCATAGATATGCCGAAAAACCACATACATTGCATGCGCACGCACAGCTTCCTATTGTATACGTACAAACAGGTGAAACTCCACAATACATCGCACCAGAACACCTGAGTGTACACGCATGGTGTGATATTTCACACGTAAAACATGATATCCTAACCAAGATGTATATGTGAAAATTCATATTCCATGGTGTGCAAAAAAGAAAAAACGGAGCTTTCGCTGATACAATCAGCTCCGCTTTTTTTAATGTGGCACGCTTTTAAAGCAAGCCTTACGTAAAACTTGGCGTCAATATGGCGCCGATTGGCCTCAATCTGTTCCTTTTAACACCTCCTTTTCATTTTTGTCAATTTTCTGTATTGCGTGCGCCAAAGAAACTCTGTTCCTATTGTGCTGCTCGTCAGCCCAGACATAAGGTTCGTCATCACGCGTGAGGCGTAATAGTGGCTCCGCAATGTTGGGTAAATTTTCAATAAAGCGCTGGTAATACGCGCAAAGGCGCAGAAATCATCGAAAACTTTTCTTGTGAGTTGGAGCTGGAAAAGCGGCGATGGCAGCAGTCTTGTCAAGATCAGACCGAACACAAGCGGCACTGAAAACGTGACCAAGAAACATTCGTTCTTCCTAGCCGAAATGACATTTCTCATGCTTGAGTACGAGATCAGCTGATCGAATGGCTTCGAGAATATTCCGAAGGTGACGAAGATGCTCGTCAAACATTTTCGTTTACAAAACGACATCATCGAGGTAGACGAGACAAATTTTTCACTTGATGTCTACCAGGATGGTGTCCGTCATTCACTGGAATGTGGCTGGAGCGGAACCGAGGCCGAAAGGGAGCACTCTGAATTCGTAAACACCATCCAAAATTACAAAAACTGTCTTTTCCCGGTCCTGTTTATCGACCTCTATTTGCCAATAACCACTCTTATAGTCGATGAACGAAAAATAGCTCGTCACTGCCTGTCTAGAGAATCCTCGAATCTGGGCAATTGGTATACGTCTTTCTTTGTGGCATTGTTGGACTTCCTGTAGTCGACACAAAAGCGAAGCGTGCCATCTTTCTTTTTCACAAGAACGACTGATGACAACCAGGGGCTACTTGAATGCTGTATTATGCCATACTGGCGCATATGCTTAACCTGTGTATGAATCGTGTGCCGTTTGGTTGGCGAAACACAATAAGGCTGATGCCTTATGGGCTGCGTGTTGTCGTAGGTGATAATACACTGCAGTGTTTCGTTATTGGTGTTTGACGTATCTTAGAAGAACGGGCAAAGTATGTATGTAGTTCCAGCAACAGCTCGCTCATTGTTCGCTTCAGAAAGCGTTGGACTGATGTCGACGCTTTGCAAAGGTGCTTCAGCAGTGCCGATGCCCTCGGAAGCAAAATACTCGGTGGCATTGACGACTGGGTTGGCGTAGGCGACGACAGTTCTAGGGAAAACGTGCCGATGTTCGTAGCTAAAGCTTGGGGCAAGAACACCGCAGTGATTATCACGAAGGTCAACGTGGCTACTCGCAACGCAGATACACTAACATAGCAGAAGCGAGTGATTGCTTCCTACGACTGCTTTTCTCTTGCATCACTCCACCACACGCCACCTGAACCACGGCACTTGCATGGGGTGGTAACGTGACAGCGTCGTCGACGACGCGAAGAGACACTCCGGAGTGTCTAGGACCCCCATGATGTGTTTTGGCGTTTGTGGTCGAGAACGTGACTAGACATCATCGAAAGTCATAGCACCATGCTCCCCGAGAAAATCCGTGCCAATAATCAGGTCTCGAGAATACTGACAGAGAATGCTCAAACTGGCTACAAACGTACAACCACGCACTTTCAATTTTGCCGTGCACATGCCAAGTGGTGTTATGATATGCCCGCCAGCTGTTGGAATTGGCTATTTGGTTCCAAAATGTTGTTTTTTTCTTCAAAAGGGCACCCAGTTTTTCGCTAATTATGGAATAATCCGCACGAGTGTTCACTAAGGTACCGACTTCGCGACCATCTGACAGAACAGGAATATCTTGGGAAACTCATCCGCAATCAGCCGGTGATGTCATTGTCGACGTATCGTCGGTATTGTCAGACCGCGTCAATAGGGGCCGTGAGCATGACCAGTCTGGGCAGCCTTGCCCCTGAAGGTCGCTGTGGCTAGTTTTCCCGACGCGGGCAAGAGGCCGGCCCTCACCACGCCCTAAATGGTGCGACGATCAGGCGAGAGCTGCTGTTGCGATGGCGAACGTAAGTGGTGACGAGATGTTGATGCGCGCTGCTGAGCAACGTAGTCCACAATTTCGGGAGGCGGCTGATCGAACCTAAAAAGTGGAGAGTTGGCAGAAAAACCGCGAAGTCCCAGCTCGTGATAAGTGCACTGTCGGTTGATGTGCCCAGGTTCGCCACAGTGAGAGCAAAAAGCAGGCCAATCGGGGGCCCACCGCACGTCCGATTTTCGCGGAGTCAGTAGGCAGTCGCTGTAGTACTGGCCCGCTTGGACTCCGTGAAGCATGGCTGGGGCCGTGGTGTGAAGCGGAGTGAAAAATGGTGCACGTCGGTGCAGAGTTTAATCGGCCGGAAGCATGACAATGGGCCGTCGTGGGAAGCGAATTCAAATGTGGTGCTGGCTAGAGCAGAATTTACGCATACGACATGCGAGGTGAGTCGTGTAGGAGCCGAGGTTCTGTCTCACAGGACGGTTCTCGTATAGCGCCTCCTGAACTTCGTCTCGGACGATGCCTGACAAGGAACTGACAGTGGGCGCCGAAGGTACTGATATCTTTGGCAGTTCTTCGCGGATTACAGAGCGTATGAGGTCTCAGAAGAAGTCGACGTGGCCAAGACCACCCATGTGGTCCGTAGCTGAGGCAAAGTTGGCTTATCGTTCGTTCGCCTGGGTCCGTCGCCGAAACATGCTTTCAATTATTACGTCTTGAGGAAAAAATTCTAACGTAATCTTCGGTGGGATGCCTACAAGGCCACCGAACAACTGCTCCTTGACTCTACGCATCAGGTATCGAACCTTGTTTTCTTCCGGCATATGAGGGTCGGCTCGTCAACAACGATGCGTCATGTCCTCAATATACATTTCTACGCCTTCATTTGGCATTTAGGTACGGCACTGGGGTTCATGCTCAGCGCGCTCTCGGCGATTGCAACTTGCATACGTTTTCGAAAACCGGCGTTTGAAGTCCTCCCAAGTCGTGAACACGCCTGCCCGGTTTTCGTACCAAACACGTGCCCCGTCATTCAAACGGAAATAGACATGTCTGAGTTTGTCTGTGCCATTCCACAGGTTATGAATGGCAGCGAAGTCATAGTGAACTAGCAAATTCCTAACATCCTGATTGGCAGCACCATGAAAGAGATTCAGCATTCGTGGTTTGAACAGCATATGGTGCATCGACGTAGCGCCTTCTAGAACAGCTTGGTTGGAACCTCTTAGAATGGCACAGCCTGGGATCGTTGGAGCCGTCATCTTCTCTGCAAGTCCGAACTCATGGTCCTGTCGACGAATCCTTCGGCTGGCACAGTGAACAGGCGTAACCACCGGTATGGGGCTGGAGCTTCTTAATTGTACTGGGAGGGGTTCGGCGCATAGGATACCCAGCACCTTCACTAGTTGTCACGTGCTAGGCGCTTGAAAAAACCTAGAAGGAGACGCGACTGTCGAAATGTCAGACACGAAGAAGGAAGTCTCCGGCTGGCACGGGTTGCTCGTCTTTGTCTTCATAGTTCACTGGCACAGAACTCACTTTCGATCACTAACACAGAACACCAGGTGGCAGTATTAACGTCTCTTCTCGCCCTAGGACTTGCAACGATTGACCCGCAGCACTATGGCTCTCGATACCAGTGAGTCGTCAAAACTGTACGGCGTCAACCTTCAGCCACCACCACCGCTTGAATTCGCAATCCCGGCAACATGGTCGATATGGCTCAGCCTCCACGAAGACTTCGCGGTGGTTTCCGGACAGTCAAAAGCGTCGGAAGACATGCAAGTATGGTCGCTCCTGTACGGCATAGGCCCGGAGACACGTCCGCCCCTCGAGACCTTCTCGCTCGACGCCCATCCGTTTGCCTCGCACAAGTTTTCGCCGCCCGCTACACTGATCACTTTGTACACCCGGTCCACGAGCTCTACGAGTCATCGCGGTTCCACAGGCATGTTCATCTACCAGAAGAAAGCATACGCGGAACTGTGCAGGCTTGTGAAGCGCTGTCGCAGCTGTCAAGGAAAAGTTCGTACGCAACCGGTTTGTCATCGGCCTCCGTGACGCTTGAATCTCGGATCAGCTGTGCTGAAACGCAAAGATCACGCTTAAAGAGGCATGGACACAGGCTCGTCTTTCCGAAGACATCCGACAAAAAAGGAGCTGTTCCAGAATCACACGCAGCCCGTACGCGAGCTCAACCTCGACGCCGTAAGAGCTAACAAGTCCGCACGTCGTCGTCGCTATGGAGTTAAGCTTAATACCAGTACTTTGCAGCCGCAAGCCGAGCACTCACGCGAGCCGTCCACATGTAAATTCTGCAGCCGTGCGCCTCACCGACGTCCGCACTGCCGGGCTCGACACACCGCCTGCGACTTCTGCAAAAAGAAAGGCCACATCGCCGACGTATGCCACTCGTGGAAGCACAAACAGAACAAGCTCGGCTCCGTTAACCTGCATGCCGTCGGCGCACTCGCAATAGCCAAGTTTGTTGATGTGATCACTTCGTTGCGATCACTTCGATGTGATCACTTCGGACGAAGTGATTCTGGCGTAGAACACTGCTGTCACTATCTGTAATTTTTCAAAGTTTTTCTGCGACTGTGTGGAAGACACCGTTCCAGTGACTGCGGTGATGGACGTGGATTTGCCTGGGTTTCCACCGCAACCATCGACGTCGTTCGCAGCTACCACGAGAAAGCGTACGGGCCACCCGAGTGATGCCGACAGCGAAGACACGCTGATTTAATGAAGGCGACTTCGTGCCTGTGACAAGGCGGCAGCGAAAAAGAGACTAGTGATGCCGTCTCCAACAACAAGTAAGAATGTGACGACGACGCGAGAGCAGACGATATACACAATTCTGTTTGTGCCGGTCGATGCGGCTGATAGTCTCAACCGGCTCAATCGTCAAGTAACGTCTAGGTTTCTTGAGGAACTCACCCAGGGAAAGATCGCGGACGTAAGGATCAACGGCCGTAAGAATATTTTCGCCGTAGACGTCACTCAACGAAGCACATTGGAAGTGCTGAGCAACGTCAAGATGTTGGATAACATCAATGTTCGCTCATATATACCTGATGGCCGCGACTCTACGGCAGGCGTCATTTACGACGTCGACATTTGCATCAGTGAAAGTGACTTTGCTGCTCTCATCAAACCGGTGTCTGCAGAACTTCCTATACTGCAAGCTCGTTGCCTTGGCAAATCACGCTGCGTGAAGCTCGTGTTCAAGGGTGAGAGCCTTCCATCGCAAGTCAAGGTCGGCCATTTCCAACACACAGTGTGACCCTTTGTACCGAAGCCCCTTCAATGCCGGAAATGTTATAGATTGGGACATGTCAGTGCTGTTTGCACAAACCTGGCTGTGTGCTCGCTATGCTCAGAATGACATAGCGCAGACGCTTGCCAGGCAGAACTTCGAAACTGCGAAACTGTCATGGCCCTCACGAATCATCGTCAAAAGATTGCCCAATCATGAAAAAGGAAATGCAAGTGTTGGGGCAAATGGTCCGGGATGGCTCAACTCACAGGGAGGCCGCTGCCCAAGTACGACGCCGGCGGTCTCGTCGCCGGATGTCCCTGAGGAGACCCAGTGCTGAAGCAAGGACTGAACCTCACCAAACGACTGCCGGCATACCACCTCAAGTGTCCAGACACGCTGATAACAAATCTTCCAAGCAAGACAAGAGCATCACCGGCTCGCCTGAAGCATGGCCAGCGCTGCCAACGATAGACCCACCGTTTGAGCCACCGCATCGCTCGTCTACAATCACTCCGGAACGAGAATGCGGTGATAGTCGCGACAAAGAAATCGTAGCCATGGTAAAGGCCCTCATGAATACCATTCGTATGCTCCTCACTAGCATTGACAGTCTGGCTGCAAAGAGTGCACTTCAGTTAGTGGATGCGCTGAAGCCGGTGCTATCAAGTCTGGAAAAGCACCATGGCTCTGCCCCTGCAAACCTTTCGTAAAGACGTCAAAGGAGCTTCGATATTTCAGTGGAATGCCCGAGGCCTCAAGCCCCGCATTTCTGATATCCGACAATTTGTGTTTAAAAACCAGTTTCCAATTATTGTTATCTGTGAGCCAAGGCTACACAATGCAATACGACTATCCAGGTACGAAGCCTTCAAGTCCGCTACCTGCAACGAACAGAGTAAAGTCATTGTATATATCAGATGCGACCTTACCTATATCGAGCACCGAGTAGCACCTCACGATGACAACCAGTATGTCTGCTTGACATTTAAACGTAGAGACCTCGATTTCACGCTTGTAGGCGCATATATATCACCTTCAAACCGTTTTGAACCTGAAAGACTACGTGCACTGTTAACAGCCACACCTGGACCATGGATCATCACCGGAGATTTCAACACTCACCACCCACTATGGGGAAGTCACAAGACAGACAGTCGCGGAAGGCAAGTATTCTCCTTTGCTCTGGAGCAGCAGCTGCTTTGTGTAAACGACGGAAGCCCAACTTTTCTACGGGGAGCAACATACAGCAGCTGCCTTGACTTAACATTTGTGTCACGAAGCCTAAATGGAAAGGTCAAGTAGTTCGCAGACTATGAAACTCATGGAAGCAACCACACACCAACTTATTTGAAGATCAAGGGCCTGGAAAAATTGCCAAACTACGACACTTCGACTCGCATCGACTGGACAAAGTTCAGGTCACTGACGGAAAAAAGGTGTCAAGAAAATAAAGCGCCTCCTTTTGACACCCTCGAGAATATGATTAGAGGTGCTACTCAAGAAGCGACCTATCATATTCAACATACTTCAGAATATTGTCAACATCAAGCGGAATTGGAATGGCTAGGAGCGATCCGTCGTCGCGCAGGAAGAAGATATAGGCGCACTAAGTCCATTCATGACTTGAGGGAAGCAAGGCGCCTACAGAAAAAAATTCAACGGCGAATCATTTCACTTCAATCCTTTCGCTGGAAATATCTGTGCGAATCTTTGGATCCACACAAGCCTTTGACGCAGACATGGAGGATTGTCCGTGGCCTACAAACATCGCCACATCAACATCGCCCCTACAAGTGTCTTTCCAACAAGGCCGCACCGAAATTGAGGTAGCAGAAGATTTCTGCATGAAAGTTGCCGGTCATGCGTCCGCGTGCACCACGCGCCACCTAGAAAACACTCCAGTTTCCAGAGATTCAAGAATGGACACCTTTTTCTCTCTAGAGGAACTACAAGCGGCCTTGACGGCATGCAAACGATCTTCATCGCCTGGTCCGGAGGGGATCACGTACATGGCTCTTTGCAACCACGGAGAAGCAGCTCGACTGGCCCTTCTATCCGTGTACACCGACTCGTGGAGCAGCGGATTTATCCCTCATTCATGAAAATCCAGCCGCCTAGTCCCTGTGCTTAAACCAGGTAAATGTCCTCTGCACTTGACCTCTTATCGCCCCATCGCGCTTACCAACTGTTTCGGGAAAGTGATGAAGAGGATGATTTTGACTCGCCTAGAGTGGTACCTGGAGCACCACGAGGTATACCCTCATGCTATGACGGGCTTTCGGCGTGGGCGGTCCGCTATTGATAACGTTATAGACCTGGTCTCATCTGTTCAGCATCAAAAAAGACTGAAACGTTTATCTGTGGCGTTGTTCTTGGATTGGCAAGGTGCATACGATAACGTATCACATGAAGCCGTTCTGGATGTCATGGAAAATGTTGGATTAGGGGGTCGGGTTTACCAATGGATCCACAGCTGTCTGAAAGGCAGAACTTTCTTTGTACAGACGGAGAATGGCACAACAACGCACCATTGCAACCGTCGAGGTGTGCCCCAAGGCGGTGTTCTTAGCCCCACACTTTTCAATCTAGCGCTACTCGGTCTGGTTGACGCACTTCCAGAATCTGTCCATCCATCAATATATGCAGATGACATCTGCATCTGGGCGTCAGGCGTAACACGCCTTCAATTGCGTGCCCGGCTTCAGAGAGCGGCTACAATAGCGACAAAGTACCTGGAAGAACACGGACTAGAGCTGTCATCAGAGAAATGCTCGCTTATAGCATTCACGCATAAGACTATGAGCCCATATGTTATTAAAATCAACGGACACACGATCAACTACGTGAAGACCCACTGATTCCTCGGAGTCATAGGTGATCGCGACCTCTCCTGGAGCCCTCACATCGCCCACATGAAAACTAAACTCAGCATGATCACCCACGTACTGAGGTTTCTTGCTGGAAAAATGTGGGGTGCAACGGTACGAGCAATGCTCCAACTCTACACTGTTCTGTTCCTCGGTTATATCCGATACAGCTTACCCGTGCTTTGCGGGATCCGAAGAACAAACTTGCGCTTCCTCCAGTCGATCTAAGCCCAAGCCCTGAGAATATGCCTTGGTCTCCCGAGATGCGCGTCTACAGCAGCGACAGTCATCATTGCGCGTGATTATCCAGTCAACGCATACATCCGCGTAGACGCTTTGAGAATGCACATAAAACATTTCGCTCGGCTTCCATCTCATCACCTCGCCTCACTTCGAACTTCCAGGCCCCACTCAGCGTTCAGCGCAACTGTAGCTCAGCATTGCGCAGTGCTTCCACTGCACTTCACGCATGCAGCACAGCCGCCGATACCAATATGGTGCCTACACCCACTCAAACCCCTTCTTACAATTCCTGGCATCCAAAATAAGAAAAAGTCGTCGCATCTAGCCCTGAAACAGGCTGCATTACTTTTCCTGCAAGAGAAGCACAACGGACGCCTTCACATCTACACGGACGGCTCGGTGTCTTCAGTAAGCTCTGCAGGGGCGGTGGTTAATCCCGCGAGGCACATCACAATTAAATTTATGACATCGCATTTGACGTCGTCGACAGCTGCAGAACTTGCAGCCATACGTGCAGCTCTGGAGTTTATAGTGAAAGAACCTTCGGAAATTTGGTCTATCTTTTCGGACTCGAAGGCATCTCTTCAATGTCTTATGTCACCCTTTCGCCATGGACCTAATGAACAGTTACTAGCTGAAATAAGGCTTCTTCATCACCAAGCAATCGAAAAACAGTACAGCATAGTGTATCAGTGGATACCAGGACATTGCGGTATATATGGCAATGACCGTGCAGATGAGGCCGCTAGATCTGCACACGATGGTACCCAATACACAGCCATCCCGTTCTCAAGAACCGACGCACCTACAAGACTTCGTTCGCTTGCACGTGACCTCACACCGGTACAGTGGAACTCAACAGACTTCACAAACGCGCGCCTGCATAACTTGGATCCCGATCTGCAGCTTCGTCTTCCCCCAAGGATATCTCGAGCTGAGGAGACTCTTCTATGCCGCCTGTGGCTTGGAGTGGCCTTCACGAACGCATACTCCTATCTCATTGGGATGGCCAGCTCTTTTACATGCACTTACTGCAGTTGCGAAGAAACCATCGCGCACCTTCTGTGTGAGGTCACCCATTTCAACGTGCAAAGACAAGACCTCACTGTAGCTTTTGATCGACTAGACGATCGGCCTTTGTCGCAACAAAGAATTCTGGGTCATTGGCTGAGCCCATCCTCAGCCCAGAAGGCTTTGAAAGCTTGGCTGCGCTTTTTTGCGGACAACTGGCCACAGAGACAGACTTTAGTGTCTTATACTGTTTGATGTTGCCTTTCCTCTGTCGCAATTTTTTTATTTTTTGTAATTTCTCCCTGTCTTCGCAACATTTCTTTTTAACATCTTTCATTCCCCTCACTCCTTTCCCCAGCACAGGGTAGCCAGCTGGTCTAAGAACTGGCTAACCTCTCTGTCTTTCCGCTTAAACTTTCTTCCTCCTCCTTCTTCCTCCTGTTGATGTGATCGTTAACAACTACGCCGAGCATTTCAAAGGTCGACTACGATGCCGAAGTGTCTGCTGTATCAAGTGACTTCCCTACGCTTCCTGCCAATCTCGACCAAGTCGACAGTCTGCTCACCAGCCCTGAAGGGCAGCCACTTCACGTACTAGTATCGTATCTGGCACGACTTCGCTGGCAAGGAAAAAGATTGTACCCTCTCCCGCTGAAGGGTACCATGTGTAGATGCGAAGTAGCGCACGTAACGCTTACACTGGCCGCAGCGTTGACGCTGGCGCTCATCGCGGCGTCGTGCACGAAATAAACCTAAGAAAACGCAAAGCACTCAGTGATGAACCTGCAGTTTTTACTGAAACATGCCAATCGATGCTAATGACAATCAGAGAAGAAGACTTAGATTGGACACAGAGACCCATATTCCGCTTATAGTTAACGCGCATCCTGCCACTTCTATTGTTCAACAACATAATACAAAAATTCCCCACTGGAAGATCAAAATTGCAGTTTCTGTTTGCGTCGGCGTTCCAAGGCTAGAGAGGGGCGCAGGAGAGGAGAGACATGAATGGGATGCGCATGTGCAAGGAGGGTGTATACGCTACGGGGGGATGCCTAGCAGAGAAAGAGAAAGAAGCGAGCGTAGACTACTACACAGAGTTTAATAAATTTAACTAGAAGGAACTCGGGCGCAGCGATCATTCAGCGACTATGGGTACGGTGGGTAGTACGCGGATTCGCCTATATTCTTCGTGCTTCGTAGCTTCATTGATTGCTGTGTTTAGACTTTGTTTCGAAGGATAGAACGAACCATTTTATACTTCTTGTGAGACGATTTGAAATGGTAAGCCTAAAAGATTAAGGTGGTGAAGCGCAGCTGCGCAACATTGGCTGATTTTTATTTCGTGGCAAAGTAGATTGAAGTCATAAGGAACGTAAAGTACAAAGACTACGCAAATTCGTGTACTACCCGTCATTCCCACGCTCGCTGAAGTGCTATGCGTTGCAGCTCCCACAGACACTAGTGCCAGAGTTCTTTGTAGTGCATGTATAAGAAACTCTATGAGCTGTCTGCGTCGGCGTTGCGAAGGAGTAGGCTAGGAGAGGAGGGGGAAGGGGCGCGCAATGGCGGTGTTGAAATGCCATGGAGAGGGGTGCTTATACTCTGTTTCACACAACTTGTGCAAAGTTGCAGAAGCTAGCGAGACTTTTTGTAGTCGATGCGTTCGCAACAAAAAGTAGTTCAATGTTCTCACTACCAAGAATTTAATTTTTCTTTCGTTAATAGGGCGAGAAGTAATTAATGATATTATGTGACTTACAAACAAAAACGCCGTTGAACGTCTGTAATTATGTGGCTCTGTAGCTTAGTTTTCACGTGACGTCACACACGGGCTCTCTACTCTGGGTACGTCCCAATGGCGGCCGCCTGGACTTTCAGTTTAACTGCAGGATGGGACCCCACAGAGTCGCTCGGTACCCGCGCTCTTTTGTGCTCACCCCGCTTTCTTCTGTTCGCCAGTCGCACCGAAGGGGGGCCCAAAGAAACGTGACGGGGCACTGGCACTAATCAGGTGTCATGCGAGCGATCACAAAACGCATAGAATTATACGTTTTGCTGGCCGGACATCTTGCATAGCTTCCACAGTTGCACCTGATGTATGAAACGGGGTATAGAGGTGAAAGAGGGGGAGTGAGGGTAGGTTAGCAAACGCTGCCTGCGTTGGTGTTGTGAGTCTACAGAGGGTAGTGGATGCGCATTCGCATTAAGAGTGGTCACGTCGCACGACTATCAGACGCTTCCATAGCTTAGACCATAAGACGCTTCGCATCTAAAGCAAGCTGCCAGTGCCTTTATGAGATTTAATGTTTCACAGTGCTTCCGGGACTGCAAGCGCAACAAGCCCTTAAAGTAGTGAAAATTTTTGACGATCCGAAAATTGCAAAAGCGATGCTGCATGCCGAGCTCCTAAAGGGAGTGAGCACTCATAAGGATGAGTACGTTATCTGGCTGAAATCCGATGCCATGCCTTTCTTGTTGAGCGTCCCCCGAAGGATCCCCATCGCGCTGCTCGAGATCGTACGCCACAAGCTTGACAAATAGGAAAGTACGCGTGTAATTGGCAGGATCAATAAGCCAAATTTATGGGGTTCCAGTCTTGTCGTCATTAGAAAAAAAATTTTGATTTCTACTGACTATTCGTCGACTTGAGTGAACTGAATAAGGTCGTTCTCTGCAAACGCTATGTTTTGCCAACAGTTGAGCAAGTCTTTGGCCTCTTCGGTGACGCAACATTTTTTAAGCCTGAATGCAATCACAAGCTTCCACCAGGTGAAGCTTTCTACCTATTCTCAAGAGCTGACAACATTCATCAGGTCACATGACCAATACTGCTTTTGCCGCCTCCTCTTTAGCATTCCTTCCGATACCGAGTGCTGCTACAGACAAATGGCAAGAATCCTGGAGTCTCAAGAAACAGTCGCCATTTTGACAGATGACATTTTGGTGTTGGACGCACCCGCCAGGAGCTTGACACCAGGGTGAGGCAGTGCTATCTCGCCTTGCAAAAACAGGCAATCACATTACACGAGGACAAGTGTCACTTTTTTGGTATCTGAGGTATATGTCCTCAGAGCTGTCGTCGAAGTTCATGCTATCAGGCCGCATCCAAGCAAAGTTGAAATGCTCAAAGCTCTGGTAGCTCTCAGAGACATCACAGGTGCTAGGCGACTGCTTTGAATAGTGAAGAATCTCGCCAGTTTCTTGCCACACATCTAGAACGCCACAGAACCTATCAGGGCCATGCTGGAGAAGTCTGCGAGTTTGCTGTGGCAGCCTGAGCAAGAGGCAGCATACAAGAAAGTCAAGGAACTCCTCACGTTAGCCAGGTGCATGGCCGAGTACTAGCCGTCGTATGCCATCACAGCGTCTGCAGATGCAGACTCGTTTAGACTCGGTACAGGCTTGCTGCACACTCAGCCGTTGGCATGGCGCCCCTTGTCGCATTTGCTTTGAGGTACATTGACAGACCTGTTATAGCCAGACCAAGAAAAGAAGCTTTGGCGACAACGTGGGCTATTCAATGGTTCGATGAGCTTGTATGTGGCATCACCTTCGACTTCAAGATCGACCACCTGTTACAAGTTCTACTTTTAAGCACAATGGAGCTGCATCTGTTGCCGCCCTGTATTCAAAGACTACTGCACAAATTACAGCAGCACCAGTTCAGCATGCTGCATGTGCCAAGAAAACTACTGGCAATAACACAGACGTTATAACGTATCCCTCATAAGGCATTCACTTTTGTATTCATGGTGGAGTTCTTCGCAGCACGAGTAGTCGGCTGCATGTCAGAATTCTCGCCACTCAGCCCCGAAGATGTAGGACAAGCTCTACATTTTGATAGAAAGTGCAAAGAATGCCTCTTCTTCTATCAGCAAGGTTGGCGCTGAAAGACCGAGATATCTCTGCATGTCTCGAAGTACGCCTCAAGGTTGACGACATTTCTGTTTGCGACGGAGTCCTGCTTAAAGGCCCCCATGTGGCCATTCCATCAATCTTTCGGCTGGTGGTCATGACGTGGTTTCACGAATACCATAAGGGCATCAACAGAACCAAATACTTAGCTCGGGAGTCAGGTTAGTGGCCGAGTATCTCAGCAAACATCGCTTCTTTCGGGACCAACTGTAAACTGTGCGCTTCCACCCGTGTGGACCTAGCAGAACCCCTAGTCTCCACAGCTCTTCCTGGATGTCTCTGGTAATTTCTCGGAACGGACTTGTTCCATCTTAATTGCCCCTCATCCTTCCTAAGGGTGAAAACTACTCGAGGTTCCCCAAGAGAGTGACTCTGAGCAGCACAATAGCTCGAGCAGTCAGCGATGCTCTCTAAAGCATTTTCACCTGTAATTGAATCCTGCAAGAGGTCAAGTTATACATCGGCCCACCGTTTTCGTCACATGAGTTAGCGGCATTTACAGCATCTTACAGCTTTAATCATGCGACGAGTGGCCTACACTAGCTAAGACTAATGGAGGGGCAGAGAGGATAATACGGACAGTCAAGGACCTATTCGGAAAGTCCAAAGACCTTCACTCACTCTTCTCAGTTAACGAGGCACTCCGGGAGCCGATGGCTTCAGTCCAATGTAGCTGTTGACGGGACGTAAGCTCATAACTAGAGTCCAGAAACAAAATTTTCAGCTGCGTCTCAGCTGGCGGCTTACGGAAGATGTCGTCGTTAAGGATGAGGCTAACAAACGTAAGTCGAACGAATACTACAATGGGGATCCTGGAGCTCGAGACCTGCCACCTCTCCGAATGGGCCAGCGTGTGTAAGTGTGCCAGCTGACCAAGTGCAAGCTACGGTCATCAACCTGGCGCAAAGGCCAAGAAGCTATGTGATTGTAACAGACCGGAGTGGTGTCCTCCAAAGCAATCGCTGTCACCAAGTGCTTTTCATGCCTTCTACCTCCAGTAAGGAACCACTGCCGATAGCGGCACCGCAACCATCTCCACCGCAGCTAGTTTGCCTTCAAGAACATCGCCCTGTCAACAGGGGGAAACCTATGGTCCCCCAATGGCTGCCTGTGCAACGTTTTTCTGCAGCCAACAGCCTTAGTGATGGTGTGACATGAATCGTTACCACCGGGGCGTTATTCCGCAGCGCCGTTAAAACTTATAAAATTTCCTGTTGTGTTGGCACCCTTCATCCTCCCATGAAGCCTTAAAACTTTCAAAGGAAGAAAACGTACAGGTTACCGCAATTCAGCGCTTTGTATTACGCGGCCGCACGAGTGTAGCAGCCCTGTGATTTTCATGTCTACATGCCGATATATGTTCGTGCCCAACAATGAGTGGGGTTACATTTCCATCCAAGCGAGCTCTCTACATTGCTCTCTGCGTTGCCGTATTCATGTGGCCCTAACCACGCGACAAACACTAGGCTCTTTAACATTACGTTTCTAAAGCGGAACACACCATCTAACCCTATGGATTGATGATGCTCCTCAAATGCGTAATATTTGGTTTTCGATTTACAGTGTTCAAAACTATATATGAACGCAGCCACCAGATCCAGATGGCTGGGCGTTGAGGAAGTGCCTAAACTTTGGCCGGGTGGCTGAATCTCTTCTAGTGACAGGCAGGCAGACAGACAGACAGACACACAGATGAACCAAAGTTTTTGAGGTGAAGCAGTCCAAATTAGACTATCGTGTTTAATAACGAAATAAGTCGTAGTATTGCTATGAGGGAGCCTGTAGAGACATTAAACCAACGCCACCTCTAGCGCCATGAGATACGTAAAAACGACATAATGACTCATAAGTGTAGTGCCTCTATTGATGAATGATTGAGTTATATGTGGGGTTTAACGTCCCAAAACCACAATATTATTATGAGAGACGCCGTATTGGAGGGCTCCGGAAATTTCCGCCACCTGTGGTTCTTTAACGTGCCCCCAAATCTGAGCACAAGGGCCTACAACATTTCCGTCTCTATCGGAAATGTAGCCGCCGCAGCCGGGATTTGATCCCGCAACCGGCGGGTCAATGTAGTGCTTCGTCAAAAGAAAGCTTATTCCATGGGTACGGTGGCTTGATATACCTCAGAGGAAACATGATTGAAAATTTGGCAGATCCCACATACAGTGGAAGCCGATGATATGTGAAGCACGAATTAGGAAGGTTGATGTGTCACTTTGAAATCAGCTTAACGATACGAGGCCAACCTAAATTATGCCATATATGAATTCACAGTCGTAAGTATAATGTTTGAGCATGTCATTTATCCTTCATCGTCTATTCACGTCACGTGATACCGACTTTGGTATATCTGAAGCTAGCGAAACAGCCGCGAGCGTGCTATGAGCATACCATGTAGTCGAGTTTTTAATGCCACGCATGCCATGATTACTATGTTTGGCTATATCCTTTACCTTCGTCGTCCATTCACGTCACGTCATACCAAATTCGGTATATGTGAAGCTAGCGAAACGGTCGCGAGCGCATCATGAGCGTGGCAAGTAGTCATGTTGTTACACGACAAGCGTCAAATGATTATCATGTTTGCAGCAGTCATATACCTTCCTCATTTGTTCACGTCCTGTAATACCAAATTTGGTATGTGCGAAGCTAGCAAAATTACTGCGGGCACAAAATGAGCGTGGCGTGTACTTCCATGACATGCATGTCACGATTTTCATGTTAGGATCAATGACTTGTGCACCTCTTGCAGTCATGCCATACCGTTCTAGTTATGCAACATGTCATGTGAACGAAACCTCAGCAGGAGCAGCAAGACCATGAAATGTAAATCACGTCATTCATGACAATGTGTCATGTATTTCGTGTTATGACTAATCACGCATGTTCACATACGGTCATGTTATGCTATACCACTTTTGATATCGATACCATCATCGAAACGGCCAGGAGATCTAAAAGTCGTAGACGGCTCGATAGATAGATAGATAGATAGATAGATAGATAGATAGATAGACAGATAGATAGATAGATAGATAGATAGGCTCGACTTCGCAGAAGTTCACTAAGAAATGCTTCACATTTATTCGGACGCAGAGCCAAGTTTGTTTCGTTAATTCATGTCGAAATATGTGTGTCGATGTGTGTGTGTGTATGTTTGTGTGTGTGCGTGCGTGCGTGCGCGCGCGTATGCGCGTATACGTGACACAACCAGGTATATATGACGCAACGCCTCGTATACACTTGAAGGGGTGTTCATTGCATTTATAGCCATTCGCTTGTAGAATTTTATGCAGACTGATACAACTCACTGAAGACGCGCAGCGTGCGTGTGCTGCATTTGAAAAATAGAGTGCGCTTGGAAGGAGCGGAGCATGTAGGGAAGGAGGCATCAGTTCCCCTAGAGTGAAACTTGGGAATCACGCAGTGTTTATAGAGGGAGAGTGAAACTTTATTGAAGGCAAAGGGGGGATCTTGCAACCTCTATGGCTGGAGCCCAATGTCCAGGGCTCTACTGGCCGTCGCCACCCGCGGACTTGATTGAAGAGCACGAGCTAGACTCCCGGGTACTAGTTGGCGAGTTGTGCCCCACACTGCTACATGAAAGCGTTAGAGGTTTCTGACAAAAATGGCTAAGTCACTCTCTTTATGATCGCACCATCACAAGATGTGGAGAGTAGGCCTACCATCACACCACGGACACGGTTGTTTTGACAAAACGTTTCTTTGATGAGGCATTGGTGGGGAGGGGGAGGGCGCCAAGCTGCATGACGGGCATGCCGGAAAGAGTGTTTCCGCGCCGCTAACGTGATCACAAAACTGTGTTGGAATGCAGCTAACCCCAACCTAGTTCTCTTTTTTTTTTGTCTACATGCCTGATTTCACTTACTTACGACTTATAGGCAAGAAATGTTTAGCTCCACTAACCTCGTAGGCTATTTTTTCGTCCAATATAGTTACCTTCTTCATTTTTAATAGGCTGGTGGTGATTAGTGAGATTTACCCACTGTTCGTCGCACATGCCCGTTTTATTATGGGCTGTCACTGCATGACAGGATGACGTCACAAGACGTTGACAACCCGAGACCTTATATGGTGCTTCGCACCTAAAAAAGGAGTACGTATCATGTCGACCAGATTCCTACGATTATTCTCCTTTTAGAGAGACTCTATGAAGGAAAACATTTTTTTTGCATATTAGTAAAGTACAAATTCACAATACGGAAAACAACTCTCTTAACGCGACGCAACTCTTAGTAAGCGAGAAAAGGAAATGCGGCTGGTGAGACCACTTTGAAATTCTTGCTCTTAACAACGTCACATCAGAGATTTCAAAGACGTTTACTGAGTCCTACGTGGCTTCCGATAGACAAAAGTTGAGCACACCATCATCTTCTGGTGCCGTACTCTGAGCATAGAAAGTTTCAAAAAAATTTTATTCAGACATTATATTGAAAATACTAAGTTTACGTTTTGAAAATTCTTACGTCAGAGGTTGAGGTCATGGCACGAAATTCAAAAATGAAACTTCGACCTTGATTTTCTCCGCTAGTAATCAATTTAGGAAAGTCACACGCATGGCGTTAGAATTCTCAGAGTGCAGCTTGTCAAGCTAAACAATTCATTGTTCTGCTTTAGTGTCCCTTTAAGTCACCAGTGCCGTATGCATGTTTATTCTCACAAACAATCGCTTTCACACATGGCCAGCAAGAGCAAATAAAAGCCGATTGATCACACTTTCTTTTGCGTACATGACGTCCTTCTGTTAATTACCTTCATATAATTATTTGTAACCAGCCATTAGCTAATTCACTCCAGCGTAATCTGCTGGGAAGGTGAATGACATGATCGAGAAAATAAAAAAACGAGTGGCGCACCGACCACAGTTTCGGACATGTGCGAAGTGAATTTGGTTGACAAAATGGGTGCTGCAATGTTTACGGCACCTTTTCTTCGCTATATATTTGTTGACATTGGTTAAAAAAGTGTTGACCTGTTTACAGAGTTATCCACAGGTCGCGGGATTGAATCTTGGCTCCGGCGGCTGCATTTCGGATACAGACGAAAATGCTGTATAGGTCAGTGTGCTCAGATTTGGGTGCACGTTAGAGAACCCCAGATGGTGAAAATTTCCGGATCCCTCCACTACGGCGTCTCTCATAACCGTATTGTGGTCTTGGGACGTTCAACACTACGTAGCAATCAACAGTTTGTTGCTCGTTAAGTTCTCTCATTGCGTGCACAGCAGCACGCAACACTGGAAATGCATCGCAACCCAACGAATATAAAATAACACAAAAATTTTGGCAAATCTCAGGCGTTGTTGAAATCGACTCCATGCGAATTAGACGGCGATTAGTACAACATGCCGTATTCTTCTGCTTTATATCAAGCGTTACTCTGTGAATCGATATCTTTGAATAATCTTGGTTTCTGCGTGCACATCTTGGGGTTGTCAGGCACGTCAATCAAAGTGGCCTATAAACGATAAATCTAAGTCTCGCGTAACGCCGGCACTCACGTTAGAGCAAAGGCGTCAGCTTTATCACAGCGAAGTGCATACTTGAAGCGATAACGTGCATTAGTACTGTTAGTCAGTGGTTTTGGATAACACTTGACAAAGGTTTGAGGAGTTATTGTTATTTCACATTCTTACAGACACGGATAGCTAATAAAATTGCAAGCACGGTTTCCGTTACCATGACGTGACATGTGTACAGGTTGTTGTAAATGCGAAGAATTTCTTAGCGAAATTCGGTGACTTTGAGCGTATCTATCTATCTATCTATCTATCTATCTATCTATCTATCTATCTATCTATCTATCTATCTATCTATCTATCTATCTATCTATCCGCTTACGTTCGGGTGCTCTAGTGGTCACCCCGTTAACTTGGCGTGATCCAAATTAGCATGGGAGGGTATGATGGCTTGACGAACATGACGCGCTGGTCAAGACATAGATAATTTCACAATCCAGTCGCGTACGTTGTCGAACACTTCCCGTCAGACAGCGGCACATACCCCGCGGGAGGATATGTGCCGCTGGTATGCGCCACAGGGGATTGACACGTAGTATCTACCTAGGAACGACGAGAACACACATGGGTAATTTTAACGCGTGAGCGTTAAGAAATACCCGATATCGGTAGCGTCGACCTAATGAAGGCATAGAATAAGTGTCAGTGTTAAAAGAACCTGACGTAGGCAGCGCTGACCCCCAATGAATGCAAATAATGAATTTTAATCTCCAAGCAGGAATCGAACCCAAGTGTTCTGCGTGGCAGTCAAGCATTCTATCGCACAGCTACGCCAGGTCTCGGAACTACTTTTCAAATAGACGATAATCTTCGTGAAACGTCTATAGTGGTTGCAGTGCTGCCTACCTAATTTTTTAAAAATTACATATGCACTCTTTTTATACGGCCATCACGTCAGGTTAACGTAAATTGTGGTTAGGCACCGTGCGCTGAAGTTGATTTATATAGCAGTGTCCAGGGTCAGCATCTTTGCCAGCATAAGCGCTTCATATCAGATTCTGGTGTTGCTAATACGCATGTTCCAGTTGACATCAATGCGCGAGTGCAAACAACTGATTATATAAACATCTACAACTCTTCAACATATGTCTGTGCGTGCAACATTTGTACAGATACTTAGCGTCAATTCATGACGTGTCGCTCAATAGAAACACTGTAACTAGGTCACCTTCCCTTTTCATGCTTCGCGTAACGTCGATTCCCATGTAAGTGAGATCTGCCGAATTTTTTTTTAAGCTATTTGACGAACTGAATCGCTCTTTTGTAGAACACTTGACCGTCCTGCAGAATGCCTAGGTTTTTTATGCGTTTTTGTAGTCTGTTTTACGCGTCATTGATCAAATTGGTATGGGCCTTTATAGACGGTTTCAAGGTTCCAAGCGTTGTCACCCAAAAATAGTTCCGGTCACCTCATTTACAAGCCCTTAACGTCGAAACTGCAAGCACGTTTTCAACTTCTTTTAAGGGGTAAGGAAAGTCTCTCTTTCGTTTTTCACATAAAAACAACCTGTGTAAAGTACAAGGGAATCATTCATAAGGTATTTGTAGCTCAAAAGAACATTCATTTGAATATATTTTGCTAAATAACGGATGGAAACAGTAGGATATCAGCAGGCTATTTTATATAGCTCTTGTTGTCCACCGATGCTATTAGGGCACATCGGTGGACAAGACCAGATGTCATCAAGGGCCTGTGTTCGAAAATATTGAAAAGATGTACAGGACACAAGAATTGGGCAAACCCCACTACCTATTAGAGCAAGCGTGAGCGTTAAACGGAAATCCTGTTTGGTGAAGCGTAACACGTAAAACACGTGAAAGGGTGTGAAAGCAAGAGACAAGAAAGTTAAAGAGAAAGTAATGAGGGAGAGAAAGAAAAAGGAAAAGAGGTGAAACTATAAAGCAATAGAAAAATGGAGCAAGCGAAAAATAGAAAAAAATATAGGCAACAAAGTTATAGAAATAGAGGCAAGGAGAGAGGAAGATATGAAATGAAACAGACACAAAAAAGATATGAAGAGAAACAGACACAAAAAGATATGAAAAAGAAGAAAACTGAAAGGAAGGCAAAAGGAGGAAGAAACCAAAAAATGAAGGCAAACAAATAACAACAGAGAAAGAAACAGAAAGAGAGTGAGAGGGAGAGATAGAAAGAAAGATAAAGCCACAAATTAGCATAGAGGAAAGGAAGAGAAGAGACAGAAAGAGTGCAACTGAGATTTGAAGAAAGAGAGAAAGAAACGTATTGAAGTTAACAGGGAGAAATGGACAAAAAAAGATGCAAAAAACCCAAAAGACAAAAACAAAAATAGAACGAGAAACAATAATAGCCACCCACCTCAACTCTTTCTACAGGCTTGGTATTCCTAGTGCGAAGCTTCAACAATTTTCAGTAATCGACGACACTTTCGTTGCCCATACCGAATTTAAGCAACATGGGCTGCTTAACGTTACTGCGTTAAGATTTGCACGGTATGTTCCCGCTGCACCGGTTCTGACATAGACTACGAGTCACCTGTTGTGCGTATACGCGTTTGCCATCGGTTGTCTCAAGAGGGTTTGCCCCCCCCCCCGTGTCCGGGGGAAGGCATTTTATAACGTGCACGACACGCAAGGCACGTCTTGATGCATTAACTGCGAAGCGTGTTCGTCACACGCTGATGTTGTCACAGAACGAGCGCTAAAAATAGGCGCGCCGCCAAATTCTTGCGATAACGCGCTAGAGAGACGCCGCGAGGTCAAAAGAAAAAAAAGAAAACAAACATCCAAGGCTCCCCGGGCGCCCTCTCCCCTCGGAAGCGTGGCTTCGCCGATGAACCTCCTCACCCCACAACGGCGGCCCGGCAAGCACTGGAAATTTCTGGAAGGAAATAGGCGTGGTCATGCCGAGTTGAGTCATCCGACGCGGAGGGTATTCGAACCGTCTCGCCTTCAACCCAGCCTTCGCTGCGTATCGCGCCGACGAAATGACGAGAACCTTCTGGAATCTCGCACGGAAGGTATTTAATCGAGCGGCCGAGACGAGAGAGCAGAAGACGGAAGTTAGCGCCAGAGCGCGTAGGGATTCCGCCGTGTAGTCGGCGAAGGTTTTGTCCGTAGAGACAAAGCAGGAGAAGATGATTTCCACCTGAGGGGTGACGACTCGAGCTACAGGCAAGAGTGTGTGTTTACCGCTATCGAGCGAAGACGCGTGGCAACAGCTGCGTGTGTGAAGCCGACCTGTTTCCGGCGAAGAAGTTTGAAGCTTGGAGAGTGGCCATTTGAGGACGCGAAGTTTCCTGGAAGAGAAACTTCGGCGAGGTTTCCTGGAAGAGAAACTTCAGGGGGCAGCGGAACGGCAACAACCCTGGACCTTGAGTGAGTGATTCTCGGAAGAGTATCATTCAGACTTTTGTCCCAAGGACTTTGGACTGAATAGGTTTTCTATCTCTTTAGTCTTTAAGTGTCTTGGTTGTTCAATGCATGCGACTGCATTGTAGTGTGTACTGTTGTCTGTGTCCGTTGTTCAAGTGTGGCTAATTGTACTGTGTAGTACGTTGTTTGATTGGTGACAATACTGTATGCAACTATTGTGGAGTGTGCATTCTTGGGTATTGTTTTCGATCTGCCCTTTTTGAGAATATAATTTTTGTTTTGTTTATCAACTCTCGGCTCTGACTTGTTCTTTGGGCCACAGCCGGCGTCCGCTGGCGCGCCAAAAAGGACCACTTCTAAATTGTCCACGCTTTCGTGGTGAGGTTCGGGGGGCCGATACTTCGGCCCTTGGAATTAGCCCGGCGATCGCCTCCCTAATTAACGGGACCTGTGTGACAATTAATCTGGCGTCCGCGACAGGACCTTTTGGTGCACAGTGTGTCCAAAGTAGTGAGAAAGAGCCTCCAGTTGTTGATAGTGCTATCGGAACGATTTTGTGTGTTGCTCTGTGTTCTCGTTAACGAGTGCAGGGGAGTGCTCCGATAGACTGATTTAGGCAGATACTTTTTGCACGCGGCAAGGTTTTATTTGCGAGACACAATGGATCTCGAAAAGTTAGTTGCTCTTGGTGAGAAGATGGGTCTTTCTGGCGCCGAACTACGGAAGTGGGTAAGCCAGAAGGAGAAAGAGGCGGTGGAGAGAGAGAGGTTGGGAGCGGAGAAAGCCAAGGAAGAAAAAGCCGCTGAGTTAGAACGAGAGAGGTTGGCAGCTGAGAGGGCCAAGGAAGAAAAAGCAGCTGAGTTGGAACGAGAGAGGTTGGCAGCTGAGAGAGCCAAGAAGAAAAAAGCAGCTGAGTTGGAACGAGAGAGGTTGGCAGCTGAAAGGGCGAAGGAAGAAAGAGAGCAACAATTGCAGTTGGAGTTGGAGAGAGAAAAGCTGGCAGCCGAAAGGGCGAGAGAAGAAAGAGAGCAGCAATAGACGTTGGAGCTGGAGAGAGAAAGACTGGCAGCTGAGAGGGCGAAAGAAAAAAGAGAGGAAAGGGAACGGCAGCGACCGCACGAAATAGAACTCGAGCGGCTCCGTTTGCAACAGCGAAGTGAAACTCCTGTCCAAGGTAGAGTTGAAAGCAGCGAACGGGAGGACCACTGATTCCGCTTGAACCCAAGCAAGCTGCTCGTAGCGTTTGATGAAAGGAAGGACGACCTTGACGCGTACCTTCACAGATTTGAGACGATTGCAAGGAGCCAGAATTGGCCGGAACATCAATGGGCAACTGCTTTGAGTACCTGCTTGAGTGGTGAAGCGCTCAGTGTGTACGGCAGGCTGACGCCGACCGATGCAGCCAACTACGCAAAGGTGAAAGCTGCTTTGCTGAAGCGATTTAGATTTACTGTGGAAGGATTCCGGGACAGATTTCGGACAGAAAAGCCAGCTGATGGTGAGACGGCTACGCAGTATGCCGCCCGACTTTGCCATTATTTCGACAGATGGATTGAACTTTCAGGGACAGCGCAGGAGTACGATGAACTTAGAGAGCTCCTAATTAGAGAACAATTTCTTACTAGTTGCCACCCAAGCCTGTCGCTGTACTTGAAAGAGAGGAAGGCTGAGTCATTTGAAGGAATGCTTGAATTGGCTGATCAATTCATGGAAGCGCAAGGTGGAACTAATTTGGCCAAGGTCAAGAAGGATTGTCCCGATGATTCGAAGAAATTGGCTCCCGAAGAAAAGAAGCGTGCACCAGAGAGCATTCCGCGATGTTTTCTGTGCAACCGAGTGGGTCATCGCGCGAGCAACTGTCGTACTAACTTTACGAGCCCTACGGTAGTAAAATGTTTTAAGTGTGGTCAGACTGGGCACAAAGCAGACGCATGTCGTAACGGAGCGAGTCAAACTCACCAGGTTTCCTGTGTGCTAGCAGCACCGAAATCCGATGATAATGCCATCACCGACGGAATCGTAGAATTGAAAAATGGGGAACAAATTCCTATTGTGAGTGCTGTGGTGACAAAACAGCAAAGAGGTGCTAGGAAGGGAATGCCTGTGATGCCTGGAAAAGTTGCGGGCAAGAAGGTTACGGTGTTAAAAGATACCGGTAGCTCCACGGTTGTCGTGCGGAGAAATTTGGTACGGGAAAGTGAATTAACAGGCAAAACGAAACCAGTTTGCCTAATTGACCGTACGGTTCGGATGCTTCCCGAAGCAGAAATTGAGGTTGAAACCCCGTACTTCAGCAGGAAGGTTACTGCTTTATGCATGACGACCCCCCTGTACGACCTTGTCATCGGAAACATCGACGGGGCGCGAGGACCGAATGATCCGGAATGTTTAGGAGAAGACCCTAAGATAGAGCCCTCGCCAACCCAGCGACCGCGAGATACAGTGGAGGAACAGCCCGTGACGGATCTCACTCGAGCCCAAGGTGAAGCCGCGGCGCAAGAGACAGTGAATGAGAACATCGTCGTATCGAATGAGTTCACGAGCTGGGCAACTGGACGTACGTTGGCACGACCCCAACCGACCGTCAGTGTAAAGGTGACGGAGACGGCCAGCCAGGCCCAATGCTGTGACATAAACAAGCTGGTAAATAAACAGACAGAACCCGTTGAACGTTATGACCCGTTAACGGTGTCGGAAGTGACAACGATGGCTGAGACGCCGCCTCAGATACCGTCGTTGGAAAGGGCTCGCCGAAAAAGAACGAGGAAAAACAAGAAGAGATCGAGCGAGCACCGCAAGAAAGGACGCAAGCGCAGCTCAAAGTACACAGGATAAGTGCTGAGGTCAAAACAGAATGTGTTTGGCAGTGCTGAGTGCCATATGTTGTGTTAATGTTGTGTTATCCTGTGTCACAAGTGTCGAAGTGTCTGTGCTGTGATGTGATGTATAGTGTTGTATAATTGTTGTAAAGACAGAACTTTGTACGTTTATATTGTTTGGAATGTGTGATGAAGCGTTGTACTCATGTACCTGCGGTTATATTTCATGTGTGTGAGATTGAATTGTAATGTCCAATTGTATTGAGTGATATATTGTGAATGTGACGTGCCATGAGGACGGACTATGTTACAGTCTTTGAGAGTGTGTGGTGACTGTTCGCGCTCGTTTGTGCGGTTTTGAATATTATGAGTTAATATTCTTAAAGTGGGGGGCAGTGTCACACAACGAGCGCTAAATATCGGCGCGCCGCCAAATTCTTGCGACAACGCGCTAGAGACGCCGCGAGGTCAAAAGAAAAAAAAAAGAAAACAAACATCCAAGGCTCCCCGGGCGCGCGCTCTCCCCTCGGAAGCGTGGCTTCGCCGATGAACCTCCTCACCCCACAACGGCGGCCGGGCAAGCAATGGAAATTTCTGGAAGGAAATAGGCGTGGTCATGCCGAGTTGAGTCATCCGACGCGGAGGGTGTTCGAACCGTCTCGCCCTCTCCCCAGCCTTCGCTGCGTATCGCGCCGACGAAATGACGAGAACCTTCTGGAATCTCGCACGGAAGGTATTTAATCGAGTGGCCGAGACGAGAGAGCAGGAAAAGACGGAAGTTAGCGCCAGGGCGCGTAGGGATTTCGCCGTGTAGTCGGCGAAGGTTTTGTCTGTAGAGACAAAGCAGGAGAAGAAGATGATTTCCACCTGAGGGGTGACGACTCAAGCTACAGGCAAGAGTGTCTGTTTACCGCTATCGAGCGAAGACGCGTGGCAACAGCTGCGTGTGTGAAGCCGACGTGTTTCCGGCGAAGAAGTTTGAAGCTTGGAGAGTGGCCATTTGAGGACGCGAGGTTTCCTGGAAGAGAAACTTCGGCGAGGTTTCCTGGAAGAGAAACTTCAGGGAGCAGCGGAACGGCAACAGCGCTGGACTTTGAGTGAGTGATTCTCGGAAGAGTATCATTCAGACTTTTGTCCCAAGGACTTTGGACTGAATAGGTTTTCTATCTCTTTAGTCTTTAAGTGTCTTGGTTGTTCAATGCATGCGACTGCATTGTAGTGTGTACTGTTGTCTGTGTCCGTTGTTCAAGTGTGGCTAATTGTACTGTGTAGTACGTTGTTTGATTGGTGACAATATTGTATGCAACTATTGTGGAGTGTGCATTCTTGGGTATTGTTTTCGATCTGCCATTTTTGAGAATATAATTTTTGTTTTGTTTATCAACTCTCGGCTCTGACTTGTTCTTTGGGCCACAGCCGGCGTCCGCTGGCACGCCAGAAAGGACCACTTCTAAATTGTCCACGCTTTCGTGGTGTGGTTCGGGGGGCCGATACTTCGGCCCTTGGAATTAGCCCGGCGATCGCCTCCCTAATTAACGGGACCTGTGTTACAGATGTCCTCCTATGCAATTTTAGTATGTACTAAGGTAAAGAGATGACCCCACGTAAGCGGGTAGAAATGAATAATAAATAAACGAAAGAAAGAAAGAGAGAAAGAAATGAAGAGAGAAAGAAGCAGAAAGATCTTTTGTTTCGCAAAGAAATGCCAAGCATTGAACCGCAGCTACCAGTCGATATGCCGAGATGCGACTAGTTTCGTTTTTCTGCGCTCAGCTAAAGACTTGAACAGTGTTTGCTGGGTTCTAAACAGATGACTCTCTATGTTTTGAATACCTCCCCCCCCCCCTCCCGTTAAAGTTTCAGAGTGCAGTTGTCTTTAGAAAAGGCGGCCGCGCTCTTACGGTGTGCAGCGCAGATCACGTCGTATACGTTTTCTTCAAACAATTTATTTGAAGTCTCAAACTACTCTCAGCCAGCAGGCCGCAGCCACGTAATTAAGTGCATTAAGGACCGGGGCAGTGAAGAAACTAGGAGCGGGAACAAATATTTTGCACAATTTGCCAGCAAACTGTCTCCTGAAAGAAACTATCCCGCATCATATATAAGTGATTTGTGAAGTAAAGTTGGGGACAGTGTATGAACATGCCGATGGCAATACCCAAAGAGAATGGCTGTAATCTGGACGATAATTTTTTATATAAATAATTCTTTCACGGTAATGTTTCAAAACAAGATGAACGCATGGGATGCCTCACGGAAACAACATACCTTATACCAGTGAGGCATATGTACACTCTAAAGAAATATCGAGTAAAAAGGGTGTCTTTTTGTCCCACAACAATAATCGTCATCAGGCTTGCGTGCGCTTCCTTTCTTGAAAACTCGGCGCTGGCCACTTTCCTATTGATAATGCAATGTAACCGTGATAACGGGCATGTCGATCGTGACCGGAATGTACCGGGCGCGGGGCGATAGCGCAAGGATGGAACACCATATAGATGACGATTATTGTTGTGGCACAAAGAGACACCCTTTTTACTCGCTCCTTTTCTAGAGTGTAGCTCACGAACATACCTAAAGCGGCCTATAGAGGTATAGGTAAACAAAGGGGGTCTATTAGGCCTCTAGAGGTGTGAAAAGTGGGCTTAAAGAGAATATTTCGAGGCAAAAGAAACGAGACAAATGGCCGGCTGTAAATGCCGGCGACCGCCATTTTGCTGTGGTGCGTGTGACTTCATGGGATGGAAGGAGTGGAGCCATCGCCTTCTACCGAAGTTTCAGCCGTTGTAAATTGTTCAAATTCAGTGCCTAGCTGAAGGAAGCTCAAATGTCTCGATTTGACGCGCAGCTTACCATAAAACAATATGATTTGCCGGAATGCAGGCACTCACTTAGCCAACTGCTTGTTACGTCACAACTCGCGAGCGAGCCAGTAGTCCGACCCACAGGCGATTCGTGTGCTTCTAATATTGCTCAATTATAAATTGAGTGCTTAACCAAATGCACTAAAGCTTGGTCATCTTATTTGTAAATGCGAAAGGATTAACCCATATAACACTAACTATCATCGAAAATTAGGTGTCATGACCACTTTATAAGGATGGTCTCTCGCTGAGCTGGCCGCTTCATTTCATCGCATGCAAGAGCGCGAAATACTGTGTACGATGGCAGAGACTGCTCTAGCGTTTTTTACACCTAGTAGCTGTCTTCCTATGCAGTTTTTTTTTTTCGCTCTTAAAGATGTTGAAGCTTTATATAAGCACTTTTTTTTAATGTGAGGTGAAAACAGTCATGTTCGGGCCGCACGTCTGAGACCCTTGATATATGTGATAAAATATGCAATGAAAATGTGGCACGTTTTGGGACACTAAAGTAAATGTCTATTCTCAACAAATTGACTATATTTATGGCCAACCTTAACGAGCTGGCCTACTTCAAGGCGCGAGGAGATAACACACAAATTCTACCTAGCCAGGAGAGTCCAACCCGCTACTCGCAGAAACCTACACAGAGCTCAGGAACTGACGCTTAGACTGTTACAAGCGAATCCATATCTAGATACTAGGCTCTGCTATGCCGCACATACCATAGCCTTGTATCTGAAGTACAGCAAGTGGGTGGGAAAAGGATGTGAAGGTTAGAAGGAGGCGAGACCAAGCACAGAGATCGGCAGACACAAAGAGAAAGAGAGATATTGAGAAATAAAGAAACAAAATTGAAGAGAAGAAAGAGACAAAAAGATAGAAGATTAACTACGAGAGATTGAGAGATAAATGATGACAAAGAGAAAAATAAAAACATAGAGGGAGGAAGGGAGAAAAATCTTGGGCCTAATATGAGCCCCTATACCAGCTTGACATCCATGATGAATAACGCCGATTGGCTCAAACCTGACCTAAGTCTGAATAAGACTGTTCAAGCAGCCAGATTTTGGGCTTCTGACCAGTCCGGGCCTGTTAACATCTGTACTATAGTTATTCAAAGGCAATTAAAAACGTGACAGCACAGCAGGTATATCGCAAGTACCTTTATGGTGAATTAGGCATTTCACTGGGGGACATTGGTAAAAACGCACACTGATTGTGGCTGTTGGCCTATCTTGCGCTAAACCGACCACACTAATACAATACCATTCACTAAAAAAAATTCAACAACGAGGAGAAATCACGATCGCACCAGAGTGAGGCGACATAGACTATAATCGTTCAGCGAATAGTGAGCACGGGGGGGGGGGGTACACACACACGAAGCAAAGAAGAGGCATACAGCACAGGCTGTGTGCCTCTTCCCGCGCTCTAAGTTTGCTGAGTGATTATGAATTACCAACTAGCCCACGTTTCTATCCAGACATAGACTATAGCACCGACATTCGACTGATTTTTCATTCGGAATGGGCTCACTGGCAATTTCAGACAGTGGAGGGTGCATAGCAAGACGTGTGGGTATTGCTTCTTACAACAAAGGGATTTTCAAGAGTGCAAATACGCTTACAAGAAAGGGTTAAGGTAGCCAAGATTGCTATTTCGGGGGATCGTGTATCAGCGTTTCTTCCATCGATGTGCACAACAAGGAAGTAGATCATCTTTTTCACGTGAATTTACCAGTAAGATAGTGTTTTTAGCTTTAAAAATATATGAACTGTGAGAGTTCATGCATGCATAGTGCTTTACTCGTGTTCTCCCGCATAGTTTTTCAAGTTTTCCATGCCATATACGTGTCTTTTTAGAAATAAAAATCACTTTGAAGTCCGTGCGCATCTCTATTGTCCATTCATGATTTTCCCGCGCTTTTGAAATTAGGCTTGACCGTGAATGGACAACTCCCCAAACGCTCAAGCTACCCATTTACTGAGCCGAACACATCTGAGGAGCAGATTACAGTCGAAAGCATATATGCGATATTCTAGTAAAGAAGAATGCTTGGTCATTAAAAACAAACATTTGGTCCATGTGGCACGAGGGCTGCAGCCAGGGCTACTTACTGTATGCAACGTTTCTAAATCAACAGTAATCACCAAGTGCGAACACACGCACAGATATCCCCCCCCCCCCTACGCACACACACCTATTGCAATACGTAAAAAGTGAAATTGACAATCACCCGCTTGCAGAACTGTAAGTAAAACCACATGGACTTCTAAAAATTTGTCCCTGCCCGAGGTCGAATCCCGGAGCAACGCTTTTCTGTGGCCTTTGCTCTACCTATTGAGCTAACGAGAAAGCTAACAAATGGCAGTGCCAGGAAAAATTCATTGATAACTGGAAGCCAATGGAAACATGATGCAAATCAGTTCTGAGGAATACTGCAAAGTGGAAAAATGAGCTGTCAACTAGTCACGTTAGTGTTTCACGTAAATTTTGTGATAGTGAATATAACTCAGTGATAATGTGTACGCACGTGCATAACCAAAAATATTCATATAGTTTCTCTACGTGGTGCGCTGCCGCGTCTTTGATTGATATGTGGGCTTTCACGTCGCAAAACCACCATATGATTATTAGAGACGCCGTAGTGGAGGGCTCCGGAGGTTTCGACCACTTGGGGTTCTTTAACGTGCACCCAAAAGCACACGGGCCTACAACTGAGCACACGGGCCTACAACTTTTCCGCCTCCATCGGAAATGGAGCCGCCGCAGCTGGGATTTGAACCCGCGACCTGCGGGTCAGCCCCCGAGTACCTTAGCCACTAGACCACCGCGGCGGGGCACTCTGCCGCGTCTTGGTGACCACGATGTATGTTTCGGACTGGTCCCATACACATGAAGACATTCTTTGTACGCTGCCGGTTGTTTTGCATACAGTTTATTTTCTCCTATTTTACTTTTGGTAATGCTACATCAGTTTCAAGATGTTATCAGTTTTCACACACACACACACACACACACACACACACAAACGCGCGCGCGCACGCGTGCGTGCGTGCAGAAACAACGGTTTTAAAAACCGAGCCTGACATTGTCACGCCCATGCTTGCTGCGGACTTCACTCAAAGGTGGGTCCCGCTTGTCCCACTTAAACATGAAAGAAGAGGGCTGCTGCGGTTGTTGCTGCCAAGATGCGACAACGTGGCAAGTGCTCAGTGGACAGAAAGAAAGAAAGCGCAACATTTCAATGGCAAGAAGTGACATGTTTTTGTCGTGTAACACCACGCCACTTCCTACTTTGAGTAGCATTTACGCTTGAACGTCGCTGCGAGATTGTTACGAAGCTGCTCGCCCTACGGCGCATGTATACTCCTCAGTCAGAGCGGGGAAGAAAAATCAGCACAAGTGAACTGTGGCCGGAGCTTCAAATTGGCATCACGAGGCGCTGTTCTTTCTGAGAGTGTAAGCACATGCCATTTTCCAATTTTGCGGTGGTCTGCGAAAAGCAGCCCAGCCTGCTGTAGGCCCATCAGAATGCCCATATTTTAAATAAACGTCTGTGCATTCCTTATAGCGGGAGACGTGGTTATGTGCGCGATTAATTTTTTTCTTTCTTTCCTCGAGTTGCGAGCAAACGTATATTTATAGCAGTTCCACAAAAAAGCTGTTGCAGTGCTTTCCACTGGTCACCACTGCTTTTAAAATTGAAATCTGCTTGACAATCTCGCTCCCGGTGTGCTCGGAAACGACCACGTCGCATGTCTCAATTTTTCTGTTCCAGCCACCGGTCACTTACATTATCTTTCTTCGTTGTGACTGTACCAGAGGGGCACCGACGTACCGCCCTGATAGAGCGATGAAACAAGGGTAGTTACCTCTCACTTTGCGATGTCTACGATTTGCAATTCTCTGTTCTGCCTCTGTTTATTGATTGCAGAAGCCGTAAATACGAGCGGAACGCGGAACAACATATGTATCAACAAAGGTGTGCCCTAAAGAGCCCCCACCAACCTCCAAAAAATAAAAAAAAATGAGCTCATCATTCTTTCCTGCCATTTGTTGCCTTTTTGGCACACTTCATAACGCACGAACAGTGATTCCAGTGACGTCTATAGTGTACGTGCTCTCGACTGGTTCACATAGGTGAAGTATCAAATGTAAACTGTCTCCTGCACTGCTTTGCAATGCAGCCGTCTATTCGTTCTCCCTTCTATCACTATACTACCATGCGTGATCAAGTGATTTCAGTTCATTTTGTATGTTTCCGACTGCTCAAGCACTGATCAAAGCGTGTAGCCGACAAATGTGAAATCTTGATAGGTTATACGCTTTGGCAGACATCGTATACTTGCCAGGGTATATGTTAACTGGTATCGTAAGTTAAATAAAAGCCCATGGATCCAGTACTCAGTGGCTGGTTCCCACCGTCGTCATCTACGTGAGGAGGAGACAACTAACAACAAACTAAAAAGGAAAAATAAAATATGACGTAACAACCGGAAGCGGTAGCGACGTAGTGCATTTGACTTACACTGTGCGAAATAAAAATTTTCCTAAACACTTACACTTTACGTGCTGTTATTAGTACAAAATTTTATTGCGCCTCGTGTCTCGCTAACTGCATTCGGGAGATAAAAATGAAAATTCAAAGGTTGAGGAAGCAAAGTTGTTTTGTTAGACAAATGACGTACTTGCAATATGCACAAGAAACTTCCCAGAGGCAATTGGGAGACAACTGTTCAAGAACGCCATAATAGCTCGAAACCTCACGTTGCCCAATCGTTCAAAACTACCACTGTGAGACAGCAGCTTGGAAAATATAGCTTTGCCAGCCGTAGAGGGCAGCTTCTCGTTGCTTAGCGTGTTGCGTTCACCGTCGCCAAAGGTGAAGGCACGCCGGCCGTATGCCAGTGAAAGGAGTCGGAAGTCACAGTAGTGGCTATCTGCACATTCTGTGAGCTATTGTTGGGGCATTGAGCTCTGAAATGTCACACAATAAAGAAATAAAAAAACAAGAGCGGACACTCCCATAGACCCTGGCGGCCCCATTGACCTTAGCGCACCTGGTGGTTAGTGAGAGTAACTGGCCTGTGCTTCCCATTTCGGTTTCACTGGCGCGATTTCTAGATTACTGTGCGCAACCGACGTTTGGCTACGGCAAAAATTATTAATTTCAGACCGCCTTTTCCTTGCCCAAATGGCAAGGCTATTTCTTTTCGTTTGGGTTTAGTGATTCCCTATTTTGTCTAGCTCAAAATTATTCGTGCAAGTTGACGTCATGGCATAATTTTTATTTCAGCTAAGTCATAATAATGATGATATGTGGGGTTTACCATCCCAAAACCACCGTATTATTATGAGAGCCGCCGTAGTGGAGGGCTCCGGAAATTTAGACCACCTGGGGTTCTTTAACGTGCACCCAAATCTGAGCACACCAGCCTACAACAGTTCCGCCTCCATCGTAAATGCAGCCGCCGCAGCCGGGATTCGAACCCACGACCTGCGGGTCAGCAGCCGAGTACCTCAGCCTCTAGACCACCACGGCGGGGCCAGCTGAGTTATAATAGAAACAGATGCAGGTAGTCGTAATTCACTACAGCTTTGTTTATCGCGCTGCTTTTTTTTTAACAAGTGGTCAATCTGTACATCAACCAAACAAACCGGAGACAGAGCGTCCGCAATGTTTTTTTTATATCAAGGCAATGTAGAGGCTGAGTGTATATAAAGCACAAAATGAGAATAGCGTCACACAGAAATACTTTGCTATACTGCATACGTTGCACAATGTTAACGTCTTGCCGCCGCATACAGCCATGTCACGAACGGCTATTTTCGGCGACACCGCGTCACGGCAATTAACGGGCGCCGTACTCCCCGACTGACCGTGAGAAACGGCCGCACATGAAAGGGAACCGATAAGTGCAAAATGGGGTGTTCTCCTTAGAACGTCGCCGCCGACAGTTAATCCTTTTGTAACTGCGGCGACGTCTGCAAGGTCGTAGAAGGCCACGGTATACCCCGAAAAGGGATTAGACTACGAGACGCCACGGCTGAGAGCTAAGTGGTTGACCATTCCCACGGAGAAAAGCGTGGGAAACGCTCTAGTGGCCAAGCCGTATGACAACAACCCGACAGGTTGTCACTCTCGCTAGTTGACGGCCCTCTCCCAATTAAAAAGGGGGTGGGGTCCAAAATATTTTTGGGGCGGAGTTTCCCATCAATTAAACGCGCATGATTGGACCCAGGTAGAGGTCTCTTGTCCCCAAGGAAGAGAGCGAGGAGACACGAGGGGGATTTAAGCGCAGGATTTTGCCCTGCTAGGCAGACTAGTCGCTGACCAAAATGGTGTAGAAACAGATCAACAAGCATCTCTTCTAGAAGTTTTTAGTGTGGCTCTGTATCGGCTGGCCACCTAAACTTAGCCGTTCGTCTAGTTGTGACGCGATATTAACGTCTGCAACGTAGACATCGGGACTTCGCCTCGAGTTAGCTCAACCTGCTCGAAGTCACCTGCAAGCACTAGCCTCCCGGAGCCACCAGCGTTGCAACACCACCGACATCGCAGTCGTGCCAGAACTCTCTTCGACTTCTCGCATTCGATCGTCGGGGACACAACGCTGCCGGTCATCACACGTATGCCTTCACCTGTTTATATCTTCGAACTTTCTCCTCCGTCGTTCTATTCTTGTTAGTTGTGTAGTTTGTAATAGTTCTCTCGCGTAAGCTGATTTATTGTTTTTGTATGTATTTTTAGTTGTATCAAGTGTTGATGTATTTTGTTAGTTGTATTGAAGTGTTGTATTAGATCCCGGGTGCTGCATTATCACTAGAGTAAAGTTTGTTTTGTTTTCTCACGTCTCTGATCTCTTCATTGTCTCTGCTTGCGTACGGAACGAACCAACCTGCTGTCATTCCCGTCGCCGACTTCGCGCTGGCGACGCTAGAGTGGCAGCTTGTAACAAGCCACAAGCTGTTTGTTTAGCGAACCCGGCCGCCGTCACAAGCCTCAGTAAAGGTTACAACTGCGCGAATAAAACACCACGTAATAAACATAGAACCACGCCCCATACGAAGCGCAACGTATGTGGGCCTGTTTATGTTTCTTAGATGGTGTCCTATTCGGGCCATTTTAACCGTTTTCTGAATCAATCACCCAAGTAGCCCAACAACAAGTCATTCAACAAGCTTCGCTTGAAAACCTGCTTCACCTGCTGTCTCACAAACAAAAACATCAAAGCAGCCGACATCGGCAAAACCTTCCCGCTGTAATGCTTGGGCTTGTCGCATGCTGGTATGGCATGTACTTGAATCGGCGCGAATCGTAGATGCTGTTTGTGCACCAGTGCGGTTGAACAAAAAAGAAGCACATAAGGTGAGTTGAATAGGTTGCTTTTATTTATCAAGAACATGCCAATTATGGTCATAAAATTTTGATTTTTTGTAAGAAAATATTCCGTTAAATTGATGATAATTTTTTTCTTTGGTGCGATGTTTTGTGGGTGCGATCATGGAACAATTCTATTCCTTGTGAATGCGAAGCATTTCTAAGTGGAATTCGGTGGCTTTGCGCGTAACTATCTATCTATCTATCTATCTATCTATCTATCTATCTATCTATCTATCTATCTATCTATCTATCTATCTATCTATCTATCTATCTATCTATCTATCTATCTATCTAATTGATTGATTGATATGTGGGGTTTAACGTCCCAAAACCACTATATGATTATGAGAGACGCCGTAGTGGAGGGCTCCGGAAATTTAGACCACCTGGGGTTCTTTAACGTGCGCCCAAATCTGAGCACACGGGCCTACAACATATCTATCTATCTATCTATCTATCTATCTATCTATCTATCTATCTATCTATCTATCTATCTATCTATCTATCTATCTATCTATCTATCTATCTATCTATCTATCTATCTTTCTATCTATCTATCTATCTATCTATCTATCTATCTATCTATCTATCTATCTATCTATCTATCTATCTATCTATCTATCTATCTATCTATCTATCTATCTATCTATCTATCTATCTATCTATTTATCTATCTATCTATCTATCTATCTATCCATCTATCTATCTTTCTATCTATCTATCTATCTATCTGTCTATCTATCTATCTATCTATCTATCTATCTATCTATCTATCTATCTATATATATATATATGTAGCCACCTACGCCTTTTAGCTCTCCTGGCCATTTTGATGATGGGATTCACACAAAAATTTTTATGGCATAACATAACTCTAAGACGAGCATAAGTGACTAGTGATTAAATAAAAATCCTGATATGTATGTCATGAACGCCATGGTGTACATGCCATGGTCTTGCTGCTCTTGCGCTGGTTTCGTTCACATAAAAAAAGTCACAGCTTTGCCGCAAAGGCGAAGCCATGAATGCGACAGCCACAAAATGGAAGGTCCCGCACCAAATGGCAAGCAGATTGAAACGTGTCCTGCGTTTCTCACGCACAAATGACGCACGAAACGAACTCACAGCTACTGATGAACGCGAATAAGGGTCTCAGTTCTTACTTCGCTGTGTCTGAAAAGCGCACCCTTTTAGCAAACGGAGACTGTTCAATGATTGCATTGACCTTTGTGCACCCGTTAACTACAACAGTGTAGCGAAGCTACACTGTTCTAGTGTGGCTTCGCTACACTAGAACGCTACACTACGTTTCGCTACACTAAAGACGTTCTGGTGAAAGCCTAATGCCAACAAAAACCTACTATCATCTCACCGCGAGATAACGGCGCGTGAGCGAGCGTCAACCTTCTCCACCACGTGTTCTCCACTATGAGGGGCAAAGTACGTGTAGATATGAGAACGTGCGTCGTCGCGCGCTAATTGCGCCGTCTTGCTGGTACTGCTGAACACGCGATAGTTCCCCCCGCCGCTGCGCTCAATGCGCCATCTTGCTGTAAATGCTATAAACACGATACCCCCCTACCCCCCTCACCCTGATATTCTCATCACTAGCGGTAAGTGGTAGGTATTGTTGTAACCGGAGTTCTGCTCAGAGTACCGGAACCAGCCGGAGTCTCAGGGAGATGTCGTTGAAAGGAGGCCGGAGCTGTTAACAGTAACTTTTAATTACAATATATAAAGGTAGCGTGTCATTACATGATGAGAGCAGCATCACGGAAGCTATCGATGGAAGCATGATGGGAGCTTCTGGGAGTTGTGAGAGCTTTTCAGGAGCACCTCGGCGCTCGCATTTTATGCCCTGGCCTTCCCAGAATTCCCTGCAGGAAAAGCCAGGACAGTCCAATGAAGTTTGTCATCTTCACCTCCGCACCCGAATGTGGAAGGTGAAACGCCGCCTCCTTCCTAACCCATCAAAGGGGGAAGAGGCACGCCCAGTTCAGCCCATGGTGAGAGAGAAAACACTGCACAACCGCGCATGACGCAGCACAGCACGAAGACGGTGAGTCTTACATGGAAGTCAATTTCGTAGTCTGTTGCAGTGATGAGTGGGCGGCGCCAGGCAGACCACAAATTGTGGAAACAGCGGCATCAAGGCGCCATGGAGAACGTGGGAAATGCATCCACAGACAGTTCTCAGATGCTGGGCTGGGCACCTTGACGACAAAGCAAGCCGCCTCGACGGCCAATAACTCTTCCTAATCCGTGAGTCGGTCAGACGTGTCCAAAGGGTTTCACGAGAGGCGACGACGGCCAGGAATAACTAAAAGAACGATTTCTCTGTTGTCACCGCTCTTGGTGCATCTCTGGGAGCGCTGACTCAGAAGAAATTAGGGTAGGTTCAGCCACAATGTCTCATGCATCAAAGCGACGTCAAGCCAGGCAGACAGATCATAACAATATAAATAGCTTGACGTATGAACGTTTAAGGACGTGCTCCTCGGTGACTCAGTGGTTAACACCTCGCATGCACTACTCAGAGGTTTCACGTTCGATTCCGCGTGCCAGACTTTTTTCAGGTTTTTTCTGTCTTTTTTTTATATACATAGATACGTATACATATAAGGTGAGTGACGGTGACGCCGACCTCAACACCGACGTTGACACCAGCGGCAAAATCTAGTAGATGGTGTCCATATAATTGCAAGCGCCATAATATTGCAAAACTGGTATGGTATGACATGACTGCATATGGCGAGCATAAGTGGCAGGTCCTGACGTGGAAATCATAACATGCAAGTCATGTAAGTCTTGACTACACGTCATACACTCATGGTGCGCTTGCGGTCGTTTCGCTAGCTTCACATATACCAAACTTGGTATTACGTGACGGGGATGTATGACAAAGATATATGACTTCTGCAAACACGATGATCATGCCATGCATATCATGTAGGAACATGGCTACATGCCTCGCTCATGATTCGCTCGCGGCCATTTCGCTAGCTTCACATATACAAAATTTGGTATTACGTAACGCGAATGGATGACGAAGGTAAATGAGACGTCAAACATAATAATCAGAACCTGAATGTCATGTAAAACATGACTACATGCTACGCTCATGATGTGCTTGTGGCCGTTTGACTAGCTTCACATATAGCAAGTTTGGTATTGCGTTACATAAATAGATGGCAAAGGTAAATAATGACTGGTGCAAACATGACAATCATGGCATGCCTGTCATGTAAGAACATCACTACATGCTACGCTCATGATGCGCTCGCGGTCGTTTCGCTAGCTTCTTTTATACCAAATTTGGCATTACTTGATGCGAACGGATGACGAAGGAAACGACATGTCCTAACATAATAATCATGTCATGCGTGTCCCGTAAAACATAACTACATGCTACGTTCATAGCAATCATAGCGCGCTTGCGGCCGTTTCTCTAGCTTCGCATATACCGAATTCGGCCTTACGTGACGTGAATGAATAACAACGATAAACATGAGGGGTGCAAACACGACAGTCATGACATTCATGTCATGTAAGAACATGACTATATACCACGCTGATGATGCAGTCGCGGCCGTTTCGCTAGCTTCACATATAGCAATTTCGGTATTACGTGGTGTGAAAGGACGACGAATGCAAATTCAAGGCACAAACATGATAATCATGAGTTGGAAGTCATGTACGACATAATTTAAATGCCTATAACTGCAGGCGTTAGTATTGCATACATTAGTGGTGCCGTCATTACGCGACACTAAACATCAAACTTGCATCTTATCTAGATACCTGAGAACGCATAACATTTCCATTTGTGTTTTCTGTGTACTACATCCATAGGCCTTGTAACGTTGTGGTGTTTTTTAAGTAACATATCCACCTTCCTCATTCGTACTTCGCATATCATCGATTCCCGCTGTACGTGGCATCTGCCCAATTTTTTTCTATGCTTTTCGCCATCATTAGCCGTTTGCGATTGATGGAAGCGTGCCATCAGTCGTCTGTCGCTTTGACCACTTGCAGACGGGCAATGGTGGCTTAAAGGGAAAGTAAAAACAGGAATTGAATCGTTCCACGACTGCATGCATGCATGGTCGCAGTTTGACACACCATTACTCCGTCGTGTGGCCGTGCTTCGTGTTTCATCTCGCCGCATGCATGAATACTGGACCAGGAGGGCACTGGACTTCAGTGTTACTTGCGGAAAGGTTTAGCTTTCTAGAGAGAAGACAGGCAAGCAATTGGGAAGATGATACGCACAAGATTTGATTATGCTGAAAAGGAATCTCAAGCGTCTTCTAACTTATTACTTTTTTAAATGGTTGTGAGCTAAACTATCTTCACTGGTTTCATCAATAATCTAGTTTGAGCGGCATCCGATGCTGTCACTATGTGTTAAAATATGACAGTTGAACAAAATTTGTGTATTTGAAGATGAACACCTGGATTTCAGTCATTCTGGAAAGCAGCTAGTATCACTATGTTTCTCGAACACCGACGCCAAATGACTCCAACAAATGACCCGTATGTGAGATATGAGAAAAATGCTTTTAAATGGCAAATTTAGCTACCTAACCTCACCCCTTGTTTTTCTGGCATTTCACAGATTATGTGAGACCATTTGTGACAATGGCCCACTAACTCAGGCGAGCAAGAGACCCTTATGCTATACACTAGTCAAACCGGCTGCTGATTGCAAGAAATAATGATCCGAAGTGTGAGGTGCGTATTAAAGTACCTTGATACTTCATTAAATTGAGTCATTCATAACCCGAGTCCCCCTCTTAAAACTGTGCACTTCATTTTGAATTGGGCGGCCTCCGGGATCGGCTCACCATTGACCAAGTGATTACGTCATATGATAGCATGCGTCACAATCTGACGTCATCTTGACACCATCATATGGCTCTATGCAATGTGGTCATAGTGATGCCATGCTATTACACTCAGTGATGTCATGATGACGTCATAACACGTCGCTGCCTCTGCACACGGCTCTCGATCGGAGAAGACCACGTGTTTTTCGGGCGGGTCTTATGAAAGTATCGGAAATAAATATGCCCCTGACCTTACTACGAAAGCTAATTTTTCTCTAGAGTCACTTCAAAAACAAACACACACACACATAAACATACACACGCACACACACACGAACCCACACAGGACTCGATTGTGTACTATTAAAGTAAGAATAGTAAACATTCTGAAAACTGCCCCAATGAATCGTAACGGCTAGGCTTTCTCAAACTCGGGCAACTTCACTGAAATACCATTTTTGAATTATACTTGATATCGAGTGCCATGGTACGTTCAATTTGTCATGCACGCACTACGGAACGCAACGCATGCGACCTATTCTCCAAACAACATTATAACGGGGCCAAGACATGGTCATGCAATAGTTTGCTTTCTTAAGCGAAAATAGAAGTAGTGGATCTATTCTACCTATACATGCATGAAAATGCAATGTGCAGAAACTTTTCAGTTCAAAAGAAGCCCAATTAGTCAACAGGTATTAACTCCGCCCACCTAGGGCAACCGCCATTTAGCATAGCGTGGGGGATGTCATGTTCGGCATCGAGTGCAGTAGTCGTATTCTACTAAAGTTTCAGATCCTGCAAATAACTTACTTTTAAAGCAAAGCTAAAAAGGGCTCGATTGCACGTGCAGTTTACGAGTGAATCAAACAGGAGAGCGTAATGCAAACGAAGGCACAGCAAAAGCCTGATTCCGTCATGGCTTGCGAGTGCACCAGTACTTCCCGACAGTGAGGCATCTCGCGTGCTTGTAAAAACACTCAATTACAGATGAACTGCTCGACAAAATTCGCTTGAATTTCGCCAGCTTTTTTTTAAACACAGAAACGCTTACCCGCATAACAAGGATTGTGATCGAAAACTGGATGCCATGGTCCCTCTAAACCCCAATGATTTGCTAGAAACAAATAATTTGTTCCTTAGAATAGATAATTAGGAGCATTGATTATGCATTATTTGTTTTGGTTTGCATTTAGTATAGAATTTTTTTGTTTTTCACAATTTTCTTGTGTACATATCTTTTAAACTACGCATAACATGTTTCCCATATTGGATGTGCTGAATATTGTGCGTTGTATTATTTTTTTCTCTCCTTTATTGCGTAGTTTTCGCAAGTCTATATTCAACTGGTCTGAGAATATTTGAGGTTGCGAAACTAGAGTGTATGTGTACATGGTGGGTAGACTACGGCACTAATGACCAAATGTTGAGCAACTGCATGTACGAAATTTCCTTTGTCAGTCTTTTATGTTCTTTTCTCACTTCTTTTTTTCTCCTTTTTACATTTCAGTTGAAGTGCTGTAGCCTGCCACCGCCACCAGGTGCGTGGGGCTTTGTAAAGCTCCCATTGCACAGCTTTCCGGCCAGCTACATTCTTCACAAATATTTTTTTGTAGAAATAAAGTTTATAACTTTATTTATTTATTTATTTATTTATTACTCGGTACTAATCGCAGTGATGCGAACGGCTATCGCGAACACCGGTACTTAAGTGCAGATACTCCACGATGTAGCACTTTTTTTGCAAATAATAAAAACTATTCTGTGCACCGGCTTGTCGATGATCGCTGGTATTTTGTATTCCTCCCAAAAATTCAAACTCAGAGGTTTTAAATAGTCATTGAGAAGAAATACAGGCCTGGCATGTTTAAGGGGGCAGTCTGCAAACATTTAGAGAGTAATTGCGGTGATACCGTGAGATAAAAAGTCTTCGCTATCGAAACGCTTATGCAGATAAACTGCTGATATCATTGACGAGCAAAAAAAAAGTGGGAAGACACTTGACCCTCGCCACATGAGTAGAACGCGACAGCTTAATAATCGGGCCCCATTCGCACCATCTTCTTAAGCTTCTCTTCTCAGTGTTACTCATCAGCCGTGCCGCAAGGAAAGGAATGTTTTTGCGTGTCACAGAAGCCGCTTAGATCTATCGACGAATTCCCATTGCAATTAAAGTTACAATGTGTCTATTACGCCCTATGTTTTGTGAATTAGTGAAATATTCACTGCACTTCTGTAAGGCAACGCGCGCGCATACGCATCTGCTCGCTTCAGTAATGTTTTTGCATATGATATTTGTTAAATATCTCAGCGCCTTGTAATAGGTGTGCTTCCAAACATCTCACTTTTTGTGCAATTCAAATATCTTGACGCCTGGTGTGATTGTACGCTTCTGCCAGGCAACATTCCATGTGTTTTGAGGAGACTCCTGGCAGTGCGTGACGTCGGTATAGGTTTTTTTTTTCGAACAAGCAAAGAAATTCCTTTGTTGTAAAAGATGAAGCACCTGGTTGCCGCAAAGAAAATATAAATTTTAATTCCACTCAATGACAATGTTTTGGATAATTTGTTTAATTGGATAATTCTCAAAATTTCACTGACGAACCCCACCGATTTCTAGCAGTGTATTGATGTTGTCAACCTGTATTGAACTAGTACCATTATAGTTGTCATTTATATGTACGCACAAACATGTAAATTAGACCAGCTTATGTGTGTGTTTTCACAGCTTGCTATTGTCCGCTATTTCGCCTGTTGCACTCGTGGTACCAGAAGCCTAGTCAAAAGTGTATTACTACGCCTTTTGCTCCACAACCATGACAATGCATGTTTCATGCTTTGTGAAGACTGCAAGTATACTTCAAACCTAAAGTTAAATAAATCATGGCAGCTTCGCACCAGTGCATGGTGACAAGAATGAAAGAAGAGCAGAGCTGCGTGGCCCTTTTTGTGTTTTTTCTTCTGTTTTTTTAATGCAAAAATTTCTTAGCGAACTTTGGTGACTTTAAGCGTATCTATCTATCTATCTATCTATCTATCTATCTATCTATCTATCTATCTATCTATCTATCTATCTATCTATCTATCTATCTATCTATCTATCTATATAGCCACCTAGGACTTTGAGCTCTCCAGGTTGTTTCGATAATCGTATCGATACCAAAACTGGTATTACATAACGTGACTGTATGATAAATATGCTTGACTAGTCATAACATGAAATTTATGACATGTATGTCATGAATGTTATGATTTATATTTCATGGTCTTGCTGTTCCTGCAGTGGTTTCGTTCACATGGTATGCTGCAAAATTGGTATGGTATGCCACGACTGCATGGCGAACACAAGTGACAGACCCTCACGTGAAAATCATGACATATTATTCCAGTCATGACTACACACCATGCTCATGTCGTGCTGGTGGTCATCTCGCTGTCTTCGCAAATACCAAATTCAGTATTCTGGGATGTGAATAAATGACGAAGGTATATGACTGTTGCAAAGATGATAAATATGAGATGCGTGTCATGTAAGAACATGGCTTCAAGACATACTCATGATGCGCTCGCAGCCATTTTGCTAGCTTCACATCTACCAAATTTTGTATAACGGGACGTGAATGATGACGAAGGTAAACGACGCGTCCAAATAAACAAATCATGATATGCTTGTCATGTAAAACATGACTACATGCTACGCTCATTGCCTGCTCGCGCCGTTTTGCTAGTTCCACATAAACAAAATTTGGTATTACGCGACGTGATTGGACTACGAAGATGAATGACTTGACCGAACATGATAGTCATGATATGGGTGTCATGTAAATCATGATCACATGCTGCGCTCATAGCGCGATTGTTGCCATTTCGCTAGCTCTACATACACCAAATTTGGTATCCCGTGACGTGAATAGACGACGAAGGTAAATGGCACCTTCAAATATGGTAATCATGGCATGCGTGTCTTATAAAACATGACTGCATGCTACGCTCATAGCAATGCTTGTGGCCGTTTCCTCCACATATACGAAACTTGGTATTACGTGACGAGGATGAACGACCAAAGTAAATGACACGTCCAAACGTGATAATCATGATATTGAAGTTATGTACAGAATAAATTAGGTCTGCAACGTAATGTTGAGCAGATTTCGAAGTGACATATCAAACTTTTTCATTAGTGCTTAACATATCATCGATTCTCACTCTATGTGGGATCTGCCACATTTTCCTTTCTTTACCTTTCTCTATATTTGTTTTAGCAGTGCCTTTTTTTACCTGCTGCTTTCTCTTTATCTTTAATTTTTTTCTTTCGCTATTTTTTGTTGTTCTCCCACACCATCTGTTTATTTCTTTATTTTTCGTTATTACTCTTTATTTCTCTCTCTCTCTGTGAATTTTCATCTTGCTGCTTGCTCATTTCCCTGTTTTACGCGTATGTTTTTTTTATTTCTCCTCCTTTCACCTGCGTCCTTCTTTCTCTTTCTATGTTTTTCTCTGTCGCACTCTGTCTCTTTCTCTCTCCTTCGTTCATCTATATTTGTCGCTTCTTTTCTCTACTTATCTTGGTCTCTGTTTCTTTTACCTATTTTTGTACCCGTTCCTATCATACTCTTTCTCCATCCTTTTCTCTCTTTCTGGGCCTTTCGCCGTCTTTATATCATTTTAAGCCTTTTTTATCCTTTAGTTCTATATACATTTTTTCTGTTTTACTTTTTTATCTCTTTCTTTCTCTATCTCTTTTTGACGTGTTTCGCGTGTCCACTCCTCTGAGTAGAGTTTTTTTTGCTGTACTCCGTAGTGTGTCTTGCCCAATTCCTGTGGGGGATTGTGGTTATGTGTGGACACCAAGGTTTTCACGGCCGGATTAGAGAGGTCCGGTTGTAGAGAAGCAAGAGTAAATATTACGCAGCGTGGAGCGAATTTTTCAAGAGGTCTCGACAATAACAGTGTACCTTCCACTACCGGCAAAACTACGGACAAGAGAGGACAAAAGGAACGATAAAAGATTCCGGGCTGTTACATAATATGAACATCTTTTCCTAGTCCCTGTAAAAACAAGGTCCATAGATGGCGTGAAGAAGGCCGCATCGCTGGCGAGAACAGATGTACTGACAAAACATTGCATGATCGTGCGTGGTGGTATACGGTCTATGCAGATCACGCAATCTTTCTCGCTAGGCCGTTTGCATTGACTGAACTTCTCTCTGTGCCTGTATGCCACTGAGACTAGCCCTGAATTAAAACAACCCTTCTTTGTCATCGACCACGCCAATCAGTGAGCTTTCGAAGCCCACGGTGAGGGATGACTTCCACTGCCAAAGTGGAGTAACGTTAGTAAAGTCTGAGCGCTTGCACAGGTTGCATCCTCCTTGTAAGACACCCCGAATTCTCAAAATGAATCGCCTGAGCTACTCCATCTCTTTTCCTGTCCAATGTGGACTCTATACCGACAAGATAGCCATGCAGTTTCGGTTTTGAAGTTTTCACCTTTACGAAAAGGTGTTACTGTTATGAATAATGTTTTACGCAGTTTATTTTTAACAGCAAAACTGTTCAACAGTTGACGCTGTCATGTCCGGTGGCCATCGTAAATCATAAACGGGTATGTCCCACTCAAAGTTGGTAAATCTCGCTATGAATATGTAAGAAAGAAATGGAAATTTAAGTGACCGTTTTTCTTTGGTGGACATTATGTTAATGAGGACTATGAGACAAAGATGCCAAAGAACATATAGCGAATGCCAGTTGTAGTAGCTGTAATAGAATTTAAAAGAAGAGTGGACGAAAAGATAACTTGCCACTGGCAGGGAACAAATCTAAGACCTTCCAACAACACGTCCAGTGCTCTACCAACTGAGCTTCAGCGGCGGTCATTCCACGTTCAATTTATGAGGCATTCATGGGCATTTAAGGGTTTCCAAACTACTCCGAGTTGCGAGACGATATAGTGGTTTCTTCTCAAACCTACAATACATATTTTAAGTGCGCCCTCTTCTCCTCGCCACCTATTTCTTCATAAGACTTGAGAGCATTGTCACCACCAAGCGTTAAGCCTATATATCAAGATTGTTTTTTTTTTCATTTTTTGACTACAGGTAGTTATCTCCGCATGCGCAGCCAAAAACGCACGAAAAAAAGTAAACTCTGTTGATCACGCCCGATTGTCATGCAAGGCAAAGAATAAAGGGCGGGCTACTTCATGGCAACGCAGGGTAGGAGGCAATGCACAACTGTTATCTCTCGCACGTGAACAATGAAGAGCTTCCATTCTCCTGGCGTCCCTTGAACAAACTGCGTCTCTGATTGCATCACAAAACCTTCCACCTCCAGGAGATGTTGATCTGCTCGCTTTTTGTATTTTCAGAGGTTGTTTATAGGCCTTTTAAACCAGGAATAATCATTCAGCGCCACCAGTAGCCATGATGGTGAGCGTTAATTACTCTCTGCCTGTTGGTATGACTTCGCACGCGATTTTATTGCTAGCTGGCAGCTGACCAGTAATATCTTTCATACTGCGTGAAGGCATCACATTTATATTAAAATTACTACTAATAACATCCCCTATAGTTTCCTAGCATCCATATCAAATAGTTTGAGGGCAGAGAATTTCTACCGAGAAACGCGCCTTAGTTCCTTTCACCCGCAAGCCAATGTTCTGGTATCCTGTTTCCAACGAGAATGTCTGAACTTCGTATACGAGATGTTATTGATTCCTGGGCATCATTATTGACAGAGCTCTTTGGTGGAGTGCTCGCACCTCGCACTTGAATAAGCTCACCTCTATTGCCCAATTAATGAAATGTCTCACCGGTAAAACATGGAGCACATCCGTGTCAGCCATGCTTGCGCTGTACAGGGCGTTCTTTTTGGGGTATTTGCCGTATAGCACACCTGTGCTTTCAAATTCCTGAAAAACGACCATCCGGGTCCTCCAAAGCCTTCAAAGCCGAGTTCTTTGCACATGCCTAGAAATACCTAGGTGTGCTAACACGGTCGCAACTTTTGCCATTGCCTTAGACCACCCGATTACGACATACATAATTGTCGACATATTTCGGGGGCTTATTCGTCATATGTCCAAACTGCCTGACCACCACCTTGCTAGCCTGAAACCAGAAAGACCGAAGGCAGAGTTTGTCAGAGTGGTTGCGGCTAACCAGCACTCCATTTCTAGGAGGTTATTACCCGCAGCCACTATGCCCAGATTAGTGCCTGCAAAGACCCCCTGTGCACAAAAAGTCTAGCTTGTCACCTGCAACCCTCCAGTAGAATAAATTGGGTCTTTTGAATATATCCTATGGAAACTGAACGTAATATTTATGGGGATGGCACAGTCTCGAGAAGTTCTACAGGTGCCTTTGTGGTTCCCTAACTGTCAGTCACCATCAAGTTCAAGGACTCACACGTCAAAACACCTACGGGTACTGATATCGAGATCTTTCTAGCCGCAAATAATTTTGTTAGGTAAAAATCTCATGTTAGGTGGGATATACTCGGTCACTCCAAGGTGGCCTTTCAATGTCTGCGAAGTCTATGACACGGGAACTTTTATGAGATAATGTCTCAAACCAATGAAATCAGTCAACGCACCACTAACATTGGACATGCCATAATATTTCAATAGCTACCGGATCTCTGTGGGATCAATGGTAACCACCTCGCCGACAATGCTGCCCGGGTCTGCCTCCGACGGAGAACCCACACTGCTCCTACCCCTGTCAAGGCTTGACGCTGCAAGAGCACTTTGCCACTTTGCGCATAATGCCACACCTATGCATTATAATCTTCCAGTGAGTCCACTCGACGCCCACAGAACCTCGGTTCATTACTTCAATTATAGCTGCCATCAAAGACTTTGCGACGTGACGCTACATCTGTGTTGGGTATGGGTCAGCGTTGGCTATACCAATTAAATCAGTTATCGCGCAATGGTAAGGCTGACTCCACCAAGTAGGATAGCTACGATTGCGCAGAAACTCTCGCTCATGTCTTGTGTCATTGCCCGGGCTTCGGAGAAGATCACTGGACTTTACAGTGTGTCTTAAGAAGACTGGATGATCGACTCTATACTCTGTAGAAGGTCTTGGGTGCGTGTCCTTGAAGTAAATCAGCGCAGAAGACCACACGAGTTCTTCTACAACTCTTGAGGGAAACATCACAGTGTGACAGCCTGTGAAGCCTGCAATGTGTGTGTGGTGTGTGTGTGTGTGTTATGTGCAATGTGCATCTTCTCCTCTATCTCTCTTACTCCCTATTTGCCCTCTCTCCACGTGTAGGGTAGCAAACTGGACTTCTTTGAGTTAACCTTCATATACTTTTCTGATATACTCTCTCTCTTATCAGTTAGTTTGAATTATATTGTGTCTAACAAATAAAACTGAGTCCTTAGATTTCCACTTCTTTCTTTCATTGAAATCGGGCCCTATATTTTGGCAGACTTGATGCCTTGAGGTGGTATGCGAGGGACTATTGGTCAGCCGCCTGGTCATAATAAAATCGCGTGCTACATGACACCGACATGCCGAAACAGAGTGTTGTTCCACACTTGCTTTCGTGGCTAGTGGCGCTGACTAATGCTTCCAGGTTTTAATGCAGATGTATACGCTATAAAGTATACGGAGGGATTACCGCCTCTGTACCTGAGTTAGTACATCATAGGATACGTTATTCGAAGGTCACAGGTTCAGCCCCTGCCAGTGACCATTCAGCTTTTAGTCCACTTTTCTTTCTTCACATTTAGTGCACTACTACTACTAATACCATTCCCTATGTTGTTTTTGGAATATTGGTCTGTTAGTTGTTTTTATTATTGTGTATAACTACGAATATGTGCAAATTCTTCTACTCACTATATCCACAACTTACCGCTATGTTTCTGCTACTCCCACCACTCCTCCCAATTCATGCCACCTTAATCACATTCCATGCCGCTTTATTAAACCCGATTCAATACAATCCCACTTCATTCAATAAGCTAAAACAATTAATGAAGTCGAGGCTTTTTTGTAAGTTACCAGCTACGCTGTTTCATTAGTGTCCGCTAAGCGAAGCAGTGCTCAGATTTGGGAGCACGTTAAATAACCCCAGGTGGTCGAAATTTCCAGAGCCTTCCACTACGGCGTCTCTCATAATCATTTAGTGGTTTTGAGACGTTAAACCTCACATATCAATTCATCAATCCAAGCGAAGCAGGCTGATTTTTTTTTCACAAGCTAACACACTTAGGAGATACACGGTGTTATGCTATAAGACGTATTTCTTGAGTTCGTATTTAAAATCAGTGCATTGCGTTTCGACCCGGCTCAGATAATTTGTACATACAGCAGTTCGGAAACCAGCGCTGTTATTCTCTGTGACACCTTCGCGGCGGCAATGTCAGGTCTCCTCAACAAAGGTTCTAACCCTGTTTGTCAAGCTAGTGGTTATCTCCCGATGGAAGCAATTCGTTTCGACACAGCAGGTGTACAAAATATAATAGAAAATCTTAAAGTCTCGTCTTCCGCCGGAATTGACAACATTACTTCCAAGTTTTTAATCAACACTAAAGTCTACAGCGCCATAATCTTAACAAAAATATTTGAGCAATCTCTGGAAGCGGGCTGTCTTCCGGATGATTGGAGTGTGGGAAGAATTATTCCATTCTTTAAGTCAGGTGATAAACTTTGTCCGGAAAATTACAGAGCAGTATCAATCACTTCGATACCATGCAAAATAATGGAACACGTAATTTATTCGCAGCTTGTAAAATTTTTAGAGGGCAATTCTTTCTTTACTGATTCGCAGCATGGATTTCGTAAAAACTTTTCCTGTGAAACGCAACTAATATGTTTTATACATGATTTGCATTCTATTCTCGACAACGGCACACCCATTGACTGTATCTTGTTAGATTTCTCAAAAGCGTTTGACAAAGTACCTCATGATTTACTTATTTTAAAATTACGGAGCCTCAATATAGATGATAACGTCCTCGCGTGGGTGATTGCTTTTCTTAGTAACCGTTCCCAATTTGTAACTGTTAATAACTTTGATTCGCCCAGGGTCCCGGTTGGCTCTGGGGTCCCACAGGGCTCCGTGTTGGGACCATTGCTCTTTCTGGTCTATATAAATGATTTGCCTCTAAACATTACTTCTTCAGTGAGTCTTTTCGCAGATGACTGCGTAATTTATCGGGCAATTAAGGGTCATTCAGACGTTCTAGAATTGCAGGCTGATATGGATCGGGTTCAGGAATGGTGTGAGACTTGGGGCATGGCGTTAAACGTTAACAAATGCAAGTACATGCATGTTAACCGACACAGCACTAGTATCAGGTCGTATCATATTAATAATGTTCTTCTCGAAGTAGTAAATTCTTATAAGTATCTGGGTATCCACATAACTTCTACATTGTCTTGGAAGACACACATTGAATATATTGCAGGTAAAGCTAATAGCATGTTGGGTTACCTTCGAAGAAATTTTAATCAGGCACCCGTTTCCTTGAAACTCTTACTCTACAAAGTATTGGTACGTTGCAGATTAGAATATGCAGCATCTGTTTGGGACCCTGGTCATGACTCGCTTATCTATGAATTAGAACGAGTGCAGAATCGGGCAGCGCGCTTCATCCTTTCAAATTACCATGGCACCTCGAGCGTCACATCAATGAAAACTACACTAGCATTACCCCTACTGTCTCTTCGCAGGAAAGTGTCTCGGCTGTGTATATTCCATTAAATTTACTTCACCAATCCGTTACTCAGAAGCAGATTATTGGCCCAACCAACTTACGTTTCCACTCGCATTGATCATCACCATAAAGTAGGACTTCCTTTAGCGCACACCAAGTGTTTTCATGATTCATTTGTGCCAAAAACATCTGTATGTTGGAATCATCTTCCTTGTGATATAGTTGGTATAAAAGATGCTGCTTTATTTAAAATTGCCGTCACTAATTTTATTTGTACGTAGCCTCAGTTCAACCCTGTAGCAAGCGATGATTGCAATTTTTCTGTTGTTGTATTTTGCTTTGTATGCTGTACATGTATGTATGTACCCACTCCCCTCTGTAATGCCCTCGGGCCTTGAGGGTAACTGAATAAATAAATAAATAAATAAACACAGTTGACTTAATCTTCCACATATGTACTGAGCTGATGTCGCAAATGTGCTAAGATGAAGCACTGAAAGCAACGCTCCTGTGAATGCACGCGTTATTTGGCAATGTACTTGGCATTTCAAATTTTTCTTTCTACTTCCATCTTTTTATTTTCTATGGGGCGCGCGAATAATCGACATTTTGTATCTGAATGCATAATTTCTTGTTTTAGCACTTTAGTGCACAATAAAACAAGGACAAAAAGAAAAGAGCACGCACATACAAGTGCAATCAACAATTGGTTTCTTTTCAAAATGAAAAAAAAGAAAAAAATGCTCCAGTAGCCAACGTGATCTGCGTGACATGAGCAATCCCTCAGCGTGATGATGATGGTGACGCTGAGATCACTGGCACCTACCCACTCTGAGGGATCAGCCACGAGTCGGGCGTATCACACATATTGAATTTATGATTATTATTTAGCAAGATCAAAAATAACTTTATGATGATCATCTTTTTAATGTGCCAGGCTCTTCTCCTTCTTGTTCGTGTTGTCAAAAAGAACATCGATCATTTGCGCTTATAATAATCACTATTTATATGCCAAACTAGGCTGGCTAGCAAATTTTCTTTCATTGCTTTCTTATTCAAAGCATATTAGATTCAAAGAAGGCGTATTCGAATTTGTCTAAATATTCTACAACGGCCGAATATGCAGTCAAGAAGGCGTATAGACGTATGTTCGAACAATTTATGACCTATGAGCTCTCCCCCCCCACGCATTCTTAATTTAGGGCTAACCCCCCCACGCATTCTTAATTTAGGAGAAAGAACCCCTAATAAGGGGTTGTTTCTCGTAGCTGGGCCGGGGTGAACGCTAGTGCTCCATGCTCTCGCTAGAGACGCCGAGGTGCTCTTCGTTTCAAGAGCACTCACTAGAAGGCGTGCCGCTGCTTAGGCGACGCCCGCTCGACTTTCGGCGCGAGCTCTAGTTTGATGGGATCATGGCTGTATATAGCGTGCGCGTGTGCGCTCCTCTTTTTCGCCGGACATCACTTAGTGCACTTCCGATAAAGCTGCCCACCATGAAGGTAGAATAATTGGTAGGTAGAGGAGCGGAGTACTCGCAACGTGGCTGCAGCACGGGCTTCTCCAGGTCCGCGTGTTTTGGGGGGGAGGGGGGGAGAGTCACCCCCTAGTCACGTAATGGGTGGGGACGGAAAATTTGGTCATACATTGACCTAATGGGAGGGGAGTAGGCACTGCAACGAACCTTCCCTGTAATAATTATAATGATAACTGTTGGAGTTTAAAGTCCTAAAAGTGTCGCTGCCACTGATAGGGCACGTCTTTGTATGATGGTCTAGTGGTGAGTATACGGAGTAATCACGGTTTACCAGATATAACCTTGGGAGCACGCTCCTTGACCATCATTCACTTCGGGGATACGGCATCATTTTCATAATATAAAACATCTCTAATGTGTACCCGTTAGGTTACCTTGATTTCGCGGTTACTGAATGCTGAAATTCAATGCACTTCCCCAGCCTCCCCCCCCCCCCTACTGCCCTCCATACACTCGTGCATCTCTATTGCAATATTTATGCTGCGTTTTTGGCACATGGTTATGCTTTACTGTAATCTCCGTGAAGTGCGCATTAGATGAACATAAACACAATGTCCTGTTTCAAACCTGTCTGGCATGCCAACGCGATAGTGTCGCTTTTTATCTAACGAAGTTTTATTGCGCAGTTCTCCTACGCAGTCATTCTAAGAAGTAAAGGAGGAAGAAATGTATCAAGCTTGATTTTTTATGGGATCGACTTGTCTGTCACGAGCATTCCTCCCTTTTTCGAGTAATTGGGAAGGAATATACTGCTACTTATCCCCCTCCCCTGGGCGGTTACTCTTTAACAGTTGTCACTGTATAAGAATTAGGTGATGACACTGCGCTGGCGCCGCGTCCAGTTTGTGTTCGCCACCTGAGCTGTTTCCTCTTGATGCGACAGATGGCGCTTGCGAAGGGTAGACCATAAAGCCCCTTGATTTTTTAACGGGCCAAGGCGCTCACTGGTGAGCGACTCAATCTGCGTGTAAAAGATTATTGCTGAGGAGCCTTGCTTGATTATTAAAGGTGATAGTCTTTCTTGCGGTACTTCGGCGCAAAAAGTTTGGCCTTTCTGTCTGTCTGTCTGTCTTTCTGTCGGTCCATACATGTGTCTGTTTGTCCGCCGTAATTATACCCCAAATGGCCAACCCTATATGCAGCACTCACCAATATTGCTCAAGTTTCAGCGTTCATACTTGTGTGATTGTCAAATTAAAATCAATTATTGCGCATATTTGAGGCACTATATGGACACGTCAATATTTTTATGTGTGATTTTGTACTAGGGACGGCATACATAAATAATTCTAAGGACCATAGCGTTTATAACGTGGCGCTGACAATGCAATGCGATGTTTAAAAAGGCAAGTGTTTCCTACGCTTTGCTAAAATGACACGGTGGTATGGCAACCGCCCGTCGCTTTGCATTTCATTACGCTCGATATACAGATCTACATAAATGTCAATAAATTAATGCACGGTGGCTATGCTGCAACAAAATTGATTTCCTAATTTTATATGAAGCTTATTTGCTAACTGTGTTTTCGTTATATAAATGCACCAACATCAGCTAATGTTGGCTTGCAGAAAGCGGTGACGAATTTTTTGTTCACCTCTTTCGCAGCGTTGTCTGTGAGAGAAAACTTTAGGTGTTTGCAATAAGAATAGTAGCGCGAGGGCAAGGTACGGTAGCTATTAGGAAGGTGATAGGCTGCGTGTGGGCGTGCGTGCGTGCGTGATCTAACTGTCGCGTTTTGTTGCTAAGCAAAATGAACAAAAAACTTCGTCAGAAAACCTTCAACTAATGTATCAGAAAACTTACACGCATTCTATTAAGAACCTAATTTGACACGCTACCCTTGGCAGTCTTACTGTTAACTTCACGCAGATTTTGGCCTCTGGCAGCGTACGCAGCATGATATAGTGGAAAATTTTCATTGCGTCCCGAAAGTTCACCCTGGGTTAACCCGTGTGACACCAATGTCGGGAACGTTGGGCCAAAGCCATTAGCCATACTTTGTGCTATTTTATAGGGCCGTGCAGGAGTTCAACTTCATGAAGTGCTTTTTAGACAGTGGAAGTGAACGCACTTCCTGAAGCAGTATATATTGTGCAGCTCAACCCTTACGCCACTGACGCGCGACGCCGACAATCATATTCTGCGTTTGATGAGGCATCTAAGGATATCTAAGGCCTTCGCCGTAATAATTAAAAGGTGTTGTGTCATATGTTTTGTAGTCGGAAGTGCACCTGCAATGTTGCAAGACAGTGACGATGAAGCGCTAGAGACATCCAGCGAGAAAATCTGGCTTGATCACATCAAGCATGAATGAATGAATAGACTTTAATTAAAGTCCGGCAATTTTACCAGGCGAGGTGGGGGAAGAGGGGATAAACCATCAAGCATAAAAAACTAATAACAATCACGACGGCTTCATCACAGAATCGGTATGTACAATGGTTTCTGTTCACTGGTTCTTCTACATTAAAGTTTGCTTCGTCCAAATAGGCATATATGAGGCATATCTCAAAAGTGTGGCATCTCAATTTAAAACCAGAATTATAATTTCCCGGCGTGATGAAGAAATGAGTCGGTAACGCATAGGCCCCCACTATCAGTGTCGTGTTTAGCAGAATCCTTCTCTTTACGTGGAGGAGGTCCGTCGCTGCTGAAGTCAAAACGCTACCTTTTGCATGCGTGCCTGCTGATTCATCATCACCAAGCTGTGGAAAAGCTGTGTCTACGCACAATAAATTTGGTGCTATTTCAGCGGTCGTGTCGGGCGCTTCAGATGCAGTTGAACCTTTTGGCCCCCATCGCTTTCAAGAAGTCGGCAGTAGAGCCAGCCGTTTCGTCTGAACTTTCCTTTTTTTCTGCATATAGTCAGGTACTCTGGACAGCCCGGTGAAATGGCAGGCTCAGTATCTGAAGTGTGCATTGCTTCCTTTGTTGCGTGCAATAGGACGTTTTCCTTGTATTCTGCACTATATGTGGCAGGTATCGCTTTTTCTGGGAAAAAAGGCTTCGCACCAATATGGTCAGTAGGCTGCAAGGCTCCGTCAGCTATAGGAATGGCCCGTCGTCACTTATCCAAGTGCTCTGATTCACGCTGAGTCTTGAAAAGTGACACGCGCTTCATACAAATTCGATACCCCTACCTGAAATTTGGGAGAAAACACCACTTGCCCATTTCGAGGCACAGTCAGCGACAAGGACGCTGACGCGTACTCGGAGTCATATGCAGCGCCAAGGTGTACGTGCACTGAGTCACAAAGCGCAAATCAGCTGAACAAATGCACTACCAGAGCTCACAGACACAGGGCGACGCATTTCTAAATTACAAAATCCCATGCATTCAAAGCTTTTAGTATACGTTGTTTGGCGCGCAAATTTCAGAATGAGCGCCGCGCGAATACCTGGTGCCCCAAACAGTAGCGCATCTCAAGTCGCGCGACAGGAATCGTTCGCTGGATTCCGTGCCGACCGGTTATGCCCTCGCGATCACCGACGACAGCGCAGCTCTGGCCGACGGGGTTGGTCCTACGCAACCTCCTGCCGGCGGTCCCCTACGACGGTGTCAGCGCAGCTCTGGCCGACTGGATTAGTCCTACGCCATCTCCTTTCGCCGACAAGAGCTCTCGCAAGTGGTGCCCCATCCTCGGGCTCCTGTGACCGTGTTTCCATCTTTCATATGTCTGCTATCTCTCTTATGTCGTCGCTCGCTGTCCAGGCGCATCTCTGTCTTTCTCTATATGCCTTTAATCCTATTCTTTTAATCTCTCCTCACCCCCATCCCTTGTGAGCTACTGTTGAGGTGTCGCACGCTGATGCAGACAGTTAGGGGGCTCACTTTTACCTTTTCCCTCTTATAACCACAACCTCTCTCGCGCGGCAACAACTACTCGTAACTCAAGGTCATCGGCGAACACAATCTGCCCGCGCCCTCTCTTTGCGCGGAGCGGCGAGTGTCAGGACCTGATTGATTGATTTGTGGGGTTTAACGTCCCAAGACCACCATGTGATTATGAGATATGCCGTAATGGAGGGCTGCGGAATTTTCGACCACCTGGGGTTCTTTAACATGCACCCAAATCTGAGCACACCAGCCTACAGCCTTTTCGCCTCCATTGAAAATTCAGCCGCCGCAGCCGGGACTCGATCCCGCGACCTGCGGGAGTGTCAGCTGCTAAATTATTCTTACACAGTGAGTGTTGCTTCTTCTAGATACTAATTAGAGAGAAACGGATGCTCTTCGCCGATACCTTTGAAGGCTCACGGGCGCAACAGTTACTTTTTTTGAACAGAAAAATAACAAGAAAAAAGCTGCTTTAGTTCTTTTATCCAGCATTTTGTGGTTTATATGAAAATGTGGCAGATTTACTATACATAAAAAAAACGCCACATTCAGAAATGAATTTTTCAAAATTCGCAACAACCGCATGCGTGCATGCTTACCACTATAGACCCACTCTACGTTTGTAAACACAGGTAGGCCGATGTCGACATTATGGGTAAAATTATAGAGACGTCCGCACGTAAATTCCGCCATAAGCGCTGAGGGCTGCGATGTGCGGACGTTGTGAGACGCCATCAGCGTTGTGAAAACCATGAGCGCTCAGGGCTGCGATGTGCGTCAATAAACACAACTAAGTTGTGAAACGCGATTCATATCCAACCGCGACGCAGCACGTCAGCATACCGGTTTTTTTTCTCGTTGGTTGACTGAGAAGACCACATGCACCATTGAAAATGCAGCAGAAACTGCGGTAGGCTAAGCGTCTTTCGCCTACCATGACAGCACCACCGCGTTTTCGTGACGTAAGCCCGGTGGAATTTGTCTATATATACACCACGTGACGCTACGGTGCCCTGAGAGAGCGGCAACGGGGCTATATATGCACTGATGCGTCGTTGCGCATTCTGACACGACAGTGCAACGTAAATAGGCATGGGCACAGGGGAGGCAAGAAAGGGCGACACCCTCCCAGCTCTCTCCCTTCCCGTCATCTAAGAGGAGCCGGCAACATGTCCCTATAGCTTTTTTCAGTTAGGCCTGTTGCGCCATCTTTAAATGTTTATTGTTATGGTTCCGCAAGCTTTTTGCCGGTATGTAGATACGGGGCCAGTTTTTTTCTCTTTCTTTTTAAGAAAGTCGAGAGTGGTAGTGGTTGATCGTACAGACGCTGATGTGGAGGAACCACGGGAAGTTTGCGACCACTGAACGGGCGAAAAGGCGCCTCAGCCCTTTTGCTGTTGCGATTAAGGAAATATAACTAGAAAAGGGTAATTTTTAGAGCGTTTACATTGCGATATAAAAACTTGAAACTTAGCTCGCAAACAAGCTTCACAGTATTAGCTACCAGTTACACCCGTGTGAAGTGTAAGTTTGAGATGGCCGTTTTGCGCTCGTTGTTTATCCCCCCATATACCAAACTTCTTTCTTCACAATCGCTCACCACAGTCACACGTGTGGCTCGTGCTTGTCACTTGATTTTTCTTACTCTAATTTTGGGGAAAGTGAGTGCCTTGATTTACGTAGACTGTCTGCTCAAAAGTAAAGAAGCTACTCCGCTGCATGTGATGCAATTGTTACAGTACATGAACATTTGTGCCGGCGCCACGGCTGTTCATCAGACCCAACATCGCAACCTTCAAGCGTAAAAATGGACACCTCGCTTACATACAAGACTCCAGCGCAGCTTCCTTTCTGCAAAGTGTATGCAGAAATGGGCAGCATCACATTTATTTGTGATCAACATTCACTGTATTTACTTGATCTGCAAACCACGTGCCTAAGTGGATTATTTTTGAAGGTAAGTTTGTCATTTTTATTGCCTTTATACGTTCTATTCGTAAGTTATGAAAACCTAAAAAGTATCGTGCATGGAATGTTCTTGGAGTATTCAACTGTGCAATTATTTGGGTTTACGATAATAAGCCATCCTCTCCTAGATACTTTATTTTTACAAGACCTTCTCTCTTTCTTGCATTTCTTACAGGTAGGCCTCACCCTAGTTATTTGGAAACAGGCGCTCCACCAACGAAATGATCCTAGTCGTCTCTATTGTCGTTTTGGTAAAAATAAACATAGATGCTAACACATCTGTGTTTTGATTTTTGGATTGAAAACTGAACACCGTGCAACATTGTGTACGTGCGTGTGTGGTATTATTCAGGTGAATTGCGTACGCGTGTCTTAATTCAGAATTATCGTCCAGTTAACACCTTGTTGGATGAACTAAACGTGTTTCCAATTGAATTAACGCACGCGAGAAGAAATTTTCGCTCGGGTGAGTTTTCATTGATCAGCCTAATTTTATTGCTTGCCACTGCTTGAAGAATGCACTTATAGCAGTTAATTTGGTACCGCTTCTGACACAAAATATTCAAGTGGAAAATTTTGCAATGTTAGCGTAATGTTTTGACAATGCAATAACACACTTGCATATCAGATGATTTTTACCAAACACAATAAGGTTTGAATATATATACACTCCTCTAAATTGTATCAGTTGACACTCGGTACAGAATGTCACTAGCTGGTCAATAATTCCTTTTGACTCGCTCAAAAGACGCTCAGTTTATTCGCAAACATGTTATTCAGTAGAAACACGGTGGCCAATATCGTTGTGTAACTCAATAGAAAAAGTCAATAGACGCTTAATTTAAACACAGAACATTCTATGGAGAAAAGTCAATTTAGCCTCAAATAAATCGCCATAAGCATTTTTGTAAGGGTAACGACAACCATTATGGCCGCGAAACCGGCGACCTGTGACAGCTCGCTATGAAAAGAACATGAGCTCTTTTATTTCTTTTTTGCATTCATTTCGCACCTTCTTTCTTTTCGGGTTTGACACCCCCCCACTTTTCTTTTCCAACGGAAAACACTGGAGCACTGCTAACGTTTATAGGGTAAGACTAAGGTAAGCAGACAATTGATGCCAGTTTTGAATTATTTGTAAGCCCTTTTCCTTATGTTCATGAAAATCTGGTGAATTTCTAAGTCATGCAGCAAGCTTCCAGCAGTGGTGTGATGCTGTCTGCAATATTCAATCTTGCTTCATATTTACATTGGTTATGCTTAGAGAATGTCTGCGTGCAATATGCCTGCGTAAATATATAGGCAGTGATGCACACACGTGTGAGGAATGTTTATATGATAATATGCCAGTCATATGCTCGGTTGACATGAGAAAATAACTGGTGAGTAGGAATATGTCAAACTTCGCGCAATGTTGCTCCTATCATACCTCTCGCGAAAATAGTTGGTGCTTATTCCTGTGCTGACATATCCGTGGAGCACGCACACAAATATAAACAGGCAGGCATATATGCCTACAGGCTAATAACAAGTACTTTCATTTATCTGTTTGAAGATAGTAATTAAAGGATTTGTCACTTGTTATTTTGCCCCTTTTTAACGATGGACATTGGGCCAAGAAGAGCAAGAGGTGAGGTGGGGGTGACATTGACAATTTTGCAGGCGTAGTATCCAATTCACTGACATAGGATGGGGTGGGATCGAGATCGCTGGGAAAGGCCTTCACCCTGCAATGTACAGAAAATTGGCCGTTGCTGCTGCTGCTGTTGCAACTGCTGTTGCTGACCATGATAAGGATAATAATTACACGTTCTATTCAATATTTAGAGGCATCTTTTCTTCTCCTATTCCCTTTGTATTTATGCTTGGACATCCAAAAAGTTCTAAACCCCTAATGTTGAGTCATATACTGTGTGGAGTGGTTGTTAGGTGCTCTAGTTTTGTCAGGGGGTGGAACGAACCATCCCGTAAGCAGATTGCAAACAAACATTAGTGTTTTGACATAAAATATAATTGAAATTTCGGGAACACAGCTAGGCATGCTAAAAAAATGGTTGTCTTGTGCGTTGCGTTGAATGGGAAGCACGCGTGGCCCATCGACACCTTGGTTTTCGGGGTCTCTCTTTCCCACATTTCTTTGTATTTCATATCTAAATGAGAAATGTTAGAACGCTATGAATTTGACGTTTGAATATTGTGTACATTTAGCGCTAGGACAAAATCAAATATTTGAGAAAATGGCTGTAGAAATTCAAATGAAACGAAACAAAATAAAAAGTTTTATAGAGTATAATCGGCAACAGGACTTTACATATTTTGTTACATGCGTATACTTCATGTAACATGGCAGCATATTGTGTCCGGGGCACAATCTCATTAAAATCAAAAGGCCCCTAAATCACGCCGAGGTAAAAGGCGATACAGTAATTTCTTTTTCATCTTCAGTACCCTTCTTTTAAGCGCTACGACCTCCTCGTCACTTATTTCTTCAGAAAACACATGCAATATCAGCACTAAGAGTAGCACTTGCCAAGATTTAGTACTTTTTGTCTATAGACGCTGTCATATCCGTATGCGCAGTCGCAAACGCAATAAACGATGATAAATCAGTTTATCAAGCATAATATTCTGCGAAGCACGAGAGAACGAGCACGTGACAGCATGAAAAAGCAGGATACACGACAATCCACCACAAATATAGCTGATCTATCGACCAATCAAAAGCCTATTTCATCCTGCTGTCAACTGAACACACTGCTGACGTGAGGAATTACACCGCAAAAACGGGAAACGCTGAGAGAAAATAACACGTTAGATTTTAATATTTTCGGACATGGTTTAGGGGCCTTTAAGGGTAAATAGAAGAGTAGTACCAAGTACGCACTCGGACTGTGGTTTGCAGTTCTCGATCAGTTGAAACAATGACATCGTGCAGCATTTTAAAGGAATGTAGGTGAAATCTTGAGTGAATGAATGGAAGAACGTAATTGAGAATTGTTAGGTCTCATTTTCCCCGCCACGGTGGTTTAGTGGCTAAGGCTGATGACCCGCAGGTCATGTGATCGAATGGCGGATGCGGCTGCTGCATTTTCGACAGAGGCGAAATTGCTGTAGGCCTGTGTGCTAATATTTGCAAGCACGTCAAAGAGATGAATTGTAGAAGGGTTGATAGGCGGGCTAGTTGTTTTATAGTCATAATAAAAGTATTGGAAGCGCAAACTAAGGGGACACAATAGAGGAGACAAACAAACGCAGACTGAAACTTGGTTTATTGAACGAAGATAATATATACCAGAAAGACAAGAAGGGAAGGATAATACAAGGAAGAAGGTTCCATCGTGATCAAGTGTCGTCCAGAAACGAGATTTCACAATGTAGCAATACTATAGACGGCGATGTGACACACTTGTCAATATTCTTTTTTATAAAAAAGGCTTCCGCAATCTCTCTAGTTTTTTGTGTAACTATGAATGTATAATACAAATGTGCACGAAAATTCAGAGATTGCGGAAGCCTTTTTTATAAGAAAGAATATTGACAATTGTGTCACATCGCCGTCTATAGTATTGTTACATTGTGAAATCTCGTTTCTAGACGACACTTGATCATGGTAGAACCTTCTTTCTCATATTTCCCTTTCCCTTCTTGTTTTCTGGTATATATTATCTTCGTTGAATAAAGCAAGTTTCAGTCTGCGCTTGTTTGTCTCCTCTCTTTTGTCCCGTTAGTCCACGCTCCCAATACTTTCATATGAGCACGTGAAGGAACCCCAGGTGGCTGAAATTTCCGGAGCCCACCACTACGGCGTCTCTCATAATTATATGGTGGTTTGGGGCGTTAAGCTCCACGTATCAACCAATCAATAGGTTCCATTTGCTTCATAGCCTGATGTGGGCCGCTTTCAAGTTGAAATCAAATGACCTATCCTGTATAAGTAAACATTCTTACAAGGACAACTGAGCGAAAGTATAAAATATAATTAAGAAAACAGTGTTAACTTTCAAAAGTCGTGGAAACAGCGAGTAACCCAGCTTACAACTTCATCCCGTGAAAATTCGATTACATCATCTATTAAGTAAAACCTGTCTCTTCATTATTAAAAAAAACACTGGCGATGTATTCACTTGAATGGATCCAAGTCCCGAAATTAGAGGAGCTTTCACAATTCCATAAAATAGTTAACATTGTGCGAGTACACAAAAGCTCGTATTTTTTTTACAGCTTATTCACAGAAATACTTCCAACCATTTTACATTTTCATGTTATGTGAATCTATGTGTATAATAAATTGTTCTGTGTAGGCTAAGTTTGTTGTAATAGGTTTCATTTGATGGTTATAGGGCAGGTTTGCCACGTTTTCAGTTAAGTGCAGTTTTGCAGCGCTTCTGATTAAATATCATTCTGTTTCCACATTAGGATCATTGCCAACAGCCACGTGGTGCCCATCAACAGTTTTTATTGTTAAATTTTTTGATGTTTTCTTCTCGTTTTTCTTGCCTTGACATGTTCTCTGTTAATTTCTCAATTGATATCCCTTTTCTAATAAGAACATGAGAGAGACCATGCTCTTGCTATTTATCCTGACTTTTCAAAAGCATTCGCTTCTGTCACCCATAGTCGTAAAACTACAAACCTTGCTTGCCCTAATCTTACTCCCCGATTATTATTCTGAATGGAATGCTTCCTCAGAGACCGCTCACAACACACGGTCATTGATACCATTCAGCCATCAAGTAGCCCTGTTTTGTCAGGCGTGCCACAGGGCTCAGTGCTTGCACCTTTTTTTTGTTTCTAATGTTTATAAATGACATTTTTGATAACATTTATTATTCTACTCGGTCATTCACTGATGATTGCGTCTTCTATCGGTACATATCCTCCCACAATTACCAACTATTACTTCACGAAGATTGTAAACGAAATTGTGAATGGGTGTTTTCTTTGGCTTATGTCTCTCAACGTTTCTAAGTGCAAATAAATGTAAGCAAGCACAATATTTTAAACCATCAGCACTCTATTAACACCGCAGCGATCACCCAAGTTGACTTTTACTGCTACCTCGTAGTCACGATCGCAGATAAATTCGGGTGGTTTGCGCACAATAAAAATCTCAGAAAACACTGCTCCAAATCACTTGGCCTGCTCAAACTAATGATTTCCTGTGGCCTATACCCTGCACGCAAGCTTGCTCATACAGACGTAACTCTAGTAGGTCTCAGCAATTTGGAACGCTCGCCAGGCTTTTGTTAATAACTAGCTCGAGGCAGTCCATTATCGCGCAGGCCGTTTTATTACTTCAAGCTGTATGTGGGGCTCTATCATCACTTGCATGAAAGCATCCCTAAGCATATGTAGTCTGACACTTCCCCGTAACATTTCACAGCTTTTCTCTTTTATAAACTGTATTAGAATTCCCTGATTTCAGAAACACTATTTTGCTGCCACCCCACCACAAATAATACTGTCAGTTGATTAACCTCAGTATACTATCAACGTCTAATGAAACCCGAACAGCGCCAAACCTTCGCGTTGGTATAGTGCACACTGTCTAGTTCTCATCATTGGCACGGGCGCATCCTGTTCGGCAGCTCTGCGCATATATGAGTGCTTGTCCATGGTGATAACTGATAAGTGAACGGCGAGAACTATATACCATCGCGAAGGCTTACCGTTGTTTGGGTTTTATTTGACGTTGTCGCATAACGCTTGCACGGTACCACCAAATACTTCGACAAATTCATCCTGCCAACTGGTAATGAGCTATGAAACGCGCTACCGAAAGATTTAGTTAGTCAACAGGATTGCAATAAATTTAAGCACATACTTTCGTGTTTTCGAAACTGCTCATTTGCCACCATACCATAATATTTTATGTAGCATACTTTTGGGACTCCTTATTAGAATTTTTTCTTCGTATTTCACCGTTATATATCGCTTTTCGAATTCAAACTGGTTTAGTGTATTTTACATACATTTATTTTAGGTCAGCTTGTTTGCTTAACTTTGCTGTATAATTACTTGCATTTTAATGACATGCTATTATGGATGCTTTTGACCTCCCCCCCCCCCCCTGTCTCCTTTATGTGAACCCCGAAAAGAGTTTAAGGGAGGTACATGAAAATTGTCAGGGATTGACAAACCACCATGTGATTATGAGAGACGACGCAATGTGGGGGTTCCAAAAATTTCGATGATCTGAAGCTTTTTAGCGTGCATCTAAATCTAAGTACACGAGCCTCAAGAACTTTCGCCTTCATCGAATACGTGGCCACCATGGCCGCGGCGGGATTCGATTGCAGGAACTGCAGGATAGCAGTGGAGCACAACTAGATCATCGCGGTGGGTTGATATCGCTTTCTTGGTCTCTACAGATGCGGCCGCAAGCTTACACGGTAAACGAAGAAATTATGGCGATTACACTCTAAGCCGAAAAATATTAAAGTGGGCTATGCCATTAGTCCTTTAGAAGACTAAATGGGCTGCCACAGATTCAGAACGAATTTCGCACTAACTGCAGGAGCAACTGCAAGGGTTCAACAGTTACCGCCTAGCCCTTACTCCATTTGGTATAAATGTTGGCTCTTGTAGAATGCTCCGGTGGGACAAACAGGTAAACCGTCTGGACGAATGGAGAAAAAAAAATGGCGCCCCTGCTCATGTGGGTTGTACTAACGTGACAGCGTTAAGAGCTCGCTTTCGCGGAAATCACGCCACCGACGTCAGTGTCGGTGCAGGCATCGTTGGTTCTGAGCGAAAAATCATCATCTTATGCGAGACCGGAAAATGGAGAACGATGCATATAAAAAATAAATGATAAAAAGTATGTAGCAAAGTGCATGGGGACTGAATCAGGATTATTTGAATCCAAGAGGAGATTGAACCCGAGTCTTTTCCATGAGAAGCAGATGTTCTATACCACACTCTGTGAAAATGGTGAAAATAACTTCCTCCGATTGGAAATGCAGTGAAAGTAGCTTTCATACTTCACAAACACACGCGTCCTGTATACATGCTCTACATGAGCAACGTGAAATATGGCGTGGTACAAGCCTCCAATGCCAACGGGCGTCAGAATATGTTATCATCATAATGGCTTCGAGGTTGAAAGCCGGTACCCCACTGCGAAAGGCACACACGCCATTGCGCATATTTCTTTAAGTCCACGTAGTGGCTGCATAGCATAATCGGAAAGGTTTCATGCACGAAGTGTTTGAATTACGCACTAGGAACAGGATGCCGCTATCGCGTTCAACTTCTATAGAGGCAAAGCTTTAGGGTCCTCTAATTTTTTTGTGCTTATTACAACTTAATCAGCACTGAAAAATGCATTATATTTGGTATTGAACACACACACATATTCATATATACATACACACTACTATTCCAAAGTAAAACATCGCCTACACTGACAACATGGCCCGCCCACGGTATACACTGCAAAAAACTAACCAACGAATATATATAGACACAGTATTTTGACCTCCGATCTAGTGCCGGTGAGAGACTTCTGCTTGGCGTAAAAGAGCAATAACCATTGACAGTATGGTGCATGAAAACTTACGTTGTCTAATTCGTAGCACCGACGTACACCGATCTTCTAATATGAATCAATATTCTTCAACATCCCTCCTGTTAAAGAATATAAATTGTCAGCTGACCTTCGATCGTGTCGGCTGAACCAGCGTTCACTCGGGTCGGCTGGACCACGAGTCCGCAAACGCAAACATAGCAGCGGCGCTTACGCAGGAAAGCTGGTGAAGCAGCCAGGCGCTCCGCCAATGCCACCGTGTCCGCTTGTCGACGGCGTCGCTAGGCTTACGAGGAGTACGACTAAACGACCACCGACGATGGCAATAGGCGTCTCGTGTGAAATTTTCGATGTTGCTATTTTACACACAAATGAACAATAGGTAGATGTCACTGTTCATGGCGTATGACGGAGTGACGTAGAAATACGTATACTTACAGCGACAAAACCGCTCACTGGCATGGTTCTTTCATCGTGCTTGTAAGTCGCTCGTTGTGTACCGCCGGCTGCACGATTATTCATATTCACGCTCGCCTTCACGCTTGATATTTGACAACGATTGTCGCACGGAGAGAAAGACACACCGCTATCTGTGTTTTATTGCAGGAGATATTTTCTGTGAAAGAAATTGAGTGCGAAGTTTCCTTGGCGTGCGCCGGCGATGCACTCACAAGGCTGGCCAACTCGATGCCGATAACGTACGAAGCGTATACTTTTCCTATTATTCGCATTTATCTTTCGGTCAGTGGCTGTGCAGGTACACGACCATCAACGAACAGCTTACTTTTGTTAGCGCTGTCAGTATTCTTCTTAGTCCTAACTAATTCAGCACATTAAAGCAAGTTATCAGCATTGTCCGTGCTTGAAAGTTTTCACTTGTTTTCGGTTCGTCCGTGCCGGCATGGTGGAAACACGAGGCTTGTTGCTGTATATATACACTGACGCGTGCTGAACTGACCTCTCGTAACAGCTTCTATTCGTTTATTGGTGCTTCGCTTTCACTGTGGCGTACAGCCAATATAACTCGTTTTGTGATATCCGACTGAGCCGAGCGGTGCAATACAGGATCGGCAGAAGGTGGTTGGTGCGCAGTTACCCTCCCCGTTGGTCCCTTCATTGCCAGGCATTCGCACGCTACATGCACTGTCACAATTTGAAATCCTGTAAAACAAACTATTCGTCCGTTGGTTTGACGACTACAGTCAGTCCAACTTTGGACAATTTTGGCTTAAAGTGTACCATCCTCCTGCAATATCTCGATCACATCGGCAAATCAAGAAGCTTTACAAGTGTATATTTACCCATAAATTAACAGTCATGCCACCATCCGCAGTGCTGATTGATGCAACGGTTATGATAGTACATTTTATCGTCGACGTAACAATCGTTAAGATTGTGCAGCAACGCGCACCATCCCTGCAGCAACTACATTACATTCACAATCCATCAGACAGATGTGCTCTAATCTAATATGCCTACTAAAGATGAGTAATTACGACTGGAATGCATGTAAGCACTGTAGACATTTGTTAATCTTCCCGGCAAATATTGTATCTCATTAGTCATGCACTATCTTTCTTTCTGTCGCACATTCGGCACGCTGATTCTGGGTATTGGTCAAGAAAGGGCCCTTGCCAATGTTTCTCCGCGTGTTATTTTTATGTGTTCGATTTAAACCCACAAAGACTGTGAGCAATACTACGTGCACATCGCACCTCAGTGTTCGAAAAGCTTAGCGTATGTAGAGGAGCATTGTGTTAAGATTGAGCACAAAACGCAAACACTCAATATTGTTCCAGAGCTTGTGCGACAACCAGTGGTAAGGCTGCAAAGTTCGATGCGTGATGTATAAAAGATGGTGAGCCCCAATGACAAAAAGTTGATCAACGGCTGACGCTCTGTTCGCCACTATGTATAAGTGACAGTGTGCATTGCTCTCAGCTGACTTTCCCGTTACCTGGCACAAGTTTGGCCAAGATAAACAGTTTCAACTTGAAGATACCGAATGCTGCCTTCATCAACATCATGACTACGTGGTAATATAGTACATGCACCAACAAAATAGAGCGGAATCGGTGAATTACGATGCCCAACAGCCGTACATTTAAACTTTAATTGACAGTTATGCTACCAAGCACAATGCCGAATAATGCAACAACATCATACGTTTTCCATCTTCGCACAGCACTTGAAACTGAGCACCAACGTGTACCATTGTTGCTGAAATAATGTTTTCTGTCATTGAGCTGGTATAATTTAGCCAACAAAAAGGTAATTGATAATTTGGCAGTGTTTGTGCTAATTTTTGCAAGTATTTTGATACCTTATATTTGTTTGTAGGCACGTGTCGGTACGATGTATAATATTTAGTGGCTGCTTTATCTTTCTCAATTATAGTTGAGTTGGTGCCCGTCCGGTGTTCTTGCCTTCCTTCGTCTGTTTTTTTTTCAGCAGCCCTTCCATTGGTGTTCCAAGACTGCAGCAAGCAGTTCAAGCAAGATCTTTATTTGACAGGTACCATTGAGGTTGTCTATGCGGAGCCACCCTATAATCAAAGCTTTATGATTGCCCAAGAAGCAGCAATGGCTAACTTTGTTCTTCAGGCAAACAAACAAGAAAGAGCGGGATTCACAACACATTTCATGATTCAGTCACCTGGGTGAAGCACCGCACTTCTATTATAAAGTATGTGCTCCGGTTGGCTTCAGAGTCAAACTGCAACACTCGTGCCCTCCCCCCTTGCCCCTTTTCTCTTTACAAAAATCAAGAGACCTGGTCGCTTTTGAAGTTTGAAGGAGAACTCTTTTATTCAATCCATTTGAACTAAAATCTGAATCCAGGCGGAAAGAAGCGCCACATTTCCAGAGTTGCTGAAAGAGACAATTGCATAGCATGATTGGAGATTCAAGCTTTTAATAACAAAGACAGAAACCACTCCGAATATGCAGCTACTGAATTCACATCTGCCTTAAACGTAATGAACGCAAAAATCACATGATTAAATAATACCCTGTATAAAGCCTCAAAAGTAGCTGAGCAGAAAAACATTTAGAGGATGGGTTCATTATTTTTGGAAAATAATTGATACGTCATATGAAAGCCGTTTTTCAAAATATGCAACAAAACAGTGCTCATTGGGTCGGGAATGCGTTGCTAGCACGGCTTTAGGCGAAGTTCCCACTTCCTTTTTTTCGAATTCTTTGGTGCTTTATAAAATGCGTTTGGAAGATGAGGAGAATAAGGAGAGTTTCAGAAAGAACCAACAGAAGGCTGGTTTTGAGATACAGAGTGGGCAATGGTTCTGATGTCGAAGAAAAACGTTCACGGAGAAGAGTTCGGAACAAGTCCTCGTTCCACAGTGCAGGCTTCAAGGCATGTGAAGAGGAGGGGGAGACACAGTGCACCCAGAGTGCGTTGGAGACAGAGTCGATGGTGAGGTACAGTGGAAGAGTGTAGGACTCAGGGGGCAAGAGCGAGTGCTTAATTGTTCCTACGGTTGCCGCCGAATCCGGGGAAGTTGCCGCCGAATCCGGGCACGTTGCCTCCAAATCCGGGAAGGTTCCCAAATCCAGGCAAGTTGCCGAAGCCTGATCGTCCGGACAGGAAATCGTCGTTACCTCCGAAGACACCTGATGGCATGGGGATGGAGGGGGCTGGTCCCTTCAGCTTGCTTTCCTTGGGGTCGATGTAGCGGCGCTGTCCATTGCGGTCTATGGTGTAGTGGCGGTCGTAGTTTACTCCGGAGCTGTCTGCGTAGCCGCTACGACCACTGATGAGACCATCATTGTCCGAAGACTCCTGGTTGAAAGAACTGTGGCCCCACGAGCTGCTCTCCATGTGTGTGGTCGAACCGTCAGGATTCTTGATCACGCGGCGCTCGACAATTTGCGCAGCGGAAAGTCCGACCAGCGCGGCTGCGACCAGCAACTGCATACATCACAAGGAGGGACAGACAATTAGGTGACTGCAGTTGTCCGAAAGTAGCACAGTACACGATAGTTGTGCATCCCGACTTCTCGAAGAATTCAGATGAAAAAAAAATATCGACAGGTTAACACAAATAGAGTACGGAAATCTGCGTGTAGCGAAGCCCACACAGATAGGGCTGTAGCCAAAACTTTTTTTTTTAGAAAAAGGGGTGGCACTTGCTGGAGGTATTTGCTGTTCTAGAAAGCAGCTATTTCAATATTTATTTTTGGAAAGACACCACCTCAATTTAAGCTTTGAACAGGGGATGGGGGTGCTACAGGTGGTGGGGGTGCCTGCAAGCCTGCAAACAAAACTACCTTCTTAGTTTGCAAGAGGTATACTTTCTGGGGACTTTGGAAGGCGCAGTCCTGTTAACTAGTGAACTCGTTCATATAGTTGAGGTATTTTTAAACATGGGAGTGTCGGAAGTTTCGATGAGGCTTGTTACATATGCTTCGTTTAGATCTCTATGGCATGATCTTCAACAAAATATTGATACACAGAAAGACACCTCAGCACGCTCTGTATAACTGTATTTTGGGGCCTATAGCCAGAATCGTGCAAACTGAAGCTAAGGAGATGAATTCGTTACGTGGACACGTCATAAAATGGCTGTCACAATTTGGGGCACAAAGAGTAAGTGGATTAGTTAACAAAGAATACAGAAACAAAAAGAATAAAAGTTTTTAAAATTATTATTTTTGCCTCACGTCATAACACGGCGTAAGCCTCATATATGCAAAGATATATAGATTGGCCTTATATACACAACACAGTGAAAGGTTCGCAACAGCCACCGCGCACTGGTATCGCTCTTTGCTAACCATAGGTTGAAAAATTGTGAAAACTAGGTCGTTCGAGCAATTCTCGGGACTATCAACTTTGCAAACTACTAGAAGCTATCGTGTGCCTGAGAAAAAAAATACAAGTGAAACGTTCTGCATCATAATGCTGCGTGCACGTGTGCTCCCCAATCCAACGTCGTCACAATATGTACTTCAAAGAAAAACAACCAACGCATGAGCCTTAGCGTCGAGTACAGGTGGTTTCCTTTACCTATAGACTGCATAAAAATTTTAAGGCTGATCTAGCAGTGAAAGCAATAGCTATATTTACCTAAACTTGCACCGCCTCATCTGAAAAAAATAAAACAATGTAGGTAGTAGCCACCATGAAATGGCTTTTGTTTAGACGCTCACTGATTACAAATTGCAATTCTAATCCCCCCCCCCTTTTTTTTGGAGCTGTGAAAGTGCGCTGACTGTTCAATATTGAGTGTAGTGTGAACAAAGGATAATTTAAAACGTAGCCCCCCTTTTTTTCTCACAGTACTTTTATCTTCGATGACAGTACACAGGCTACTTGAAAGAATACAACATATATAGTGGCGTCTTTATGGACGCTTTGTTTAAAAAAACACTTTTGTAAGTATTTGTTTATACGCAGAAACTCATAATATTTACGCTTCCTTGTAGCGTTTCTATTCGGTAAATGGCGAAAGCGACAAGGCCTGAAATATTTATCGAAATTGCTCAAAAGTACTACTTCCTCCACAATTCCTGTTTTCCGGTCCTTAGACCGCTTGCAAGAACCCTCGGAAATAGTCCGGCAATAACGTCAAGTCAAGTGAACGAGTGAAGAAACGATTGAGGAAGCCTGAACTGAAGCAGTTCCCAAGGCCAGCCGTAAGAGTTGTTGCGAAATGCTTGCCGCCGAACAAAATCGGAATGATTCACATGGCGGCACCGGCTTGCTCGGAAAACACCCGCGCCTCAACAAGTCCTTGGGCGGAGGTGAAAAAAAAGCAAGAAAGAGCAAAAGAGAGCCAAAACAGAGTGAGAGAAATAAATAAAAGAAACGGAGCGAAGTGGAAGGCTAAACAAGACCCGTCGCTGCTAGGATAGGCCTAATTGTCTGGCTTATGCTGCCAACGGACGTCGCAATTGCCGCTCTGCCGCAATCGCACGCTAAGTGGCGATTATCGTCGGACGGAGATTGGAGAATTTTGCGAGGTCCTGAACGACGGTTCTTCTTTCGATGTCGAGTGTAGATACGCGTCACACGCTTCTCTCGCAGGCCCCCGCGTTCAAAAACACCATTAACTGACACGGTTGGTTGGTACGTAGAACAGCAAGAATAGAGGAGCAAGGAAACTTTGGAGAGAGAGAGGGAAAAAAGATAACAAGTCACTTGCCGGGGGAAGACTAATTGGGAATAGCATTGCGACGGCTCGTAGAAATTCTATGAGGACATGCGTAAAACGGAGTCAATGCGGCCGCATTTGCTTGGGTGCATTTATAATTTGCGCGCCTCGTTCTTTTCACAAAGTTCATACGTTATCCCGTCCAAAAAGTTTGATCGCGTGGCCATTTAAAATGGGGATTGCGATTCTGCGAGAACTTCATTGCATGGTGGGTGAAATTGGGAATTGCCTGTGCTTATACTTTATCTGAATAATTTAGAAACAAGCAGTAAAGCGCTTGTTTGCCCAAAAGCATCAGGTGTATTATAAAGCACTTGATGTGCTTGTGGACAAAGAAGCTCTTTTCTGATTCTTTTGAAGAAAGCTTGGACGTTACCAGTAATATGCTTATGGGTTTCATATATAAATCCTTTCCATCACGATAGTATGCCGAGCCTTTTATGTAAGGTTGTAGAAAAGATCCCAGAAAGCAATACCAAATATTGATGTTATGATACACTATTTATCTTAGCGCTTGTGCTACATTTCGTGCTTCGTTCTTTATTACAAAATAATTATATGAAATAGGTAGCATTTAGTCATGTTTTACGTGACACGTGCGAAGCTCCTGGTTATCATGTTAGACTTGTCACTTACTTTTGTCTTCCATTGATGTCACGTAACAGGAAATTTGGTACATGTACGTGGGGCTTGCGAAACGGCAACAAGCGCTTCATGAGCCCGGTATGTTGTCATGTTGTTACAAAACACACATGCCATCAATATCATGTTTGCACCAGTCATATATCTTCGTCATTCATTCACATCTCGTAATACCAAATTTGGTATATGTGAAGTTTTGCGATATGTCATGTGAACGAAACCACCACAGGAGCAGGAAGACCATGACATGTAATTAATTCATGGCATTCATTACATACATGTCATAATTTTCATGTGATGATTAGTATAAGCACAGAAATGCTTATACTGATCATCATATATTGGTAATAATGGTGATGGTATAACATGCTCGTCTTACGATCATGTTATACCATATCAATTTTAGTATAGATCCAATTACCTAAACGACCAGGAAAGCTGAAAGTCGTAGGCGGCTAGATAGATAGATAGATAGATAGATAGATAGATAGATAGATAGATAGATAGATAGATAGATAGATAGATAGATAGATAGATAGATAGATAGATAGATAGACGGGGGAAGGGTGCAGACGGGAAGCTGTGACTTTGCCCCAGCTCCTATACAGGACATCTCAGCGTTAACGACTTCTGCTACTAAGCAGTTAGACGATGATTCGGTTCAGGAAATGACAATAAGTCACGATATTTCCTTTTTTTGGAGCGAGTCACTGGCATAATCCACCGTTTTGAAACTTTCGCGGTAACAGCGTGCGAAAAAAGAGCCTTGCTCGCACCAGTGAACTCGGGCAAGGCCGCTGGGCTAATTCCTCGCGGTGCTCGCACACCCTTACCACTCTCACCCCGGCGTGGTCGCACGCTCTGCCCCCTTTGCGTCATTTCCTCAATGAAAGATCAGGCAAGGCGTTTTTACAAACGTGTCCAATACCCGTAATACGATGGCTGAGCCGCTGTTTCATCCGCTTCAAACTTGTGCGCACTTCTTCCTCCGCAGAACGAGTATATTCTTTGTTCCTTATACACAGGAAACCAGACACGATAACGGCGCTTACATGGAGTGGGGGTTAAGCACTGCGCCGTGATCTCTACTGGGCTGCAGAAATTAGGTGCCTTTCTCCTCTTCCAACCAATACCACCACCATGTTGCGCGAAACCTTCTCGGCAGATACTGTCGCCACGCGCTAAGCTTAGTGGTGAACAAAGTGAACCCAAGCGAGCGTGCGTGAATGATTATGTCCTTTGGAACCAGAAATGATTTATAGGTGCGAATCAACACATAGATAAAGGGGTAAATGGGATAGCTATGCGGAGTTTAACGTTTCAAAACTACTATTTGATTATGAGAGACGCCGTAGTGAAGGGCTCCGGAAATTTCGACCACCTGGGGTTCTTTAACGCGCACTCAAATCTGAGCACACGGGCCTACACCATTTCCGCTTCCATCAGGAATGCAGCCGGCGCAGCCGGGATTCGATCCTGAGACCTACGGGTCAGCAGCCGAGTACCTTAGCCACTAGACTACCGCGGCGGGGCGAGGGGGTAAATACCAACATGTGTACACTGTAGCGACCATATTTCATGTTCCCGATGCCTCTATTCGTAAAAGCTCAGGCATGCGCACAAGAGCGGAAGCAAATGAGCTTACCTGGATTGGGACGAAACCTAATCACGTCCTATCAGCAAGAAAAGTGAAGTTATTCTCCTAAACAGACAATGGACAAACGTGGGTGTATTGGTCCCGTTTATTTTATATGAATAACCCCAGGTTATTCCAGAGTCACCCTTTTTTTACCTTTCCGGCATAATATTGTGTTATCCAGCAAATGTTCACGTACAAACCTCGCAATGATACGGCAGGTGCGAGCCTGTCCTGCTTCTGACTGAGAAGGCGTGCTATTGCAGGCGATTATTTATACGAGGGCCAGTTCGTCGAGTGTATGTCTATAGCTGCAGGTTGGCAGTAGCTTATACACAACCCAGACTGAACATTTCAAATACCGTCCTTTGGGGTTTTTAAATCTTGGCCGAACTGGCCATTCAATAAATGATCGTCTGTGATGGCACGCATTATCAATAACAAATTCAACAGGTTAGCATATAGCGTATGGTTGCAAAGCTTGCAAGTATGTATGTTCACACGTAACACTCGCATTTTTTGAAAATGTTGAGATGCGGTGGCTCCTTAGCTATTAAAGAGTCTATGCGTATAAAAAAAAGTGAACAATGTCATCGGCATTCCGTGGTTGCTTGTTAACGAGAATTTGTTCAGGTTTCATGCTAGCAACATGTGATTCAGTTTGCTTCAATTTAATTTAGACCCATTTTTATCTGTACTTTTGCGCATTTCTCACGCTATATGAAGTAAAATAGCGCAAAAAACACCTGTTTATCGCTCTCGCTTTGCAGCTGATAAATAATACTAACTGCGTAGCAACTAGCAAAACAGATGACGCTAGTAGGTTTGTTGTGCGCATAATGTCATGATCAAGAATTACTTTGTTGCTTGCGGTAATGAGCTTATGGCGCCTCTGTTTACTCTGCAATTGGATAAAGCCGGTTAAACACCCTTTTTTATGTTAGCACAATGCAGCGTTTTATAATTATATCATGTGCCATGACGCTTACGCGCGACAATATACCGGCGCACTGGCTTCCAAAGCCGTGGATGTTGTGCCGAAGTTGAGCAGTGATTATGGAGATCGGCTCCTGACCCGCACATCGCGGGTTGGATCCGAGCCGTGGTGGTCGCATTTTGATGGAGGCGAAGTGTTATAGAAGTCCGTGCACTTTACGATGTCAGCGCACGTTAGAGAGCACCAAATGGTCCAAATTTTCCGAGGCCTCCACTACGCCGCCTCTCATAATCATCCTGGATTTGGGACGTAAACCCCCAAGTAATATTATTAAAGCCGTGAAGGATCGCAGTGGCATCTTCTGGCGATAGTTTTAAAATTTTAGTAGCAGCGAGATTGCAAGAGGGGCTCGTAGCATAGGTAAAAGACGACGTCCTCATATATACAACGGCGCAACAAAAAAAAAAATAAACACGCCAGAGGTTTGGTTAGCGACAGCGAATTGCGCTCGGGAACTCACAATCCACGACATTTCGGGCTGCCTACTACTGCGTGGACGAGTTTCTTGCGTGTAAGAATCGCTCATCACCCGCACCTGTGCGGAGAAGTATGAGTTTCCCCGTGGACACTTGTATGCGTGTTTCACGTGATGGCCGCACTATTTGGTCGGCGCGAAGCAAGCGCACATCGAGGGCATGGAGGTGCCACTGCGGCGGGCATGCCACCTGGGCAGGCAGCCCAGCACGCTTTTGATCGCGCTATTTCGTCTTTCTCTTTTTGGTCTTCTCGCTGTATGTGCCAGTGCTACGGAATGCGTATTGTGCCTCCGTAATGCATCACTCGCATTATGGAGGCACCTTCTATGGAGCACCTACGCATGTGTGGTTGCAAAACAACGCGAAAGTGGGAATTTCGACTTTGACTGTTCTTGCGATAAAATAGGACGGCCGTAAAAAAAGACAATCTGCTACTCCATATAACGCAAGCGGTTCATACATGTCGAACTGGCGATATATCGACGCGCAAAAGAAATAAAAAAAGCGCCCGGTTGCTTCGTATTTCTCTGGATGTAACTTGGTGTCAATATATCTGACAATAGCCTATAGATTTTTTTTACCGGAAGAAAACCCTGCATAGAAGAGAAGATCACTGCGGTATTGATTTATGCCGAGGGGTGAAATAAATATCAGCCGCCCACAAGAACTCATTGGTAATGATGTTGCCGTTTTCTGCACAAAAGCTTTCTGGTCTACCGTGTGGTTATAACGCAAGCTTTACGAACACAATCCTGACGTGCGTAGCGTTCTGATGCAAATTGTTCAGCTTATTCTTAGTTTCATTATTGAATGAGCACACGCCTGCTGTCTTCTTCTTTTTTTTTTCGTGGACGCTTGTTTCTCTTCGCTATGTTCCTCTTTCTCACTGGGTAGGGTCGCAAACCGGATTTTCTATAGCCTCCCTGTCCTTTTTTCTTGCATCTCTATTTTTTTAAATGGGCCAAATGAGCTCCGAAAATAGCATCCAACATTTGCGTAAATATGCGTAAAACGATTACACGCGTTATTGACACCTGTCGTATTGTGCATGATTAAAATAAAAAACCGCATAAACATTTCAGATAGCTCACATGCACACCCAGTTGTGATGCCTTTATGTTTGTTTTGCGCCCGCATTAAAAAAAAAACGAACGCGACCAAGTTGCAAGAATATTTAGAAAACGCGTCAACAAAAAACTAGATTCATTGGCGGCAGTTTAAAAGTAAGCGACAAACGACGTTATGTGCAAGGCTCACTCGTGAAGCGTTCTCACACGAAACACTCAATTTGTAGAACGTATTAGCAGGTGATACTGGGACGAGATGTTATTAAAGTTTCTAGACACTCCTTGCTCAGGGTGAACGTGGGCCAGGCACGAAAGTCCCAAATAGGATCGTGCCACGCCAGCGTCAGCAGTGGCAACTAGTGAAGCGAAATTGAAAGGCGGACGTAAAGCCCCAACGCACTGTGTTCGCGCCCTGCTTGCAGACAGTACACAAGTAAACCGAGGTGTAATTTTCAATGCGACAAAATTAAGACACCCGATTGATAAGAATGAAATGGGAGCTGCACCACTGCATGGCCGAGGGAGCAATGAATCGAAAAACAAAAAGAGGCTGATCGTTGCCGTCGGAGGAAATGAAAGGTGACTCGCATCTGAAAGGCTACAAAAATAGTCGGCGCGAAATCGGTAACGGCATCATCGAAAACGCACAAAGACGCGCACGGGGCCGGTGTCGCTGATGACGGCACGTAGCATCCCGGACGGACGCGTGGCCCCGCACTTCCTTTGCCGGAAAAGAGAAATATCCTGCACGCCTCGCTCATTCGGAAATCCGTCGTTGTTTGTCCCCGGCCGAGTTGGGACGGTGCCCAGAATGGGTGGCTGCATCGTTCGGCGCCTTTTTTGTCGTGTCGCAATTTTATTTTATTCAACTTTTTTTACTGTCTTGGGTGGCGTCTCCGTCACTTTGGACGCCTTGCCGGGTAGAGCACGCACACCTTCGCGTGCGAGGCCAGCCGTGCATCGTGCTCTTCGGGGCGATGGCCATCGGTCGCCTACCGGTGAACTTATGCACATTTACAGCCGTGACTACTGGTGCTGCTGTATAGCATCAACGCCTCGAGGGGGGGGGGGCGATGGCTAGAGTTACACCTGCCAAAAGGACAGAATCTCACATCGATAGTCTGGGTGTCACATAACGTCCTTTTTTGTAGGCGAAGCTAAAGGTGTGAATAAGAAACGGCTCGCCTGTGTGAAAGTACAATCCCGTGCAAGAAGAAAATTATTGATGTCCCCGACCTAAATTAACAAAAATGCGTGACGCGGTGGTGTCCACCCAAGGTGTTCCTCTAGTTGCACGGGACAAACGTTAATGAACGTGAAAGCCCTTGAATGAACATTTCGTTCGTGCGCTTCCGCTATTGAGAAGACTGTAGGTGATGACAACGAGTACATATAATGTGTAAGCCTCTCAGTGGTGCAGCTTTCTGTGCCTAAGGAGGAGTGAAGGCATGACAAACCATCGCTTAGATTCGAGAAAACAACCTGAATTATTGACTTAAAATATTCTGACTCTTCGATTTCACTCAAAATATTATATCAGCGTCGATTTTTATTATATTCTATTTTTGAGAATAATGACATGTATACTTCTCTCGTTTTGTTTCATTTTTATCACTGGTTCATGTGATTTTAATTAAGAGTCACATGACGCCAGAGTGATGACCCTACCCTAAGTTAACAGGTAAACGTCTAAAAATGGGATGCCAGCCTTGGTAAATAGTTTTTGTGCATGTTTGTAAATTCAGGTCAAACAATAAAGCTATTTTACCATATTGCCCTAAGTAGGTTAAAAAGACATCAGCCAAATAGGAATTTCATGAATTTACATTTTCTATAGCATTTAGTTCTCATAAATACCATATAAGAGCGCAGCAACAGATATAGCCAGCGCCAGCAAGCGGTGGCTGGAAACTGGGCGCCTATTTCACTCTCCATAATATATTCAAATAATATCTTTCTGCGGCACATGTATTCAAAACAAGGTGAAGGCACTATTCTCCGATTACTTGAGTTGTCCTCGATAGCAAAACTGTCCTTGTTTACACACACTATTGCGCAGTTGATCGAATGAAATACTGATTGATTTGTGGGGTTTAACGTCCGAAATACTACTTTTATATTAAATGCACGTTGCAATGACGAAGGTGCATTACCTCTAAGGGTGTACAAATTTAGGGGTATTCCACGTGTACGCATACTCTGTTCATTACGTCGTGGATTCCGTCAGTCGTCCTTCGCGTCCGCAACCAGTTTGGCAAGCGTGCCTTCCATCTCTCAGCGAACAACTAGTCATTCTTAGAAAACAAGTTGGAAAAGCCAACTTGTGGTTACGTGTTAAGCGTGTGAAGTAATGAGACGCGTCTTCTATGCGAGGAGAAGGGAAAAAAATAATAGGCGCGAGTGCTCTTGTCCTTGGGAAGCATGAGCCAGTCAAGTAACTCGCTTGAAACGCCCGGCGGAGAAGCAAGCCGCACGATGCGTCCACAACAACGAAGGCACAAGCGAATCGGATAACTTAACCACGCGTGTCACAGCAGCAGTACTGCGCTCGAGATATTTCGATATAAAGTGAGTGGACGAGGAGGGAGGGAAAGTAATTTGGGAGGGAGATAAGTGCACTGCTTAGGCGGGAGCAGGTGCTTTGGTTCAAGGCGAGAGCCCACTGTATGGCCCGCCCCGGGCGGCTCTCCGGAGCTTTCGTGTCCCCGTCCTAAGTGCCGTGGGCTTTCCCCGAATCCGGCCGATGCACCTCCGGTGTCGACAGGAGGATTTTGTCTCTGTCTTGGTGGCAAACCAAACATCGGCCAGGTCTGTGACTGAGACCCGGTTTTTCCCGTCAATTTGCCACGCGCTAACGCGTCCCCTCCTCTCCTTTTCAGCGAACGCTCGTGCTTTCTCTTTCAAGCGAGAGCCGTTCTCCAAGGTCATTGGCTTCATTCACCGGACGATGTGGTCCTTTGTTGGCGCCGCTACTCTCACCGTCGGCATAATTTGAGCTTGGCCCACGCCACCACCTGTGGTGTTTGTTCTCTGCCTAAGCGTGACTGTGTGTAAAACTCGATGCTAAGTTGAATGAGAGACACCCGATAACCTTATAGTTTCGTTGCTCTAGGTTTCGCAAGTTGTCATGTAATGATATATGTTAAGTCACACGCTGGGATACTACACTCGCCTGCTGAGGTCCATAGATTTGACCTATCTCCACAAACAATAAATATAAAGGCAAGCTGTTGAGGCCATTGCCAAGTAACACACGTAAAGCGCAATGCCCGGGGCTCCTACCTTATTGATTGTTAGATATGTAGAGTTTAACGTCTCAAAATCACCATATGAATAAAAGGGACGTTGTAGTGAAGGGTTCCGAAAATTCAGACCACTTGGGGTTTTCTAACATGCACCCAAATTTGAGAATATGTGCCTACAGCATTTTCGCCTCCATTAAAATGCAGTCACCGCAGTCGGGATTCGACCCGTGGCCTACGGGTTAGCAGCCGAGTACCTTAGCCACTAGACCACCACGGTGGGGCCGGGGCTGCCACTTGACGTTCTCTCCAAACCAGGGTCCCATATATAGACTACCTTAGTTACATTTGTCATGAAATGCCGTATTAATAAAGCACTGCGAGTGAGTTTAGGTCTTGACTGGTCATAAAAATGAATGACTATCTTCTATTGGAGTCGCGCATCATTCGAGGGTTAACATGCAATGATCAAATGCTTGCATGTGCTATGTGGCGAGCCTCCATTGCTACCTGAGGAGGCTCGTAGTATTCCTAGACAGGGCGGTTTCACGTACACTGCCGGGGTTGGAGTGCCTAACTTGTCCATTTGTTTTACGAACCTATAATCCGCTGTATATCCTTGTTAGTATAATGGCACGATAGATATAGCGATGTACTTGGTAGCGCTAGATAGCCATGTTTTTATAATAAAAAATAAATGAAATATAGGTTAATTGAATACATAAATAAACAAGTGCACAAGAAAAGTAAACGCAACTAGAAAAAGGTCGAGGCGCAACTCAATGTCTGCAAAAATGAAGACAACCATGTAACGAGTGTCGCTTCTATCATTATATATTAAGGCCGTGCTCATTTCAAGAATAATACATGGCAGACGCCTAGTACATTTAAGCAAAGTTCTTGAACTTCTGAAAGGTGAGCACTGCGCATGGCCTAACCTATCTGCACGAGCTCTTGCACCGTGTGGCTCAGAAAGCTTACAAAGGACACGCGTGCAGGCTGCTTGGTTGATTGATCAGGAGAGTGCATGATATTTCCTATTAACATATGAGTGTACACACTGAAATGCCGAAAAATTATACAAAATCATGAAACATTGATTTGGTCTTTCAGCATCGTGTAGGAAGGCACGGTTCTATTTTGTGCAAAAGATAAGAAAACAATCGCAAATGATCACCCAGTAATCGTGACCATCATCCAATTCCATTGGAAAATGGGTATATATGTTTACCTGTTTAGATTGCACCTGCAAAACCACCTGCGAATTATTAAAACACCTATACACAGTTCAAAGAGAAAGCCGAATGGGATTCTTTACGCGTATTGTTTTGGTGTGCAAAATTTTCGCAATTACAAGTGCCATGGACAAGATTAGCATGCGCGTTCGAATTTGTGGCCACTCAGACCTGTTTTATACTGACCTCTAACATGAAGGGGACTGATAACCAAATTTCATGGTATATATTTTCTTTAGCGCAACGGAAAGCTTACCGGTTGGAGTGTCTATTTGTGGAATGGTTACGTGGAAAACGCCGAGAAGCAGTTGCAAACAGATTTTTTCTTTAATTTGAAGTAACATATACGCGTGACAACGCATGTTGCAAACAGCGAGGGCGAGAGCAGTTTGTGTTCGAGCATCATACATTACTGCACATGCGTGGCTTGACGTGGTCCACTGGTGGCCGCGAAGGCAGCACCGTTTCTCGCCATGCGGCTCCTTTCACCTCGTAAGTAGCACAGAATAAAGCGATGAAAGATAACAGTAAGAATACTTTTAAATATGGCGCGCATCACAGGATCCGCGTAAGTGACTATGTCCAGCAAGATATTCGACTCCATAGTTAGGCTTCAAGTCTCTCCACACGGCCGCGCGACAAACCATTTTTTGTTTTTACTTTTAATCATTGTTTAAAATTGTAATATTCACAACCAGAAAATGGTGCGGAAACATGTCACCGTATTTCCTGGTCATTTTCTTTCCACCAAAGTGTAAACGCAAGTTCTACCAATTTATTGGTCCTTTTACGACCACGTGCGAATAGAAGAAAAAAATAATAAAGCACATGAGAAAACTGCAACTAATTGCCAACAAAATTTGTTTAAATTATGAGTCCAGTCTTTATAGAAGTTTGTCCAGAAAACCCTATACATCAGACAAAAATATGATACATTGCAGTGCTCCACAGTATGGAAGAACCTAAGAAGAACGATTTTTCAACTGGCCCCGTATATATTTGCAATGGGGCGAAATTTCGACAAATGTGCAACATGAGAAGTTGGCGAACGATTGAAAGGGTTTTCGTCAAACAATATTATTTCAAGTCGGCGGCCCCTGAAATTGATGCTATGCGGATGGTCATTGTGCCGTGATGCAAGGATACTGCTACACATGCGTTGAGTGGGCCGAGAATGAAATAATATTGATACCAACAACAAATAAGGAAGAATTGGCTAACAGTGAATATTATTTAACATATGTCTATATGAGACTCAAAGTTTACGATTCACTTGCTTCTACTATCGTTATATCTATGGCATAACCTTGAGTCACTGCTCAAATTTAAGTGAATGATGTTATCAATTTTACATAGACAGTCATTTATACTTAACTGTCTGGATCGCGTATCGTGCTAAAATAACTGTTGCTGTAGCACAAAAAGCGCTCCATTTATTCTGACTTATCAATGAGGACATGATTAGATAGAGGTATGGGAACCTTAGATGTAGGGAAGACGTTTTTGAACCGTTATATATATATTTAGAGAACCACGAGATGGTTAGATTATATTCCTCAGGACATAGCCGAAGATTGTAGAAGAGTGAAGAACTTGTATTGAATGCATCTCATTTGCGTTTATATACCCATGTTGTCGTAAAGATCGCCAGCGGCTCGATGGCGTTGAACACCACTAATATCCTTCAGAGAAGGTAAAACAAAGCAATAACCAGCTGATGACACCACCTGAAAGAGTAGTAATGATAATAACATGGCTAAAACTGGCCCCAGGATTACAGTTGGTTTTTTTCTGCTGTCAGTGATGAATAGAGCGGACTTCTCTACTTGTGATACTCATAGCCCGCTGTGTTAAGTGCACCTCTCGTGAATTCTTTCTGAAGTACTAGTCCACCGAAATGCGCTTGCGGCTTTCTGCGCAGCCGGGAAAGAGGGCGGCAAAACTCCCGGCATTTCTCTGCATCTCTCTCTAAAATAAAAGCTCCCCCCCCGCCCCCCCCCCCCCAAAAAAAAAATCATGATGCCCAGCACCCTTCCTACTACATTTGCGAAGTCTCCATAATACTACACGTACAAAACGAAAGTCACGTCCGTCCAAGAATCCACGTATTCTAATTTATACTGATATGTTTCTAGTTCGAATTTACTTTACCGATAGTGCGAAAGGCGCACACACATGTTTACGAGGAAAGCTTGTAGGTCCTAAACGAGGGGTGGTTACTTTTCACTTTCCCGTTCGCCACTTCAAGCCCTTTCAAGGGCAAATATCATTTTCAGTCTTGATTTTAATTATTCACTGTTATACTTCAGCTAGAATGTCCATGGTAGCAAGAATGCCAGTTTATGAAATTTAGTGCTTGAAGTTGGCATCCATTGAACCGTGAAGGCCTAATAAAAGCACTGGGGTGTTGAGTACATTATTGCTAGCCTGTTGCAAGCATCGCATTATATAAAGTAGTCTGGCTTCTAAACTTACTTTCCATCTTCAATATAAGGACAATGTTTGAACCAAGCACGCTTGCTCTAATCACATGCGGAGGCATTAGCTCAGTCATCTATATATGACTTTGAATTTTGTAAAACCTGTAGAAATAACGAAAACGCGTCGATTTGCAATTGAAAACAACAACAACAAAAACCGCTGCCGCTCTTATGACGCACAACAGCTCTTACAAATAATTTAGCACAACAACGTGCCGTAAACCGTACCTGAACGAGAATCAAAGCATTTAGCCAAAAAAGTGCTCGTGCGAGCGCGCATCTATGCGGTCCTTGTCGATCGGTAGGCGTGTCCCGCAGCCGCTCCCCAGACCAGCAAGCGTGCCATGGCGCTGCTCGGTGGCAGCGGCACGGGACGCCGCCGCTTGGCTGCGGATACCGGCGGGGAAGCGGCGTGGACCACGACGAAAGTTAATGGAACCGGCGGACTCACCAATTTCATGGCGCCTTTGTTTACAGCCGGTACTCCCGGTCTCCAGACAACGAATGGCAGAAAAACGACAGGGCTTGAAGAGCAAGGGACGACTTTCAAGGTCTTCTCCGAGCCGCTTGGTTTTTATACCGGTTGCCTGTTGCCCCACCTCTCCAACGGAAACGCGAGAGGGTAGGGGCTCACGGACGGGGCAAGAGGACAGATCTCCGGTCGTTGGAGAGGGCTCAAAAGAAAAAGGGTTTTCCCGCCGGTTTGACGCCTCTCTCGCCATCGATGTTGCTGCGATTGCACACCGGTGTGTATGTGCACGTCTATAGCGTGCACGTGTGAGTCAAAACCCTCTCGTGACGTTTGGTGACCGCGGCTTACTTGAGGGAAGGATGTGGCGGGTGAGTGCAAGGGCTGCCCGGCCGATTTCGTACGATAAGGTGCAGAAACCTCACCACCCTACGCACCAAATTGGCAGTTACAGTACATGAGACCGAAAGTAGAGCCGAGATTATTATCAGTGACGAAGGAAAATGAAATGAAGATCTAAAATAGGGCACCTGTAATTATCTTTCGTGGCTGAAATAACATCCCAAAGCATATGATCTGCTCTTGCTCATCCTTCACACCGTCGTTTCAGTTGCCGTCTGCGGGTTTGCGTAAACTAGGATTTGTTCACTCCTAAACGACAAAGAGCCGCTTGTTTGAATGGACAGGTAAACTGCTCAGGGTGGTGACATGCCAATGAGCTCTCAGAAAAACTGTTTAAACGCAGGAGTCTTCGACTGAGTGTCTTGCAAGGTTGACTATTCATAGAATTGTCATATGTAGCTAGCAGTGGTTTCCCAAAAAGAATATCACTGTCTAAACAAAGCTGAACAGAAATAAAAAGTTTCAGCAGTTGGTTGTCAAAGAGAGGTCCGCGCAGCAATTTTAATGGTATGCAAAACCTATTCACGAAAAAGGACAAAAATGCTTTTTTTCAGGCCCACTATGCCCGAAAAACCACCTTTTTTGTACGCTTCAACGCATAACTTTTTTACATTGCGGTGCGGTATAGACTTATTTGTTCATCTCCTTGAGATTACTGTAAAGCTTTCGTTGCAGTTTCCTACAGCTTATGCACGACCAACAGGCTTTTTTTTTAGGTTTGCATTGTTGAAGAGCAAACAAAGCTAGGAACAGTTTGAACGTGGTTTCCACCCACTGAACTTGTTGACAAGCTGTCGAGACCAAACTGTCGTGGTGCTTTAGTTTGACCATTCATTGCCAGTCATAATTGAAAGGCCTGCATGCAGCGTTCATTTCAAATTTAAAGCTGCATATTGTGTTGTTTCATGACTTCACCTCTTTTCTCTCAATTCAAGGGGTTCCTCATCGCATCCACCAGCCCACAAGGGGTCCCAAAACATCCATTATTGAGAACCACTGCTCTATCAGCACTGTAGTCACGATCACCGTTATTTGAAAAGGAACAATGTAATGGTCACATGAAACTAACAAGTAATGTTTCGCTGTCGTGGCATGGTTAACAGAAAAAAACAGACATCATCAGAAGTTTTGAGGACGTGGTGTTCAATCTGTAAAAAAGCTCTCCGCCGAATGCGTGTGCTTGTGTGTGTGTGTTTTCCCTATTTTCATAACTTGAAAGACATTCACTTTCTTTTACTCTGGGATCATGTAACTTGTTTTGTAACAGTTTCACAAAAAACAATGATTTCCAACCGCTAACGTGAATTTACATTCAGATTCAGCAAATAAAATCTTTACTGGGCAAACAATTAAAGAATTGTGGATAATGACAGCTGATGTTCATGATGTTATATTTTAGAAGGGGCATCTGTAGATTTTCGTATTAAGTTTTCGACCAGCACTCTCTTACACAGAGCTGCGATTACATCTCTTGCTGCAGTCAAACCTTCAAGGACTTTTCATAGCTTTTTTTTTCTCTCTAGTTATTAACTGGAGGACCCAGCGTGCAGCCGAAAACAAGAAGTTACCTTGTATGTCCGCGACCTAATTCCAGTCAAAATTTGAATTGTTTGCCAGCCTGGTGATTCATCCGGTGGTTTCATTATTCCCGCTCGAGAACGCTCGCTTAAATTCAATTATCTGTGACGTGCTCCAATGGCACAGAAGCTCCGGTCTAGGAAGGAGCACTTTTTTTTTGTTTTGACACTCGGTACCTTCTTTCGAGCGTTGGTTGCGTCGTTCTCTTGTAATATGATTATGCGTGCTCTTTTGGTCGTTTCTATCTGGGAGAAATCTTGCTCTTTGCCCTGTGTGTTGAGCAGAGAGCGCAAGTACGCAATTGCTAAGTAATCGCCGAGGAGCTGCTTCTTATTGCTTTGTGTAACACCGATACTCGCCTAAGGGTCGATATCTTGTGCCGAGAGCGTATACAATAACCAGAACTCACAATAAGATTGGTAACAATACGCTTGATTTCGCGGAGAACGCCTTCTATCCAAATTCTTTTCGTGCGCGAAGCTGCTTGCCGACGCGATGCGCATGCGTCCATGGGCTGAGCTGCACGGAATTTGACCGTTGCCGAGATATCGTAACATGCATATAGTAAGTAGGCACTACACACTGGAAATCCTTCAGTCTTTTTTGTGGTGGTGCTTGTCAAGAAAAAGTCTCAAGGTTTTCAATATCTTTCCAAAAAGAAAATGCCATTTTCGTAACTGCTGGGCTCCACTCGACAAAACCTTCAGCATACAGAAGTGCCTAACGCTTAAATACCCGTGACTTCTACCACGTCGATAGTTATAGCACGAGAACAAAGTGATGACACAGAGACAAGAGCTCGTCTCCTTCGTGTCCTTTTTGTCTCAGTGTCGTCGTTTTGTTCCCGCGCTATAACTATCGTCAGGCCATACCAACTAGCCCAAGCTGCCATACTGCTATATACCACGCGTTACGTTGCGTCTGTAGACACGGAACAAGGTAAGGGAAGCAGCGAGTTTGCTTGAAGGGCTTTTGAATTTTATATATAGCCTTATAATCACTTAGGTTTATTCTTGTATGACCTATTATATTCAAATATGAAAATCAGATTTTATAGTACAGTTTAAGGACAAACTACCCGGGGCAAAGCATATGAGTGCACGATGACATAGAGAGAGACAAAGTAAAAACAAACAGCTTGCTGCGTTTACTTAGAATACAAGACTGCAGATCAACAAATAATGAACTTTCGCCACTTAATTCACTCACTACATTGGAGTCCAAAACGATAGGAATGCAAAGAATCGACAGCAGAGCGACAAAATGTCACTGCTTTGCCGAAAAGGCGAAGCAATGAACGCGATAGGAACAAACAGGAAGGTCACGCACAGAATGGCAAGCAGACAGAAACGTTCCCCACAATTCTCACACACAAACTACGCACGAAACGTACTCACTCACAGGTGCAGACCAACGCGAATAAGTGTCGCAGTTCTTACTTCGCTGTGTCTGAAAATCACACTCTTTCCCCATACGGAGACTGTGCAACAATTGCAGCTTCCTTTGTGCGCCCGGCAACTACAACAGAATCATTCCGAGGAAAGCTATAGGCCAGCCAAAACGTACAATCTGCCCCACCGCCAGATAAGGGCGCGCGATCGAGCGTCCACCTTATACTCTCTGTGGGGCAAAATACGCGTGGGAGATTAGAGCGTGCACCGCCGTACGCTCAATGTGCCATCTTGTTGGTAATGATGAAAACACGAACGTCCCCCCCCCCCCCCCCCCCCCGAGACGCCCATCACCAGCGGTAAGTGGTAGATATAAAGAGCTCTCCGTTGGAACGTTGAAGAAGGTACCACTCGATGGCTCAGTGGTGAACGCCTCACACTCACGATTCGGAGGTCCCACGTTCGATTCCTCGCACCGGAGTCTTCTTGTGGATTATTTTCCTTTACTGCATTGATATATATATATATATATATATATATATATATATATATATATATATATGGCGAGTGACGGTTACGCCCACGTCGACGCGCTGGTGGCAAAATCCAGCCTAGAGTGTCCATATAATTACCATCGCAATAAAACAGGCTCACCCACGCTGCTCAGGTAGGGTGACGTGGCGTCGCAGTTACTGAACGCGGCACACAGAACTACTGCTTTTACGAAGGGTTAAGGTGAAAGTAATGCATTAGTGGCGCAACAAAAGAAGGGAAGTGAATGTTTAAGTGAGCGGCAAACTATAGCTCTGACTGTGAGTTCGACGAAGCTAACGCTCTATGCAAAAACTTCATTTTCGCTGAATGACCTTGCTTTCTGCTGCAGCAAAAACTTGGCAGTGAAAAAATTCATACCACGTAGTCATTGCAATCCATATGAACAAAGTACCCTTAGAGAAAACTAGACGCACTGCAATCACTATGGGCCTGCATGCTCCCACCTCACGTCGTTGAAGTCTCGGCTGCTTGAACATTTTAGTACCAAGCGATTGGCGTATAATACCACGTACGATATTTTACCATAATGACTTCCCAGAAATCCCGCTTACTTAGAAGCGTTTTTTTTCTAACGCAAGTTTTCTTTTCCTTCATTTCTTTTTATTTTGTCACAGCCGAGTTATCTATATATACAGACAGATTCGCTTTACCATAGCCACGTGTATATGTACCAATAACGCTTGTGTAAGTTATCAAATATTACTTTATCGCGACTTGATAAAGAGAGTGACTCCAATACGAATGTGAAAAAAGAGAGATAAAAACTAAAGAAAAGTGCGTCAAATTCGCATGAAACAAAAACATATGATTGATAAGTGGGATTTAACGTCCCAAAACCACCATATGGTTGTGAGAGACGCCGTAGTGGAGGGCTCCGGAAATGTCGAGCACCTGGGGTTCTTTAACATGCGCCCAAATCTGAGCACACGGGCCTACAGCATTTTCACCTCCAGCCTCAAAAAGAGCTTTGGGGAAAGAAGCAAAAAATTATGCACGATCGCGCATGAATTAGGTGTCATTGCGATAAAACGAGCACGACAAGAACAAGACCAAAATAGAAGAAAAATGAGAAGTGTGGAAATTATACTTAGAGCTAATCAGTGTTGCAAGATGCTACCGAGAAATTGAGCAAATATCCATCACAAAAGAAGCCCAAAAGATGTGGAAACATAATGAATTTTTTTTCCATTATTGAAGATATTTTTATTTAGAATAAAACATGCCACTTAAGTACAGAAGGCATTCTAAGGAATTACCTAATTGTTTCGTTCAGTGAAAATATGCGCAACTATGAATGAAAGCGAATACCTACTTTTAACATTGTCTCCAGGATAGCTTCCATTAGGTGGAAGATATGTTCGCCAGTCCATGACTAACGTTACTTGTCGCTTTTACCAACGTATGTGTAACTTCAATACTTAACTACTCAAAATCACCGACAAACACTCTATTAGTGAAGAAAAACGCTCCTTAGTGAATGCGATTATCACTTCATATCCTATATATGCTTGATGATAAAATTAAAATAAGCCTTCCTTCTCGCCCCTCCTCAAAAAACGAAAAAAAAACACACCTAGTGACTGGACACTACTGCTAGGGAATCAGTGAAAAAGAAAAAAAAACCAAAACGAATTGTTATAAGCCAAATTGGCAACTCGGCGAGAATCAAGCATTATCAAGACAATATTTTGATAATGTTTTTTTAATCATATTCTGCACTGGGGCCTAACTGAAGTTTACTCGGAGTGAGGGCACAAGCAGTGTATACGTGCCATTATATATATATATATATATATATATATATATATATATATATATATATATATATATATATATATATATATATATATATATATATATATATAGATAAATATATATTTCTCTAACACTTTAACTTAGTTTTCACCACTACTGCCAACTGTTGAAGTGAAATCGCAGAACTTTACAACGCCGAAATGTCGGTTTTCCGCTTCTGCACCATGTCTAAAAAGTGGCCTCAGCAACCCCATGCGAATTAGCGTGCCGTGGCTCGCACATGTGGAGAAGTGAAATGCGCAGCTGCCTTTGCTTTTAATAAAGAACGAAGACACAAGAAAGGATTATTTTAGGGCAAACGTTGATGGCTTTTTGCTCGTGATATCTGTTTATTTGTTTGATGTTTGTTCCGGAGAACTCAAACATTTCTCGTGAAAACGAAGCCAACGTTAGGTGAGCCAACATATATGTGGCACGAACACATCTTGCAGGACGTTTATACCGGAGAGATCAAACGCGACACTGCGGCACTCGCGCCGTCGTCCGCTTCTCCCGCATGTCACTGAATGTTCTTGTCTCTGACACTCTCCAGCATTCATTATTTCCGCCCCATCCTTCCCGAGAAGTGGGTCCCGTAATCGCAGCGGGAAGTGAGCCAGAAAGCTTCCTTATTCAACACCTGTTTCGCGGCTTCTAGAAACAACGAAGGCGGGCTATATCCACTGTCATCACTGCTGAGGTCAGCAGTGAAGCCGATAAAGTAAACCGAAATCATCGATACGTCAAAACAGTCAGGAACCGGAATCGAAAGAGATCCCGCGAAGTGGTCACCGTCATTCCAGGGAAATAACGTTGCGCCCCGCAGGCGTCACTCTGGAATTGCGGGAAACGACAGCTCCGCAATGGGATTTCCTTGCCGACGCCACGATACGCGTGGCACGTGCGGCGGACATGTGAGCGGTGCAACACCGGTGACGCCAAGTATTCCTTTGTGCACGACCACATAAGCTGAAGGAAAAAAAAACACTAACACAATGGCAGTAAACCACGCGTCAGGGTTAACTGCTATGAATGATGAGGTATCAGAGGAAAGTACGAAACGTAAAGTCGAGATATACGCGCGCATTAGGTTCGAGTGTGGAAGCACTCCGAATCATCTATTACCACAGGATGCATTGAATGGCCGCCGCATGTACAGCACTCTCTTTAGGTTGGCATAGACTCTCTTTAGGAGATTCGTGGTGCTCACGACCTTGAAAGAGACAGTCTCTGCACGACTCTCCAAAGGAAGGTCGCCGTGCTTCTCTAAACGGAGGGCTGCACACACGGCTCTAATCGGATGTGTATAACAGGACAGTAATGAGATGCTTTGTTTTTTTTAGCACGCAGTGTTCTTTTAAACGTCACATAGAATAGCCTAATGTAAGAAGAGCACCCTTCAAACGGCCATAACAAATCACCAGTGAGACGTAGCAATGCAGAGAGTGCCTCGCGGAACATGACGATAAGGTTAACCAACCCCAAATCGTAATAACAAAAAAAACAACGCACGCAAAGAAGGCAACAAGTGTAGTTGTTTGTATAGACCCAATTTTTTTAGATCAGAGTTGTATAGACGTGAATATTCAGCACTTGCATGGGGCATTCATCCTTTGTAGGGGAGGCTGGATCAAATGGGTGACCCCAATACCATCCGGCTTGTCCTCATTGCATAATATCCGCTATTGTTCACGCGCCATCAGTTGTAACGTAAGCGATTCCGCCGCTCTATATGCTGGTTCCGCCGCCATTTGATCACTGGGGTGAAAATTATGTGTGGTAACTCTAAACGTGTGTACAAGGGTGAAAGTATTTCGCTATATATACTGAGGCAGAAGGCAGTGGCGTTCGGTTTTCGCATACGCCCGCTTGCCCTTTTGCTAAATATCATTTACTGTCGCGACTGGCGCAATCTGATTTTTAGCGGAAGGGATCTCTTTTGGGCGCCGTATAATGCATCAGGGATGAAGAAATGCGCTTCACGTTCGCACAAACATTTCAAGTGCTATGACAAATAAACAGAGTACAATTGAGTGGTTGTTCTGCTAAACAGCGTGCGGCAGTGATTCCGCAGTTTATCTTCAGCACCAGGCGCATCCCATGTTAACTCCATAGTGACCGGAAATTTAACGTCATTCGTTTAGGAAGCAGGAGTAACTTTTATGAAAGACAGAAGATCTGTGTTTGAAACAAGTGGTGTTAATACCTGCCTACAATGGAAACTCGACGGCCCTCAGTGCTTTCCTTGTGAGCTCTTTAGTTACCGTTCTCTGGCGTTTATTTTAAAGAGATCAACTAGTACACTGTGCCGGTCGGTGAGGTACTACATGAAGAGAAAATAAAAGTAAAAAAATGTTGCTGTATCAAAAGAAGAACAAGTGTCATGGAGAGAGAAGGAGATGCAGAGAGGGGGGATGGGACAAAAAGTTGAGAAATAGTGCTTCACGCAATTGTTGGGGCTCCATAGCAAACACACTCGCATTGTCACCGCTATTGCACAAAATTTGCTTGCGTAAGTTCGCATACGAAACAAAGCATATGCTTACTGGAAGTACGCTTATTGGAAAGAATGCGTATATAGGCATAAATGTAGGTAATTCCAAATATATACTCACAGAAAAAATAAAATTAACAACGTTACTCAGCGTGAGTGAGTGCGTGCTTTCTTCTCCGAGTTTTCTATATTTTTTGGGCAAGGAACACACATTTTTTTTCAACTTGCGCTACAGCTGCGGCTCAAATTGCAGTGCCGTCCAGTAAAGAAGAGGTGCCGAATGTAATGAAAAGGCACATTGCTGCCTGGTACAGGCTGCTGGTTTCATGCAACATCGAGGCCAACCAATGCTTATTAAGGCTGTTCGCTTTATAAGACGCCAAGTCATTAAAAGAGCGAAATATTGATTCACAAGCAAAGATGCATTCACCCGTTATATAGCCCTCGTCTTTCGCCAGCGGCGAAAAAGCATAGATCCTACACGAGGCACGTGGCCGCCACTGCACAGAGCACACGTTATAATCATTTACGAGAGCACGCGGAGCTGTTACCATCGACAGAAAGGAAGAAACTACGACAGGGAAAACAAATCTTAAAATTTATTATAGCGATGGCCGAGCAAAGACTGGAGTCAAAAAGTTCTCTGCATTTTTGTTATTTACGAGTGGGCAGAAGTAAGGACCATCAAGACGCTGAAGTTAAACTTCAGATTGCATATGCCAAGCCGGTGATCATTACTAATATTCTAGATTCTTATTGATGAAGAACTTTTCGAATCAAGCAGCTGAAGAGCCAGGGTACGAACAACATATTTTTTTGTGTTTACACTTGACAGCTATGAAACTGGGCAAACATAAAATTGCAATGGTGATGTTGGCACATGAATTAGACAGCGCATGTAGCCATGGTAAACAGCGTAATAATGCCTATCACTTATCATCGACGAAAGTGCTTACTCTCCTTGACACTGTTGACCTCCCTATGAAAACGTAATTATCTGTCAATGTGTCAGCGATGTCACAAAGCTAAATGCACGAAAGGCTATTAAGATCCACGATCATTGATTTATTCAGGATGTCGATGCTTTCCCAATGAGTACAAGAATAGAAAGGAACATGAACTGAATTCACAGTTTTTCGTTCGTAAAAGCTGCTTGGCGCAGACCGACCTGCGTCAAGAATAGCACTACTAGAATTTCGTGTTTTGCCGCCCATTTGCTATTACGAAGAATGCAAGCGGACCTCATCAACATTTTGACTGATTAATTTTGTTAGTTGAGCGCAGTGATGTTGTGACATTCGTTGTGTGAAGTAGAAGTATGAAGTGGTTAATAAATAAATGGTTACAAAATAATAATTTTAGCTGGTCCACTCACCTCGTTCTTCACTGAAAAGCAGCCCTAAAGATTTTCCGAGGTCAGTGAATAGAATGAAAATCACTGGGCACGATCCCTGCACACTTCCGTCATTTATGCACTACATTCTTGAAATGTGCGCAGAATTCTCACAAATGAACTCTAGCAATCACCAGGAACCACCACTCAATTTATCATCCAAATTATTGATCACATTATGTACTATGCATGACATGCACGCTCAAGGCATTCCGCAATGAATTATAGAGGACGGCGATGGTAGCGTGCAACATGGGGGAGTACGTTCCTCGTGAGCTATAGTCGAATACAAGTTACAAACTAACAGTAAATACTGGCTGCGCCAACTGATATAACTATCACACCCAGAGAGAATTCACTTAGACATTTCATACAATGCACCTTTCTAGAAATCGCAGCGTCACGCCTTCCCCTGGTGGATCGGCGCTGGAGCATTATAGAAAAGCGGAGCGCCGGCGGCCAGATGACGACACTATCCCGCTTTTGCCTGCTTTCATCGTGCGCCGTGAGAGGTTTTGGCTGGTGTAAGGAGCTGCTATTGTGAAGAAACACTTCTTCTGATCGCCCTGATTTTCATTCACGCATACTAGACCATGTTGTTCATCGCAAATAACCGGAATTATCACTGAACATGCCGAGTAAGGAAAGCGGTGGACACGTTGGCTCAGTTCTGGGATGTGATAATACGTGGAAGTCACTGGACGTTTCATTCGTTGCTTACCCACCTCGGTGGTCGACTAGATGAGGTACTCGGCTGCTAGCCCGCAGGTCGCGGGGTTGAATCCTGGCCATGGCGGCCGCATTTTCGATGGTGGCGAAAATGCTTTAGGCTCGTGTGCTTAAATTTCTGGAGCCATCCACTACAGCGTCTCTCATAATCGCATAGTGGTTTTGAGACGTTATAACCCCAACATTTATACTATTCGTTCATTGCTTGGTGCTACTTCATGACTTCGATGTTTTTGGTGCTGCAGCTAAGTTGGACCTTTGTTATCTGTGTCCTCCCTTTAATTACGGGGCTGGGATTTTGCACCTGCAGCTTACCCTGTTAATAACTATGCGAATTTACTAAAACGAGAGGCTTAGATACCTCGTTGAAAACGCACAGGGTACCTTATACATCCACTTAAGACGATTCAGGTGAAATCCATCTTCTTTTTTCTTCTCAGTCGATGTACTGATCCTACCGCGCCAGTCTATGACTGTCAGCAGGATTTTTCCGTAGTTGCAAACCCGTCTTGCATCGAGTCTGGAATAGAGCACGGGTGTAGCTTGGGCATGGGCAGGTGCCGGTAGGGCTTGAAATGAGCCAGTGCCCCTTTTGCATCCACCGGCTGCCGACCCAGCCCAGCACCATTCACACCACCCTTTGAAAACTTGCTGTACCTAACAAGGTTTGCACTGCCTCCTAAAATCGGAGGCACTGCAAAACTGATATTGCATTGCCTTCGTGATCAGACAACATTGCATTAAGCTCGGATGTCATGCGATGACGTGTTCACGTGAAGTCACGTGATGTCTTGATTACGTCATAATTTTTGGCGATGTCTGACGTCATATATGTCGTCATCACATGATGGTTTTTTTTCGATCACTTGACGTCGCCGACGCGGGACGCAATTGGTCAGGTTGCACGTTCGATAAGGCATCTAAGGTTTTCGCCTAAAAACGAAAATTGACCGTTGGTGGCTTTGGCGCCCCACGGCGTCGGCGTCAACAGGAGTGATGCAAAAATCATCGTGTGATCACGTCACCACACGACGTCATCGTGAGATCACGGACCATCATAATGTGTAAGGTCATCACGACAATTCTGTGATCACGTCATGAGACGACATCGTCGCTTTGCACTGCTTTGTTATCATGTGATCGTTCCGCCAATCACGGACGCCGAGCAGAATCAGGTAAGGTGCTGAAAGTTTGGAATAAATCTGTGCGCCACTTTGGATGCAGAAAACACTCGCAGGGGGGGGGGGAATAAGTTGACTGAACAAAAAGAACAAGACGGCTGTCGCCATCAGGTCGCCTTGAGTGAATGCTTGAGAAACCCTGTGAGTTCTTTTTTTTGCTGTTACGTTGTTTTTATTTTGCTGTTTACTGCATGGTTATGTGCAATCACATCTGCTTTTATTCACCATAAACCTAGAGGCCTCACGTATTTCTGCTCCACGCGTTTCCCTTTTTTTTCTCCTGTGTTAAGGCAAAGAGCGCTAGCTGTAGTTTTATGATTATCCACACAAAAGCTACACTCGCTGTCAGTTTATTTCACTATGCCAGCTTATGTAAGCGCTAATGTAGCCTCTATACCTTTCCCACACTGAATAAGGCTTTCATTATTGCTTTTAAAGTCATTCTCGCCAATAACAGCCTTCCACAGCAACGTTTTCTGGCTTAAATCATCTGTTCCCAGATAGTGAGTGCTTATTAGCACCGTAAGGCTGTTCATGCTGCACGATTGTTCCTTCTGAATGCACCTGAGGTGAGTTCTTCAGATATTTTGTCCTTGGCCCTCTTGGAAAAGGTGTCAGCAGTTGTTGTATGTTTTGGGCGGCTTTGAGAGGCAGATGTATACAAACGACATGTTACTAAATTAACATAATCATAAACTGTATTGAAACAAGAGACCACAAGAGCTGAAACAGTAAAATAGGATATTGTGTGAATCATGCACACTGACGCTTATTCTGTTGTATATTTCTTCCAGTTGTTAACTAGTGATGACCTTTTGCTCAGTCAGGTCCGAAATTCTTAAGTTAATTTCCAACTCACAGTTGTGGAACTAGTAGCTACGCCGAGACAGCAGGTTTTACGCTGTTTCAAAGCAATTACTGCATGCGAAGTATCTGCTCTATGGACGTGCTGTTAGCTGGTTTTTACTACTTTCAGCGTCCCAAGTGCTCACTTTCTCACACGCGAAATTCGAAACAGGCAATTAGTATTCAAATATAAACAGCATATTGGAGCTCGAACTCATTTATAAGGGTGGAATTTTGACATTATCATTCGCAAAGTGCACGGTCTTGCGCTTCGTATCGCGCGGAAGCATATCAAAAGTGACAGTCCCCGACATAAACTGTTTAATAATGAAGCTCTACGGTCACACTGACAATAAAACAAATGACAAAAGCTTCAGCTACGCGGAAATAGGATCAACGTAGCACAGAGGATTCGCCGCCAAAGCCGAGAAAAATTTCCAATTCAATGGCCGTTTTCGCGGCTACGTGAGCAGTTTGCCAAGTAAAGAATACTAGTGTTTCCTGACTGCATACTGCTGCGGGTGGTGCCTCTTCTGTGAGTGCAGATTGAAGCAGGGTTATGACGCGCGATTCCCGCAGCGACGCGTTAGTACGCCCGCGCGCTGTGTGAAAAGGGTGAGCCAATGCTTCTGCGAGCCGATGACACTCCCCCGGTGCTCCGGTTTCCCATAATGCTTTTAGCCGCCGTAGGAGGGCGCGCGTCAATTTCTGGAAAGGTCCATTGCACCAGCTGATTTTAGTGACGTTCAATAAAATCAGCGCTTTTAACGTGCTTCGGAAAGTTGATGTACCCATACAGGCATATATTATCGTCCATAGTATTAAGCCGCAAACATAAACGGGCTTACAAACTTCATCGAAAATTTTGAACTCAATGCCTGGCCGAAGCTCAGTATTAGGATAGAAACGACAAACCTTTAGATTTCAATGTGCCTTGTGTGGCTATGAGCACCGAAAAACAAGTAATCTTGCACGACTTTTTTATAGATAAGAGATTGACAAGCGTGCCGCGGTCTTGCCTGTGCAATTCGCATTATCTTCTTACGTTATAACCGACTCTTGTTTTCGGCAGTAAATGTGGCTGTCGATAAAATTTACGTACTGCGTAGTGGATGAGCAGATATCTAGGAAGTGGCGTTGCATTTTGTCTCCATGGGCTTCAGTCATCGGAAGCCACACGTTAGTTTAACTCCATACCAACGGCGTTCAGCCATGGTAGGGTCTTCCTCCTCAGCTGAGTTCCTGCTTCTGATTCTAGTGAGCACTGCCTGAACTGTGTGGGGACATTCGTGTATAAAGAAAACATTAAGCACCCGACACCATTTTGCGATGACGTATGTATGTATGTATGTATGTATGTATGTATGTATGTATGTATGTATGTATGTATGTATGTATGTATGTATGTATGTATGTATGTATGTATGTATGTATGTATGTATGTATGTATGTATGTATGTATGTATGTATGTATGTATGTATGTATGTATGTATGTATGTATGTATGTATGTATGTATGTATGTATGTATGTATGTATGTATGCATCTATCTATCTATCTATCTATCTATCTATCTATCTATCTATCTATTTATCTAGACAGACAGACAGAATTTACTCGAAGGCTGAGAGGTAAGCCTCAGCTAGTGCACTCTCAACCGCAACGTAAATGTGCTCAAAGCAGGGCTGTCCCTGCCATCGTTGTTTTAAATAGTTACAACTCACGGCACAAAACAATATTTCAACCCACTACTCACAATCTTGGTCTGGTCCTAATCACGGCTCTTCAATTTCTTTTTAATTTAATTCGTTTCATATCGTGTCGAAATTATCCCACTTTAGCAGAAAACTACAAATATTTTTCTTATTCTTTGGTTGACATCATTGTATGCTGGCTTTATTGGGCTTTGGCTAACGAACCAAACAGGCTGATTGATCCCTTACCTTTATTCATGATTGACATGCATCATGACCATAGGGCGGCGATGGTAAAAATTCACCTGCAGTGTACCCTACAATGGCTGTCACAATAATACGAATTATCTCATGTGAACTATGGGTAAGTATTCTCGTTCAATTGAGCAATGTTTACTGTTTGCAGGTTAGAAATAACTGGTTTGAAATTTGTGAATGGTCTATAGAGAGTTTGAAGATGCGACCATGTAAGCCGCCAGAATAAAAAAAAATCACAGCATATCTAATGAGTGAAGGATGATGAGTGGGGTGAAGCGTCCATGCGTCCGTCCATCATGCAACCGTTCGCGCATTCGTGCGTGCGTCCGCGCGTCCCCCCGTCCGTCCGTGCTTGCGTCCGTCCATGCGTCCATTCGTCTGTCTGTCTGTTTGTCCATCCGTCCGTCCATCTGTCCGTCCATCCGTCTATCCATCCGTCCATTCATCCGTCCATGTCGTGAAAGCTCCAAGTACCGCCATCTCTCATCTTTTCATCATATATTCATCATATACAAATACCGCAGTCCAGCGGACATTCTAAGGACTGAACGAGAGGTGTCTACTACTACAAACACGGGACGTGCGACCCACGGTCTAAGGCGATTCACCCCTGAAAGATCACCGCCCAAGAACTGCGTACAAATGATTAAGCAGTGCAGGTGAAATGTGAGGCCACAAGCGGTTGCAGACGTCGCAGTCGAAGTCGAAGTGCCGCTAGAGAAATTACCTGAAAGCGGGCATCGGCCTCGGCGAACGCATTTCCGTCATTGCCACATTGACGCAGCTCTTCCTGCAACGCCACTTCCACGAATCGCCGCTGTCGCTTCCATTCGACTCGGAAGACTGCCGGATTTTTGATGCGCAGTTGATGCTTGCGCTTCGGCCCCCGGGCCTGTTTCTGTGCCCAGACTGCGGCAGTGGCCCGGCGAACAAGAATTCTCTGTCAGATAAGCTGTCGACACTGTTCTTGGAATCTTGATTGGTGCTCGACTGTTCGTATGACCTGTGCCCTCCCCTTGTGGAAGTTGTAAGTCGTGTCGCTGAGCCTGCGGGCTCTGCGACACGACTGCGAAGGCATGAACAATGACCCTGATGGCCCTCCCAACGGCACGCGCTTGGTTGCCACGCAGAGAACGACGTAACTGACACACTAACAGATACTGTTATATTTTCTCTTTGCAGACAGCTTTTTTTTTTCACCTAACCATATGCAGGTTGGTTTTGCTGTAATAATGACGGTAGAATGGGATCACTGTTGTATTCACAATTTAGATAACGGTATTCTTGCCCCAAGGCCACAAGTCCTATCTTTCGCAGCTTCTTACTAATATAATTCCTTTTCTACAATGTGCGTATAGTAACACACTCCTTATTCAGTCAGGGTTGATAAATTTCAGCTTTGACCCTCCTGTGATAATCTACATGGTTTGCACTTGTGATACAAAGGCGTGCACATGAACTTCAATAACGCTGTAGTTTTCATTTCCTTTCCGTGCTATTGATCAATGGTTGAAAAAAAGTATTTAAAATTCAAGCATAATGCAGTTTAGTCACGGATCGATAGATCAAGAGAAATGTTGCATTGCTGAATTTGGCATCAAATTTGTTATATGAAAGTTAGCTTTAAATAGTGTTTCGGTGATTTCGAGCCCGCCTGCCTGCCTGCCTGCCTGCCTGCCTGCCTGCCTGCCTGCCTGCCTGCCTGCCTGCCTGCCTGCCTGCCTGCCTGCCTGTCTGTCTGTCTGTCTGTCTGTCTGTCTGTCTGTCTGTCTGTCTGTCTGTCTGTCTGTCTGTCTGTCTGTCTGCAAATACTACAGATTTTCTTCGAAGCGAATATTTATGGTATCATGTTTGATAATTGATGTTTCGAATTTTTATTTTCGCTTAAGCGCCATAATACCTACATGCACACGTCATAATTAGTAAAGTTCAAAGCACCCTTACTCGTTGGTGTAGTCAAATTGGTGTTCATTTGATGATGCGCAGGTCGCGGGATGGAATACCGGCCATGGCAGCCGCATTTCTGATAAAGGCGAAACTGCTTCAGGCCCTTGTACTCAGGTTTAAGGGACGGTAAATAACAACAGATGAGGGAAATTTTTAGATCCCTCCAGTACGGCGTCTCTCATAATAATGTCGTTGGTCTGAGACGTTAAACCTCAATAATATCTATTATTAGGTGATAAGCTAAGAAAAAAATTAGGAGGAATCATCAAATGGAACAGTTAAGCCGAAAGCTGTAGATAAACTGCGTGAAATTATGTGTCTGCAGCGCAGAGCTGAATTTACGTGTTCCTTGCACAACTGAGAAGCTCTCAAGAAGAAGTCTCCTTGGTTGGCGGGGTACAAGCCCATGCACTGAGGAAAAGTGCAGTCCGTATGCGTAACTGCGGCACATGACTGTACATCTACGCGAACTACGGCTGGGAGTGGGTGGCTGCAGTGGGCGGCTGCAGGAGCTTACATTTTTTGCTGGAAAGTCGCAAAAAACAGGATCTGTTGATTTCTGTGGGCCTGGAAAACATGAGTGTCTACGAGATCCTAGCATGTTTATGTAGTAGTCTTGCTTTCCTTTTAAGATTGTGAATGCGGAGTCAGAAGAGAAATTGACACTTGCTTGCCGTTCATTGTATTAACTCGTTTTATCTTCTTGTCCACTTATGTATGGCAAGTTGTGTCACGTCGTTTTGAATAGCACTAGAATGAATGAATGAATGAATGAATGAATGAATGAATGAATGAATGAATGAATGAATGAATGCGGCATTCAGCTTTTCTACCACTGCTTTACCAGAGCTGTTCCTAACGTTACACCCTAAAATGTTAGAGTCAAGGTGTACCCGCGCGGCTTAATTTTAACCCCGTCCCGTGCGCATACCTGTGCACGCACGTGATGACCACAATCGAGTGAACTGAACCCTCAAAAACCACCTATAGGAGGCGGCCAGATCATCACGCCACACACGTAAATTTTTGGTCTCCTTAACATGAAGGCAATTTTATTTATTTATTTCTTATTTATTTATTAAACACTGCAGGCTCAAGGTACAAGCAGAGTAGTTAATACATATAAAAATGCAGACATCCATAGAATAGATATTGCAAGACTGAAGCAATAAAGGTTGAAAAAGGTTGTCTGGAAATGCAATTAATTCATCACGAGTAATAGTAAGGGAGTTCCATTCACACATGGTTCTTAGAAAGTACGAAAACTTAAGTAGGTCGGTGGGAGCAAAATATGGGGTCAAGGCTCTTGGTGGTGGTGTCGGGTAGGCCGGCTACTTAGGGGTGTCAAATACGGGGATGAGTTTATACCTAGCTTTTTGTTCAAAAGGTGATCAAGAATTTCAAATCTAGCTTTTCGTCTTCGCCTCTGAAATAAGGAAATGTTGTTGGCTAGCTTTAAATCTGAGGGTGAGCCTAACTTTGAGAACTTGTTGAATATAAATTCAACAGCGTTTCTCTGAATGCGCGCAAGAGTGTATATAATATTACGCTTGGTATAAGGGTCCCATACTATGCACGGGTACTATAGTTTTGGTCGCACAATTCAGAGCCACAAACCGCAACAGGCATGAAATGAGACCACCTTCAAACCAGGTATATTTATACTGTAATCGTCTTCATATGAAGGGAAATCCCAACGCATTAATTGAACAATCTACGTCAAGAACACATATACAGAACAAACTACCAAGCAACGTCGCGATATGAATGAGCTCAGGGCTTTGCATTCCACTGCCCGCGTCAATAAAGTGGCCGTTGTCACCGATTAGGAAAGCTGACTGTTGTCTTTTTGTGGGAAATTGGGTCTAATACCCGGTCCGCTTTCTTCTCTTTTCAAAGGTGAAGCATTTTTTAGCAAATTTCGGTGACTTTGAGCGCGTCTATCTATCTATCTATCTATCTATCTATCTATCTATCTATCTATCTATCTATCTATCTATCTATCTATCTATCTATCTATCTATCTATCTATCTATCTATCTATCTATCTATCTATCTATCTATCTATCTATCTATCTATCTGTCTGTCTGTCTGTCTGTCTGTCTGTCTGTCTGTCTGTCTGTCTGTCTGTCTGTCTGTCTGTCTGTCTGTCTGTCTGTCTGTCTGTCTGTTTGCAACTTTTACATCTCCTAGCTGTTTCAATAATGGTATCCACAGCAAAGATGGTATGGCATAACATGACTGTATTAGGAGCATACGTGGCTAGTCTTAACATAAAGAAATGACATGATGGTCATGAATGTCATGATTTATAATTCATGGTCTCGCTGCTTTCACGGTGGTTTAGTTCTCAAGACATATTGCAAAACTGGTATAGTATGACATGACTGTATAGGGAATACTCAATCCTGGCACGCGTGTCATGTGGGAACATGACTACATGCCACGCTCATGATGCGCTTGGAGCCGTTTCACTAGCTTCACGTATACCAAACTTGGTATTACGGGACGTGACTGGGTGACGAAGGTATATGACACAACCAAACATAATTAATAATCATGATATGCGTGTCATGTAAGCACTAATTGCATGCCACGCTCATGATGCACTTGCGGCCGTTTCGCTAGATTCACATATACCAAATTTGGTATTACGTAGTATTAACGGACGGCAAAATAAAATGACACGTGGAAACATGATAATCATGAGATGCGGATCATGTAAAACATGAATACATGCTACACTTAGCGCTTGCGGCCGTTTCGCCAGCTCCACATATACCAATTTGTTTATCACGTGACTTGTATAGACGACGAAGGTAAATGACACGTTGAAACGTGATGATCCTGACACGGAAGTCATGTATGTCATAATTTACCTCCGCCTCGTAGCATTATGGTGATTTTGACGTGACATATCAACCTTTCTCAATCGTGCTTCGCACATCATCGATTACTACTGGGTGGGATCTTCCAATTTTTCAGCTTTCATCGATATAGGCAAAAAGGTCAATTTTGAACACTTCCATTATAAATAGTATATCGTGCTTCATAATAGTACTAATGTTTGCCTATATACGAACAAAAAAACCATCATTTTCTTATTCCCTGTTTACTACTGTAGCTATTTGCCCTGCCTTTGTTCTTCCTTCTTCCATACACACTATCTCCTACACCTTATATTGATCAAGCACTGGTTTTAGAGCTTAAGCCTAAATGCTACACATGAAGGTTTCGTTTCATTTGACTTTTCAACGTAGTCGGTGATTGCTCATTTAAAGCGTCTTGCCTAGCAGCACGCGTATACCACAGACCGAAAAGGAAACGTATCCAGGAAAGTTAGGTAATCTGCATTCGTACAGAGAAGAGGATTGGCCTGCGCGAATGTGAAAATAATGGAAAAGTTCTTGGACCAAAGAGTGGCTCCCCCATTACTACGCTTTCTGTTGTTGTTGTTGTCGTTGTTGTTGTCGCCACCGCCACTGCCGCCGCCATCGTCGTCATCTTTGTCGTCGTCGTCGTCGTCGTCGTCGTCGTCGTCGTCGTAGTAGTAGTAGTAGTAGTAGTAGTAGTAGTAGTAGTAGTAGTAGTAATTGTTGTTGTTGTTGTTTCTCAACCCGTTCGGACGTCCCGGCGACGTGGTAGTCTGATTAGCGCGTTTCACAACCAAAGCTGCATAATTTCCAGACCCGGCACATGCTCGCCTTCTATAACGTTCAATGTGCTTTTGTTTACCGTAAATATAATGTGGCATGCGCAAAGGGTTGACAACGGATAAAACATGTCATTTTTGTACATTAAGACAGAGAGATGCAGCTAATGCATGGCTGGCGATTACGGTTAGTTGATGTCATTTCAACTTGAAACGAGAGTGGTTCCTCTATATTTTGTTTGATAGGTCACTTCGTGGCGAACACACTTCTGTATACTCAACGCACGAGAAAGGTAATTTTAAGTTTTGAGTAAACAGGAGGGTAGTAAAAACGGCATACGGGAATATAATTGCAGGTGAGTGGAGACCTGGACAAGTAGGCATAGACTGATGCTATATTTGCGCGAACAGACGCTGGCCTCCAGGACACAGCAAACATGATTTTTGTCTCTCGAGCAGAAAATAGCCACTTAGAAGGCGCAGAAGAAACATATAAAGAAAACGCGTGAATGTTTAAAAAACGAGGAAGAAGAATTATGACATGAATCTCAAGCAGTTAAGGGGAAGACATTAACTTTCTGAATGCGACATGAACGAAATTATTTCTGCGGTTTTCCGAGTTTCAAATATTGCCGTAAAAAACGGAGCTGAGAAACTTGCGACCAAGTAAAGTGAAATGACTCGAATCTATGACGACGAGAGCTGTAACTGCCTCCAAATTGAGATTTCTTATTCCAGATGTAACCGTTTTTCTTATAAACGCAACTGTATAGACAAGTTGTTTTCTCGGAAGCTAGTGGGAGAGCCAGACAAAAGTCATCTTGCTTAGTGGCGCAAAGAATTGATTCAATTATGAATTGATAGACGTCCAGTGCTTATGAACATATCAATACTTTGATATATTTGGTAAATGAAATCAGGATCTGCATGATTCCGACAGGTGGACTTGTACCATATGGTGGCTTAGGTGCCTTGGCGAATACATTCCACTTTCGAAACGTTAGCTTCAGCAATACTCTCTGTTCAACGATTTATCATCAGGTGCAAGACAGGTTATTCCGCCAGGTGGAATAGTGCGTAGACTTGAATCAGTGTTGTTATGATGGCACTAGAATATGGTAGATCAATTGACGAATCTTGATGTCATTGTCAATACCTCCGCTAGAAACAAATACATAAAAACATCTCTCAGATTGATATACCACGTGAAAACTGTAGTCGAAGAATAGGCCAGCAGTTTTGGTGAGGCGTTCTGTTGATCGATTACTATAGCGCACAGGCGTACGCTCTTTTACACGGCGCTGTGTTGCTTGCTTGCTTACCAGTGACATACAATCCAAAAGTGAGGGTCGTACTCTACTTACTGAAGCTTGTTTTTCGGGGTACATATGTCATTAACTAACGAATCGAAGCTGCTGATAGTGAAGGAAGTCCAAGCTGTTCTAAGGAGAGTATAATTCAGCTGACTGAATCCCAAAAATACCGTCATACATGGTCTAGAAAAAAAAAGCAGTAGCAAAAGCGAACAGGCATTATATTCATTTCTTGCTCACTTAACTATATTTTACCTGCGTTACTCGTGATGGCACAATTGGTGAACAACCAGGTGGTGTGAACGTTAGCCACTCTTTAACATTGTACGGTGGGAAGTTAAAACTCGTTAGCTTGAAGAGCAAGCTATCAGCTACGTTAATAGAATGATAATAAGCCACAAGTTGGAATACGTCGCTATGACAAGCTGTTCGACCGCGGTGGTCTAGTGGCTAAGGTACTCGGCTGCTGACCCGCAGGTCGAGGGATTGAATCGGGCCTGCGGCGGCTGCATTTTCGGTGGAGGCGAAAATGCTGTAGACTCTAGTGATCAGATTTAGGTTCACGTTAAAGAACCCCAGGTGACCAGAATTCTTGGAGCCCTACCATATGGCGTCTCTCATAATCATATGGTGGTTTTGGGACGTTAAATGCTATGACAGGCTACAATATATATGCGAACCACTAGCAGGGTGAGTGATATTGAAAATGTTGTTGCAGGGTGAGTGGTATTGGGAAAGCTGCAAAAGCTTCTTTAATTAACAAGTTTCATGATGGTTCTTGCTGCTTGCATTCTACTATCGGACAAAACATCCCATGGGTCATGCGGCTAAACTTGGCAGTGCGAACAATTAGGTAACAATAAAATGAATAATTTAGTTGACATTGTGCATTTTAGAGACATTAAGAACCAAGATATGTTTAGGAAAATGAACGTACCACCAAAAACTATAAAAAAAGAGCATTCAGATGAATTATAAAGTGACCATTAGGTCTGAAACTCATTATTAAGGGAAGTTAATTTTTTCGCTTATTCTCTTGAAGACTAAGCCACCATCGGAATGGCTTGCTTCAAACAAAATCATCCAATGAGGGTAATTAAAGCAATGCCACTTTTAACTCAATCGGAAATATTGGTGTAATGCCTTCAAAATCTGGTCTAATGTATAAAGCGAATACATCTCTGACACGTTGCTAAATACATATACAACGTGTACGATACAAATGGCAGTATCTCAATTTATGGTCTTCGAAAAAAGCATATAGTTTTTTGGTTGTGTATTTACAACTCTAGATATGGAAGCAGTTCTTAGTTTGTACTTTCAATGGGTCATCAGTGTTTTGGCTCTCCTGGGGCCTCGAGATTTAAATGTGGGAATAGCTATTGAGGGTCTTTCACGACAATAATTATTTCATAAGCTTTCTTGAGAAACAAAGTAATAAATACACTGGTTCTCTACATTTCTCTATCACACTGTCTTGCCATAGCGGACCATATGTATCTTGTACCAAGAAGGCAGTATTTGTTGAAATCTGGGCACGCACGTTTTCTCCTTGTGCACGACGGACTGAGGATGAGAGAGAGTATTTACTTCAAAGCCCATAAAATTATAAAGTAACCTAATAGGAAAAGATATATAAAAATGAGATGCGGATATTTTTATATCAATTGTTCCAACTTACAAAGCGAAAGATTAAGGCAGATTCATGAAGGTGGTGCTAAGCCTGAAGAAAGCGCGAAGCTATCTGGCCCGGGTTCCTTATCTTTGTTTTTTCTCTCTTTCTTTTATATTTCTCCCTGCTTTCTTGTGTCTTTTGTTCGTTCATTTATTTCTATTTCTATATTTATCTCTCTACTTTTTTCTTTTTCTCTCAGTTTATATTTTTCGTTCCTTTAGGCTACTTCTTTCTTTTCTTGAAACCCTTGCTGACACAACAATTCACGCCACGTGATACCACATTTGGTATATGTGGAGCTAGCTAAACAAACGTGAGCACGCTATGAACGTAGCATGAGGTCATACTTTACATGACACGCATATCCAGATTATCATGTTTGGAGTGTCATTTACCTTCGTCACCCGTTCACGTCACGTAATAATAAATTTGGTACATGTGATTCTTGTGAAACGGCCCCGAGTGCGTCATGAGCATGGCATGTCGTCATTTTCTTACAGATACAAATCTCATGATTATTGTGTTTGCACCAGTCACATACCTTCGTCAATCATTGACGTTGTAATGCGAAATTTTGTGCATGTGAAGCTAGCGAAACAACCGAGAGCGCGCCATGAGCGTGGCGTGTAGTCATGATTTACAGGACATGCATATCATAATTTCAACGTTATGGTCTGTCACTTATGTTCGCCATGCAGCCCTCTCATACCATACCAGTTTTGCAATATGCCATGTGAACTAAACCACCGCAAGAGCAGCAAAACCATGAAATGTATATTAAGATATTCATGACATACATTTCATGATTTTAATGTTATGACTAATCACTTATGCTCGCTATACCGTAATGTTATGCCATACCAATTTTGGTATAGATACTATTATCGAAACGGCCAGGAGAGCTAAAACATCGTTGGTGGCTAATAGATAGATAGATAGATAGATAGATAGATAGATAGATAGATAGATAGATAGATAGATAGATAGATAGATAGATAGATAGATAGATAGATAGATAGATAGATAGATAGATATGGTCAAAACCGCCGAAGGTTGTTAAGAAATACTTCGAAACAAAAAAAAAAGACGCCAATGAAATGCATCGTTATAAAGTAGAAGTGGTGATTTAAGCGTGTATGTATTGCTAATAAAGTGGTGAATGAGAAAAAAAAATAAGTGGAGCAGATATCACCAAACTACGAAATGATTTTAAAAGAAGAACTCAGCGATGAGATGCGCATGCCTAATTTTTTTGCGTTTAGCTTTGTCTTACGAGGTGGGTTGTAGTCTTTCTGTGGATTTAGTAGCCTCCCAGAAACGCTCAGAGTTAATATTGTAAATTGTATAAGGAATTTCGCAGGGGTTAAGCAATGAAAGACATGCCATTTGTCACATTCGCTGATAAAAAAAGTATGAGACAACCATTGACGACCCACAAAGGCGCTGCAATGACAAACACGAGATGCAGATTGTAAATAAATCTGTTTAATCAATGGTTGTTTAATTTTTGTTTTTGTGATGGTGCTAATAAAGCAGATTTATGATATCACAGTCGGCTATCTGCGATATAATAATGTGACAAACATTGCATGTGTGGTCCAAAAATTGAGCAATCTATATGCTTCATCCCACAGGGATACGCCTACGAACTCTGCTTACGCTCCACTTAGATAAAATTGATGTCTGTGTTGCAACTCGAGTGCGAAGCTCACGTCGGACCAGAAGCTACCCTCTACACACTTCAGGCTGTCGACATGCCTGGAAAGCCTATGGTATGAACACCGCTCAATTTACACAAACATGTGGATCCACGTGATAATGCTGGGCTCTAAGTGTAAAAAAGGAAAGCGGCATACGCAGTGAAATTGAAATCCCCCCATAATAGCAGCACGTAAAATCACTTGCAGTAAGTGGTACAATTTATTGCAAAGTAGTGAGTTAAGTATCATCTATTGAATAAGTTTTCGTGCTGTCTATTGCAACAGGTGTGAGCTGAAAAAAGTATATGTATGTGACTCTTGACGGAGACATCTGAGTGTCATGACATGGCTCTCTTAAAAGAGGCGCGTTGACTCTCTTGTGGGTCGCACAACACTCGAAAGAAAGTATATTGAACCCCAAAGAGAGAGAATGTGTCTCTTTAAAAAGAGGCGTATACATGGTAAAAAAGAACTCCCCAAAAAAAGAGTCAAAGAACTGTTTTTTTTTGTCACAGTATGTATGCGCGCAACTTGTGATTTTTTTTTATTTCGCGAGAACAACTGACGACATGAATACTTACGCCAGCGTAAAAGTGCAACGATGTTATGTATTATCACGGCCAAGTTCATTGCGATTGAAAGAAAGCCCGTTAGCTACATGATTGGACGGTGATCAAGTTGCTTCATCTCTTTTGAATTTGTTTTTTGAGTTTTTGCCACGCCCTTCCAGAGGCACATAGCACTGTATCAAACCGAAGTAAGAACGTAGGAAGCGCGAAAGACGTTCCTGAAAGAAGGCGTTCGTGTGATTGCCCAGCTAATGATTCCCATCGTGTCACTCCGTTGAGTGCGAAGGAATCGTCACTAAGGCAGCCGTGACGAGCGCCTTGCGGGAAGACGTACGCACTGGGAAGCCACGAACCTGACTTAGGCACGCGTTGCTTGTTTAGCCGTCAGGTTCACCCTCGCCACACGGCGTGCGTCGTCGATGACGACACCACTTTCTTTCGAGGCCCGTCTTCTGGGAAACCTTCTTGCCGAGTATCGCAGCAAGCGGCGCCACTTCGGGCAAGCCTAGGAAGCAACACCGCTAATCGGGGGCAGCGTTGTTTGCGAGGAGGATGTCGTGACGTCGACTGTTGCCATCGGTGCACCGATGCGTGGGTAGCAGATGGGGGTGGCACACACGTCAGCATATAACAAAGGTAGCGAGAACGGTCGACCTTAAAGCGAGGAGTGTGCAACTTCGAAATTGTATTACTGCTGTTGTTTTGCAGTTCTGGTGTTTTGTTGCTAAAAACGAAAAAAGCCCGCCTTCGCATCGAGCGTGCGTCCTTTTGGGTGAGGACCAAAACAACCCACTACAGGCGCTCGTTCAGCGTTTTCGGCAACCTTTGTCGGCACAACTCGAGCCAAATATCGGTTGTGTGTTTTTTTTTGCCAATTAAATATAATAAAAAATGGCTCCTCCTATTGCAATTCTTTGCGTTTTCGAGTTTTCAAAATCGCCAAAAAAAATCGGAGCTGAGAGACCTGCAATCGAGTAAAATGAAACGACTCGAATTGATGACGATGAGAGCTTACTGTCTAGAGCTCTACATTTCTTATTCGACATGTACCATTTTTCTTACAGATGCAGCAGCATCAGGGCAAGTTGTTTCTATAAGGCCATGGGTCCAACTAACAAAAGTGATTTTATTTAGGTCGACAAAAAAGTGAATAAATTATGAACACATTGACGGTTTAATACTCGTGGCCATATGAGCACATTTTGATTTTTTTGCTAAACGAAAATGAGAATCTCCACGAGACAGTAAACATTGCAAAGACCGGTCCAGCATTTTGACGAAAACGCTGCTAAAGTTTTTGGGAGCTAACCACCCCGTAAACTAATTCGCCACTTTCACAGATGGTAGAATAGCTATACGCCAGCCGTCATGACTGTCGTTTAGGGGATGCCCACGCAGCCACCATGCCAGCGTTGAATTAGCTTCACTTCGATTGTTCGCTTGTATTAGGCCGCTTGCGATTTCTACGATGGTTTTTCTGAATTCGGTAGTGAACTACCGAAGTTGAACAGATACTGCGAGTCGTAGTAGGAATGAGTAATTTTTTTATTCTTTTTTTCACTGTGAGCTACAAGTACAATGATAAGACAATGTGTTGAATGCCACACTGCCACGCCATGCAGTCAAAGACAATGTTTTCTGTTTTGCATGAGCAGAAACCTACAATAGAAGGAGAAAATATTTTTCGCACTTGTGGCATTTCAGTCGAAACATAAACGTGCGCAGCAGGGTTCTCCTTCAGAAGGCGGCAAAAGTTCATCGAAGCACCCCCCCCCCCCTTATTACATCATTGTATGGGAGAGACATTGGGCCTCCTTCTTGGGCTACTAGGGAACACGGGTGCCCACCCCTTCTGCACCCGCCCGTGCGCCGGCGTATGATTAGAAGCAAAGAAGCACTTGCCATCAAATAACTTTTGATCAACATGTTTCTTTTGTAAACTGTGCTGTTTTAGTTTCTTCCTGTAAACAATAAATGCGAAATAAACTTGAAACTTGAAACCTGAAACATTTGTTTCTGCACTCTTAGCATATCTTCATTTGCTCATAAACTGATTTTTATTGCTGTGCACAGATGCCAACCATCCTGTGGGGTTGCTGATTAGTAAAGCAGCTTATCGGCAAACATATTTTTGTTGTTGTTATCCTTTATCTGTGAGACTACACTGACGTAAAAATAAAAATTCGATTTGAAGCTTTTATATCTATGGCGATTTGATCAGCTTCCCATGATGCCTGAGATATTTCCACGTGCTGCGCTACTACACTGATCACGCTTCAGTTTGCAAATAAAACCAAGGACCTTCTGTTTGCAAGCGCATAAAATCAGCGTAGTTTCTCCAGCGCAAATCGATGAGTGCTCGAACACCTACGTCGTGACTCTATTAGCTAGATGATGCGAGTGAATGGCTGCGCTCTTCAGCGAACCACTGCTTCTTTCGTAGCCGACGGCCATGACACAAAGCTAAAAGTCATAGGACAAAAAGTCGGAGCTTCAAGTTGCTCTATATCTGTGCTACGTTTTCTTCCGTGCGAAGTGCCTCGGACGCACTGACCCTCTGAAGGGCGCAGCCACCCGCCCGCATGATCTAGCCAACAGTGAACGACTGTGTGCATATACTCCATGCCACACGCATCAGCAGCAAGCACTTCATTCGTGCGCATCATTTGGGCCGGGTGAGCAACAGGCGTATCTGTACTATCTGCTGCCAAAGAAAAGTAACTATACTTCTAAAGGTGGAACTACACACGCAAAGTTGGCGAGAATAACCGATCTCAGGAAGATACAACCCACTTAAGAAGGTAAATAAAGCGGTATAACGTACGTGAACTTGCATTCATTGTTTTCTCGCTCGTGAATTTGCACGACGGCTTGTTCGGGTATTTGCATGGTCGGGAAATACGCAGGCACAATGCTCAGATAGTGTTCACGAAGCTGTATACGTGCATTTTATAACACCACAGCAAAGGATGTGCCCGGCGTTCGAAACTTCTTCAAGAATACACCGCATACGCATGTCTCAACAGCCATAGAAGAATATAATACACGCTACAGTCAATGGCCTTCTAAGCGAAGCCTTGACAACACAGTGGCTGCAGCCGAAAAGACTACGCAGTTCGTTCAAAGCGACGGGCACGCCATGTCACGGCGGCTGCACGCCCCCCCTCTCCCCAACGACAGCCATGTTGGGCTCACATTAGCGCCTTTTCTATATGCGGCGAAAATTGCGAAATATAACACTTGCGCGTGGTTTTTTGTGTTTGTGTGCGTTTGTGTTTGTGAATGCGTGCTTGTGTTGTGCGCTTGCATTTAACCAGACTTGTCTACCAGTTTACGACATGCGGAAGGCGAATAGAAGCCAAAAAGAGGCAAATAAAAGCCTTGTGTGCCAGTGATACAAATTTGTATGTCTAGTAAAAGACAAAGTCTAACAAGAGCTAAATACAAAAATACTGAGATGTGGTGCTTCACTAATCTAAAATTGAAATAAAAAAAGAGGGAGAGGCTTTCACCAACCACGCAAGACTTGAAACAGTGAAGGTCGTCCAGGTGACTGGCTAGGTTAGAACTAGGCTTATGTTAGGTTCGAACATAGCTGATGCTAGGCTTGAACTTGGCCATTGCTATTGCCTGGCTCGAACTTGGCTAGCTGGGAACTTGGCTCATGCTAAGCCTGAGTGTGGTTTATGATAGCTTTTTTCTTAGCTTATTATACATGTTGAATTGACCAGCATCACTGTTGAAAGAGTGTTACAGGATCAATGCAAACGGCTGCGTTTTATTTAAGCTTAAACCTTATCAATACACCATAAAAAAGTACCATTGATTTTCTAACCAAGCTTTTTATAACCACTGAGCACTCATGAGCCATATAGGTGTCCTTCATCGTTCTCTTGTTGGAAGAAATCTTCGTCACCATCGTCGCTACGCAAGCACTCTTCATCATCAAACGGTTGCTGGGTAGCACCAATTTCAAGCATGGCGTACTCTCTACACAACTGCTGCAGTGCGCATGCGTAGTTTGGTGTGGCATCACCCCAGCTGTCACGGTAGTAGAGCATAGTATAAAGAACAGGTAATGTGCGGTGGCTGTTTCGTCGACTTGGCAGTGTGCACGCTGCGGCCCTTGCACAGCTTGGCGTCACGACATGGTAGCGAGGCGCGGGGAGGCCAGGTCACCGGAGTCCAGGTGGTGCACAGCTATGACGGCTGCTATGGCAGCGGCAAGGTTTTTTCTTAATTCGAAGGATTTCCTAACGAGCTTTGCTGAGCTTGACAGTATCTATCTATCTATCTAGCCACCTACCACATTAATATCTCCTGGTTGTTTTCGTAATGGTATGTACACGAAAATTGGTATGGCATAACATGACTGTATGAAGAGCATACGTGACTAGTCATAACATAAAATTATGATATGTATGTCATGACAGTTATCATTTACATTTCATGGTCTTGCTGCTCTTGTGGTGGTTTTGTTCACATGACATATTGCAAAACTGGTCTGGTACAACATGACTGCACGGGGAACACAAGTGACAGACCCTAACGCGGAAACCATGACATGCATGTCATGTAAGTCATCATTAGGCTACTCACCCATGCTTCCGCAAAGGGAATGCATGTACAGCACATCTAAATCACATGAATGTGCCTCTTTGTGCGAAACAAATGCAGAAAGACAACACTTTCCAGTAATACTTTACTGTTTTATGTTGCGATGCATTAAATGTCGTCAGCGGGACATAATGTAAAGCGGATCTAAACAATTGCAGAAGTCAATAAAATTTCTTTGCAAAAAATTGATGCCAAAGTTGGGCAATAATTGTCCTCCTGAAGAGGCCATCACAAGTTTCAAAAGGGGAGTAAAAGCGAGGAAGGATCACCATCTGTCAATAGGTCAGACCTTTTCTTGCTGGGCCGCGAATAGGCTCCAGTGGCCAATCTTAATCTAGTACATTTCTCTATGCCACCGCGGTAGTCTAGTGGCTAAGGTAGTTGACTGCTGAACCACAGTCAAGGGATCAAATCCCGGCTGCGGCTGCTGCATTTTCGATGGAGGCGATAATTGCTGTCGGTCCTTGTGCTCAGATTTAGGTGCACGTTATTTGATCGATAAGTTAGGTTTAACGTCCCAAAACCACCATATGATTATGAGACGCCGTATTGGAGAGCTCCTGATATTTCGACCACGTGGAGTTCTTTAACGTGTACTCAAATCTGAGCACTCGAGCCTACAGCATTTTCGCCTCCACCTTAACCACTAGACCACCGCGGCGGGGGAATGCACGTTAAAGAACCCCAGGAGGTCTAAATTTCCGAAGCCCTCTACTACGGCGTCTCTCAATCATATGGTGGTTTTGGGACGTTAAACCACACTTAATAATCGCTAGCTTCAGTACGAAATTCGGCATTACGTGACGCGAAGGGACAATGAAGGTATATGACTGGTGCAAACATGATAATCATGACATGCGTGTCATATAAGAACATGAGTATATACCACGCTTATGATAGCTTCGCGGTGGTTTGTAAAGCTTGCATATGCTAAATTTAATATTACGTGAGGAGAACGAACAATATAGGTATATGACTGGTGCAAACATGATAAACACGAAATGTGTGATATAAAACATGACTACATGACACGCTCATGATACGCTCGCGGCGTTTTCGCTAGCTTCACATATGCGAAATTGGTATTACGTGTCACGAACGAACGGACGCCCCGCCGCGGTGGTCTAGTGGCTAAGGTACTCGGCTGCTGATCCGCAGGTCGCGTGATCGAATCCCGGCTGCGGCGGCTGCATTTCTGATGGAGGCGGAAATGTCGTAGGCCCGTGTGCTCAGATTTGGGTGCACGTTAAAGAACCCCAGGTGGTCGAAATTTCCGGAGCCCTCCACTACGGCGTCTCTCATAATCATATGGTGGTTTTGGGACGTTAAAACCCACATATCAATCAAATGAACGTGTCACAAATGGACCACGAAGGTATATATATATACATGACATGCGTGTGTTATAAGAACATGACTACATGCCACGCTCAAGATGCTCTCGCGGCCGTTTCGTTTGCTTTACGTATACGGAATTCCGTATTACAACACATGAATGAATGATGACTGCAAATTCCAGGCGAATTTTGGTTCATGACGTGACAATCATGACATAGAAGCCGTGTACGGCATACCTTCCATGTTTAACACTGCTGGTGCTGGTATTGGAAACGTCAGTGGTGCCATCGTTACGTGACTATCAACAAAATACTTGCATCTTTTAGGTTAGTACGCCAACAACTTACTAGCAAAATACGTACGTGCATATAACATTTCTACTTTCATTTATTGTGTACTACGTCGGTCCGCCTCGTAACGTTGTGCTGATTTTATTTGACATATCCGCCTTCCTCATTCGAGCTTCGCATATCATCGCTTCCTACTATACGTGGGATCTGGCAATTTTTTTTTCTGAATGAAAGCTGTTTTCATGATTTCCCTAACATATTCGCTGTCAAAAATTAAGCCAGTTTCCACCTGGTAAAACCATCGGAAAGCGAAGCTGTAAGTACGCGTGTCTATGTGATTAGGTATTGAGATTGCCTGGTATGGAAAATTGATTGCTACATTTGAAATACACGTTCTTCACTCGATTGGGCATAGCGATACCCCGTGACCAGCCGGCTCGAGCGATGGGGTTACAGGTAATGCCTCGCGGCTCGTCATTTGATGCCGCAGCAGACGAAATCATGCCAAGTCTTCGCTCCGTGTTGTCTACTTGACCCCGTTACGCACCCATGTTCTTAGCCTTCGTTCATAAGAATTAAGGCCAGTCTCTTACAAAAAGTCCAAATTGGTCATCTGGTATTTCGTACCAAATTACCATAATTTTTAAACTTTTTATTCACTTCCTCTCTCTGGTCACGTGACTTGTGTGACGGCTGCTGTTGTAGTACTATAACTTTACGACGATGGTGGTACAGGGCTGAAGACTAACAAAGCCGTGCGCTGGGAATGTGGCAATGCAATTTCATGTACGGGAAGAGTAACAGTATTAACGAAGTGTAATCCAACGGCCAATGTAAGTCAGATAGCACATATTGGAGAAATTATGCAAACGCTTCTTTAGATAACGTGTTTTGTTTCTTTTCATTTTTTTGAATGCCAGGAAAAGATAAAGCACAAAGAGTCACCGTACACGCATACACAGCCCGCCAAATGCATCAAATCATTTGAAAAGAGAAAAAAAAAACCCCTTCGAATCGTCGCCACAAGTCGCCCTTCGAAAGACGCTGCCAAGGAAATTGTGCTGAATTCAAAGTTCTTTTTGGAGAAGTTTATTTCAGAACGTGAAAGTATTGGCCGAAAAAAAAACTGAAATAAATATGGTAGAAAAAAAGAAGATTGAGAAATAAAAAGAAAGCGTCCATGCAGGTTTTTATTGGTACATCAAACAGCATTGCATCAGATGCACTGTGGGTATCGAAGTGGCTCTCCTCGCACCTCCTCTCCGAGCTAGTGTTCAGCGGGTCCCAAATCAATCACCCTGTTTCACCTGCCGCGATCGAGGGTTTCTCCTAGCCCTGCGAACAGGCTCCGTGTGGCCAGAGGAACGGAAACATATTCTGCGCAGTGCGATCTCAATGAACTGCGCTGATTGCGGCGCGGTGGAAAGATTGCCCCACCTCTCGTGTGAGTGTCGCGCTCTCGGTGATGCCCACCAGCGGCTCGCCAAGAAATACTGCTTTATCGGTTTGCCATGTGCGACCCTGCAGGACATCCTACATCCCACCCGCTACGAGGACCATCGCCACTCCGACCTTGCGGCCTTTCTCGACTTCCTTGAGGACATCAATCTGACCGAGTAACGTTTGTGAGGCACTCACCATGGCGAATCGTGTTCTTCTCTAATAACGCAAGTTTTTTTCTCCTCCTTAATGTGGTTCACCCCTTTCCTTTTTACATTTCTTTGTTCTCTTCCCTCTCACTGTCTTTTCAGTCTCCGTTCCCCCTTTATTGTATCGGTGGAGGTGTCTTCACACGAGAGACAGTTATCATGCACTACACACCCAATTTCCTTACATTTCCGCCGTTTTCTAAAGAATTACCCTCTCCCCCCCATCTCTAGGAACTATAGGGCTCTCCTTGGTGGAAGGGCACGTCCCTACGTTGGCGGGTAGGGGTGGTTGTGAAAATGAGCGCCGCCGTGGATGAAGAAAAAAAAGAATAAAAATGAAGTGATGACATGCTTCTCATAAAAGCCAGCTATTGACACCGGGATTTCCGGTGTTAGAGATATTAGTACACAGGTTTTGAAATGGCACATCTTAGGGATCTTCAGGTGGTACTGTTTTGATAAACCATGTTGTTATAGCCCTGTACGTCAAACATTGAGGGGACAGGTACGAATGAATAGAGGATGCTTGGCCACCATCTTCTACCATGAAGGGAGGGGGGGGGAGATGGTGCCACTCTTGTCATCCTCAAAAAAACCTGACGGAAGTGGCAAGTTGGCCTTGTTGATACGTAATTCTGGCACACTACTTTACAAAACATAGACAACTGAAACCAAAGACACCAACATAGGCAACAAAGACAACAGATGCCGTAGCCCTTTACGCCACACGCCTCAGTCGTTCTTTCTATCACCCGTTACGAAGAATGAAGTGTTTTTCACAATTAACAATCTTAAAAATACCGGGCCTGGTTTATATAGCATCTCCGTGCGACATTTAAAACTAGTTTCACGTTTTATCTCGGACACGCTGTGTAACAATACAAACCTGATGTTTGAACGGGGACAATTTTCTTTCTTTAAAACTGCTAAGATTGTTCCTATCTTTAAAAATGGGGACAAACAAATAGTTACAAACTATCGCCCAATCGCTATTTTTTCCTGCCTCAGTAAACTCATTAGGAAAATATTTGTTAAGGGTCTTAATAACTACCTAAGTTCCAGTTGTTAAGAAATAACCAATTTGGTTTCCGCCCTGGAAGTTCTACTAATCTTGCAGTGTTGTCTCTAACTGACTACATTAAAATCATGCATCAATTCTGGAAATTTAGTAGGATCAGTTTTTCTAAACTTTACTAAAGCTTTTGACAAGATTACCATCACGTGCTGTTTGATAAACTTGAGTGTTATGGCATAACTGGTTCTGCGATAACATTCTTAAAAACTATTTACTTGATAGGCAATATACAGTACATGTAGCAGACGCATGTTCGGTAACTAAACGCATTACCCAGGGTGTGCCACAGGGCTCAATTTTAGGTCATCTGGTTTTCATTTCGTATATTATTAATCTTCCAAATTCTCTTAACCCCTCCAATCACGATCATTGCATCTTATACGCTGATGAAACTACCATATCTTCCTGCGATCAATGTATTTCTGTTCTTACTTCTACGCTAAATATTAACATAATAGATTGGTGTATCAATAACCACTGAGGTTTAAATCCTTGGAAAACAAAATATTTCGTGTTTAAGTCTGCTCAAAGACCCTTAATGATGATTCCCGAGCTAAAACTTGGTTCTCACTCTATACCTGTTTGCGAGGATCTCACTTTTCTGAGCATACATCTTGACCCTAACCTCATATTTCGCTGCCACGTCCACCATCTCAAGCATAAGACTTTATTTGGCATCCGTGAGTTAATAAAAGCTCGCCCTTGTTTTCTCGCAAGGCTCTGCTCACGTTGTAATTTGCTTTCAATAATAGTCACATCAACTACGGTACCGCTTCTTGGAGAAACACGTACGCTTGTCACTTGTCATCAATTCAACAAATCCAAAATCAGGCAATACGCATCATCACTTCCACGTCCACAGAAACTTCGCATGCCTCTGCATTACTCCGCTCATACAATATCTTGCCGGTCATTTATTTGTTTCAATTCAACATAGTCGTATTATTCTACATACTGCTTCATAACAACTTCCCTTTTCCATTTATGTCGCATGATTGTTCCCACAATAAAAACGTGACGAAAATTGCAGCTAACAAAACTGTTTTGTTACCCACAGTTCATTGTAATTACGGCAAAAAAAACATCGGCGTTCTGTGCAATTTCACTTTGGATTGATATGCCTACAGCCATTAAATCTCGTGTTTTTGTGGCAACCTTCAAGAATGACCTCTACATCACTATCTTAACTAAGTGTATCATGTCATATCTCGTTTCAAATCGACTTTTTTTTCTCGTTACCTGTACGTTTTGTTTTCTCTTGGCACGCTTATTCATGTTCCATAGATATAATTGTAAACGCGTTAACTCACTTGTTTTGATTTTGCTCCATATTCCGTTATTTTGCTGTACTAGTCATTACGCTCTGTATACGCATAATTAACCAAAGGTCCCACTACAGTTTCTTACTTTGGGATCCTTGCCTGTATATTGTTCATGTTGTAACATCTTCTTTTGAAAGCAATAATCTGAAACTGAAACTGAAGGAACACAAACGACGAGCGCTCAACTTGGCGCAACCTGCTCTGAATAACTGCATCTACATTTATACTGTCTAACACCAGCGCGTAGGCAGGCCATCTCACTATCTGTAAGTTGTGGGGATGCCACGCTTACAGAACCCTCCCTCTGGTTGCGCAGAATGGGTGATCGCACAGAAGGGGTTGTTTACGAAATTCCTGTAAAGTGCTAAATGTGTACATATACCTTGGCCGAAGTTTGTGACGCATTAACAATATGTCGAGAGAGCATGCGAACAGTGTATGAAGCACGCATGATGGAAAGAACTTTGAAGGTTTCTTGGTATAACCTTTCAGGATTGCTTCCCCAATTTAAGCAATACTTTCTTTATTTAGACGAGCAAAACGCCGATCATCCGCGGTAATATTCAAGCACAACGAGTTGCCTATTTTGGGTAAGGTTGTGTAAGAGTGGCATTTCTACAATTTTCTGATAATGAGATGGCCCACCTACGCATGTGCAGTGGACGAAATCAGTGTCGGACAGTACAAATATATGTGCAATTTTTCAATAAATGAAGTTGAATTTTCAGCGCTAGCCGTTAGATGCCAACGGTATCAGGTTTTTACCCTTTAATGAAGAAGACAATGGAGCAACTTATGATAATACTATGTTGCAGCCTTATTAGCATTTGGAAAAAGTACATGGCAGTCCACCATGCCGACATAAATACACTGCTCATTCCTGAATATTTCCTCCAAATTATCGCGAACTAATATAGAAGACTGTCAAATTAGAGACTCAGTTCTAGAGTGGCTCGAACTTGAGCCACTTATACGTGTAAAAGAATTCTAATCCCTATGTAAGCATTCTGTTTATTACCTCTGTATGTACTGTTTATGCGCTGCATCATTATTGTATGATGCGCAAAAGTAAGTTATTAAAAAAATTCATCTTTGTTTGTGCTTATGCCGTCCTTTGTCGGCGTTTTGCGCTGTAGCGTGTCAGAATGCAATCAGTTCGTTTTAGCTGCAGTACGCTTTCAGTTCGCATAAAATTTGGCCTAGAAATGGGAAAATATTGTGGTAAGCGATATCAAAACGCCCACCATAGCACTTACAAATATAATTTTAGGGGCTCAACTTCATAATGCATATGCTAGTGCCTCGCCGTTGTAGTAGCCACCCCTAGAACGCGGAGTGCACAATCGGCGCTTGCTCCGCTAGTTCACGAAATGCTCATCAGACGGCGCTGGAGGTGCTCGCTCTACTCTGATGAGCTGGAGACACGTGCTTGGTGCGCTTACTTTTTCGCCGGCAGTCACTACACTTGTGCGCCGGGGATGGAAAAATCAATGAACGACTGTTCGATTAATCCATTGATTTCCGCCTTTCTAATATTCGAATTATTTAATTAAAATTTTCAATCAATCAATAACGGCAACCACGGCCGTAACACCTAACACCATTTCTTGGCCGGTGCACATGAGTGCGAGACGAGCGATTTCGAGGTGCAGAAGATGATGATGACCTCTTATGAATGGCGCTCACCCACAGAGGAGGATGGGCCAAGAACCGGGCGGCAGGATACTTAAATGAAACTAAAATGAAAATGAAGCCAATCTGAAAAAAGTAGTTTAAAAATAATACTACCAAAAAACAAGAATGTTTGCTGAGCAAGCGTTCAAACCAACTCTTGTTTTTGATAGACATAACTACGAATTATAAACTAAAGATCTGAGAAGGTTGGGGTTCACTAGCACGGTAATCTTTTAGTTGCGTTTATGTAATCAAACACAGTGGAGCATTCATCCCTGTGGCAGTAACCAAATGAAGTTCCGCCAAGTGATTAAATTACTGGTAGATTTACTTGTATTCCTAGCTTTTGTAATGGGGCTACTAAAAATCTTACTCTCTGATAAGAATAACGATGACAGAATAAAAAGAAATGTTCAATAGTTTCAATTTCATTGCACCAAGTGCATAGCGGTGACGCCTTGAGCCAAGCTTTGTTAAGGTGATAATTTAGTTGCGGAACTGCACAGCGCAATCTGGTATAGGTGACCTCTAACTGGCGAGATACACACCACACAGTAAAAATTTTTACACCCAGAAGGGTGTAAATGAGCTTGTCCCGTGGACGACACCCTAAGGGTGTTATTTCAGCACCTTCCAAAAAGGTGCTTTACCATGCACCCTTAGAATAGGGTGTACATGTAAAAAAACTGTAGGGTGTTAAAAAACACCCTTAAGGAAGGGTGCCTTCGATGTCCATCACTTTTTTAGCACCCTCTGAGGAGGGTGCGAGAAGGGTGCACAAGGGTGTTGAGTGCCCATGGCAGAGGTGGCGAATACTGCCACCAATAGATATCAGCATGCACTAATTAAATACTACTCTAAGAAAGTGGTCCTGATTATCGATGGTGCGCCACCTGTCGAGCTCCATTCATTGCGTGTGGGTAAAAATATAAACGCGTACAATCGTGTATGAACTTGTGCTGGATCTATATATACTTCAGTGTATATGCATAATGCGCGTTACAGAAAATGAAGCCTTGCTGCCCTTGCATATTGCGTTTATTTAATAGGCAAATAAAACAAACTTTTCTTCTGCCACACAACTTTTTCACCAGATATACGTTCATGTATACGTACACTACACATGCAACACCTCAAATGTTTATTATATTTTTTCAGTTTTACTTTATTGACAATTCTTTGCAACATACAATTACACTGATTTCAGTTTAGTATACTGCTTTAGGTACATAGAGACTACAAATGAAATACACGCTAATATATCCCTATAATTCTTTCAAGTATCTACAATCCCAGTGGTTTTCAGTTTAATACTCCTTCGTGTACACAATCGGTTAATAGGAATGAAATACAGGCAAATATATACTTATGATTCTTTCAAATATATACAATCACCATGATTTCACTATATACACCTTCATGTACACAACCGTTTCCAAGAAGTGATGCACACAAAAATATATATGGATAGTGTTTTCAAATGTATACAATCACAATGGTTTAAGCTTTGTATTCCTGGATGTATAACAATTGGTTATGAGAAATGATGTACATGCAAACATATACGGGTTTTCGCACATAAAACTTTAGCGAATACTTAAGAAACCAATACAATGATCAGAAACACAATATGCTAAAAACGAACACAAAACTGAGTCAGGACACACAAAAAACAAAAGAGGTAAAGCATAATTATGGCTAATGACACAGCTGGGTCACTTTATGCCAAATGTCCCAGCCATTTTGGCAACCATCTCAAATGTATTCGAAAAACTCGTGCTGCATCGAAAATAGTGAACTTCTGGAATATTTAGGAGAGGAAAAATATTTGGTCACGTGGCTGCCTTCTGAACTTTCTGGAATGCCGTCTAGGTGTTGTATGTGAAAAATTTTATTTTAAAAGCACCGCTCCTTCTTTCCATACAAAACTCGGTCTACGTGTTACGTAACAAGAGCTTATTTGGGAGAGTTGGTTCATCGTGGTTGTGTGCTAGTCACAGCGCGACAACTTTAGGAAGAGACAGAAAGGACAGGAAAGAGCACAGACTGTCAACTGAATTTATTGAATGTGCGACGAGCGCTTTTATACGGAGTACAAGAACCGTGTTTATGCGCGACGACACGTGTGAGCACTACAAAATAGTTTTAACTGTGAAAAGAATACTTCCTCTCGGAAAAGATAAGTGAACTGTAGTGATGCACTGATCATTGGTTTACCTGATAAAAAATGCTTCTACAAACGTTAAATTGGCATTAAGTAAACCTATTCTCGTGACGAATGGGGCAAGATTGACTATTCCTGTTGCTGTTTAGTACACACACTTTTGAAAGCTTGCAAGGGGTGGAAAACAACACGCTAATATCATATCTGCTGGCTATTTTTCTAGTTGTGAAACACGTGATGTGGTATAACATGCAAAGGGTTTGGTCATTGTTTTTTGTTGGTCCTGTCTTCTTTAACTTTACTTTCTGCAGGAGGGTTTTGCAAACGGGTGTGAAGATTCTGTTGGAATACCCAGCATCTTTTAGTCTTTTAATCTGGTTCTTAAGCCTGACCTCACTCTTCTGCTAACATGACTTCTGAAGGGTGGCCTGAATACATGTGGTATCAATTCCTCTTTCTATTAATTTTGAATGCCCACTATCAAAAGGCAGAACATTCTTAGCACTCCTGGGCTGATAGCACCAGCCAATACCCCAACAGCATCATCACACTTGTTTGCGAAACCCTCCTGCAGAAAGTAAAGTTAAAGGAAACAGGACTAAAAAAAAGGAGAATGACCAATCACCTTTGCATGTCACATGGTACTACGTACATAAGGTGTCTCACAATTTTAGGAAAAGAGCCAGCAGATATGACATTGTTGTTTTCCACCCCTTGCAAGCTTTCAAAAGTGTATGTACTTACAGCAACAGGAATAGTCAATCTTGCACCATTCGTCACTAGAATAGGTTTACTGAATGCCAATCTAATGTGTATGAGATACCGCTAACACGTGGAAAAGTAAACATAGGACAAACTGGGCAATGCTTCAATGATCAAGCAAGACAGCATGCTTCAAATGTTAAGAAGGGCTATAGTAGTCTCATGGCCGGACACCGTAAAGAATTTAAGTGTAGTCCTAGGTTTCATAAAACACGGTTTTTGAAAAAAAAAGCAAGCAGAAAAATGAGAGATTTTAGAACTCTTAATCAGGAAGGCCAAGGATCAATGCATCAGTACACCTTCACTTATCTTTTCCGAAAAAGAGTATTCTTTTCTCTGTTAAAATTATTTTGTCATGGTCACACATGTGTTGTTGCAGATGAGTCCTGGTCTTGTGCTCAGTATAAAAACACTCGTAGCACCTTCAATGAAATTCAGTTGACAGCGCTCTTTCCTGTCTTTTTTGCGATAAGATTTTTATTACAGAAAAGAATTTCATTTTCTTACAGTTTAGGTATAATGATGAGTTTTCATTGTATCACAACATGGAGCAAATTGCATCTCAATACGAACAAAAATCACGATTTTGTGAAATTCGTGATATTTTCTCGTATATTTCAGCAGCTTGAGAAGTATAAAGATATTTTTTCCTCAGAATATACCTTCTGTGGAGTAAGTATTCACTGCTCAGATATTCATACAAAGTGCAATATTGCAATAAAAAATGCAAACATAACACATTTCGGCTTTATTCTTGGAAGCGAATGTGGCGAAAAAATTGCACTATTATTATTGAGCTTCAAATACCTTACAGAAGCACATTTACTTAACAGGTAGACCAAATTTGCTTTAGAAAATATAAGCGGTTGTTTTAAAACAAAATTTTCCACAAACAGCACACAGACGGCATTATGCCAGGAAGTTATAAGCCAGCCACATGAACAAAACTTTTTTTCTCGCTGAAGTATTCTAGCAGTTCACTGTTTTCAACGCAGTAAGTCAGCACATTTTTTTTTTCAAATACAATTCAGATGGTCACCAAAGTGGCTGGGACGTTTGGCATGGAATGGTCCAGGTATATTTAAGCAAAATAACTTACACAAATAACAATATTTGTTCATCTACCATGACCACACTAGAAAAAGTTGTTCAGGCATTGTGACACTAAAACTTTCAGCGTCGTACTGCCTGAACAACTTCTTTGATAAACTCCAAACTCACGCCGAGAAAAAGCCGCTCAATCACGGTGGTTGTTAAAGGCCTTGCGGCCGTAGACAATGTTGAAAATTAAAAAAAATCAACTCATCAGTGCTGTCACTCCTTCCTTCTTCGTCAATACTGACACGGAAGATTTTTTGGTTATCCATGTGGAGGTTCAGGAAGTAGGATTGCTCTAGGCTGGGTCCGGGGTAGACTACGCAGGACGTCAGCGGCACCATCTCATCCTGTAATAAGAGCAAATATGACTTCTCATAAAAGGATTTTCGTGCTGTTCTGGCAGCACCATATATAAAGAATGTGTAGTGTGTATCCTTCGAAATGGCGTGTAATTGACATTACACTGAACTCGAAGCATACAACCCATACATTCCAATAATTTCGTATGATAAAGATAAGAGTTTTTCAGCATAGAGCGAATTCGCGAAATGAGGTGAAGTGTAAGACTACAGCTCAAAAATGGCACTTACGAAAGCCTGAACTCACTTAAGAATCAAATTCCTTCTAGGGTAGTGAGCCAGTGTGAAAAACAATTCTTAAAGTACAACGTTTAGAACATGTAGCATTAATCAAAACGCACAAGAAACTTACCTCTTCATGTACAAACAGTGAACACATCTCTGCTTTCTCTTTTACATGAGAACAAATGATCTTGGGCGTGGCACTAGCGAAGAGGTCTGCAAAAAAAAGTAAAAGATTTACTTACTTAAATTACGCCTCTAACAATCTGAGGAATTGTTACAAGTCACCAATCAGTGCAATTCTGACTGCCTTTATAAAGGCATCAAAAATGAACAATTTTCTCGTTCTTTCTACCCTCACAAGACGCTCCGTCAATGTAATATAGTCCAAATTTGACGCTGTGCTTCCTATTTGCCTGCTTTCTAGACGTAGGGCTGCGAACATGTGTTTTGTGCACCTAATCTAGCACAGAAATTCGTCATCTATAATTCAATCATCTTAACTCATTGTAATTTCATAAAAGATGTGATAGCTCGTCCAGTTTTTAAAGAGTTGCGGGCCTGCAAATGGCACTGCCTAGCACGTATGAAAGTATTTCTTTAAAAAATTTTTGTTTCAAAGCTTGCTTTCAGAAAAAGCGTCTGGCATATTTCGACAACCAAGCCCATCCTCTGACGGCAATCAGGGGCACGCTATTAGCGATTATTGACCACGGGCATTGAAAACGTAACCCGTTCCTAAATACTCAGTTAAACACAATCAAGCAAGTAGGAGCGCTCGAACGACACCAACGTGCGCGGACGCCGTCTACGTTGCAGCAGCCATGGCTTATGCTAGAGCTACCGCACATAGCTCCCACAGTCACGTTTACTCTCTCGATTCTGTTATAACGCCGAACGTTATCGCAGATGAAAGCGAAGCACGAAAACAGCAAACAGAAACGAGGGAAAACAACGCACGGTGATGGCCACAACAACGCGCCTTTGGAAGTCTGCTAGATCTTTCCCTGTTGCTGGTGACACTTGTCCTAAATAGCTTAAAAGACCGAGGCGCACGTGCTCGGAGCATCGCGGCATATCAGCACCTCCAACTACACCATCTTTAAGCAAAAAAAAAAGCCATTTCGTACAGTGCGCCTCTGTACATGATTTTTCCTTTTTCTTTCTTTTTTACGCTTACACCTACAGAAGCACGTTGCACATTTGAGTATTAATAGAAATGTTATTACGATGTAGCCCTAAGCACATCTTAAAACAATATCAATCACTTTGTGCAGTGTAGAGACAATGTGTGATCAGCAACTAATCCCGCCCTTGTTAAGTGATCACATCACTCACTGTATGAGTGATGCAGGCATTTACACAACATCGCGCATAGCAGTGTGAACTCGTTAGGTTCCACGTTTAATGGGGCATCTGCAACAGGCCCGCGAATGCATGCTGTTGCAGCCTACTTCGGCAGAGCTGCTGCAGGCGCCCAACTAGCGCTGTATGATTACTACCTACGAAAACAGTACACTCACCGTTAACAGGCCCATGTTGTCCGTGTCCGCCACTCCATGAATATTCCTTAATCCGAGCGTCACTTCGAACACGGTGTCATGCGTGACCACCATTGAATATGCGCCTGTTCGCTAGAACACACACAGCGACCAAGACCCCCGATCAACGCAACGCATTTGAAAGACTGATGAGACAGAGAGGGCAACATGGAGGCACTGGTGGCGGCGTGGCGGCGCCGCAGCTGTCGACGCAGGTGTTCGGTGACGCAACTCTTCGCTTATCTACGCCGCCGTTGTGGGAGCAACGCTGGCCGGGGTGAACGGGGGGGGGGAGGAGCGGCAAACCCGCCAAGACGGCGCCGAAAGGCAAACGCTATGGCGCATACGGCGGACGGCCGTTCAACGCGGAATGACTCCTTGTAAACGGCCACTCTCCTTCCAGCCAGTCGCACAGCGACGCAGGTTATTTACCAGCTTCGGGTTCTTTGAGTATTTTGACGGAATGCGATTGCGGTGGGCAAAAAATAGTGAAGCAAAACTTGCGGAAAACAAAGTGCACCAAGGAATGGCCAGAAGCAATAATTATTTCGTCCTCGGTGGCATTAGCGGGAGAGCATCGCTACACCTTTTTCCAGAGAAATTTCTTTGTGCATTGTCTGTGTCAGGCGATTCCGCGTATGGTGCCGCAAACACTGAATGCGTAGTTGAAGCTGGAACAAATTAATGCACAGTAGCGGATGTTTAGAAGGCTTGTCATGCACCACGAAACGTGCCGAGGTTGTTATAACAAACTTTTTGCTGACCACATGATCAGCACATAATTCCATAAGGTTGCCCAATGAGCTAGCTAAGCACCTGTAGCAAAGGCAGTGCACGTTCTTGTTAAACGTCGTTAATATAAACGATGGTTGTGCATAAGTGCAGTGACAGCTTTCCGTGTGAATTGGTCATAACCCACGTTTTCGAGCGTAGAAGCGCCTCAACGGAGCTAATCAGTTACCACAGCAAGTTCGTAAGCAATGATGAGGTACGAAAATGTGCAGCTGTTTTCCACGTACTGAATAGTTAGTGTACAGTGCCTTGACCACCGCCATTTCTTAAGCCACCTCCCATATAGACTCCCAGTCTGAACAGGTGTGGGACCTTAAACACTAAAAAGCCGTGCCCCCCCGCACACACACACGAAATTTGAGGGCGCACGGGCTGATGCACACGCATACTTATTCACAGGCGCACACACATACGCGTATACACACATACGGCAACACACACACGCGACCGTAAAGGCACGCATGCATGGGCGTACACATGTGCACAGGCACGCTTAACACAAGCACGGACTCGCACATACACGCGCACGCACACATGCACGGGTGTACACACAATCGCGCTTACACGCGAACACATGCGCAGGCTCACGCACACACACCCATACTCGGGCGAACATTATGTTCCTGTATATAATCCACAGCAAACATGTATCTTATAACCAACGCTAAGATGAGCTTTCGTAACGTGGATTGCAGTTAATTGCCATTATAGATGAAACGCGATTTGCTTCTGGTGGCATTCTGCTGTATTCGGAGAGCACCTTCACACATTCTAAGTATTCTAAGTATAGGCCGTCATATAACGCAAGGTCAACATATTCGTGCAGTAGCTACGCTGCTCGGCCGCCAACCGAAGGTCGCGGGTTCGATGCCGGCCGTGGCAGTCGAATTCAGATGGAGGCGAAAAGGTAGAAGCCTGTGCACTGTGCGATATCAGCGCCCATTAAAAAACACCAAATGGTCAAAATCTCTAGAGCTTTCCACTACGACGACCCTCATAATCATATCGAGGTTTTTGAGACGTAAAATACCAAATATTATAATTATGTGTTCTTCTTATGCTGCATATTCCATCTGATGAATCGTCACCTACACCCTTCTCAGGCACAAAAGCACCCTTAGAGCCTAATTTAGGGTGCTATCGAGGCAAGCACCCAAACAAATGGGTGCTTTTTTTTCAATCGACCATTTATGGGTGTTAAAGGGTGTTGCAAAGGGTGCTTTCTCGTAAAAGCACCCTTTTTATACCACTTTGGGTGTGAAAATTTTTACTGTGCACTGTTTATTCCAGTAATAGCTCAAATGCTCGAAATCTTTGAATTTATCCGAATTACCTTTTCCCCATTGCAGGCAAGCATTTCGGAACCTTTGCACTGTCACGTAAGCCGTATCTGGCAAAACTGGGATGGTGGGCCCACCCACGGATACTGCTGCTAAAGAGTCCGCCATTTCGTTCATATATAATCCACGGTGGCCCGGTACCCATAGCAAATGCAGTTTTTTTACGTTTTCGGTAGTAAATGCCGAAACGTATTCATCAGCTCTGCATTTACTGCCGCAGAAAGTGCATTACGAACTGATAACGAATCTAATGATAACTGCTAGTGATTCGCTTGAGGGCAATTTGCGTAGGGCAAGAACAATGGCCAATAATTCTGCAATGAATACAGGAGCATAATGTAGGAGCCGAATCGAAAAGGACCAGTTCAAAGAAGGGGAGAAAATGCCAACCCCAGCCTTTTCTTTTGACACAGATGCATCAGTCGCAATGATAATGCTTATCTCTAGGTGAGCTAGATAATCTGCTAACTGGTCATTTAAATACCTGTGTGCCAATTGTTTCGCGTTATATATATAATCAAATTGTATGATAAGCATTGACTTTAGGTTGTGTATTCGATTAATATGTCTAATTTTTGCATTAAGTTGCTGTAGTAGCGCTTGTGCAAATACTATTTGCGGGGTGTGTAGTCGCAACCAATGGGTATCGAAAACTAAAGCCGGTTTTTGAATGAAAGCGTAAAATGAGATTCTTTGGTCTGAACTGTATATCTTTAAGAATGCTTGCACAGTAAGAATTTTAAACCTATTTAGCAGAGAAGGTAGGCGAGCTTCCATATACAACACGTTATTTGCAACAAAGTTTGGTAGACCCAGACACAAACGCAACGCTTCTCTTTCCAGCAGTATTAGGGGTCTCATTTTATAGGCTGTGCTGCCAGAAAAAAATACACATCAGAATTCCATGATGGGCCACACATAAAGTTTATATATCATTATTAGCACATCTCTTCTTAAACCCGCTTTATGGTTTGCGAGCTTCTGTAGCCACCCCATGGCCCGTGTTGCCTTGAAGTACACATCATCCATGTGACTTCTCCAATTTAATGTGTCATTATATATCATGCCCAAATATTTAAAGGAATCCGCCTGCGGAATGAGCTCATTACTGTACATTAACGAGATGTTGATAGGCTGCAGAAAAGAGAATGCAAGAAGCACACTTTTCTTTGTGTTCACGGTCATATGAATATTTTTAAGCCATCTTTATATCATATTGAGATAATTTTATAGACTCTGGTATAGGAATTGAAGGTTGGTATTACTTACAAAGAAAGCAATATCGTCCGCGTACACATATAACTGAATATCCTTAGTTGATGGAATGGAGCTCAAGAAAATGGTAAATAAAACTGGCGACAGGACAGCCTCCTGTGGTACGCCACGTGTCTGCTTATGTCTATTCGCCGAGTACCCATCTTTAAAGCATTAATATTCTCTCCCTCTTAAAAACTCCGGCACCCACGCAATGATGTTGTTGGGAAAGTGGTGATATTCCATCTGTTTTAATAAAATTGAATGCTCAACCCTATCGTACGCTTTAGCCAAATCTAGAGTAACTAAAGCACAGTATTGGCACCGACGCCGAGCCAGTTGTATTCGGCTCTCTAAATCAACATGCGCACACCATATTGAGCAACCGGATCTAAAACCAATTTGTCTGGGGTTTCATATTGCGTTATTATTAATATATTTCATTACACAGGCATTCAAAACTCTTTCAATTAGCTTAACCAGATTTGACGTGAGTGATATCGGCCTTACATTGTCCAAGGCGAATCCTTTTTTCTGCTTTTTAAGAAGTGGAATCACTTTACACAGCTTCCATTCCACAGGTATCCAAGCTTTTGTCAAGGGAAAATTCACCAGATTAAGTACTTCAGTTGGATAAATCTCGAATATTACTTTTATCATTGCATTTGTTACCCCGTCTGGTCTAGGTGCTGAAGGAGATAAGTGCGTTATTATCTCTGCTAGCTCATCTAAAGTAACTTCCTCAAAATCCTCGACTGCCATTGGGTGCACAATGTGCACTGGTATATTTTACATGAATCTATCTTGGAGCCCTTTCGCAATATTTTCTACTAAATCAGAGAGCTCACGGGGGAAAGAACAGAGGAGTCAATATTTTCAGTGGGTGGTAACATCTTTTGAGATCTTAAAAATCTGAAGAGTGCTTTTTTGTTTTTAGCCCTAGAAAGATAATCATGTCGTTTCATAATATAACCATCTTTTGCTGTACTTACTGTGCGTTTGAAGTCTGCTGCTGCGAATTTTAAATCACATCAATGTTTTGGACATTGGTTCACCAGCAGTTGTTTCCATGCAGCTTTCCGTTTTCTATAGCTCCTCATGCACTCTTCAATCCACCATGGACTAAAAGAACCTCTTGTGGATGAGTATAATTTAAAAGTTGCGTCTTTTACTGATCTTTTTAACACTGCACACAGACTCATAGCCCTAATGTCACCTTGTATGTCCTTGCGGCGATCAAAAGTAGCCCTCAAGTCTTTTTCTAATTTTCTATAGTTGAGGAATGAGCGGGCCTTTTCGGCGACATGTATTCTTGGAAAGTTCAGTACAAAAGTAATAGGCAAGTGGTCACTGTTAGTAGCACTGTCTAAAGTTTTCCACGAACATATATTTAGAGATGAGCTTGAATATGTTAAGTCAATTACAGATTTAGAGAGACCTCGGACAAAAGTAGCAGATTGCGAATTTAAACAAGATAATTTCTTGTCAATAGCCCATTCCCACAAGCGTTTTCCGCTTGAATATGTTTTAAAACCCCAAGCCACACGATGTGAATTGAAGTCTCCAGTGATTAATATATCCTTTCTGCGGGCAGAGAACATATCGTCTAGACTTCGTGTGTCTTGCACCCTGGCTGGGAAATACGCATTTACAAACGACAAGGGAGAACCGTCGAGTAATATTATGTATACTATCAAAATTTCACAATCTCGAGTCACACAACGATAAGAGATCGTAGCTTTGTGACTAAACTTAGTTGCTATCAAGACAGCAAGCCCACCACCTCTGCTAGGTCGGTCCAATCGAAGTAGCCGATAGTTTTTTAGGTAAAACTTCTGGCTGGTTGAAAGCCAAGTTTCTTGCAGAGATATAATATCCGGGGAAAGTTGTGAATAAGGTATGATAGGTCTGTGGCTGCGGAAAATATAGATCTGCGATTCCACTGTAGTATGGTTAGTGAACCTATTTTGACTACAGAACCATCGCAGAAACTGCTTGGTTCAAAATGTCCTTCCGCTAAAAGTCTTTCTTAGACATGTTTTCAAAGAATTCTTTTTTGGATAGATACTTTTTAGAGTTCGAATTATGCGAAGAATTTTTTGATTGGGGAGATCGGCTTCGCTCCAGAGCCTTAAGAGAGTCGATATCCATATCTGCACATGCTTCCGAATCATCCGTAAGATCACCGTCTTCCGTTGTTTTGGAAGTCCCTGCCTCAGGAGAAACCGCTCGCTGACGTGTTGTTGCACTTTCTATTTCCGTACGCTGCGATACCAATGATATCTGAGGAGCCCAATCGTTCGTGGATGCTACACCTAGAATTTGAGATAGTTGATTGGAAACCAATTGTGCCAAGCTTTCAAAAAGGTTGTTTGCGAGGCGTTTCATTGCCTTTTCTGTAGCCTTCTCTATGGCCTCTGCAATAGATGTTGCGAGAGATGCATTCATGGCTGTGGTATTACGTGCTGCAACACCTGCATATCCTTTGTATCTCTCCTGAATTTCTGCAACGGCTTCTCACCGAGAGCACCGCTTGCATTCTACAATATCCAATATGGCAAGCTCCCTTTCTTTTGCTGCACAGTCTGCGGAGTCTGCAGGGTGCGCCCCATTACATAAGCAGCACCTCTCTTTCTCAGAGCTGCACTTGTGGCTGTCATGATTTTCACCACACTGACGGCATCTAAGAACTGATCGGCACCCTCTGACGCTATGTCCATATCGCCAACATTTCAAACACTGCAGAAGTTTGGGGGAAAGTGGCTCTACAATATAGATCAGTGGCCATGCCTTAATTTCGGAAGGTCGGACTGTTCTTAAAAAGGTCACTATCACCGATTCCGTTGGGAATTTTATGTTGTCTATTGTACGGGTGCACCTGTACACTGAAATTACACCCGCCACCGAAAACAAATCGAGCACTTCTGCACGTGTCAGGCTTGTGTCTACACCGCGGACTAATCCTTTCGAGCATGCAAGGTGTGCCGGAATAAATGGGCTTACCGGATGCGCTGCGAATTCGGAACGTTGCAGGAGCTCACGAATGCATTCCTGATCTGCGAAACAGCACAGGATGCCTCTGCGACCAAACTGGCGGACCTCAGTGATCTCCTGGAAATGCGAAGTGGCTTTTCGAAGCTCCACTTGAATTGCCTTGGGGTTCTTCATCGGAATACTGCCCCCATCTGTAGGTACCAGCGCCACAGGGACACTTCTCGCTCCACTGCGTAACAATTAGTCTATCGGCCAATCTTTGGCTGGAGTGGAAGCTAACCAAAGGGAGTGCCCTTGGCCGGGGGAAGAAAATGACATCAAGATCTAATGACTCGCTTCAGCTGAGAAAGAGAAACACAGTTACTGGAAAATAACAAACTCTTAAAGAACAATAAGGATACTGCCACCCGATGCTGAGCCCGGGCAGCTTCTTCAAAGTCGAGCCTCACAGTACAGGTCAGCGTTCACCTCACCCCTTGTAAGTGGAGCTCACCTCATCTTTTACGGCGAAAGCTTTTATGAAATCACAGCTCGAGTCTCGCGCAGCACCATAATTGTCCGCTGCCGGTGTTCGTAACATTTCGGCGAAATCAGAAAAAAAAAGAAATATAGTCCCAATGACGAAGTGGAGCTCGAGCCCTGGTCCTGTGGGTGCCAGCCCAGCATTCTAGCACTGAGTCACACCGGTGCTTGGGACTTGCTGGTAAATTTGCTTTAGGCAGTCTTGATGTCGGGAAAGCAATCGCGTTATTACGACTTATGAAGCGTTTTAAAAACAGCGAAAGACCAAGCAGTCGCCGCACAACACGAATAGCATAACGAGTGGGTCGTCCAATGCTCCAACCCATTGCAAAAGCTTGTTTTTGTTCAGCTATAAACTCTGGCGCATAGCCACTTCAGGCATAATTCCTCATCGTCTTCAACCACTGCATTCATGAACACTTGGTACAAAATTCCTCGCAATAGCTTAGCGCATACCACGCTTCTCAGAAAAATGTCGAAAAATAGCATAGCAAATGCCGGCCTATAGGCCGTCATTCGCTATGCTACGGCATTAATATTAAAACTTTTTGGGTAGTATGCTACCCCCAAAGTTCATTATTAATCCTGCTGTAGGCATCAAGAAAGTGTGCTTGAAGCAGTTACCTAATGAGTGTTTAGAAAAGGCTCTGAAAGGCCGCTTTTCTATAGCTTCGCTGTGAATGTACTGCGCCTTCCGCACAGACCTGGCGTAATTTTTCGCTATAGGGCACATTACTACGCTATAGCAGAGCGAGCCCCAAGCTGTCTGCAGCATTACCTCATATAGATGAAAAAATGAACTCGTCCTCTCAGTGGGACCTGGCGTCCACCTCCAAGCCCACCCCAAAGTTTCTAGCGTGAGTAGGAGAATGCTGGGCATTCACTTCATCGAAAAACAGCAGCAAGCCAATCCATCAGCGTTCAACAAAGATATTTGTTGTTTTTTGTAAACATTTCACACGTGCATGCGCATTATTTCGTTACTTATTACTTCTTTGTTTTCAACTGCGCATTATTTTATCGCATCTCATCGCACAAATTCAGCTCTCCTTGCCTTTAATAACAAGCAAGCAACGCTCTTTTTGCGTATTTTACCTATTTAACTCTCTAGCCGACCATAATAGATAAGTTTGAAATTTATCAGAGATTACAAGAAAGGAAACTGCACGAATATAAACGCTGAACTGCTTATTTTGGTGGAAGACCTAATATTTCACTATCTAGAACACACACTGTGATTCGAACTGGAACATATTTAAGAAACAAATTCAGGAATGTATTACGCGATATACTTTCCTACGACAAGTACGCAGCAGCAGCTGAGCTCCGTGGTTTGATATCCACTAAATAACAAGAAAAAACGTCTATACCATAATTTTTAAAAAGCTAACACTCCGGACCACTGGTTTTTGTGAAAAGAAGCTGTTGCACATTACTTGTTCATACAAAGAAAAACTAAATTAACAATTTTAACACCACTCTTAATGACATACTTAAAACAAAACCGAAACAATTTTGGAATATTATTAGGCAAAAAGATGAAAACGAAATATTGCTTACTGCAACACATGGTGCTCCAGTGTCTGATAATAACTGCGCAGCTACAATAAATAACACATTCGTAAAGACCTTCTCACAGACAATAATTCATGATCATCCCCTCTTTCGTCAATATACCCACTCTTCGATGAATTTTATTATATTTGATTCTTCTGGTATTGGCGAAATAATAAATAAGTAAAACCTGTCTTCTTCTTGGGGAGTCAACTATATAAAGCCAAATTTCTTAAGAAAATAAAAGAATACTCTTTCATCATATTAGAGCGCATTTTCTCCCAGTTGCTTAATACGGGAATACTAACAGTGGATTACAAAACTGAAAAAGGTATTTCGATTCATGAATCCGGTGATACGCCAAACCTGCGTAATTACAGACCAATGTTACTTACATCAGTCTCATGCAAAATAATGGAACATGTCATGTACTCACACCTTGCACTATTGAAGATAATTCTTTTACTCCGCTTCAGCATGGCTTTCGTAAAAAAGTTTGAGGTAATACTCACCTTGTATTGTTCACTAATGATTTTTATGGTAATGTTGACCCTGGCCATCTTACTGACTGCGTGTTTCTCTATTTTTCTAAGGCTTTTTACAAAGTAAACCACTGCCTACTCTTACGTAAACTGAAATTACTCAACATCTACCCTGTTGTAATTGAATAGAATGAAGCTTTCGTAATTAACCACGCTGGGTTCGTTTCTGCGACACAGTTCTGGCCATCGGGGCTGCAGGTCAGAGCGTGTGATGCAGTGTGGTGAGAATAACGTTGACCTCACAGTTGACAAAGCAACAGCCGACGTACCCGCCCTGATCGTGCCAAATGAGTCACAGGCGATTCCTATCATCGTGGGGCCGCCCTTCACAAAGCAACCTCACGTCACGGTTGTGGGGTGACGGAACATTGTGCGTATATTTGAAGAGGAGAAGAACGGGGATGATAGCGACGACACATTACAGTCCATAGAAATTGCAAATCTTCCGACGCGCCCAGTCTGCCTTTGGGCCAAAGAGTCAACAACTGTACCGCCAAACTATGTCGGGTTTGTCAAGGCCTGCGTTACGAGCAGTGAACCCAATGCTGATCTTTTCGTGGACGACCAACCCAGGTGCCAAGAGGGGGTGACCATTGCTTACCGTGTTGCGTCGTGAACGCAGATGCGGGAAACGAGACCTGCATATTTGTAATGAATATTTCGGACCAGGAATTGAATATCTAAGCCATCGAGCGGGTTGCGTGATCGGAAGTCTGATATCTCAATGAAGGTTCAATGCAGGGCGTGAAATAAGCTGCAATGTCACGCAACCACATTCAACGGTGACCGTGAACGTCACAACGGGACCAAGTGTCACCCCGGAGCACCATGAGAAACTCGACCAACCCATCGAAGAGTAGCGCAACTGTTTTGCTGATAGCATCTTAAGAGACTGGCCGCACCAATAGAGTGAAGATGAAGACCAAACTAACCGGAGAACCCGTAAGGTTTCGCTAATGTCGGGTTTCCTTTGCGGATAGCAAGCATTCGCGAATACCGAATGAAACAACAGACAAGATACAACAAGAAACATTCAACGACTTACTTACCGGGCGATGTCGCATTGGTCGTGCGAGAGCCTACAGATTGTGGCGAATCAGGGAGAAACACAGAAGACCATATAGCATCACGGAAAAACTACCCAATGGCCAATATTGCGTCGAGAGGCTGCTCCGTGCACAGCTTGAGAGGAATGCATGCAGCAGCATCGCTACACTGGACAGTCTTAAGCTGTAGGACCAGGAAGCGATAGACTCTGATTGGTCAGACAAAGGACGCCGACCAGGATAGTCGGTAATTGCAGGACGGCCGAGTGTCGGTAATTGCAAACGGAACTCAAAAGATGGCGCTAGGCCACGACCAATGCGTGATCCGAGCAAGCCGGAGGCCGGAGCTGTAACCTGACACTCAATCCCTTGTGGCGAGTGCTAGTGTGCCATTGTACGCAGGTTCCGATAGAAGGCAGAAGAGGGATGGCTGCGTAACGGCAGAGACGCCGTAACCTTGTGTCTCCAGCAGTTTTCTTTACTTTACCCTAACTAAACACTATTTTGTTAAAGTAACCGTTGTTTCTTTGTCAGTATTTTCCCTCCCGTCTCTCGAATCATCATCGTCTTTTTGCATCTCACACTCGTCCCTGGCGTATTTGACAACCTTTGTTGGATCTCTTTACTATAGCCAGCCGCAAGTAAAGCTTGAAAATTTTGCCATTACTAACCAGGAATTAGTAACGTTACTAACCAGGGGTTTCGTGAAGGACAACTTAGGGTTGTGCGAATGCCCAGTACGAGTGCAGCCAGATTCCGCTTTAACACCGTTAGCAACTAAATTATTTGTTTCTTTAGCCTAACAAATTCTATCTGCAGTTTTCATTTAGGGAAGCCATCGCCCACCGCATCTGAATACCGAGTAGCGAGAGACTCATGATGTAGCAGCCCTAAAAATCGTCGTCTAGTGTGCACCATGAAATCGGTATGATTTGCAGAAACGTGGTGACCGTGGTGAATCTGGACCATGGTGAATCTGTAGCGCTGGTAATTGAGCTAACTAATGCTCATAAGCATTCATGGAGAAGCAGAAGGAGGAGGTAGAGGAAATTAAGGCAGGAGGGTGGACCTTGCGAGCGTCCGGTGTGCTCTAATACACCATCGAAAGGGGACTGAGGGATGAAAAAAGAGAGACAGCAAGAAGAAAACATAATGTTCAGCAGCATGCGAACCATGAATCGTCATGACATTCTTACGCGGGTTCACTATGTTGGCGACGATTTCAACTGGCACCAGTCCCTCGAACCGGGCCGGAACAGATTGCCTGTTAGAAGCTTCACGTTGCCGTTGGGCTCAGTAGGAACGAAAGTTATGGTGTTGGCCTCTGGCTCTCGTGACGCTCGTTCATTTGGTGTGCTCAGAAAGGAAGAGGCGCTGGCGTTACGCCTCTCTGTTTTTCGGCTCGTTACAACTTCGAAGTCGTCGTCAGAAGGCCCCTCACGAACACGTGTCCTCGCTGTTGCGGTCGGGTCGTGTCCGCGTCTTGGACGTGGTCGTCGCGGACTCCGACGAGCATGAACTATATTCGAACTGGTCCTTGTTCATCGCTGATGAACGCAGCAGCAGACTTCGAAATGTGTACATGTTATGGCGTAAAAATGACAAGAGATATTCGAACAGTGGTACCGCTATAGGCACACTTCTTCATCATCGTCCTACCAGTTCAGCAACATTAGGGGCACCGAGGTGCTGTATTTGTGGCTCACGCGGTGTCGTCGTTCCCGGGGCGCAGTTTTCATACATGGTGATTTGCCACTGAACTATGTCGGTTTTGTAAGCAAAACGCGCAACAAGCACTTCGATGCGCGGAATAGGCGTCATGCTGTGTCAGCTGGGGGCTACATGAGATTAAGCTTACACGGCTTAACTATACGACTGGTGCATCGGTCGCCTTCCATTTTGCTGTGCGACTCGCATACATTCATTTTTTTGCAAAAAATGAAACACGTCTCAAGTATGTACGGCGCTGTGTTTGCGTGTCACAGACTCACAGCACATTGCTTATGGTGCGCGGTGCCTGAAACATGCAGTGTATGGTCGGGGGTGCTTCACTGGACTCCTGAAGCTGTGCGGGGAGAAATCGCCAGTGTATGTACTATCGGGAGTGCTACATCAGCAGCAATAGCCTTTGGTATTAATGAAAGCAGAACGGCCAACGTGGGCAGAGGGCGCGAGGGACAGAAAACGAAAAGGAAGGCAGGGACGTTAACTAAAAGGTAGTACCTGGTATGCAACTCTGCCCTGTGGTTGGGAAACAAGGGGTTGAAAGAGAGAGAGAAAGAATTTTAACGCTGGCAGTGGTATTACTGTGATTGCGTGATTCGAGACGCGTTATGAATACCCATCCTATTTTTTCTCATCGCTTTCAATTGTCTTCATGCTAAGGAAAAAGTTATGGCTTCCGCAGCACTTTGGAAAAACCACTGAGATTCTCCAAGGCCAGAAAGTTTGAGAGCGCCTTGCTTAAACGACAACGCTTTACCAGCTCAATCGCACCATGTACAAACGGCAGCGAGCTGAAACACAGGTAAATATATTGTCGCCATGAAGCAAAAGTGCCTGCAAAGGTACTCTCTCACGGCGCGAGTGCTCCACATTGTAAAGTGTATAAATAGCCTTGGATTTTTCTTGAAGTTATCTAAATAAACTATAAACCAGAACGCTTGTTTTGAATGCGTATTAGACGTGTGTTTGATTTATATTGCCAGTATTACTAGCACTTCACAGCGCTAATTTTAGCCTATTTTCAATTAGTTTAAAAGACAACAATGACAATGGTAATGTATTAGTGGTTCTCGTGTAGTCGGTGCACATATGGCCCCACATGGCGCTGTGTGCTGCCCCCACACGCCTTCTCGTCTCCTTGCGTTGTTTCGCGCTACATCGAAACTGTTGAAGACATTCACGAGCAAGCTCAAATCGTAACCATTTCACACTGAATTGTACTTTAGGCTATGTACTAACTCTAGGGTGCAGACGCTTTATAAAAAAAAACATTTTCCGTTCCTCATCGTCTACAAAGTGACGTAATGCCCATGAGCGACTTCACCTAGCACTGGCTTTGTTGATTGGTATCTATGCAACACGAAACAGTGCCCTCAGCTCGTGGTGACGCAGTTTTGGCCGTGCAGTGTCGCGCGTGCTTCGCAGTGCCCCCCCCCCTCCTGGTATTGTCCACTGTACCCTCGAAACGCACTGGGTCATCGCGCTGCTATATATGACACGAACGACACCTATAGAAAGCCTTAATCGCTTATTGATTTCACGCCGATGACGCAATCACTCACATCTGATACACTGTGGTGTGTGCATGTTTTATATTTCTAAACGTGTTCTTTCTTTCACACAATTTAAATAAACGTGGTTTTAAAAGTAGGCGTAGTCATGAGAAGGGCCTTAGCATACCCCTCTCCGGCGCAGAGAAGGGTGGCGAGGATGAGCTAGAAACCGACACCAGTGGAAGCGGTTTGTTCCAAACCTTATCACTTCTTTATTGCAACACGTATTCACAAAAATATTGTGGCAGCATGTTTACATCGTACAAGTGCGCTGTTATATTTTGCGCACAAAATTTGGAAGGTGGGGTAAGTGTCTCAATGAACGGCGCCTTGAGTGAAACACGGCAGGCGAATGGAGTAGAAAACCCACGGGATCTATGCTACTGATGATGTCACAGGTCACTGTCATATCTGACGTGCTCATCAAGTTATCTTAGCGCCAAAGGATTACATCTTTACCATGGCGTCACATCAGGAGGGCATCACATGACAGCGTCGCTTGGTGAGAGGTGGGCCGACAAGGGAGTTAGTGTAAGTGAGGTGCTGAAAGTTTCAGAAGGGTGGATCATTGCACTCGACTGGGAACGTCGAGGTAATTTAATTCCTTGTGTTCCCCGTCTCTCTCGGGTGGCTTCTTGTGTCTTACAAAGAACGTTGCATAACTGAATGCTTTGCCAAGTGTGCACCAAGCTTTCTCCCTCATTGATAATACGGAGAGTGTAAAATGCGGCCGAAATTTTTCTTGCTGTTATTTAGGCATTTCCCACTACGTGACGTTTCATATTGAAATACGTTACATAAGCTTCCATCTTCCCCATCGTGCTATTTTTTGAATTCATCCCACGTGGCTCCTAAAAATGCTTCACCACCTCTTCGACGAAGGACATGAAATCACGTTTCAGTGGCTTTCAAGTCACAGTGGCTTATTGGGCAACGAACATGGCATTGTGGCTGCTCGATGAGCACATGAAGATGAAGAAGAATCTATCCTATTTTCAAGGATTCATGCTGCAATGAAAATTCAAAACATCGCTAATGAAGAAGGAAAATCACTGTGAAACGCTGAATGCTTACGGAACATGCGACTGCATAGGCCGGACACATCTCGACGACCTGTTTGATATGTGGGGTTTAACGTGCCAAAACCACCATATGATTATGAGAGACGCCGTAGTGGAGGGCTCCGGAAATTTCGACCACCGGTGGTTCTTTAGGGTGCACCCAAATTTGAGCACATGGGCCTACAACATTTCCGCCTCCATCGGGAATGCAGCCGCCGCCTCCGGAATTCGATCCCGCGAACTGTGGGTCAGCAGCCGAGTACCTTAACCACTAGACCACCGCAGTGGCGCACGTCTCAACGACTTTGACATCCGTCCGGACTCTCTCGAGTTGAGACAACAGTGCTTTGCCGACTGTGGCTGGGTGTCGCTTTCACCAAAGTTTTCGCCTTCCGAATCGGCATGGAAGACAGTGCTGCTTGAGATCATTGCGGCAGCGATGAAACGATAGAGCACGTTCTTTGTCACTGCCCTCGTTACAGCGTGCAAAGACGGCAGTTAGCTGCTGCGTCAGCTCGCTTTGACGACAGACCTTTGCCAGAACAATGAGTGCTTGAAAGGCGACATGATCTTCTTCGAACAGACTATCAGGGAAGGCCTTCTTGAACTTTTCCCGTGGTAGTGGCCTATTGTATAAGCTATAGCACCCAGCTCACAATTGTTTTCTTTTTCGCGCGTCTATTTCGCTCTTCGCTTTCTTTTGCTGTCTTTCTTTCCTATTTTCTTTCCCTTAGTGCAGGGTAGCAAACCGGATGCTCCAATTTCTGGTTAACCTCCCTGCCTTTCCCTCGTTTTATTCTCTCTCTCTTGAGTGGTTGGATCCAACAGCTGTTTCTTCATATACAGCGCTGGTGCTAATGAAAAGAACAGTTGTCTTGGTTTGAACAAGCATTATTTAGCCAGAGCTATGAGTACATGTACAGCAGAAGCTGCAAGAAAGCTGGTGGGCTACACGAAACACTCAGCAAGAAAATCGCACAACATTTACAACACGACCCCGGTCTTTCACGGACGACGTGGGTGTTGTGTGAAACTACGGCTCGTGTAAATTCTGCATAGAAAGTTGTGTAATAGACGTCAAGGTTGGTTTTAAAATGTTTACCAGAACTTCAAAGCACAGCTGGATAATTTGAACTGTATGTTATTGTTATTCTATACTGTCTTTCTTACTTGCAGAAGTCGTGGCACAGGCTGCAACTATACCTTTTGTGTTCCCTTATCCACTAAGCAATAATTCTTTCTCTCTCAACGTTTTCTGCGTCCTTGATGCGGTGATCAACCATCTGCCGCCACCTTTCAGAGCCAGCTGGTGGATGATTTGTGTCTTTCTGCTTCTCAGTGCGTGTCATTACGAGAGCGGAATGTACACTTGTGTGTGAAGGCGTAGAAGTGTTCCAAAACGCTCATATTGTGCGGCTCAGCTAGCAGACAAACCTGTATTGGGCAGTTTTTCATTTATTTCCAGTCTCTTTAACTGATGACAAAGTGCACACTTTTATGAAAGAAGATAACACAAAGATGCTAGCATAATAAATTAAGACGTGAAAGATCGTCGGAAGAATGAATAAAACATTTTCCCATTTATAAAAAGAGAAAACAAGTCAGACGGTGTATACAATCACTACATGTGGTGAAAGAACTAACGTCATAACAATTAGAGTGTTGCATGACCAGTCCACCGAAAACAAATGCGACCTTTTTAGCGACACGCAACTGTGTGTGGGTGAGAGTGGGGGGCGGGGCGTTAGGTCATTGACTTTTGGGTATATCAGTAGACGATGCACCATGTTTTAAGCTGTCACGACTGATTGTAGAGGTGTTGCTCGGTTCAATCAGTTTAAAATAATTTGGAACCGTAAAGAGAAAAATATTAACAAAGTAGTTGCCAAACTTAGGTACATCAGGAAACGAAGGTTATTCTTATCATGAAGTTATCAATGAAGTTCCGCCCTGACGACAGCGTGCTCTTGGGGCCCCGAAACGCGGCAAGGAGCGCTTTCGATTCCCATCTGCTCTAACCACTACTTAACGGACAACACTCTCTCAGTTTAGGCCTGACGGCACAAAAGTATATCTGCAAGAGTGTAACAGAAGTGATCTTGTAGGATGGCCAGAAAATTCGGTAAGACGGTTGGTTAGTTCACACTAACAGTCATTATTTTGTTCCCAGGAAGAGTGGGTTAGCAATATGGGTGGAGACTTACCGTGTGCATTCAGAGACAGGATATTGACAAGACAGAGGGAGGATGTCAGAGGAACATTAAGCCCTGTGTATAAAAGCCAGATTTAAGAGAGTCGTGCCTTTTTTAAACGCAGACAAGTATCCTAGACAAGACTGGAGAGGGAGGTCTGTTCAAGTGTTAAAAAACAATCAAACCCTCATTTGGAAGCTTAAAGGCACGCCCGAAAATTGGCGGATGAACTATCTGTAGTATGCAGGATGGGTAAATATCGAGATAATGTTTATGGGCTGTCGCATATGGTACGGTATGAAGAAATTGAAGGATCCGGAAAAGTGCCATCCCTGAGGGCGACATGAATTAAAAAAAAAGCCAAACGACGCGGCTACAGCTTGGTGTTTCTTGCAGCGAAAAAAAAATGGTGTTCACAAACTTCACGCGATCGTCAGCACGCTAGTGGCTACGGGAGCCTACGGCAAAAAGCACGCAAAGCCGTATGTATGTCGTGGCATGGGACAACTGCATGAAGAATAACGGAAAGGTGGGTTATTTGGTTAGCGTTCATAATGAATTGAATGGGGCAGCGTTAGGACGAATACATGAACGAGAAAAGACATGACAAGCGCTGCACTCACAACTAAACTTTTATTGAAAAAACGCCACCTATATACCCAGCGTCATCCAACTCATTGTCATTAAAGGTGCCACGTGAACAATGTCAGGGCAATATCAGCTCGAAAGCAGCTTCGTGGAAAACATGAGAAACATAAGGATATAGAACAGATAGAAGCAATACCAAGTGGCACTATGCTATGCACGTTTACAAGAGATAATCTAATTCTTTTGATGAAAGGTATATTGATGATTGACTAATGTACTTTTTAATCGGTTGATATGAAAAGCTTCTATTATTTTTCTTCTCTTTTTTTAGGATGGCGTGATAGAATGACGGTTTCATTCAAATGTGGATTACATCTACACGAGTGGCTATGGCTGGCTAGATGATAACTAGTAAGATTAGCGGAGGAGTGCGAGCGTAGGTGTTCTTGCAATCTTATATTGATGCACACCCCCCAATTTGTCCCACACACACTTTACTGTATGACAAAGCTATCATATACACATACCCTATCATGTAAGTTATAAAGTTGTGGACATGGTTGGTTGTGCATCCAACTTTTACAGATGAACTTGCTTTTTATGATAAGTGGGCAAAGCTTTCCAATGTTCTGGGGGTGGGGCGGAAAACATCAAATTAACCTTATACTGATTGCAAACATTCTTGAGACCATGGGCAAAGCGATGCAGGTATGGTACAGCAGTCAAACTGCTGGAGCGAGTTTTGCGCTCAATACAAAATCCCTCGTTTTCGGCCATACTCATTTTGTGAGCTTATTTCATGCAGTTGGGTTGGCAGCGTTGCCAGAAGCGGCCGTCTTCAGCCTAAGAAACTGGTTGTTGAGGCTGCCTTAAACCGTATGATGGCATGAGTTTTTAAATGAAGGGCACAAAGTGGAAAAAATACCATTTTTGGTGAGTTTTGAGTGTGCGGATTTGCATGTAAGAGCGTATTTTTTTTCGATCGGGGTTGGTACTTCCGGAATACATGCTGTAGAGTGAACAGCAGGCATAAATCAAGATACTGCAGCTGCTGCTGCTCTATTAATTCGGAGGTGAACCAAAGACCAAAACTACAATTCTGACAAAATTTTACAATCTTGTCGGTCAGCAGGCTGTGATTGTTCTCGCTATCAAAAGTCATCACGCAATCATCAACATACCTACAAACAAAGCGGATACCTTCACCCAGGTGGCTACTGAGCTTCCTGTTAACCCGGCTAAAAAAGATATCGTTAACATGGGTCCGACTTTGGATCCACTGCAAACGCCTGTTTTCTGACGCAGCAGTTTGTCTTGCCAACCAATGATGGTAGCTTTTAAGTACATAGAAAACATTTTGAGGAAGGATGCAAGCGAAATGCCACTCCTCGCCCCAAACTGAAGCTTGTCATTGAACTGGGAAATGCATAATTTAACACTTTCCATGAGTTCATCGTTTGGTAATGTAAAGATCAAATCCTCAACGTCCACGCTCAGGCTAGCGCAAGGCTTCAGAGACTGCTTTTCAAGGTGCTGTACCAAACAAGATGAACTATTGATCAGGTATGAGTCTTCCAGGTTAAGGCAGGACAAATTCTTTTAAAGATACGATGACACAGCGCATTGCCAGGTATTTCTTTCAGACACTATATATCCAATGAGCATATCTACCTTATGTGTTTGAACACTAAAAATATCTCGAGGCTTTCGCTTTTGGCTTTCTTTATGTCTTGCCCCGCCGCGGTGGTCTAGTGGCTAAGGTACTCGGCTGCTGACCCGCAGGGCATGGGTTCAAATCCCGTCTGCGGCGGCTGCATTTCCGATGGAGGCGGAAATGTTGTAGGCCCGTGTGCTGAGATTTGGGTGCACGTTAAAGAACCCCAGGTGGTCTAAATTTCCGGAGCCCTCCACTAAGGCGTCTCTCATAATCATATAGTGGTTTTGGGACGTTAAACCCCACATATCAATCAATTCTTTATGTCTTTGACAAGATGATCGAGTTGTGCATCTTTCAACAAAGACACAGCTCATTTTCTAATCTTGTCAGATTTTTCAGAAACACATGTGAAGTTTTTTCTAAGGCAGACAGTGATTTTTCGTTGTACGTTCCCTGGACTAAAACAACAAAAACAAAAAACCCTTGTCTGACTGCAGTGCAAGAAGACCAATATCTAGCATATGGTTTATCACTGGATGAATACTAGGTGGCTTTCGAGTTGGAAGCCGTGGAAGACACCACGTGTATGGCTTCCGAGATGAAACGTGGACAAACATCTTCTTGAACTTGGCGGGCGATGTATCGCACGCGGGTTAGTAGTCTTTCGGTTGGTGAGATGCAGGATTCAGTGGTAAACTTGGTGTAGAGAGGAAGAAGATTATGTGCCGCAATGGGTCACGCTTTTAACGAGAAAAGCTGAGCGCGAGCTGTTGCTCCGAGTGCTGTGATTCCTGGGTCCGTTGCTGCCGCCCGCTTTCCGCAACAGTAGACCTGCTGCGCAAGTACTACTTACGCCAATAAACCCGATTTTAGAGTGGCGGAGGTGCTGGGTAACTCAACCTGGAACTCCGCAACTGTAAACTACCTACCTTCCCTGAAATGGCTGAAGAAAACACCCAGCAAAGTACGACCCAGCCTACGATGGTCATCGTTCCCACTGCGCTACTCGTGCGCGATCCACCTTTTTTTGACGGTACCGATGAGCAAGACGTAGGAGATTGCCTGTCGACATTTGAAAAGGTAGGCGCAAGCAACAAGTGGGACGACACATCGATCGTTTCAAGCTGCAATATGTACCCTTTTACCTGAAAGAGGCAGCGAACTTCTGGTTTAACAACCACCACTCGGAATTCGCCACTTGGGGTGGTTTTAAGCTACGCATTACTGATGTATTCGGTCGCCCCGAGGTACACACGCTCCGTGCCGAACAGCTTGTACGGGGATGCGCACAGCTTCAGGGGGAAGGCTTCACAAGCTACATCGAGGATGTGCTCGACTTGTGCAAGCGCTTCGACCCTTGAATGATCGAAGCAGACAAGATCAAACATATCTTGAAGGGGATCGACGACGACGCCTTGCAGATGCTGCTGGCCAAGGGCCCACGTACCGTGTCCGAACTCACCACTCTATGCCAGAGCTTCGAGGAGTTGCGCAAACAACGGGTCATGACACGGTGGCCAGCGGCTACCGACGAAATTCTCGTGGCATTGACCCTTGGTGGAGACCACAACACAATCATGTCGGAAATCAAACGATATGTGCGCGAGCAGAGGACCCGACTACTTTCGTGTCTGTTGTATCAACCGGCAAGGGAACCCTCTTCTGAGCGTCTCGTTCCCGCCTTCAGGTAGGTAATACAGGCGCAGGTCTCTGAAGCACTGCCGTCAGTCTCTCAGACAGCACCTGTCACCACGCCATTGACTTACGCGGCTGTTGCTGCTACTCCGCCACGACCTTCACTTGGGCCGACTCCCCAGCCTGTACGAGTACCAACGACGCCACTTTCTGCAACACAACATCGCTATAACGGAAACATTTGGCGCACATTTGACAATCGCCCGATCTGTTGCGCATGCGGATATACAGGTCACGTGGCGCGGTTCTGTCGCCGGCACTTCGCAACGGGCCCGGCTGAAGCTCCGAGGTACTCTGACGACTCTTTCCCGGCCCCGTACAACGCGCAACGAGAAGCTTCCCGTCAATGCGACCGACAATCAGTGCAACGCGACCCGTCACCATCTGAACTAGACCACCATCCTGCCGCCGACTACCGAACATTCTGTCCCGTTGCTCATCCTTACCACGCCGCTACCGTTCTCCGTCCCCTCTGAGTCGCCGACCGAACCCCGTAGAGACGGAAAACTGACTGCCGCAGCTCTTGAGGCAAGAGCTGCGAAATTGTCGCATTGTATAAGTCCTCGCCCGTCCCCCACAAACGTTCTAGAACTGTTTGTTGAAGGTCTACGAACTCTTGCGCTTGTTGACACGGGTGCCGCCATATCTGTGATGAGTTAAAAACTCTGCCGTTCGATACAAACAGTAACGACGCCACCTTCGGACGTTTTGCTGAATACTGCGAGTGCGCAACTAATTCGACCAGTCGGAGCATGTACGGCGAGAGTAATCATTCAGGACGTCCTGTACCACATCGAGTTTATCGTGTTGACCACTCGTCCCCACGACGTGATAATTGGATGGGATTTTTTTCACGCACCTCGCCGTAAGTGACTGCGCTCGCGCGCAGGTAGAATTTTCTGTGTACTCTGATGCGCTATTTACAAAAAATGAGCGCACTCACCTTGGCAAGCTTCTTGTTGCTTCCGACGTTAATGTTCCTCCTCTTCGTGGCGTCGTTGTCCCCGTCAATTCCACTGAATTGTTCGGCTCTACCGTTGTGTTCTCCGCATCTGACGTTTTCAGTCGCCGCCACGGTATATCTCTGCCATACGCCGCTCTGCCACCTCACCAAGATACTTCCGGAATAGTCGTTTGCAATCCTAGCTCATGCCCTCTCACCTTAAGAGCTCATGAAACACTGGGCTATGTTCTTCCTGTTGATGACAAGGTTATTGTGCCTATTGAGTCCCACGACCCTGGCCAGCAACTTCAACTGAACGCTGTTACTCCTTTTTTTACGCGGGATCACTACTCCTCAGATATCTTCGATCGTTCCATCGACAGCAAGCTTCCTCCGGATCAACAGAACCAGCTAATAACCCTTCTGCATAAATTCCGAGATTCATTTGACCTTCTTCAAAAGGCACCGAGTAAACTTACACCGTCGCTCACACAATCTACTCTGGAACGCACCCTCCTTTGCGGCAACGCCCCTACCGCGTATCACCCAAGGAACGAAGTGTAATTGCAGAACAGGTGGATGATATGCTTCAGCACGGTGTCATCAAGCCATCTTCTAGCCCCTGGTCTTCACCTGTTGTGCTAGTGAAGAAAAAAGAGGGTTCGATTAGATTTTGTGTCGACTACCGGTGACTGAACAAAATTACACGAAAAGATGTATACCCTTTTCCCTGCATCGACAACGCTATCGGTTGCCTACAAAGTGACGAATTATTTTCTTCGCTGGACTTACGTTCAGGTTACTGGCAGATTCCAATGGCAGAGTGATTGATTGATTTGATTGATTAGCGGGGTTTAACATCCCAAAACCACGATATGATTATGAGAGACGCCGTAGTGGAGGGCTCCGGAAATTTTGACCACCTGGGGCTCTTTAACGTGCACCCAAATCTGAGCACACGGGCCTACAACATTTCCGCCTCCGTCGGAAATGCAGCCGCCGCAGCCGGGATTCGAACCCGCGCCCTGCGGGTCAGCAGCCGAGTACCTTAGCCACTAGACCACCGCGGCGGGGCATGGCAGAGTGTGACCGTCTCAAAACAGCATTCGTTACGCCGGATGGCCTATACGAATTCACGGTTATGCCATTCGGTCTGTGCAATGCACCTACAACGTTTGAACGAATGATGGACAGCATGTTACGTGGCCTTAGATGGCAGATATGCTTATGTTACCTTGATGATGTTATCGTATTCTCTCCTGATTTCCCTACCTACGTCGACCATCTGCGCACAATTATTCAGTGCCTTACTATGGCAAACCTCCAGCTTAACCTAAAAAAGTGCCGCTTTGGGGCACGCCCACTTACTATACTTGGTCACGTTGTGTCAAAGGATGTGATTTGCCCCGGTCCGGACAAACTTCGAGGAGGTACCGACTTTCCGAAGCCGACTTCAGTCAAAGAACGTAGGAGCTTCATCGGCTTGTGCTCGTATTTTCGCCGTTTCATCCACAACTTTGCATCAATATTAGCCCCACTTACCCAGCTACTAAATGGTCCAGCTAATCTTTCTAACTGGACCCCGGTGTGACGAAGCCTTCTTTACACTGCGCCGCCTGCTTACGTCACCACCCATTTTACGCCAATACGAACCAAGTGCCCCCACTGCAGTGCACACAGACACCAGTGGCGTTAGTCTGGGAGCAGTACTCACGCAACGAAAGCCCGGTATTCCAAAGTACGTCATTGCGTATGCAAGCCGCGCACTCACGAAGCGGAAATGACCTACTCAGTAACTGAAAAAGAATGCCTCGCAATTGTTTCGGCGTTGAGCAAGTTTCGTTCTTACTTGTACGGGTAGAGTTTTCACATTGGGACAGACCACCACAAACTTTGTTGGTTGGTGTCGCTAAAAGATCCCGACTTGGGCGTTGGGTTCTTCACCTACAAAAATTCGACATTCGCGTCGTCTACCGCTCAGGATGAAAACACTCTGATGCGGACGCCCTCTCACAATCACCAGTGAGATCCAGCACAGACCTGCATTCGGATGCCAACTTCCCCATCACTCCCATTTCCGTCTCAAGCATGTCGTCTGAACAGTGGAGAGACCCATGGATAAAATCTCCCCTTAACATTCTTTCTGACTCCTCAACGTCTGCGTACCCACGCGCTCTTCACCACCAAGTCACACATTTCGAGATGCGGGATGCGCAACTATACCACAGAAATTACCTCGCGGTTGGTCGTAAATGACTCTTGGTTATACAACACCACATACAATCTGATGTCTATGCGTGTTTTCACAACGACCCACATGCTCACGCTGGTGTGTTAAAAACATATCACCGGAGCTGCCAGCGTTACTACTGGCGTGGTATGTACACCCTTGTACAAAAATACATTTGGTCCTGTTCATTATGCCAACGACAAAAGACAGCGGCCCATTCACCCGGATTATTACAGCCTCTACCGTGTCCTGCGCGCTCTTTAGACCGCGTAGGGATTGATCTATATGGACCCCTTCCGTACACTGCCACTGGAAATCGATGGATCATTGCCGCCGTCGACAATTTGACGAGGTATGCTGAAACAGCTCCACTACCTATGGCTGGTTCACGTGACGTAGCCAATTTCGTCTTGCGACGCTTTGTACTGCGTCACGGGACACCACTTGAACTACTGAATGATCGAGAGCGTGTCTTTTTATTCGAAGTTGTACAACAACTCCATCGGGCATGCCACACGGTGCACCGCACCTCTACAGCCTACCACCCGCAGACCAAAGGTCTAACTGAGCGCTTCAACCAAACGCTAGGAGACATGCTCGCCATGTATGTCGATTCCGACCACTCGAACTGGGATGTCATTCTTCCATTTGTGACTTATGATTACAACACCGCGACGCAGACAACAACAGGGTTCTCCCGTTTCCTTCTTCTATATGGGCATGAACCAAGCTCACACTTGACGCCATTTTGCCGTATCGTCCCGACGTCTCAGAGTTCAACCCTCTTTCGAAAATTGTGCACCACGCTGAAGAGTGTCGTCAGTTGGCCCAATCATTCACCTCGGACAAGTAAGCACTCGAAAAAGACCACTACGACCGCGACCAGCAAGCCGAGACTTTTGCCGTGGGATCGCTCGTCTTGCTCCGACTGCCCTTCCACTCCCCAAGACTGTCCCCTAAGTTTAGCTCCAAGTTTCACGGTCCTTATCGCATCGTCAAACGTCGATCTCATGTCAAATACGTGATCGAGCCGGTCATGCCATCTACAGACAGGCGACGCCCTGGTTGTGAGACTGTCCACGTGAGTTGTCTCAAGCCCTATCACGACCCACTCCTACTCTCGTCCCCTTCACTTGCCAGGATGGATCGCTTTCGTCGCCAGGGTATTTTAGAGAGGAAGAAGATTATGTGCGGCAGTGGGTCACGCCTTTAGCGAGAGAAGCCGAGCGCGAGCTGTTGCCCCGAGTGCTGTGATTCCTGGGTCCGTTGCTGCCACCCAGTTTCCGCATCAATAAACCTGCTGCACAAGTAATACGTACGCAAATAAACCCCGTTTCAGTGTAAGAAGACCATTATCTAGCATATAGTTTATCACTGGAAGAATTCTAAGTGGCTTACAAGTTGGAAGCCGTAGACGACACCATGTCCATGGCTTCCGAAACGGAACGTGGACAAACATTCTCTTGAACCTGGTGGGCGATGTAGCGCACACAGTTTAGTCTTCCGTTTTCTTCGTTCAGCGAACTGGGAGCGCAGAGAAAGACACAAAGGACGAAGCGAGGAACCACACAACACGAGCGCTCGTGTTGTGTGGTTCCTCGCTTCGTCCTTTGTGTCTTTCTCTGCGCTCCCAGTTCGCTGAACGAAGAAAATGAATTACCAACTGGCCCACATTTTGATCCTTCTGTTAGTCTTCCGTGTTGTGAGAGGCAGGGTTCAGTGGCAAACTTGAGACTTTTTTGAAGCACTTGAATGTGTTTTTCGGGAACGCAGTGATCACCCAACACCAACAATTTACTTTCGAGAGGAGTGGCATTGGCGTTTCTGGGAAGAGATTGCAGAATGTGCGACCAAAGAAATTCAGTAGTGCGGTCAACCGTGCGACTGCACTCACGGAATTGTCGCTGTCCTCCAGGACCGTCTTGATTCTTGTAGCTTGCCACCCGCAAAAGGTCTTTGTAGTAACAGGCTCAACACCCCATTTCTGAAGACATAATGGGAAGAAATAATGTGGCACGTTCGACAGGAATTGCCCAACGAAGGCGTCAAGCCTCCGAAGGGAACCTGGGCTTTATTAGGACACATACTCTTTCTTCTATACCAAGACGCAGTTCTGACTTTGCACACACAAATGGCAATGAGGAATGCCAAGCTGGCTGGGTCTTGTAGTTGGGCTTTGAAACACAGAGAAAGGCCCTGTATACTAGAAATGCATTGCAGAATAACGGAAAGGTAGGCTAGTTGGTTAGGGTTCTTAATGAGCCAGCTTGACGTCCCTCATTGCAATTTGTGTGTGCAAAGCCTGAATAGCGTCTTGGTATATAAGAAAGGGTCTGTGCTCTAATGAAGTCCAGGTTCTCTTCGGAGGACTGACGCCTTCATTCGGCCATTGCCGTCGAACTCAACGCATTATCTTTTCAGAAATGTGGCGTCAAAGCCGTTACTACAAAGACCTTTTGCGGGTGGCAAGCTACAAGAATGGAGACAGTCCTGGAGGAGAGTGACAATTCCGTTTGTAGAGCCGCACGGTTGACCGCACTTTATTTCTTTGGTCACACCTTCTGCAGCCTCTTCTTAAAAAAGCCAAGGTTACTCCTCCCGAAAGTGTTGGTGTCGGCCGATCACTGCGTTCCCGAGCGACACCTTCGAGTGCTTCAAAAATGTACCATGTTTGCCATTAGCCCCGCCGCGGTGGTCTAGTGGCAAAGGCACTCGGCTGCTGACCCGCAGGGCGCGGATTCGAATCCCGGCTGCGGCGGCTGCATTTCCGATGGAGGCGGAAATGTTGTAGGCCCGTGTGCTCAGATTTGGGTGCACGTTAAAGAACCCCAGGTGGTCTAAATTTCCGGAGCCCTCCACTACGGCGTCTCTCATAATCATAGAGTGGTTTTGGGACGTTAAACCCCACATATCAATCAATCAACCATGTTTGCCATTGAACCCTGCATCTCACCACCCGAAAAATTAACCTGTGTGCGCAACATCGCCCGCGAAGTTCAAGAAGATGGTTGTCAACGTTTTATCACGGAAGCCATGGACGTGGTGTCTTTAACTGCTTCCAGCTCTCGTAAGCCACCTAGCATTCTTCCAGTGATGAACTGTATGTTAAATAAAGGTCTGTTTGTACTGCAGTTAGACAAAGAGGGTTTTTTTGTTGTTTTAGACTAGGGAACGTACAACAAAAAAGCGCATGTGCTTTTTTGCTATGGCAGCCTGCAGGCTTCCATTTAAAAAATAATTTGTCCTGCCTTAACCAGAAAGACTCATATCCTCATCTCTAGTTCATCTTGTTTGGTACAGCACCTTGAAAAGCAGTCTCTAAAGGGTTACGCTAATTTGAGCGTGGACGTTGAGGATTTGTTTTTTACATTACCACACAAGGAACTCATGGAAAGTTTCAAGACATGCAATTCACAGTTAAATGACGAGCTTCAGTTTAGGACGAGGAGTGGCATATCGCTCGAATCCTTCTTCAAAATTTCGTCCATGTACCTAAAGTCTACCGTCATTGGTTGGCAAGATAAAGTGCTGCGTCAGAAAACAGGCGTTTGCATTGGATCCAAAGTCGCACTTGTGTTAAGCGATATCTTTTTGAGCCGCGTTAACTGGAAGCTTAGAAGTCACCTGGGTGAAGGTATCCGCTATGTTTGTAGGTATGTTGATGATTACCTGATAATTTTCGATAACGAGCACAATCGCAACCATTTTACTGATAAGATTAGAAAATGTTGTCAGTATTATGGTCTTGGTCTCATTAGTTCAGGGTAATCTATTTCTGAAAACAATTACAATTTTTTGAAGGTGTCCATAAGGTGAGAAAAAAATTTTTCTGTGGTTACATACACAAAATGTATTTAAAAGTTGCAAGAGTATTTATAAAATACACCCAAAGATGTGTTAAAAATATGTCTTGCAATAACAGTCTGTGTAGTTTGTAGACTCACAAAAATACAGACATTAAGTGGTGTCACGTGGCAAACACAGAGATAGTCAAGTAAGTTTTGATCATTAAGCATCCTCTCAGTACGCCCGCTTTTGAGATGTCACTTGCTCGCCAATAGGGTAATTTTAACCTGAACTTCAACTTCAAATTTATCCTTTCTTCTAATACAGATTGGAAACGTCCTCTCGGGCTAAAAGCTGCCGTCAGCAGCTTGACTGAGCCCAGGAGGCGTTGTACATGATAGTGGGAAAGCGTAAACATTCTCGTACCAAACAAGTTTGGTACTCAGATGCATAATTTACTCGTAGGTAGCACCTCGTCTAATGGGATGACATTTACTGAGTCAGATTATGATTCTGAAGAGTCACTGTTGTCTCACTTGGAGCAGAGAAACCAGTGCACACTAACGTAGCGCAAGCAAATAGCGTGGGTGAGTGTTCTTAACACCGCGTCCGGAAAGCAAAAAAAAAACAGTCCTATATTGGTAATAATCACTCCTCTAATTGCCGAAGAAGCGATTTTTTTTCTCGTTTTTTTGAGTCCCTGGAACAGAAAACGCAACCACAGCGGCGTCATTCGAGTCCGTAAGTTCCTGCATGAAAACAGGCAAAATACCGTGTCGGAGAGTAATAATAAAAAAAGTAACAGATTGGTCACATTTCAAAGATTGTAAATCAGAAAGCCATCAGTATAACGGTCGCAGAAAGTGTGAACACTGATGTTCCGAACTATGGTGAAAAAAATTCTATTTCAGAACATGAAAATTTTCAATTTCTGTTTTTTTTCACTGCATAAGTTGACAAAAGTATTGTAACATTTTCCAGCACAAAAGTACTCCCCCCCCCCTGCCACTAGTAATGCATGTGAGTGACTTGTTTCCTCCTGCTGAAATCATGACTAGTGCCAGCACTCACGCCCAAGAAAAGCATGATTTTGTTGACTCAAATCCTGTAAGTACTTCACACAGTGTTGGCTTAGAGTAAAAACCAGCAGTGTACTAGGAATCCTCCACATATATAAATGAAGCAATTTTCTTAGGCTATAAGCTTGCGTGCTGCATGAGGCAAAGACGATTGCAGAAGCTGAAGGCGCACTGTGGCCGCAATGTTTTGGTCCTCATAGGCGAATTTAACCCTTCCCTGAAGTCTCTGCAATATCACAAAGATTCTCTTTTCTCTTTCACTGAAAATGAAAGCTTTAAAATTCTCAAAACGGGAAAGTTTCCTGCACTAAACATAACTGAGTAGGAAACACAAAAAGGATGAAAGCGAAAGTAACAGGCAAACCATTGCAGTAAAGCGAAAAAAGGAGAAAGAGAGAGAAAGAAATCGGCGAAACAAAGAATCCTCTGTACTCTCGCAAAGTGGCCGCATATGCTAAACAAACAAAAATGCGCGAAAAAAACGCATTTTTTAGTATAAAAGCGATGATGTAATTGCAAGTCTTTGACCCTGAAAGAATTCAACCAACTACAGCCCGCGCTTGAAATTTGCGTTCTTACTTTTGTGTTGCTTTCCTTGTAGCTTGAGCAATTAGCTAGTGAACGTATTTGTAAAGCAAGTAAACATTACAATTAAGGCGCAATCAATGGTATCTTAAGCTACTTCAATACATTTGCAAATTATTTATACCTACCTAAATAATGTAGCCCTAAAACGTATTAGCTGTGACCAGTTTTGTCTTATTCGAATAAAGTTTCTTTTAGTAGGGGAAATGTTTTGTATTTGTCGCTTTAGTTGGTTTTGCTTCGGTCGCAAGTGCTAACGCACATCGCTGATAGGGGTTCTTGCTTGTCGCTTTTGTAATGAATGACAGTCGCTGTTGTGCTTGCCGACCAGCTAGCGGGTTGCCGTCTAATCAAAATAACTAAAATTTGAAACCTCCACACAATGCTGCAAATACCACCACTGTGAAATTCTGCCTTGCCCATTAATGCATTACGATTACGGTTTTCGTAATACGGGGTCAACGGACAGGTGATAAGCAAGAATGCTGATGCGATTATACTTTTCAACGCATAGTGTTTAAGAAGAGGACACGAAACTGCAATAGCTTTTCATATTCTGATTACTTAGTGGTAAAGCGTTTTCTAGAGAAGTAGTAACTACTGAACAAGTTTTCAAGAATTCTCTTTATACGAGAGGGCGTGTAAAGCCCCAGAATATCTTTTCGTATATAGTAATTACAGAAAGTGCCACAGGACACTGCTGCTGTTGACACGATGTTGTCACTCATAGCTACGATGACTTGGTGATTGAAAAAAAGTGCAAGCATTTAGAACATCCCCAAAAGAAGAAATATATCTATATAAAGAGTAAACGTGCTCTCATATTAAGCACACTGAATAAAAATAGAAACGTTATACAGTCAGCCCCCTTTAGGGCTAGCAATAATTGTTGACTTTTAAGCCCCAAAAGCCCAATAGGATACTTAGTGACACCGTAGGCTCTGGGAATTCAGACCACTTTAGGTTGTAAAACATATATATAACCACGCGGGTCTCTAGCACTTTAGCTACAGTTATATGCTGCCGCCGCGACTTACACGTTAGCTTTCAAGCACCATAATAACTAGAGCACTGCAGCGGGTAACTTATTATAGCTATGACAACATTTGAGGTACGAGCCCGAAACACTCACTGCTTATAAAAAATACTCTAAAAAGCTCGTCAACATAGCCTTAAGAAAAAGAGCAATTGTTAAAATTTTTCTCCAATTCCTCTGCTAACATATTTAAGATAATACTTATAATTTGTCTTAGTATACAGTGCGAACTCAATTTTTATACCTTACTAATTAGAAAGAATTTTGATTACACTATACTCCAGACACGCACAGATTATATATTTATATTGAACATCGCCGTAACATGAAAGTAAGCTTAAGTAGATTATAAATATGTAGGCACTAGCAGCGACTGCGCAGACAGTTAAAATTACGAATAAAGCAGAGAGCTTATCTTAGCAGCACGTTAAAGATTTACCAGAGTAAGCAGTCTCCTCCTCTTAAAACATAAACAAACAAACAAAACTGCATAAATACTTAAAAAAATTCATGGGATGAAAGAGAAGGACAGCTTAAAGAACACTCGCGCTAAAGATCAGATTTTGATTTTAGAAAATCATCGAATAAAAGGAAAGGAGACGTATGCCAAGAGAACTTTTGTTAGGTGAGTGTTTGTTCTGACGAATGCGGCATCAGTAATGGTGGTTCAACAGCTGTTAGCTGAAGCTGTATTTGCATGTAAATCAAGCTTGCACCTAGTTCGTTCAAATCGCCCGTGCGTGAAAGCCAGGTGACACAAAGCAACCTCATTCTTGCATTCTCAAACAGGCGTCGTGACAAAGCCCAATGCAAAAGACACTTGGAATGCGGTGCTACACTGACTTCAAAGTTCGTGCGATATTGACGCCACACGCATTGTAATAATCGGCTCAAAACAGTGGCTAAGAGCCGAATGTTATGGCACTGATGCAACTAAAGAAAAATAGTACAACCGAGAAAAGAAAAGATCAGCTGGTCGTAGGCACATGTCTGGTTGAGACGACGTGGGTGCCCTCACGTGACTCTGCTACATCAGTAAGGACGCCCAGAGCTCATCACCACCCTCACCGTAAAGTTCTTGCGGAAAGGTGGAGTGATGTTGCTGTCTTTAGCGTAATTATGGGTGATTAGTGGCAGCAGCACTAGCTTAAGAAGCGGAGTCGAGCCAGCATTTACTGTTTCGCACAATGCTCCTAGTGTGGCGATGGCGTAGTGGTTAGAGCATCCGCCTCGCATGCAAGAGGTCCGTGGTTCAAATACCGGTACCGCGCAGTTCTCAACCGGATTAAAAAAAAATCCGCGTGTTGATGGAACTGCAGTAAGAGGCCTGGGGTGCGGCCTCACCGGCAAACACCACCGAGAACGCACTCTCTCACCAGAGAAGGATTGGCCACCCTGGTGCAGTATCTGGCCACTACCTCCCACATGCTTACGTCAAATAACTCACGGCCCTCAGTCCCCAGCAGCTGCGAAGCAACTGACCACGGCGGCGGTCAGATCTGCAACGCAGCAGAGGGTGCTAAGAATCTCTGGATCCGGACAGGCCGCCATTGGAACCTGAACTTGGCAACGTTTAACGCTAGAACCTTATCTAGTGAGGGAAGTCTAGCTGTACTATTCGAGGAGCTAGAGGGTGTTATATGGGATATAATAGGGCTCAGTGAGGTTAGGAGGACAGATGAGGCCTATACGATGCTACAGAATGGGCACGTCCTTTGCTACAGGGGCTTGGCAGAGAGAAAAGAACTGGGAGTGGGGTTCCTAATTCACAGAAACATAGCTGGCAACATAGAGGAATACTATTGCATTAATGAAAGGGTGGTAGGTATCGTAATTAAACTGAATAAAAGATACAAGATGAAGGTAGTACAGGGTTACGCGCCTACATCCAGCCATGATGACACTTCAGTTGAAAGCTTCTATGAAGACGTGGAATCGGCAATGAGTAAGGTAAAAACACAGTATACTATAGTGATGGGCGACTTTAATGCAAAGGTAGGGAAGAAGCAGGCTGGAGACCAGGCGGTAGGAGATTATGGCATCGGTACTAGAAATGCCAGAGGAGAGCTACTAGTAGAATTCGCAGAACGCAATAATTTACGGATTTTGAATACCTTCTACCGAAAACGAGAAAACCGCAAGTGGACATGGAGGAGCCCTAATGGCGAAAATAAAAACGAAATAGACTTTATAATGAGTGCACACCCTGGAATCGTGCAGGATGTGGAATTGGCAAGGTACGATGCAGTGACCATAGAATGGTGCGGTCTCGAATTCGCCTAGACTTGAAGAAGGAACGACAGAAACTGATACGCAAGAAGCCAATCAATCAGCTAGCACTGAGAGGGAAAGTACAGGAATTCAGAGTGTCGCTGCAGAACAGGTACTCGGCTCTTAGTGAGGAAACGAACCTTAGCGTAGATACAATGAATGATAATCTGACGAGTATAATTACGGAGTGTGCAGTGGAAGTTGGAGGCAGGGTAGTTAGACAGGACACTGGCAAGCTTTCCCAGGAAACGAAGAACCTAATTAAGAAGCGTCAAATCATGAAAGTGTCAAGTGCAACAGACAAAATAGAACTGGCAGAGCTTTCGAAGTTGATCAATAGACGTAAGATATGCGATGTAAGAAGGTATAACATGGAGAGAATTGAACACGCTCTGAAAAACGGAGGAAGTGTCAAAGCATTGAAGAGGAAACTTGGGATAGGCAAAAGTCGGATGTATGCACTAAGGGACAAAGAAGGCAAAATAACTACCAATATGGATAGGATAGTTAAAATAGCAGAGGAGTTTTACAGAGATCTGTACAGTAGTCGAGACAACCACGACCTTAATACTATAAGAACTTGCAGTAACCCAGATTACACCCCACCAGTAATGATAGAAGTCAGAAAAGCTTTGGAGAGCATGCAAAGGGGCAAAGCTGCTGGTGAGGATCAGGTAACATCAGATCTGCTGAAAGATGGAGGACAGATTGTGTTAGAAAAACTAGCCACCCTGTTTACGAGGTGTCTCTTGACAGGAAGAGTACCAGAGTCTTGGAAGAACGCTAACATCATCTTAATACATAAGAAAGGAGATGACAAGGACTTGAAGAATTACAGGCCGATCAGCTTGCTCTCTGTAGTATACAAGCTATTTACAAAGGTAATTGCTAACAGAGTAAAGAAAACATTAGAATTCAATCAACCAAAGGAACAAGCAGGATTTCGAACAGGCTACTCAACAATTGACCACATTCATACTATCAATCAGGTAATAGAGAAATGCTCAGAGTATAACCAACCACTATACATAGCCTTCATAGATTACGAGAAGGCGTTTGATTCAGTAGAAATATCAGCCGTCATGCAAACACTGCGGAATCAGGGCGTAGATGAAGTATATATAAACATTCTGGAAGAAATCTACAGGGGATCAACTGCTACCATAGTGCTTCATAAAGAAAGCAACAGAATACCAATCAAGAAGGGTGTAAGGCAGGGGGACACAATTTCCCCAATGCTATTTACCGCGTGCTTACAGGAGGTTTTCAGAAGCCTAGAATGGGAACAGTTAGGGATAAGAGTCAATGGAGAATACCTTAGTAACCTGCGCTTCGCCGATGACATTGCATTGCTGAGTAACTCGGGGGACGAATTGCAACTCATGATTACGGAGTTAGACAAGGAGAGCAGAAAGGTGGGTCTTAAAATTAATCTGTAGAAAACGAAAGTAATGTACAACAACCTCGGCAAGGAGCAGCGCTTCGAGATAGGTAACAGTGCACTTGAAGTTGTAAAAGACTATGTCTACTTAGGGCAGGTAATAACCGCAGAACCGAACCACGAGATTGAAGTAACTAGAAGAATAAGAATGGGGTGGAGCACATTCGGCAAGCACTCTCAAATTATGACAGGTAGATTGCCACTATCCCTCAAGAGGAAGGTATATAACAGCTGTATCTTGCCGGTACTTAGCTACGGAGCAGAAACCTGGCGACTTACAAAGAGAGTTCAGCTTAAATTTAGGACGACGCAGCGAGCAATGGAAAGAAAAATGGTAGGTGTAACCTTAAGAGACAAGAAGAGAGCAGAGTGGATTAGGGAACAAACGGGGGTTAAGGATATCATAGCTGAAATCAAGAAGAAGAAATGGACATGGGCAGGGCATGTAGCGCGTAGACAGGATAACCGCTGGTCATTAAGGGTAACTGACTGGATTCCCAGAGAAGAGAAGAGGGTTAGGGGGAGGCAGAAGGTTAGGTGGGCAGATGAGATTAAGAAGTTTGCGGGTATAAATTGGCAGCACCAAGCACAGGACCAGGTTAACTGGCGGAACATGGGAGAGGCCTTTGTCCTGCAGTGGACGTAGTCAGGCTGATGATGATGATGATGATGACAATGCTCCTACAACTGCAGCATCTAGGCATGGACAACTGATTTTATTCTGCCCATTTTTTTACGGTGTGACAGAAAGCTCCCCCTTCATAGCACTTGTAGTTGCAGTAGTTAGTATCAAAAGCACGTACACATTTTACAAGGAGTAATTTTAAGTCTGAAAGGCTATAAACACAGATGTACCTTTCCTCAAACAACACTGAGAATTTATAACGATGCCGCCAGCCCTTCTCGCGAATTGTGAAAGCTGTCGTCGTTTTGCTTTCGCAGGAGTCCCTGTGATTATGTTCAACCAGGAATACTGTGAGATTTTCTACTAATTTTGAAAACAATAAGATTTCAAAAGAGAAGATGTTGCAATATGCACTTTACCTGCACTTGTAACGCGTTGTATGTGCCAAGGTAGCCTGCGCCAGTGTTATTTGTGGCCGGCCTCGGCCTCCTTACTGTCTTGATACAAGAGCTGAACCAAGTCACCGAAAACGTCACCACGCATAAGCTCGGCCACGCCGAGGACCAGCACACGCCATTTTTTGAGACGAAGCGGAGAAAAAAAACTTGGCCCAAATCTACATGTTACACTGTAAATGTCGTCGAAAGACGATAGTCTTGCGTCTGGACAGAGTGAACCAAATGTTTATTTGAGGTTCCGTGCAAGAAAGTCAGTGAATGGTATTCTGAAGGCACAGCGTTAGAGTGCCTCGAACGTGTAGCGGAGGCAAACAAGCGCATTTAGGCACGTTAGACCCAAGCGCCATCTGGCAGTTATCTTTGAAAACGAAGGCGTGTGCGGCCGTGGAGAAAGATGCGCGCCAGTCTCGGAGGTGACAAGATGTAGAATGCAAAGCGAAGGGCAGGTGCAACAGCTGTGTCGTCGTAGCAAAGCGTTGGAAACACCTTCTTGAGCATCGCGTTGCACTGTCAGCGCAGGGCGAAAAACGCTACAGTCTTTAGAGTTACTTGTGTGTGCTTTTTTCGTATAAAGGCAGACATACAAAAAAAAAGACGTGTTGTTATGGCGCCTAAGATATGTACATTTTTGTTTTTTTTAATGGACAATCACACCAATATGAACGCTAAACTTTGAGCAATATTGGTGGGCGCTGCGGATGGGGTTGGCCGTTTGGTGCCGTTTGAAGTATCGTTAGAGTGGACAAACAGACAAACGTACAGACAGACGGAAAGACAGACCAAAATTTTTTTTGTCGAAGGTCCCCAAGAAAGACTATCGTCTTTAAAAAAATATTGTTGCTCCAAAATCTTAGTAACCTGGAAACTGCGTACACGTGCACGGTTTCATGAGCACTGAAAAGTTGCTCAAGGCGCGCTGACCAGCATAGGATCATTACGTCACGCGAAGGCAGGGTCTCTTTGATGCATAGTTGTAACGCATGCTTACATGTACATTTTTATGTAGTAATATATTTTAATATCAAGAAAAAATATCTTAGTGCTAACAAAAGAAATCGTCGACCACGTGTAGTAATCAAGGATCACGTTGCCAGGTACATCGAATTATTCACGTTTTTGCCGTAAGAGGCGCTACTGGTCATTTTCGCGACTTTTAGTGAAAAAATAAACTATAAATCCACCTCTCACTACAGAAAAAACAAGGTTGCTTTAAGTCAAGGTGACGGACAATCTTTCTATCACTGAAATCATCTCATTTATTATTCTGGGCGGTGGTCAGTCTCTTTATTATATTACAGGGTACGTTCTTCGATACGTCGGAAATACAGATACCGATAAAAGTCTTGCAAGACATATCGCGATACAGATACCAGATACTCAACGAATATCTAATTTATTATCAAGATGCACATGTCTTTGATAGAGCCCGGCACTGCTCCTCGGCCTACATGACATTAATAACAGAAATATCTGGGGTTCAATGTCCCGTAACGATGATATGATTATGAAAGACGCCTTAGTCAAGCGCTTCGTAAATTTCGACCTACAGGTTTTCCTTGGCGTGCACTGATATCACACAGTATACGGGCCTTTACAATTTCCCCTCTATCGAATTGTGGCCACCATGGCAGGGATCGAACGCGCTACCTTTGGGTGAGGAGCCGAGCACCCAAACTGCTGCACCACCGCAGCAGACTACTTCACACAGAATACCCAGCAAAGTTTTACTATTCATGCGCTGTGACCTCACGTATTCTCATAATCGAACACTTCTGCACAGCAGAAATGATTACGTTTCCATCACGTTGAAGCTAAAAAGACGTAAAATAACGATCATTGGTAGTTACATTTCACCGAGCGGGAGATTTGACGCTGGGCACCTGAATCTTGTCATTGACTTGAGTCAAGGGCCTCACGTCATCGTAGGCGACTTCAATGCGCATTACCATCTTTGGGCAGCAGTGTCAAAAGTACTAGGTGAAGAGACCTTCTAGACTTCACAAGCAACAATGGCCTTAATAATCTTCACGACGGATCACTGACATATCTCTCTGGCTCAACGTACATCAGCTGTCCCGACTTAGCTATCGCTTCTCGGTGCCTTTCAACATCCACCGCCTGGTGCGCAGACGTTGAAACATATGTAGTGATCACCTTCCTACTTACGTACAACTACGATAGTATATCGGCATTGCAAGCATTCGAAGGCGATGCACACATCAGGAGGCTTTTCAAGAAGAGCTAGAAAAGTCTTGTAGCTTTATAATTTCTCAGACAGAAAATGAAGAAAGAATTGTCACAGCAATATAGACCACTACATGTGTTGTCACAACATCCAATTCCAGGAAGCTGGTTGATGTGGTATACGAAAAGGTGCGGGAGTTCATCGTCAAGCTAAACGCAAACACGGGCGAACGAAATCGATCACAGACCTCGGGATCTCTAGTAACGTGCAAAGAAAATTAAGAGGTATTCAGAAAAGCCTGGCCGACAAAACTAGGAGTTATTTTGCACCACCCTTCAGCCACGAAAATCACTGTGTGAGATATGACACACCATACAAGCTCTACCATCTTCTCCTCAGCAACTACGTCGTTTCCGCGCATTGGTCATCATAAGGACATACAGCAGAAAGAGATCGTAGAAGAATGCTGCTTGCACCTCTCTGACTCTGCAACAACGAATGGCTCACTGCTTCAATGCACACCTCCTATGGTAGACATTTGTCTCGACCATCCTTTCTTGCTGCAAGAGCTTCGTGCGGCTCGGCTATGTCCCCTTCGCAACGTTCTAGTACACCTGGGCCTGATAAAATCACCTATGCCACCCTGCGCCACCTTGGTCCTAGGGCAACCAAAGAACTGCTGTATTTGTACAGCTTTATTGGTCATCTGGAATGTGCCGGCACACTGGCAAACTAGCAAGATCGTGTATTGCTGAAACCAGGCAAGTCTCCCCATGATATGCTATCCTACAGACCTGTGGCGCTAATAGGTTCTGTAGGAAAACTTATAAAACGAATAGTTTTGATGCGCTTGGAATGGTTCCTAGAGAAGCAAAAAGTATATCCAGGCGCCATGACTGGCTTCCAGAGGGAAAGATCATCATTTGACAGTGTGATTGATTTGGTAACAACCATTGAACATCAGAAATGGCGACGCCGATTAACGGCTGCAGTATTTCTTCTTATCAAAGGCGTATTTAACAATGTTCTGCATGACACCATTCTAAATTCTCTTGAAGACTATGGCATTGGCAGCTGCATGCATCAGTGGATAGCCATATATATTCAAGAACGAACTATATTCATATCTACTGCCGACGGTGACACAAATAAGCGTCCCGTCTATCGTGGCGTGCCTAAAGTTGGAGTCCTGAGCTAACATTATTTAATAACGTACTTGTTCGCCTTGTTAAGAAGCTCGTTAGGCTAGGAGGCAAAATTTCGGTGTCTGTGTACGCCGATGACAATTGCATTTAAACCACGAGTCCAACACGTTCACAAGTACAAAAGAAACTACAACGTGCAGTGTCGACAACGTCTGCATACGTCAATACCTGCAGACTGCAACTAGAACCGACGAAAAGTGCAACCCTACCATTCACGAGAAAGTCCATGGCTTGCTACTCCATAGTGATCAATGGAAATATAATACCTTCGGTAACTCATCACAAGTTCCTCGGAGTTATCAACGATTGTGATTTGTGTTGGTCGAAGCACCTCTCATCGCTAAGAAAATAACTAGACAGCTTTGTCCAGGTCATTCGCTATATGTATGAAGAATCATGAGGACCATCGAAATTATCTCTACTGCCGCTATACCAGACACTTCTTGTTGGATACCTTCGCTACAGTGCTCCTGTTTTTTCCCGTGCTTGCAGATCAGCTGTACGTACACTCGGGAGAGCTCAGACGCGTTCCCTAAGAATTTGCCGAGGAGTACCTCGATCTACTTCCACATGGGGCACTATTTCAGAAGCACGTGCTTGTCGAACTCGTGATTATCTTCGACACGAACCACTACTAGTACATCTAAGACTACTGACAAGGCGTCGAGACCATCCACTGGCCGACACTTTCAACACATGACTTAGTGTTGCCTACTCAGACGCTGTTATGTTGCACCGAGATCTGCTGTCTTCAAATTATTTACAACACGTGATCTCCGACAGGCCAATCTGGCCGATGCCTAAGGCGATCGTGCGACTTTTAATCCCAGGGATAACAAAGAAGTCAAAAATGCCAACTGCTGGTGTTAAGCATTTCGCTTTGTTGTATATTGCCTATATGTACGGATATACAGTGCCCATTTTTGCAGATGGCTCTGTCACACAGACCTCCTCAGCAGCATCTTTCACTGTGCCTCAAATGGGAATCACTCATCGCTTCAAAAAAAAAAAACGCACACCGGACATCATCTACTGCCGAAGAGCCGACCGGTGTCCCACAAGCTGCGTGCTACATTATACAGCAGAGTCCAGTGCAATGGACATTAATTTGCGACTCCAGGCCGGCACTTCAGCTAATTAGAAACTACATGAAACAAGACACTTCATACAGTTCTCTGCTGTGGGACATAATGGATATATTGAATGAATTTGTTGAAAACATTCCCAGGTAACATTTCCATTTCATCGTAACAATATAACTGTGGTGAATATCTGGATTACTGTGGTGAAGGAAAACTTGGCATAAGTGGTTGGTTTACCCAACGTGCAGCCGACACTGAACACTGTCAAAAGTGGGGGGGGCTTAGCCCTCCCCCCAACTTTTCTCAGTGGGGGACTCGCGTTCCTCTTGCGACCCCCCTAACTGGTGCACCTATGCGCACACACACAAGCTGTCACTTCTCCCTTTAATGAGGAGCCAATCGTAGGACTGATTATAAAGGCTGCCGTATAAGCCCCCCGAAAGTCACCATGAAAGCGTGGGCAATTTGGAGTGGTCTCTTTGGTGCGTCAGAAAACGCCGGTTGTGCTCTATAGGTTGAGTCAGATTCGATAGTGGATAAGAAAAGGAACTATATACATGCACACTTGGCAGTTATCAAATACAAACCCGATACAACTCGCAAAGTACTTCGATACATTCAAAACAATGGGCACAAGCCACAACTCACGCTACGATGGTTTCTCATGCATGAGCTATCTAAGAACACCTAAAGGGACCCTGAAATGAACTTGGCGATTTATTGGAAACACAATGGGCCATGGTAGACCAAGTCCACGGTGACATGCTTTGCCGCTTGACACGACAGAGCACGTCAGCAGAGCGTCACCGTGACTGCTGATGTGATTGGCTGTCATGGGCTGTAGAATGCGTGGCAGATCGGCTGGTAGGTTGGCTGCACCTATCTGAGAAGATATAAACTACTCCGCGATCTTCGTATCTGTTGCCAGACGGTGTGCGTGTTGCCAGGTGCGCTATATGATTGCCTCAAAGAATGCGCGCAAGCTGTCGGCGTGCGATCTGGGAGGTCTAGACAGATAAAAGTTTAAAACATCGAGCGCCCTCGTGAGAGCTCTGCCGTCACGAACGATGCCGTGCCTCATGAGTTGAGGCGACCAGGCAGAGGTGATATAACTGATATAATATCACCTCTGATATAATGATATAATTGTCCGTAGCGGCTTTGCTACATGGAGTGTCACTAACTTGTGGTGCGAATATTTTGATGATGCTCTAGCCTAAATGCCGAGAAAAACTTTAAAAACCCATTTAAGGATCCCTTTAGAGACTAGAATGTTAATCGAAAGTATGCAATCCCAAGTTCTTGAAAATAATCTTGAACGCTTGTCCTTCTGGGAACACTCACAGTATACTAAGCGCCGGTTGCCGCCCCGCTGCATCCGAGGTTTCTCTTTCAGAAAACGCTCTACCAAACTTGTCCACTCTCAAGTCGTCGTCACTTGATTTTTCCAGTTCAACTGAGCACACTTGAATACCAAAACTTCTTCGCCGGCATCATCATCGGCCACTGACAGGCTGCCACTGCAGGACAGGTCTTTTCTCACAGGAGGAATCACATACCCACTTTATCACCCTGCTCACCTCTCTCCGCCTCATGCCTATGTCCTCTCGCCACTGGGTTTTGGAAGCTTCCAGGCTTTTTGTAGGCGCGCAGCACAGCCAGAGCTGGGATAGAACTAGTCCTTTCTCGTAGTTTCCGCACCCCGTAACCTAACGTTGTAGTGCGGCGCCTCTTCTTTCTAGATGGCTATATATACTCAGTTACAACCTAAAAGTAAATGTAAGCTCTGCCTACTGTGGTGACCTTTCACCTAGGCCAAATTTTTATAGATGTCCGACTAATTGCTATTACTCATTTACGTGACGTTAGTTCCTCTCACGTATTTCAGGCATATACATTGGTCGTGCAAACACGTGTCTATTTCGATAGTTTCAAATCGACAATGCTTACTTCTTGCAAAATTTCATAATAAAATTCTGACTTCACCGATAAGCCAAGCGTAGCAATTAAGCAGAAACGACCAACTTTAATTTCACTGTATGCGTGGTATTTGCATTAAAGGCGAATAAGTGCTCATGGTAAGAACGGAAATTTTCAATCATTGCTCTGTTGCACAGGTGCGCTGTAGTACTGGGGGAGGAGCGCATGTTTATCTTTAGGTTGTACTAACACCACCTAGACTACTGACAAGACATTACCAGAAATAGCGTGACGTCATGCTAGTAGACCCTGACAACCCGGCCCCGTCACTTCCAGTTCTCGTTTTATCTGCTGCTATGGGCACTTATTAAAAGCCAGTGTCCCTTTTGGTTGATTGATTTGTTGGGTTTAACATTCCAAAACGACCATATTATTGTGAGAGACGCCGTAGTGCAGGGCTCCGGAAATTTCGACCACCTGGGGTTCTTGAACGTGCACCCAAATCTGAGTACCCGGGCCTACAACATTACCGCCTCCATCGGAAATGCAGCCGTCACGGCCGGATTTGATCCCGCGCCCTGCGGGTCAGCAGCCGAGTACCTCAGCCACTAGACCACCGTGGCGGGGCTGTCCCTTTTTTTTCTTGTGTGGCCTGCATTTTTAGACCTGAACAAGCGAACTTGTGTATGGTATTCACAATGCAGTTTTCTGTAGGTTCAAGTCAGGCTTCATAATGCTTACGCCTGCCTTTACACTTTACAGGCATAAAATTTAGGAGAGTCAGAATTGCACTTGTACAAATAGTTTTATTAGGACGAAAGGTTAAAACCATCCCACCTCAGTTCTTGCTGAAGGATTTCATTTTTTTCAGGAGTCTCTTGTGCGGTGCTTTGGATGGTTTCAATTTCGAGTCCACAAGTTTTGTTAAAAGCGACATTTGTTGCAACACGCACTAGATGCCACACGATAGCCTCAGAGGTATGGCCGTTTTCACAAGTCTATAACTCAACATCTCCAAGCAGTGAGGTGGTAGTGGCGCTAATAATGCCAGCTTGGTTGTGCGACGCGAGTAATTCCTTTGCGTTTTTTCTCTTCGTGAGCTTTACGACAACAATCGTTTGCACCAGCACCATGTGCAGAGTACATGGCTGTGAAAGCTTCAAGGTTCATTTTGATAAGTTGTGAATCATTAGTTTCCAGATTTATGTTCGTTTTCTCGAGAACAAGTATGCGGCTGCAAAGAGCACACGACAGCTTCTTTAGAACAGAATAAGCACAATATCCAGCGATATAGGCAACGAGCTTCACGTAATGCTTTGGACTGAAAATTTCTTCAGTCGAGATGTGAAAAGTTTTGTTGCGATACATCTGTGTCGTTTTCGCTCAATTTGTCTGGTAGTGGAAGCTTCAGCAGCTTTTGCAGACAAATTTTCTCTTCTGATACCAGAAGCTGCCTCACAGAAACATGATATTGTGATCCAGAAAGCTGATGGTAGGAACCGAAGTCATTTTCAAGAACGTCAGTTTAAAAGTTTTCTAACAACACATACTTGAACTTCAGCTCTTTCAAACAGTACCGTGAGAGAGATCTCAGCAAAAGAGTAGTAAGTGAGTGTCACCGCAGAATGTGTTTCCCTTGTAAAGACGCCACTGCTCATATTGATGCTACTCCAAGCGTGCAGCCAGTCTATTATTAAGCACTGTAGCCAGCCAGTCTATATTAAGCTCTGTAGCGACGAATGGGGGCAGCGAGTGTGAGATGTGTTTGCTCATTTAGCCGAGGAAACAAAGCACCGTGTTCTTCGGTCCTGTGACTATCTTGGCACAGTTCATTCAGTACGGAGCTGATAAGCTTCAGCATTGGCGCTGTTTTAGACACACTTGCAACTTCAGGCGTCTCCGTCATCTGTTTTTCCAGCTGTTAGAGCAGTAAGGACGACGTACGGATGTAACGCATTGCGCCTGGAACTGCGATTTCACAAAGTAATGAAAGCAGCTTGGTCATATCTGCTGAGATTGCAAGTGAGAGATCAGCAAACACAGTGATGAATAACCTCACTTGCGGTGACGGATTATTTTCGATGCGGAAAAACTTTACACAATGATCGTTGCGGCCTTGATGGTCCAGAAATATTTATTGCAGAGATCAAAAAGCTTGGCTTTTAAGTGTGTTAAAGAAGATGCAGTATTTCTACCCTCTTCTTATCTTTTTGTGCATGTAGAGTCTTTATTATCTTTCCTCGAAGCCTCAACTTCAATTCAAGCTCATTTCGAGACAGGAGGTTCTCAACAATTGCGTTTCTTGCTCAGGTAAAACGGAAAGTTCGGAAACAATGATGGTACAACATCCGACTTAGGCGCACCCTCTCACTGTCAATTGTCACTGTACTTCACAACGCTGCGTTGGAATGTGACAACTTCGTGATGATGTCAGCCTTAAGGAAGTGAATTTCACAGACAAGCGCCAAAAATAACAGTGACCTAATAAACTTTTGTGCTAAACAGGCTAATGGGCACTTTGGCGCAATCCTTAGTATTTCCCCTCTATTTTATCGTAATACCCTGCCTGAAGTGCGTCAAAATTACCATCACTTCACACGATACTCTGTCAGTCCAAAAGTACCACAGAGCATCAATATTGCAATGCAGCCGGTAACAAAACAAACAGTTTCTTACTTTGGAGTGTATGCTTGGTGTGAAGTCCTTTCGTGGAATGGCTTTCATCCATGACTTCTTCTGAGCTTTATCGTTGGAGAATGCAAAAGCGGGCACTTCGGGGCCGCTGTCATAATTGCCGAGGCACCTTAAAACACAACAGCGTCCAGTGTCGAACTGATCGAGGTGTAGTCACATACTAACATGGAACACCAATAATATAAAAAGCGCGGTAACGGAAGACGGCGCGGATCAGTGCTATGCAGCACGAAGCATATAACGCTGTAGACCTAGTGAAGAATGTAGCGATGAAGCAAACGTGACTTGTTCTGCGTTCGAGGTAAAATATTGGTCCGTATGTACAGGTTACACTGCAAATGTCGTTCATTGATTTGATAGACATGTGGGGTTTAACGTTCCAAAACCACCATTTGATTATGAGAGACCCTGTAGTGGAGGGCTTCGGAAATTTAGACCATCTGGGGTTCTTTAACGTGCACCCAAATCCGAGCACATGGGCCTACAACATTTCCGCCTCCATCGGAAATGCAGTCGCCGCAGCCGGGATTTGAGCCCGCGACCTGCGAGTCAGCAGCCGAGTACCTTAGCCACTAGACCACCACGGCGTGGCTGCAAATGTCGTCCAAACACGATAGCTTTGCGTCTAGAGAGAGTGAAGAGAAAGTTTATTTAATGTTCTGCACAAGAAAATCGGTGAGTGGCATTCTGGAGGCGCTGCGTTAGAGTGCCTTGAGCGTGCAGCGGAGGTAAACGAGTGCATCAAGTCACGTCACACGTGAGACATGAGCGCTATCTGGCAGTTATCTTGGAAAATGAAGCGCGCGGCGTGCGCGCCCGTCTCGGAGGTGATAAGGTGTAGAACGCAAGGCGACGGGTACGTGCCACCATCGTGTCGTCTTACCAAAGCGTTTGAAACACTTGCCTTTTCGTGCAAACGTTGCATCGACAGCGCAGCATGATAAGCGCTATGGTCCTTAGAATCACTTATTTGCGCCTTTTCTAGTAAAAAGACACACATACAGAATATTTACGTGCTCATATGGTGCCTCAGCTGTGCGCAATAATTGCTTTTTAACCGACAATCACACAATTATGAACGGTAAATTATGAGCGACATTGGTGGGGGCTGCGGATGGGGTCGGTCGTTCGGTGTATTGTTTGGTGACGTTTAAGGTATCGCTAAGGGTGGACAAACAGACAATTGTACAGACAGACAGACAGACAGACAGACAGACAGACAGACAGACAGACAGACAGACAGACAGACAGACAGACAGACAGACAGACAACAAAATTTTTGCGTAGAAGGTCCCCAGGAAGGGGTCTTTAAAAGAGCGCTCCCGTGGTCACAAGCGCCCAGACCGGAGCGGTGCGTCCGCGCGTCTCATGAGTTCGAGGTGAATAAGTGCGCGTAGTCACCAACGCCATCAGCGGAGCGACGCGTTCGCGTGTGCCTGGCCACTCAAGAGCCGGACAACTAGCGTAACGTATGCCACGGGGAGAGATGGGTATAAACAGGCCTTGTAAATAGTCTGGTGCCATCTTTGACCGGTAGTTTTGGAGCGCTCTCGTGAAAGGAAGGAAAGCGGCGTCTTTTTCCCTGCATAAGCCTCTCTCAGTTCTCGTTCTCCGGAGAGCGCTCTAGACCACCACAAAATTACCAGTCAACGACTGCATGGGTGGTGTTGGTTGCACCCGACTACGAAATTCGCACGGTGTATGATTCGAGGCAGCTGTACACGGCTTGTTCGTGGAAAGAGGAGGTACGCGCGTAGCGTCTTTTGATGCACGCTTTTTCCATGGAGCGCGCTTCATCGAGACGAATCAGCGCTTGGATTATACGTAGCCGTTAGAAATCGGAGGGGCGTGTTTTCTTGAGCACTCGTTTCTGACACATGCACAATAGACGCAATACAGATTTAGCTCTATACTTACCAACTTTTTGGAAGTTTGTGCTGAGTCTCTTATGAGGGCGAATCTCCTCATGATCTAGAGCAGTCCATTCCTCCGGCGTAGCCAGCATAGCATGTTGACCGACCGACCGACCGACCGACCGACCGACCGACCGACCGACCGACCGACCGACCGACCGACCGACCGACTCTTCGCCCCACTCATCATCACTCACCCCGTAGATATGAAGTAATTTTTATGCCTTCTTTCTAAAACAAGGCTGTTGATTGCGAGGATATGGAAAACGATTTATCCAAGATGTTGACAAATTCACACTATTCACGACGTATGTTCAGTCTCTCTTAGAGGCATAGCGATAACTACGCCCGGATTATGTGAGGCGGATGGGTTTCTTGCCCCATCAAAAGGTAAGGACACAACTTGGTGTGGCCACATCGCAATTCATTGCCGTCACTGCAGGTACCTCTCTTTGAGTGATGCCAAGTATTAGGTAAGCACCGCACGAGGCTAATGCCGGAGATTATTGAAGGCTATCAGATCTCATCACAAAGTTGGGTAGATTGTAAGTTCCCAATCATTTGCGCTATACTGCAAAAAGATTTTCTTTTGCAATGAATTTTAAGATTTTCTCTTCCTCGAGCACAATGTAATAAATGCAGTTTTATTTACTTGGATGCACGTTCCCTTTGTTCACACGTAAACACTCTCCGCCCCACAGGTACTCAAACACATGTTCTTCTCGACTGATAAATTAGAATATTAGAAGCCACAACTGCGGAACAATGGTTGTGGCGTTCAGCTGCTGACGCGAAAATCTAGTGGGGGTTCGATACCGGTTGTGATGACTGACTTTCGATGAGGGCGAAAGGCCACAATCCCATTTATTTAGATTTAGGTACACGTTAAAGAACACCAGGTGATGGGAATTTCCGAAGCTTTTGACGATAGCGTGTTTCATAATCACAGCTTCCTCTTGATACGTAAAACACTGAGAATTATTGTTAGAATGTAGGCAATCTGTTAGAAAAAAGATTGTTTTTTTCTCAAGGATTCACAAGTTGACGACCATATAAATGCGGCAAATTTGCGGGGAAAGCTCCCTATGCTTGACCTGCAGTACTCGTAATACCTAAAAAATTTTCGTCACCAAAAAAATTTGCAGGCTTCCTCTTTACCGAATGTTCAATGAATGGGTATATGGTATGAAAGATTTACCATAGCGTTCAAGACCTACCACTCTCTTTTTCCAGTTGTGTGCACTTGACGTGTGTGCTCTTATTGGATCACGAAGTACTGGTTGATTGATATATGGGGTTTAACGTCCCAAAACCACCATGTGGTTATGAGGGACGCTGTAGTGGAGGGCTCCAGAAATTTTGGCTACCTGGGGTTCTTTATCGAGCAAAAAAAGTCTGAGCACACGGGCCTACAGCATTTTCTCTTTCATCGGAAATGCAGTCGCCGCAGCTAGGATATGATTCGCGTCCGGTGGGTAAGCAGCCGAGTACCTTAGCCACTAGACCATCGCGGCGGGGCGAAGAAGTACTGGTGGTACCACACACCACTCAATACTGGTAACTTGATCAGGTGTAGATCAATGCTGCTAATCGTAGCCTAATTACATGATTTGTAGTTTATTTTCGGTATTTTTTTTGTTAGTAGTAGGACGTTGTTGCAATTTTTCTCTAAAAGTCACGGTAATTTAAACATTTCGCTCGTCAATGGTCAGTGAAAATTTTTCAGTATTTACGCGACATATCGGAGGTATACATTTCTGAACAGATCCAAAATACAAATTGTTTTTTGAATAGATTAGACTGATCTCAATTCACATGTCACAAGCACACGGCAAGTTCACTTATCAGAAAACGCAGCATAAAATATTTGACAGAAAACGTTGCCATTTGAAAGCATACCTTTCAATTATAACTTATAGGGGCCATTCGTGAAGAAGAAATGTGTCATAAGTCCAACAGAATATCTCCTAAATGGCTAAACATAAACGCCGATTCAGAAATAGTGTTAGTCTCACATAGTGTTTCACAACATAGTTACCCCTCTGGGTGCCTCACAAAAAATGCTTTATAACAGCGATGCCTCTGCAGTTCTCGAACATACCTACTACGAGGGCTTAAAAAATGTAGGATGATGACAATAATATGAGGCTCGCAGGCTGCGTGTTTGATACTCCTTGCGTTTGTGGGTGCCATGCAAGTGTACAGGTAGTACCTGAATACCGTTAAAAAAGGCGCCGAAAAGGTCGCGTTTATAACTTTCATTTGAATTGTGCTCCGTATTTTACGCAAGTATAGTTGGCGTTATTTATTCTTACATATTTAATTTTTTTCTTCTGGTTACATACTTCGTATTACCATGCCATTTTAAGCCGAGAGCGCCACTGTTGCAACAGCGGTTGCGGGATAATTTTATCTTGACAGCGTTTGTGCTGTATCAATCTACGCTTGATAAAAAAATGACTACTACGAAATTTTTTGTAAGAATGTCGGCGAAGTCCACCCTATTTAAATATTTTGTGAACATTTAATTTCCCACAAATCTCGCTTTGCGTTTAGAGAATAATGAATGCTTAAGAAAAGCACGTGAAGAAGCTGCAATTGGGGGGAGCATGCACGAAGAATGAAGTACCCTAAATTTTTTTCAGACACCAAAGGTCGCGCGTTATTACTAGCTCCAAGCTATTTGACAGGTATTATCGACGTTTGCTGCAAGTTGTGTGGATAGAGACCACTTCTCTACGTTTACAAGGCATACTGGATACTTGAAGTAAAATACTGTTCTTTCACATCGTGGAATACGCCTTAACAAATTATCGGTGAAAAACCCCTTTCTCCGAGATCTCTATACAAACTTATGACACGTATACGAAAGCGAATTCTTGATTTTGCCGACCCATTTCCTTGAGCTGGTCCAAAGTTACGAAATGCCTTTGCAACACGCAGAATAGCATACCGCACGCTTTCAAAAAAAGAGAAAGGTCCATCATTTTGAACGCGTTTTAATCAACACGATGCGGAGATTGGTTGGCATGCTAGAACATCGAGTGGCATTCTGCGCAAAAAGCGGTGATCTGTGGTGAGCTTTTAAGCTGCAGATCTTGCAAAACTTGTAGAAAAAAGTAGAAAGAAGAATAATTCTGCTACATCGAATGACACAAATGACAAAAACCAACTGATTTCTTCCAGGGCGCGTGCGTACCTTCTCGTGCCTCGCGCCTGCAGCCACTTCGTCCTCGTCACTGCGTAAAGTCACGGCAGCACGCCACCGACTAGTGATCGGATTAATTCTGCTTTGAAGCATTCTTTGGGAACATCTGCACGAAGATCTTGTGAAAACTTGCCAAAACTCGTGAAGTGATCTCAAGTGAGTTCTGGCTAAGACTCGCTATATATAGCCTAGTATTGAAAAGTATTAGGAACTTTTTGTTTCACCTTAGCGAAACCCGATAAACATAGCCGGTGGATCTGCGTATATGTGACATGAATTACCTCTTTACGTGTGCTGTGACTTGCTACTGTTCTCAGCGCAACAACGCAGTAAAAAGACACAATGAACCAATCCCCAATGCAAGAAAAAAATTCTTACGTGATAATATACAATGCCATCGGTGGTATGAGAGCTACAACACAACTGCACAAGCGCAGAGTTTTTTGCTTGCTTGTTGCCTTTACATTCTCTTTGTCTTGGGTTTTCACACAACATCCTTACTCTGATAAAAAAGGCATATTTTTCTACTGTCTCATAAGGCTAAACACAGCTCAACGCGCATGTGTCTCAACACGCTTGTGTACACAGCTTAACACGCCTGTCTAGATTTCAAATTTGTCAAGAACGCTGGAGTGGTGCACTCTGTACTGCACGTGCGCCATATAATGATAACGTCTGGATGATTTGAGAAGCCCCCAGTTTAGCACGCGCGGCCATCAGCGGTGCTTGCTCAATTATTATGAGCTATCCTAAACGCCAAGTTATGCAAAGCCTCTGGCTGGTTTGAGTCTTTAACATCCACAGAGGGTGAAACATACGCCAGGAACGCGATGTATAGTGATTATGACAACAACAACAAAACACAATAATAATAATAATAATAATAATAATAATAATAATAATAATAATAATAATAATAAAAGAAGGTTTGCGTGTATACAAACGACCATAGGACGGACGTAATATACTGGAAGACTCCGAAAATTTGGCCCATTTGGTGTTCTTTATAACACACCTAAACTTATGTGCGGGCCTATAAAACTTTGATTTTAATAAAAACGTGGCCGTCGTGGCCTGTATTGAATCCCGCGCCCTTCGGTTGAGAAGTTGAGCGGCATAGTCACTATATCACAGTGGTGGGTACACGAATGTGACCTTTTTCCCACGAAATGTTTTGTGGCATAACGTAATTTTCCGCCCACTACCGCCACCGTGGACGGAGTGCTGAAGGCATTCCACTGCACACAATAATTTACGGTGTGCTGGACATTCCTGGTCTGGTGGTGTCTGCTGATGCCACTCGGAAATCCCGAGCACACCTTTTAAGCTCACTAAACTAGCTTTACACGCCAGTTTAAGCCTCAGCTTCCAGCTAGCGGCTAAGTTACAGATAGAGAGAATTGATTTCAGTATAGGTGACAGTAGCCGGCACATTGAGTGTGTAGTCAGTCCATGAAAATGGTAAACCCTGAAATGTTCAGACAGTTTGGAGAAAAAAAAAAACAAGTGACATACTTGAGCGATGCATTCGTGAATTAAATCGCTTTCAAAATCTTGATTATGCGTGACTATAAAATGGACGCTCGCTGTGACAGGTTTTGGTGCGCCCAGCATACGCTGTTCCACGCGTTCAATGCCATGATACGAAATATCCTGAAAAGTAGTCGTATCCTTGAAGGCAATCACTCGAATATAGCTTCCTGCAGTTGAAACTTCTCGCACAAGCACTGAAAAGCTTGCGTAATGCCGTCGTTTGAGAAGATCGAAAAATCAGCAGCGCTGAGAACCTTATGCGTTTGTAACGTTTGTGATGTCAGCGGCATACGTACTGACCAGTTTGAACTCTATTTTAGAAAGTGGTTTCGGTCATCATAGCCTCCCTTGGGTCCTGGCCGGAATTCAAGGGTTGGGAGTATAGCTTGTGAATTAAAGTGCGCTCGCACGTCGTCGGTGGCCAGCGCGCAAGATGCACGAAAGCAATAGCTTAGATGGAAACAATAATGGTAATGATGTGTTACTTTGTCTTATCACAGTACTCAAACGGTGCATTTCATTATAATGGCCTATTGTTTTAATACATAAGTTTCGAAGCCGTTAACCGAAGCATCGGACATTCTAACTAGCTAGCTACGATTGAACGTCAATTCCTGACTAACTGGAAAAAAAAGTGAATGTGAACGATACGAATGAAAGTTACAGTTCGAACAAAGTATATCTTGAAGGCCCGACGACGTGTTGGAAGGAGCGTCAATGACTCGAGAAAGACGATGCAGAGAGCACGCATGGCTGCGAACGCATTTTTTAAAGGAAGAAGCTTCAAGGAATTAGAAGGCAGGCTTAGTTCACCTCCTTTAACATTGCTCGATCTAGCAAGACGAAACATTCTTGCGATTATACCGTATGTAGCAATGAAACAGAAAGCTTACCAATGCCAGTTTGCCGAGCAAGGTCAAATTCTTCCAGCAGTGGCCATCGTTGCTGGTGGCTGGATATCTGCAATAATGGCGGCTGATTTCTACCGTAAAAAAAGCAGGCACGCCAAAACGCATTGGAAGGTTCAGACAGTTTTTGCACGGCCATGCAGCCCCCCCCCCCCCCCCCCTGAAAAAATCAACATCCACTGCGCGTTCCGCGTGCCTGCGGAGGTAGCAACAAAGAAAAAAAAAAGAAAATGGCATTTCATGAATAAAAATCTGAGCCCGCGAATTCTGTCCCTTGACTAGCCGCGAATCGGCTTGGTCAAGTGAGGTATAGGCGTGAGTCTTGAGCGGAACTATGAGGCTAGAAATGTCTGATGTTGTCTAGAATGGTTTGGCTCGTAGCGCGGTTCGAGTGTAAGCTTTGTGGTGCTGCTTAGTTTGCATTTGTAGGACAGTTTAGTCTGTAGGGAGGTGTTTGGGCAGGTGAATTGTAATTTGGTTTGGATTCATTATTAGTTGTTTTGTACGTTTTTTGCATTTTTGACAGTGAGTTTATAAAAGGGTTTTTGTAGTTAACCAAGTGATATCTCGGTTCATTGCTCGCAGCAGCAGCCCTTAATCCGTTGCAATTGGCGAGCCTACCAGGATTCAATCCGGCCAAGTCACTGATTATTGGTTGCTGCGGAGATAGATTGGGACAAAATATTAACGGTTGTTCGGGAGCAAAAGCTCAATAAGGAACACGGCTTAAGGTTCATCAAAGAAGAGAGGACACGTGTTCGGAAAGAGAAGGAAGGCATTCATCAAATGTTAAAGGTCAAGCGTGCCAAACTCAAGGCAGAATCTAGCATAGAGCTAGAAACAGATACTCTAGAGAAGCAGGAGCTCGAGTGCAAACTGCGATAGGCACTAGCTAAATAGGACATTATACCCAATGAAAGTAGGCCGAGAGAGGTCCTAGGTAAAAAAAAAAACGTTTACGCGCCTGACGTCCAGAGTTTTGTTTCAGCTGAGCAAAGTGACAGTGAGCGCGATAATTGTGCAAATGAGAGCAGGTTCCTATGTACTCAGCCTAACAAAGACGGCTCAAGTGTTACTAACACTGCCAGTTTTGTCGAAGGCATAGAGTAAGAAAACGCGGTGCCTAGTGACGACAAAAAAAAAACAGAGCCTAGCTATACATTGGTGAGCATGTGTGTACAAGGAACCAGTGTTTAGCTTTCGCAATATACGTACCAGAGGGTAGCAAGATGGTTAGATTGCCTGAGACGCACAATGGAAAAAACCTTAAAGTGAAGGTAATGAGAGCTTCAAAACGGCGAAGAAGTGATAGAACTATCGGGACGCAAGAAAGGTTGCCCATGATGTCAATAGACGCTTAAGGCGAAGTGGAAAGAATGAGGCGAGAGCGCCTAATGGAAGTCGTAACGATGTGCATGCTGAGAGTGCGGGGCAAGAAACCAGCGCTAGCTATCGTGGTGTGACGCAGCCTGCGAAAGTTGATGCGAAGAGGCGTCGGAGTAAGAGAAACCGAGGCATCAGCTAGGTCGAGCGTCTTAGACGATGGGTCGCGAGTAGACGTAAGAAGAAACTAAAAAAGACGCAAAACGTGAAAAAGCACAGATTGAAGGGTGCTGTGTTATACTATTGATTGCTTTCATAGAAAATTGATGGTGCAGTGGAATATGTTTAAAGTGAGTCGATAGGTGATTTTATTGGAAGCAGAATTTTGTACATGTGAATTAGTCAACATTTTGAATAGTCAGTGCTGCTCTTTCGTGTTAGATAAATTTCCGAGTGTAGCCAAGAATTTTACGGACGTTAATGCAGTTAACTTGCTGAACAGTGCAGTGCAGTGCAGTGTTAGATGACGTGCTGGGAAAAGGGCTTTTGGTTATCAGTGTGAAGTGAAAGTAAATATAATTCAAACAATTGACAGGCGAATGCAAGTGTTAGATCAAGAGAGAGAGGCAAGCAGTTTTTTTTTATAAAAAAAACTGTGGGAATGTGGGACGATTGTCATGAGTAGGAGCCTCTCGGAAGAAGAGACGACGACGAAGTTAAAAAAAAATTGGAAAAGGCGCTAGCACGCGCACCGTACAGCGAGACACGAGGCGCGTGACCCCAGCGGCGTTTGGCGCTCGAGCTGCGATGAGCTGGCATTGTCGACATGGGCTTGGAAGAGAAGGTCACATCGCCAGCTAGCATATTGATGAGAGAAACATCAGAACAGTGACTCGGCAACCTGTGGCGCGGGCGTCCTGAGAAGAAGATGGAGACCTCGACCTGCTTGTAGGAAGGCTGCTCGGGATGCAGTCGCCACGCACCACAAAAGCCGGTGCTCGTAGCACAAACCCCCTTCGAAGCAAGCAGCGAGACAGTCCTTGTGTGGCTACGTCACCATGCAGCACGAGATATCGCCTGTGGTCACTAGACCCAATCACCGAGGCATCCGCCACGTCACCAACATCAGTGACAACGATGATGGGTGGACAGATCGGCAGTGGCAGCGACGGCGATGTTCGTCTAGAGCGTCGAAAACACTGAGAGTGATAGAGCGTGACCGATCCCGGATATTGACGCGCCGGGAATCAGCTTGGTCTCGTAAAGTCGGCGCGAATCTTGAGTGAAACTATAAGGGTAGAGGTGCCTGACGTCGACTAGGACGGTTTAGCTCATAGCGTGCTTCGAGTGTAGATTTCGTGGGGCTTAGTTTGCATTTGTAGGAAAATTTTGTCTGTATGCGGATGATTGTGTAGGTTAATTCGAATTTAGTTAGAGGTTATTACTAGTTGTTTTGTACAATTTTTGTAATTTTGGCAGTAAGTTTATAAATTGGTTTTTTTGTTAACCAAACCATGTCTCGGTCTACCACCCGCCACAGCAGCCCGGGATTCGTGACAGTGAAAAACTGGGCAACATCCTACATCGATGTGGATCTGAACTACAGCCCAGACAGTGCAGTGAGTGGCTCGGCAGTGTTGTGTTTTACTGTGTCCCCCCCCCCTTTGCCCCGCCGCGGTGGTCTAGTGGCTAAGGTACTCGGCTGCTGACCCGCAGGTCGCGGGTTCGATTCCCGGCTGTGGCGGCTGCATTTCCGATGGAGGCGGAAATGTTGTAGGCCCGTGTACTCAGATTTGGGTGCACGTTAAAGAACCCCAGGTGGTCAAAATTTCCGGAGCCCTCCACTACGGCGTCTCTCATAATCAGAAGTGGTTTTGGGACGTTAAACCCCACAAATCAATCAATCATTACTGTGTCCCCCCTTTATTTTTGTTTTTGTGGAACTTTTTTTTGCTTCTTTTTTGCGGGTGGGAAGATGTTGAAAATAGAAGACGAAGATGGTCTCACACTGCACGCCTACTATAATCAATAGGGCCCCGCCGCGGTGGTCTAGTGGCTAAGGCACTCGGCTGCTGACCCGCAGGGCGCGGGTTCGAATCCCGGCTGCGGCGGCTGCATTTCCGATGGAGGCGGAAATGTTGTAGGCCCGTGTACTCAGATTTGGGTGCACGTTAAAGAACCCCAGGTGGTCTAAATTTCCGCAGCCCTCCACTACGGCGTCTCTCATAATCATATAGTGGTTTTGGGACGTTAAACCCCACATATCAAATCATTATACGGGTACGCGCCCCACGTGATCGAATGTTAACGTTTACGGTATTGAGCCCTGGTACAGGCGAAATGGAAGGCCGGTTGCGGCACGATCCGGCCACGGGCCTGTCTTGTCTCAGTTTTGCTGTATTCGGTTTACGCCCTCAAAGGCTGTCAGCAATGATCGGCGCAGACTGCGCCTCAGTGTTCGAGAAGCCTCACAATTATTGTAGATCGTTGTTAAGATTGCGCACAAGACGCGAACAGTGAAGCTTATTTCAGAGCTTGCGCGGCCACCAGTGATAAGGCTGGAAAGTTCGATGCGTGATGTATAAAAGACGGCGCGTCCCAACGATGAGCAGCTTTTCCACGGACGATGCTGCGCTCATCGCTGCAAGAGCAAGCAGCAGACGCAGCCGGCGTGCGGAAAACGTGGTGCCGTCCAAGAAATAAAAAAGAAAAAAAAAACTAGGGCGCACGATAACTTCTTTTTCATGAACAGCGTCCCATACTAGTTCTATCCTTATAATAAAGAAAGTTTTATTTATTCGGGCCAAGTAGCTATTAAAATAAGAAAATAAAATAGGTACTATTTCCTGGCGCGCGCGCATGCAGGCCGTTCGGCTCTATAGCTTCCACAGTGCTGTCAAAAAAAGCTGTCGCCGAGTATAGCAAACTAACCGCGAGCGCACTATGAGCGTAGCATGTAGTCATGTCTTACAATTCACGCTTGTCATGATTTTCATGTTAGGGCGTGTCAATTAGGTTCGCTATGCAGTCATGTCAGACCACACCAGTTTTGCAATATGTCATGTGAACAAAACCACTGCAAAAGCAGCAAGAGCATGACATGTAAATAATGATATTCATGACATATTTGTCATCATTTTCATGTTAGGACAGGTAATTCATGCTTGTCATATAGTCATGTTATGCCATACTGGCTTTGGTACAGATCCCATTATCAAAACGGCCAGAAGATCTATTAGTTGTTGGCGGATAGATAGATAGATAGATAGATAGATAGATAGATAGATAGATAGAAACAGCAAAATTCGTGAAAGTTCGCTAAGAAATGTTTCGCATATAACAACAGTGAGCGCACCATTAGCGTGGACTGTTGCCATGACTTACATGCCATACATGTCATGATTTCCACTTTAGGGTTGCTAACTTATGTTTGCCATGCAATCATGTCATACCATACCACTTTTGTAAGAAGTCACGTGGACGATACTACCGCAAGAGCATCAAGACCAAGAGAGGTAAATCATGACATTCATGACATACATGTCATGATTTTTGTGTTATGACTAGTCACTTATGCTCGTCATACAGTCATGTTATGCCATATCAATTTTGGTATAGACACCAATATCGAAACCACAAGGAGAGCTCAAAGTCGTAGATCGTTAGATAGATAGATAGATAGATAGACAGCTAGATAGATAGATAGATAGATAGATAGATAGATAGATAGATAGAGATGGATAGATAGATAGATTGATAGATAGATAGATAGATAGATAGATAGATAGATAGATACGCTCAAAGACGTCGAAGTTCGCTAGAAATGTTCCGCATTCAATAAGAAACGTGCATGGCACATCCTCCTTCTGAAAAAAAGTATTGTCCCGATGCGTAAAGCAGTACACGAGATAACGATAGGAACAACAATAAATTAGGAATGTAATAATATAAAAATTTTCAAGCAATAAATACCAGTAAGAGAGAAGCCACAAAAAATATAGTAGTCATTAGGTTCAAGAACGCGCGTAATGCGGCTTGAGGCACATGAGATGAACGGTTTCAGGTCGTGCGCAGCCTTGTTGAGGGTTAATAATGCCGTCGGCTACAACCTCGTAGTCCAATAGGCCATGACGTTTAACTACTTTGTACGTCGCAGACGTTATTAACTCAGTTAACTGTGGTGTATCGGCGTCCACACCCAAACACGGTCACCGGGTTGGTATCGTGTAGAGCGTCGCCAAAGATTGTAATGGCGGCTGTCGATTGTCTGTTGGATCTTGATGGGGAGGAAGGCGAGTTTTCATGCTTCATCGGCGCGCTTAGGAGAGACTGTCACGCCGAGGTTTTCTTCATCAGCGACGTTTGGCAGCATGGCGTTGAGTGTCGGCAACAGCTTCCATACGCAGGCCTACTTGTAAGGCGTCATCTGCTTTGTCTTCTGCACTTCCGTGTTGTCTGCTAAGGTCACGTACGGAAGATTGGCATACCAAGTCATGTGTTTCACATCGACGTAGATGACCCGCATGTCGGCGATGGTCTTGTTGAGCCGCTTGGCGACGAGACCGTTGGTCTGTGGGTGGTACGCTTTCGTCCGGCGGTCACTTGTCTGGCTGTGTGCCAAGATCGGTTGAGTTAACTCCACAGTGAAGACCATACCCCTGTCGGTAAAGAGGATCTATGGTGCACCATGACGCTGTACGATGTCCCCGACGAAGAACTTTTTTACCTCGGCTGCACTGTTTGTGGTCAGTGCCTTTGTCTCGACGTTGTGGGTGAGGTAGTCAGTAGCTACTACGATTCAATTTTTTACAAATTAGACATCGGGGCTGTTTCCAGTAGGTCCATGACAATTTTCTGGAACGGCTGGCAAGGTTGCTTGATCGGCTGCAAAAGTCCAGCTCGCTTAGTTGGCGGTGACCTATTTAGGTGACAGTCTCAGCAGGTTTTTGCGTAGTGGTTGACTTCGGCAGTAAGGTGGGGCCAGTAGTGTTTTTCCTGTATCCTCGCTAGCACATGGGGGTATCTATGGTGTCCTACCATTAGGTTGTCATGCAGAGCATCCAGAACTTGTGGACGTAACACCGAAGGTACTACAATGCGTTAGTTCGCCAATGCGGCGAGAAGTTTTTGATGACAATACCACTAGGCAAAAAAACGACGCCAGTACTTGTTTGAATACCTTTGAAAAAAAAACGGCAACCTTGCGCTCGAAGTATTTCACAAGGTCCTTGATTTCAGGGCCGGCTCGATGTCGTTTTGTGAAGTCACCGACGCTTAAGGTTACCAAGGCGCTGTAGCCATTCTTGTTAATTGATTGATATGTGGGGTTTAACGTCCCAAAACCACTATATGATTATGAGAGACGCCGTAGTGGAGGGCTCCGGAAGTTTAGACCACGTGGGGTTCTTTAACGTGCACCAAAATCTGAGCACACGGGCCTACAACATTTCCGCCTACATCGGGAATGCAGCCGCCGCAGCCGGGATTTGAACCCGCGCCCTGCGGGTCAGCAGCCGAGTACCTTAGCCACTAGACCACCGCGGCGGGGTATAGCCATTCTTGTTGTTCTGCGGTAGCGGGTCAATGGGGGCACGGGACGGGCCGTTGGCGTGAGAGTGTCTTCGCCCCTACTGGTGAATGTCTTCGACTTTGAATTGTTGAAGTTGCAGACTCCACCGTGCGAGGTGAAGTGAATGGTGCTTGAAGTTAGCTAGCGAACAGAGGGTGTGGTAGTCGCTCACAATTCGAAATGCCTGCCGTAGAAGTAGGGGCAAAACTTGGAGGAAGCCTAGATGACTGCAAGACACTCCTTATTTGTTATAAAGTCGTTGACTTCTTCTTTAGATAGCGACCAGCTCGCAGAACTGATGTTCCTTTCAAGTCCGTCCATCCTCTGAGCCAGGACCACTCCGAGCCTTACATATTTTGCGTCGGTGTGAATTTCTATGCACAAGTATCGGCATTGACTGCAGGCGTAGTTCTAGTTTCGAATTCTTCCTCCTCCTGCGCCATTTTCCACTTGAACTCGGCGTTGATCTTTGTATGGTTAGTAAGTGGCTCAGCGATGCGGGCAAAAGTTTCGACGAAACGCCCTGCAATAGGCGCACAGGCCGAGAAATCAAAGCACAACCTTCTTGTTGGTGGATGGCGGGAAGGCAGCAATGACTGTTGTCTTCTGCAGAACGGGACATACTCCGGACTTGCTTATCACGTGTCCCAAGAACACGAGTTCCTCGTATGCAAAGCGGAACTTTTCTGGCTCCAGAGTAAGTCTGGAGGTCTTGATCGCCTGAAGCACAGCTTCGAAGCCCCGGAGATGCTCGCCGAAGCTTGAGGAAAGCCCGATGGTATAGCCGAATCATACGAGGCAAGTATGCCACTTTTTTTCAGCCAGCACGTTGTCCGTAACACGCTAGAAGGTCGTAAGCACCGTGCAAAGTCCGACGTGCATGACTTTGAACTAGAGGAGGCCGTCCGGTGTAAAGGAGGCAGTCTTTTCTCTGTCTCGCTCATCAAGATTGATTTGCTAGTAGCCCGTCTTGAGATCCATCAATGAAAAGTATTTCGCTTTGTGGAGTCGAGTAAGCGCGTCGTCTATTCGGGATATAGGATATATGTCCTTCTACCTTATCTTGTTGAGACGCCGATAGTCAACACAGAAGCGTATTGTTTCATTTTTCTGTTCACTAACACCACCCAGACAGCACAAAATGTTGGCGCAATGTTGGGGATAGATAGGCAGTTCCTGGCCTAAGAATCTCCCAGGTTGACAACTTACCGCCAATAATGGCTGTGCCAGTCTCATAGAACGGGGATGTTGGATCGGCATTCAGAACTTTCAGACAATAACGGCTGTGCCAGCGTAATGGAACGGCCACATTGGTCCGAGTTTTACAAGCAGCAGCCAATGTTGGCAGAGTTATGTCATTAGGCCAGCATTATTGGCCCGTTGTTCGAATGTTATTGCCGGCACCGGCTAAAGAGTCAACTTTGTTGTTGGACTGGTAGGAGCCAATTTGTGTGTCTGGTGGTTTTCGGCGCTGTTCTGATTCTACTTCACGCATCGCTTATTCAAATTTGAGAGAGTAATAGCACATGAGAAATATATTTTGTCATTGACTCATGCATAACTAGTTGGTATGCATGATTTTTCATTGAAGTTGCGCAAGGTAGACCATTTTACTGAGAGAAATATATCGAGTTTGTCGCATGTCAGACATCCGATGTGGTGCTTTCCCAGGTGAAAATCGTCCAGATCTGTACGACATAAAGGGAACGCGGATACCGCTGCCGTACGCGACGCACTTCGACGTGCCCGGCGCGCACCGGCGTTCGTTTTCTCGCATCACGCCGGCAATGCCACGCCAAGCGCTTTGGACTTCGCAATTATCGAACGCAAATCGTATCGTATTGTGTGTCCTGCTATGCTATCGCCGCGACCGATTTGGTACTTTTGCGTTCACCGAGCGCTGTAGCAGTTAACCGCACGCTGCCGCTTGACATGTGGAAACGGGGGGTTATCAGTTGCGTTACGGTGATTGAATCGTACAACACACGCAGTTGCCGTAATCTGACACACGCACCGACGCACGCATCCTGCATTGCAATGACCACACGAATCACCTAGAACATCGCAGTGAATGCTTGGTAAAGTGTTGTGGATTGCATGGGCGTCGGTCACCTTGTCTCCGTGGGTTGTCGCGAGTTATAATTTTGTTCTGAAACGTTTTTCTCTTAATTATTGATCTATATACATTGCTCTACTGTAGCCTAAACATCAGCTTGTGCAGTACGTAGATTTATTTGGGCCGCAGTATGACGTGCAAAAAAAAAACGTTTCCGTCAGTTTATAAGTGCTGATGCATAGGACACATACCACGTAAGCTTGAAGGTTTATATAAATATTACGCACGCTTAGGGCGTCGTGCTGTTTTAATCAAATACAGAGCGACAGACCCCCCCCCATTCCTGCTCTTTTTAAAGTCTGTGGAATAAAGGAAGTGTTTTGCACAGATCTGGCAAGCTGGTTCCTGTAAAGTAGAGAGTTTTATTTCACACCCGCTATTCTTCAATAATTTTCTGTTTAGTGGGGCGGCTAAGCCATCTGGCTGTCTTTAGAGAAATCAGTGGACGTACACGTTACAAACCGGAGGACGTGTCAAAAATCGCACTAATCTCCAGCAATCAAGGAGTATCATTTGACAGCTAGCTTCAGAACTGGTTATCAAAACTGAAACGCAATATTTATAATTAAACTTAGAAGCTACTATTGTTACAGTTATTGCAACCAACAATTTAGAGTTAGTGACCTGTGGTACTGAGGACTGTTGTCTGTGCTGTCAGGCGCCGTGAATTTCGGAATGTGAGCTCTTTAAATTTCTTCCTTACATTATTTCTAAATCTACCTCAGTCATATCTTTTTAGTTTATTTTTACCAAACTCAATGTAGAAGAGCAAACAGGATTACTGTGATCAGCAAATAACTCGTTCATTTGACTTCACTATCACAAACTCTGCGTGTGATTTTCTGGTGTATGCATCTTCAGGACGTCCTATAATCAGTGGGAGAGTCAAAGATAACTATAACTAAGCGTAATTGAATGGCTCAGTTGGCCAATGTAGGTGCTGCATATTACTCTTCCCGTATTTTACATCATTGTGACTTATAATGCACTACACACATGAATTTGTCATTGGTTTTCATTAGGATGTGGTATATGAACTTTTGAAACTGCAACGACCCTTTTCACTTTTAGTTTGACATTCAGATCAAGATATTAGGCTTACCTGTACTAGTAATGGCTAAAATAGTCACGTCCACCAGAGAGGCACTTTAATTGATGAGGCATTGAAGGCACGCAAGTGGAAGATGGGTGCTTCATTTGTAATGAAGTGGTGTAGCAAAGATTGATTGATATCTGGGGTTTAACGTCCCAAAACCACTATATGATTATGAGAGACGCCGTAGTGGAGGGCTCTGGAAATTTAGACCACCTGGGGTTCTTTAACGTGCGCCCAAATCTGAGCACACGGGCCTACAACATTTCCGCCTCCATCGGAAATGCAGCCGCCGCAGCCGGGATTTGAACCCGCGCCCTGCGGGTCAGCAGCCGAGTACCTTAGCCACTAGACCACCGCGTCGGGGCGTGGTGTAGCAAAGAAATGGGACACTGGGCAAATGGGACACCCCTGAAATTTTCAGCAATGGGATACCAAGCACCAAATACCACATACTCGACTTGCCTACACTGAAGACCAAGTACGTCACCCCCCCCCCCATACCACCACCGCAAATAGTTCAGCCTATATCACGGGTTAAAAGTGCCCATGGCCCATGTTCAAGCATTTTGTCAAGGTTTATGCGACCTTATGTTTGTGAACGGGAACTTTTTTTCTGAGGGAAACAAATATAACTTTAGCAGCAGTGGCTACGTTTGAGTACGCAACCTGTTTATGCTAGCTGTGTCAACCTGTGGCCAGAAAAAAACAAAATGCATAGCTTCTTAGATTAACTGAACCTTGTTCCTATTAAGGATGTCCTGACTTCAGTGTGCTGCGTATGACCGTAGCCGCTGACTTTAGTGAAGACACTGCTACCTTTGATGGGTCGTTCAAGTCGTGTTAAAGAACCAACGTCAATTCTTGCTTTTCTTCTCTAGAAATAACGCAATAAAAAACTAATTGTACACACATCAGGAGCTCATGATTTCATTTTTATGTTACAACTGAACATAAATTACATCAAAATATTTTTTTCATTGAAGTATTTATTGCATAAAAATTTTAATGGCTTGCTAAAGTTCACACAAAAGAGCACATCAATCTTGGGATGTAATACTGAGTGTCTTGTGATTGTGCTATCTGAATTCGGCACACCTATTGACAGTGCATCGTAATTCACATCTGAAGGGGCTATAATCATAGCAAGTGTTAATAGTACTCTTCGCATATGATTTGCAGCTAACTAAAGAAGAGACCTTGCTTCTCCAGCTAGTAATACATACTCAGCACATCAACATTGCAATAATATTCCAGTCGCAACCAAGAAAGGGAACACCTGTAGTGATTATTCCATACTTTTGAAGTTTTATGCTGTGCCAGAAAGGCTGGCTGAGTGAGCACTGCATTCAGTAGCAGCATGCAGCCACGACAAAGTTCTACTTACAAAACGGTCACCAGCTGAGAGGAGAAGTACTTACATGCCAGCCATCCAAAACAATGCTGGCAAAAGTAATGGTGATTTATTTTACAGTGCATGAAAACCTGCTAAGTGTTGAAAGTTTTAACAATGCTAATCTGCCAGCCAAGTAAGATAAGGGTGCACTGAGAAAAGAAACTGAAGTTACGTCATTAGCAAATAACAAAACAAGAACCGATAGAGGTTTATCTTCATCACATGAACAGTCTTCAGCTGGTAAGGCGAGTAAGTGAGTGACAAAAATGAGTGCATGAGAAAGAGGTGTCAAACGAGGTCGTCAGCAGTCAAATGACGCCGGCCGAAATCGGTGGTGGTGCCAGGGGTAGGCACAGGGAGGCTGGAGCCTCCCCCCCCCTTTTGCCTGAACCCCGTGTTGTGTTATGACTATGTTCCGAAGAGGGAACATAGTCATAGCACAATGGCCAAGTTCCCGCTTCTCTGCTCCTCCTGAAGGACCTCGCCTTTCGTGGGTGCACCCCTGGTATAGAGCAATCTTCGCACTGACCCTGACTGAAATACAATATGAACATCAGTAAACTCGAAGCAAATGTTACGACCATACTTCGACTTCTTGCTTGGTGTGCTAAAGATGCTAACGAGAAGCACGTGTAACACCAGATAAAAGCACCACAATGAACCCCGGCTAGTACCTGTATCCATGATTGTACAAACTGCTGAATAAGCATGCAAAGAGCAATTCTACGAAGGAAAATATTATAACGTAACATAAGGCCGTATGGCCCTGATTGAGACAACAGAAAAAAAGAAAAGCCTTTCAGCTATGTCAGCAGTTTATGCACAGCACTGAAAAGTCATGAAAACCTACCTTCAATGCATTTCTTGCACGAGAACGTTAAAAGGACTACACGAATGCTGAAGGCACTGATGGAGAAGAAAGCCATTACACAAATCGGGCCCTTATGCACCGATGGGAGATACTTGGACCTAGATTACTAACAATGGCTTTAGTACAACTCTTAAAGATACCCTCAAAAGTGCCGACTGAAAGTGGACGAGACATGATGGCAGACTACATGCGACACAATCAACACGTCAACCACCATTCATGAAATTACGCGAGAGTAGATTTTGCAAGAAACGTTGAACACTTAATGCGACTGGCTCCAACCTAACATTCCCAACCGCAATCTTGACCTCCCAGACAAGATAAGATCTTTTCGATGACCTACTGTCTCTCACCATGGCGTGAAACAGAGCCATATGCACACACCCAACTCAATTTTACGTGGTTAAAATGCATTTGCTTCCAGGTTTACAGACACCGTCTCACCGAATTTCTCTGTAAGCTCATCATCTTCAATGTTGCTGGGAAAGTATTCAAATTAAAAGAGACAGATGACACTGGTGGGGCTGCATGCAGACGGTGTTCTTCGAATAAATTAGCCATGGCCTGCATGGTCATCTTTTATCACTTTTCCCTTCTGGACCATCTGTTATATTCACTTTGACATGTTGATTGATTTGTGGAGTTCAACGTCCCAAACCACGATATAATTATGAGAGACGCCGTAGTGGAGGGCTCCGGAAATTTCGACCACCTAGGGTTCTTTAACGAGCCCTCAAATCTGAGCCCACGGGCCTACAACATTTCCGCCTCCATCGGAAATGCAGCCGCCACAGTCGGGATTCGATCCCGTGACCGGCGGGTCTGCAGCCGAGTTCCTTAACCACTAGACCACCATGGCGGGGCATCACCTTGACAAGTTAATGAAGTAGTTAGGCCTGATGAAAGGCATGAATGGCATAAATATCAGTAAAAGAGGCATGCAAATTTTAGGATACCATTTATATATTGCAGCATTTAGATTATGTTAGAAATAAAACATCAAAATGTTGCTTTATTGACCCTCTGTGTAATATAAAGAAATATTTGTACTGTGTTTCTGCTATCTTTCTACATACAATGAGTGGATAAAGTCAGGCTTGCTTCAGCTAAAGTAAGGCTCGGAAGCTGGTCAGAGAATGACGATCAACGTGCTTTTTTGTATAGCTCTTGTCGGCATTGGTCAGCACTTTAAAAGACTACTCACTGATACTGACTCACTACAATTTTCTCAGCCATCCCACTCCCTCACGTTCATACTCACGTCTGCTCACACTCAAAAGCCCTCACTCACATTCATGCTTATGACTACTCACACTTATGAGTACTCACTCACGTTCATACTCATGACTACTCACATCGTAGGTCCTCACTCACTTCATACTCACAACTACTTACACCCATAAGCACTCACTCACTTCATACTCACGCCAACTCACACTCATAGGCCCTCACTCACGTTCATACTCATGACTACTCACACTCATGTGTACTCACTCAAGTTCATATTCACGACTACTCACACTTACGAGTACTGATTCATGTTCATACTTACAACACTCATGAGTACTCACTGTCGTTCATACTCACGCCTACTCACACTCATTGGTCCTTACTCATGACTGCTCACACTCATAATAACTCACTCACGTTCACACTCATACCCGCAAACACTCATTAGTATTCACTCACTTTCTTACTCACGCCTACTCACACCGGCACTCATTCACGTTCATACTCCCGCCTACACACAGTCTTGAGTCCTAGGCACTCACTCACGATCGCACTCACGCCTACTCACACACATAAGAACTTGCTTACGTTTTATACTCACACATTCGCACACTAATATGCACTCACTTTGATACTCACACCTACTCCTCCTCTTCCTCCTCCTCCTCCTCCTCCTCATCATCATCATCATCATCAGCAGCAGCAGCAGCAGCAGCAGCAGCAGCCTGACTACGCCCACTGAAGGACGATGGCCAATCTCCTGTTCCGACAGCCAACTTGGTCCACTGCTTGCTGCTGCCACTTTACAACCACAAAATTCCTAATCAGATCTGCCCACCTATGTCTCTCTTTAACGCGGGTGCGTTCTCTCGGGATCTGCAAAATTATTCTGCAGAAAACTTAAGTAATGTACAACAACATCGGAAGAGAACACCACTTTTAGATAGGTAACAGTGCACTTGAAGTTGCAAAATAGTACGTCTACTTACGGCAGCTAGTAACTGCGGAGCCGAACCATGAAATAGAAGTAACAGGAAGAGTAGGACTGAAGTGGAAAATGTGCGGCAAGCATTTTTAACTCATCAATAATAGATTGCTACTATCCCGCAAGCGGAAGGTATGTAACATTTAAATCTTACCTGTACTTATATCACTATGAAGCGGAAACCTGGAGGATACAAAGACGGTTCAACTTAAGTTGAGGAGAACGCAGTGAGCGTTTGTAAGGAAAATAATAGGTGTAACCCATAGGGACAAGAAGATGGCAGGGTTTTATCAGAGAATAAACGAGTGGTTGGAATATCAGAGTCAAAATCAAGCAGAAATGTCGTTGGGAAGGGCACGTAAAGGCAAGATGATATCTGGTCATGAGAAGTCACAGATATCCACCCATATTCATGAATATTACCTAACATTCATACTCACACCTATTACGCCTAATGAGTGCTCACTCACGTTCAAAATCACGATCACTCACACTCATAACTAATCACACATTCACGACCACGACTGCTCACACTCATGTGTACTCATTCACGTTCATACGCACGCCTACTCGATCACCCTCATGTGGGCTTACTCACGTTTACACATACGACTACTCATACTCTGAGTGCCCACTCACGTCCACTCACACTTACTAGTACTCACGTTCGTACTAGTGACTACTTACACTCGGTGTACTTACTCACGTTCATACTCCCGCCTAAATACACACGTGAGTACTCACTCACGTTCATACTCTCTCCCACTCACACTCATGAGTACTCACTCACGTTCATACTCACCCCTACTCGCCCTCAGAATAGTCACTCACGTTAATATTCACTCTTACTAACACTCACGAGTACTCACTCACGTTCTTACTCACTTCTACTTACACTCGGAGCACTCACTCATGTTCATAGTCACTTCTACTCACCCTCGCAGTACGCACTAACGTTCATACTCACTTCAACTCACACTCGGAGTACTTACTCATGTTCATACTCACTCATACTCACACTCATGAACACTCACTCATAGTCACACTCATCTCGCTTAAATGAGTATGAGTGAGTGTGAGTGAGTGTACTCATGAGTGAGTATGCCGGGCTATGCCTGTCGGACTGGTCTCACGAGTTTTTTTGATAAATGTATATAAGGCTCACACGTTCCGGAATTTCTATGCCATTTTCTTGAAAATCTAATGCTATGCCTTGCTCCAAATAACTTTTTAGATATGAAAAATGCCATCACTAGCTGTCCTTCTACTTAATGTAACACTCAGTCAACTGCAAGAATATTTGCTGCATTGACCTACTGTCAGCGACAAATTCAGGTAATTGCACTGAAGTTGCCGGGAGTCCTAATAGCATTATTGCAGTGTTCTGTAGTTAACTAAAAAACTAATGAAGCAGCAGATTTGATATGTGGAGCTTAACGTCCCAAAACCACCATATGATTATAAGAAACGCCGTAGTGGAGTGCTCCGGAAATTTCGACTACCTGGTGTTCTTTAACGTGCACCCAAATCTGAGAACACAGGCCTACAACATTTCCGCCTCCATCGAAGAGGCAGCCGCCGCAGCCGTGTAGGCAGCAGATACATAACAGTTATGGTGACAGGGAAGTCTAAAAGAGTTGATACCAGTAGATTTTCACATAAACAAGTAGGGGAAGAACTAATACATGTTAACTACAGATTCAGTAAGCTTTCTGGTTTTTAGACTGGCACGACAAAGAAGGGAAAAAAGAGTATTGAGTCACGTGCACGGGCGCAAACTTCCCGAGTTGTCCTGTGATAATGTTTCAAAAAATAAAGTTGAACCAATTGAGTAGGTACAGTCAAGACGAAGAACGATCATGCATCAGTTTCCTTCAATTACACTGTAGGGTAAACAAATAATTTACCTTGCGTACAACTTGTTTATGTTCTTCAGTATTGCTGGTAAATTTTGCGTATAGCCTTGTGGATGAATATATCTGTTCTGTATTCTGAATAAATTTCAGCTGTGAATCGGCGCTTGTGTTTCTGTGGCTCATTTGTTTTTAATCTTCTTTGTTGTACTTTTTCAATATCATGAATTCATACCAACCTAATCTGTCAGTCTTATTTGAGCTTTCCGACTCCTATAGTTATCTGTCAGAGTTATGACCAAGCATGCCTTTCAAAATGTTTGGAAGACCGTTTGATGTATGGCAGGGTTAACTGCATTATACACAATGGCTACGTGAACATTGCTTTTTGCTTTTCAGGGGCACATGCACCATCTTAATCTTTCATTTTTGCAAATGTGGCTTTACTATCAGTGCTTTCATAATGTGAATGAGTTAGGAAAGACAATAAAGCATGACTTGCGACCACAAGCTTGTTGATGTGCAAATAAATCAAAGGTCAAGGTGCAAGACCACAACGTCTTTTATTACAACTGATTAAAAGTTCAGGTTTTTATAATAGTGCCTGATCCTTCTTTAGGTGAGGTCTGGTCCAGGGGTCAAGCTCACTGCAAACGTGAAGTTACACTTTATTTTTCATATCACTTAAGCATAAGTACGAGACGATAGAATGTTGAAATTATTTCTCACTTTTTATTTGTGGCACTAGAGAACTATTAGTTTTGCAAATACACACAAAGAAGAGATTTACTGAATCATATAACATTACAGCAGTTATTCATTAATTTTTGTAGCCATCATAACTCAGGTGTCACAATCTCAATGGGCCATTTTTTGCACCAAAATTATTATTTCCAGATAAAACAAATGCATAAAACACTGAAAAAAAGTTTCACTTTACCTGAAGAAATAATGCTGATGAAGACTGTATTAGCTAGAATGACTTGAAAATCAGTTAACTTGCAATATTAATCAGGAAATTGTGGGGAATGTTTATTGATGGTATTTAAGTGGGATATTTTTGCTGTTTCAGGCCATTTGTGCACTGATGATTACTTCTTCATAGGTAGTGAATCATCTGTTTTGTTTTCATAGAACTGCACTAAAAGTTACTTGAGAGAAAGATTTTTTAAAGTTGGCCACATGACACCGATTAGAAATTGTTAGCCCTTATCATTCCATTACATTCCCCATGCATGTGCAGGAGTCAAGTTCACTGCTAACATATGTATCTTCCAATGCGCTGTCACACGGCTATAGGTAGAAGTTTCTTTATGATGTAACATAGACAAGATGCATGGTCAATGGCATGAAGGTCGAAGGTGTCGATCAGATTAAAAGAACATGGACACTGGGCAGACCTACAGTCATGCCTGAAACAAGATTTACAGTGTTGCAACCAATGTCTGCCTTGAATGTCATGCATATACATTCCATTATTTGCACGTTCAGTGGAAGGTAGGGCTCAGTGGAATAATATCAGTCTATAATAGCTTACTCTATCAGTTGGGACCAAGGATGTCATGAGTGGTGCAGTCAGCAGCTACAAAAACAGGAGCAACAGTGCGTAACCCAGTAATGTCTGGAGTAAAGTAAGAATATATTCCAACCAATGCTGAACCGTGCAATCAACACAACCCAGCAAGTTTGTCTTTTCCAAGGCAAAAGTAGAGTCAATGGCAGGTTAACATCCTCAGAAACGTCGCTGAATCATGTGGTTGGGCCTGCAAACATATCCAGCAATGTCACGGAGTGACGGAATCTTGAAGTGCTGCAAAGAAATCGACACAGGTGGTAAGCACATCCACGTGATGCTATACACCTTCCTTTATCTGCCTCGGGGAGCCTTTGGATTTCCCGTGAACTTGATTGTGAAAGACAGCCTGTGCCAATATGCCTGATTGTGCTTGAAAGTGGGCATAAATAGTGAGTGCTTGGGTCACAGCCTTTCTTGAAGCAAATATGTCTCCTCTTTCTGGCAAACGACTCAGCACCACAGCAACTCTAGCAGCGTCGAAGCCTATAACTCTTGCAGATGGCAGAATTCGTTGTCATGTGAACCAGTTGCCACTGTTCTAAGGTCTATATTTTGTAGGTATCACCCTGCATTTCGGGTGCTCGAGCGCACGAGCTCACGCGCGCACGGGAAGAATCCTGCCCTTAGGCCACGAACAACGAGGTACCAGGCAGTCCGCAACCATGGCACTGTTGACGCCGCTAACCCAGCCCACTTTTCCGGCCAAGACGCGAGGGAATCAGTACTCGACTTCGTTGACAATCTTTTCGTGTACTCGACCGTTAGCGGCGTCTCAGAGACTGACGTGCTCCGGCGGGTTCTCCCAGTTGCTCTGCGTGGTACCGCAGTACGATGACGGCGGATTCAACCACCCTTTCAGTCCTGGAACCAGTTCTTCGTGTCATCCCGAGAAGAGTTCTTACCAGTCGCTTACGAATACCGTATCAGGCGTGAGCTCGACACCCGAACGGATCACCTAGAGGAGGGTCTGTGAGAATATGTTCAGGCCATGCAGAAGCTCATCCGTCGGGCGGACCCCACTGCACCTGAGGCCAATAAGGTCTCGCATGTAATGCAGCGATGCCACCCCTGTTTCCTGCTGTACCTGTTGGGTTGCTCCTTTCCTTCCCTCGATGAACTTGCTCGCTTTGCTCAGCAAATCGCCGAGCCGTCCACTCCATCCGTACCCATTGTCGTGGAAGAAGAAGGTGAGCTCCATGAAGGCAAGGCATGGGACGTCACCTAGGTCGGGATGGCGGTGAACGCCATGTGGGGGGGTGGAGGTGCAACGCGACAAGATGGCGCTGCAGCCCAAGAAGGCGCTACGGCAGATGGCGCAATTGAAGACTTTGACAATGATAGAAAAAGGAAGAAAATAAACAAAAAAAGACAACTCGACGTGCGGCACAATGATCTGGAGGCAGAAGGTGAGCTGCACAGGGAGGGTGACCATTGTGCAGAGGGAGACGGTGCTGCAGGCTGGGAGAAAGCAGGCTGCAGCACGGACGACAAATGTGAACATGCGGAGGCCATCCCGTATTACGACACGGTAGGAGAACAATCTCGCGTTCTTGACCTCGAAAGGAACAAGGCTGCCTTTGCGGCTTATGTGGGTCATCTCAATCAGGTTATTTTGTAGCACGCTACCCGCATCAGCCAGCTGGAGTGTGAGTTGGGACGCTTGACTCATGAACATGACAGGCTCCAGCACATGCACAACGTCTAAGGCAACCACCATCATTAATGAGAAAGACTACTCGTTTTAGACCTGGAAGACAAGGTTCGCACTTGGGAGAAGCTGCTCGCTGATGCCCAGCAGCGCCTGTGAGATCAGCAACCGCACTCTGCCCAGTTCGAAATGCAGCTGCTGGAGAGAGACACTGAGCTGGCACACATGCGGTGCAGTCACGAAGAGGAGCTTAAGTGGCAGCATGCATTTCAGGAATCTCAGCTGGACGAGCTACGAATGCAAGCAGCTGACCTCCGAGCGCAGATCATCCAGGCCCAGCGGAACCGTCACTGAGATGCTAGTCAAGCGCAGGCACGAATAGTGAAACTGAACAAAAAGGAGCTCGAGCAGAATAAGAACCAGGAGCGGAGAAGTTGGCGCGAAGGCTTTCTCAGCAAAGGTCTCCGACTAGAGACACAGCTGGGTCTTGTGTCGCATTCTAAGACAACTCTCAAGCACAGCCTAAGGAGGTGCGAGGATGAACTCGGGACTATGAAGGAAAAGCTTGCGAAGCTGAAACAGGTGCTCGACTCAGCTACGATGAGGAACAAGTGGCTGATTGAGCAGCTTGGGGCAAGGCAGCAGCAAATGGAAAGAACAAACCAAGTTGGAACGGGAGGTGACACAGCTGCAGGAGTCCTTGGAGAGGGTAGCAGAAAAGGTGGACACGTTAAAGAAGAAACGTGTGGTCAACGCGAGTGATTGCATCTGAGTGTGTGCCCTGGAGTGCAAAATGGCTGTCGTCGAGGTCCGAAACTACGTTGATAAAAGCGATGAAAGGCAATCTGGCATCATCATAAACGAAAGTGGAGATGTGAGTGCTGGAGGCTTTAGCAGTCAGAGCCTCTGCGGGGACATCACGCTTCCACGGCTGCCGAGCTCGCGATCGTTTGACGATTACTACGTGGAAGAGAGGCCACCAGCCAAACGTGAGAGGTCCTGGTGACTACAACGGCAAAAGATGATATAGCGAGACGTTTACCACAACCACGGCACCGTGCAACAATGTCAGTGCTAAGACGTCTAATTTGACTACTTTGGGCCCACTAGCTCAGTGGAACCGGATCTGCACCAGGAGAATCGGCTTTTCGTCATGCTTCAACCGACAACCGTAGTCATTAACTCGGATGAGACTGATGCACCTCCGTTTTTGGGTGGTGGCGGAGTTTGCCTCCGTGCGCGGATCCAGCGTGCTGATATGTGGTCTTGTGTGCCATCTGTGATCGTTGTGGCCAGGGCTAGTAGCTACCGCATCACGACCCCCTTTCCATTTTCGCCGAAGGGGAGGGAGCAGTATTGGAGCGGCAGCCGCGAGCTTGCCAATGAAAAAAGGAAGAGGAGGACGACGATCGGATGTGCGCGGAGTGGCACGTGTCAGCAGCTGGCAGTGGGCAGTTGCGGTCCAGGTTGCAGTCAACAGAGAGAGTTCCTCGTCTGGCTCCGCCTCGTCCTCGTCAATGCGGGCTTCTGGGCCGAGGAGCCTCGAAACTCCCAACAGTTTCTCTGGTGCAGGTGAACATGTTGATTGGATTATGTGACAGGGCATCAATGACAATGTCGACAGCTGCTATGATATGTGACTAATGTATTTGACCTGAATTTTGATATGTTTGACATCTGCTGCAGTTAATGGGTATATGGATGCCACGATTGTAACATTAGGAGTCTACTGATAAGAGATGTACTCACATATTAAATGACAAAAAATGGCCTAATTGCTTCCATGTAATAATGAAATGACAAAAGCACTAACCATTATGCCCATTTGTAAGCACAATTAGGCATATCACAACTAGAGAGTATTTTACGCACACCCAAATACACGAGAAGTCTGAAGGCTTCCCTAGGAAGATAACATAAGATCGTCGTGATGCTATACATAAGATGTATAGCATCACGTGGGTGTACGTACCACCTGTGTCGATTGCTTTGTGGCACTTGAAGATTCAGTCGCACTGTGACATTGCTGCATAAATTTACAAGCCCAACCACATAATATAGTGAAATTTTTGAGAATCTATTGCCTTCAGTCTTCACCGAAAAATACTGTTATGCTGCTCAGATAGCGGGCAAAACTTTTCAGGACTTGTCAGGGAATGAAATGGCCGCCATATTGACTCCTTTGACGAGTCGGTGAGGGACATGTAGCAGAAATTGCTTTCAAGATGTCGTACAATAATACATAGTGGAACTCTCATTTGATGTTCAGGGAGTAGCATACACTGTCGCGCAAGCATGTGTTGATCGCCAAAAGTCTGTATGGGAGTTTTTCGTCTAAGGCAGCTCAATATAGTAGCAGTTTTGTGTATCAACAGCATGAAGTGAAGGGAATATGTAGAATGGCCTGGCACCATGAATCAAAATGGTAGTACAGTACTCGACAAATTAAGAAGAAGAAGCTTGCAGGGCTTATCAGCATCTAGTAATATGAGGTGGGAAGCTGTGCACCCCTATAAGTCTGCCTGTGTATAGTTGAATACTGGATGCTGAGATGACCGGGAAAGGAAAGGTGAGCTTTCAGACATCACATGCACACTTGCCTATGCCAACAATGTGCATTGTTCGGAGTCGGATCCCAGAATGGAGATGTGAACTGTGCTCATATGACGAACTGCTCGTGATGAGTAGGTTGTTGAAGCAAGCATGACAGAATTCAAGGCTTGGAAAAACGCTGAAATGTCTCTACGAAATTTCGGATGCCACATGGCATATGTGGAGGACCAGACATAATGAACGGTGTCACTATCAGCATGCTATATGAAATCTACATGTCTTCTGAATGGATTTGATCATTCGACTGCATGAGGCCAATTTTGGAGAAAATTGCTGCATCATATATCGGTGACATCATATACGAATGTGAGGAATGCTGGGTATATTGATCAAGTGCGGTTGCTTGGTTGAAACAGATAGGATCAGTTGACTGTTCGTCCTATGCCGTCAACGTCCTAATTTAGACTTCAGCACCATTCGCAGAACATAGTCACAACAACACCGAGTACTGAGTGAAGTCAGCCAAATCTCTAAATCTATATGTACGTTGATATGGCTGCCTTGAAAATTCTTTTGAATCGCAGCCCAATTGGGATAGTACTTCTGATATAATTTTTGTTGTAAATCAATTCCATTGTTCAGTAAATTGCCCTATGCAAAATTATATCTTATTTGTTTTTTCTGTAATTAGAGCCCTCAGACTCTTTTTCACTTGACCATCATATACTGATGTGGTGGCTCCAAGGTTTAATATATGAAACAGTGATAATGTACACTGTAAACAAAAATATACCCAGCTGGGAGAAATTGGGGGATGATGCTCCCGCTATGCTGCAGTGCCGTCAATCAAAACAGGAATGTACCGGAGCATATACATTTGTTTTCCGCCGTTTTCTTCCTGTGGGCACCGGACAAAGGTACCGGAAGAAAATGAGGCCAATCCCCAGATTATGCTCCCGTGGTTGCTTCGGAAGTTCTCCGGCACATTGCTTTTGCCCCGATGCATGCTCCTCAATCGCTCCCGATGATCGCTCAGCGGCATCCATTGGCTGTTCGAGGAGTGACGCAGACACCCTCGCCAACGGGAGGCCGTTCCCCACAATACCCACATGGCGCAGACAGAGTCGGTGCAGTGAGGATTGTGCGAAGCGTTAGGCCGCGTTAGAGGCAAGGAAATCGGTTTGAAAACTCTCTGGATACCACAAGCGACAAGCAGCAACGAAAGTTATCATCGACAGAAGCAAGTTGTGCAAACGGTAATCGTGTGATGGTTCCTGGCAGTCAACGACACACTGTGACCTCGCGAGTGTTGAGGGACCCGGCGGTAGCTGGTGCGGCGAAAAAATGATGAGTGAGCTCTGCTTGAATTACCTGTGTTATTCTTGTCAGGTAGTGCTTAGGTTGAATAATGTTGAGTTGATAAACCAAACTTGTGATCAATATTTGGCTAATTTTACAAGCCGTCAGTGAAAAGTCAGTGGAATTCCGATAATTGGTTGTTTGGACTGCGTGTTTTATTTTTCTTAACATAACTTCGGTAAAGCAAAACGATGAGGTGAGCGAGTTGGTACTGATTCATTATGGCGTAAATGTAACGCAAATAAGACGAGATGAAGACAGTGAACACCACAAGCGGTTTTGGTTGTTCACTTTAGTGTACTCGTCCTTTTTTGCGCTACATTTACGCCTTAATAACTTCCGTAAATTGAATCATGTCTCTGTAATATTTGGAGCGCAGATTAGATATGCCACAATAAAAAATATCATAGCTGCAGGTTGATTCTACGAAACGGTAATAATTTTTATAGGTAAGTGTACTGGTTATAAGATATTTTTGGTCTGGTCGGCACACATAAACGGTAACATTTGTACGCTTTTCTTATCAATAGGCACGAGGTCGAAGTCTACCACTGCGTAAAACTTGTTTTGATAGAATATGTAAGCTAAACTAATAAATCTTCAATAACTGAAATCAGTGCTAATTCTTTGTAAATGTAGTGAATTGAGATAGGGCAACGTGTTTGGTGCAGATGTTTAGAACGCATACATACACTCGTACTGGTGAAAAAGTGACTTTGATGGGATATGTTGTATCTGAGATATTAATCTAGACTAATACTAGACTCTTCGGGCGACGTGGCGTTTTCAGGAAAAGAAAGAGAGGGGCGACGGAAACTGACAATTCTGGGGACGAGGAGTGAAAAAAGAAGAGTTGTTTGGCAGGACGAGCCGTGTGGCGCTCGACGTTTCTGTGGATGTGGGGGGAAGGGTAGGGAAGTTAACCAATATGACAGCCAGCTAAACATTCCAAGACGGAGGGGACATTGTAGTGAAAGAGAGAAACAACGGAGGAGGCACCCTTTCGAAAAACTAGCTGTAGTTTCTGTGTTGATGATGGGAGCGACTACTATGCTGCTACTGCATTTTTTCCCTCTTTTCATTTGTGCTGCCATGGCTTTGACTGCAGCTTTTTCCTTTTTTTTGGTGGAAGACGGGATTGTGGATAACGCTGAGACATAGTTTTGACCTGGGCAATACAACAACATGGGCCTGTGAACAGGTGAGGGGAAAAGTAAATTTCTTCAAGCCTGGGATGCTCGTCGTGACGCTTGCACCCGCATCACCTTCTGTGGCCACCGAACGTTTGCAGGGACCTTTAAGTTGAGTAAACTGGTCTGCCTTCCCTTATTTCTGTGAAAATGCAATTGGCTAAGGTGGCGTATTGTTTCTGCCTTTTGTTTTGTTTCATTGAAGTGAACTTTTTTCCTCTTTTTGTGAAGGAGGCTATTCGACTTGAAGAAATACCTGCTAATACAATAAACACTTTCAAAAATGTTTACAACGACAAGTATCAAAACAGAGCGGGCAGTACAAATTAAAACAAAACAATGCCAACTTATCCCGAAAAAAATGCTTTCCAAAGGATATGAAGCTACGCTTTCTTTAAAGACAGGCCGCAGCCATGGAAACTAAGTATGGCGATGAGCACGCATTACAATGTGACTGTAATAATCAGCAATATTAATTTATAAAATTAGAAAATGTTCGGGAGGGGCATTTCTGATGTCATCTGTGGGAGTACGGAAATAATATTATTTTAGTCGAAAGTTGCATTTCAGTGTTTCAGCAAAGGTAGAGGTGTAGATTCAGAAGTCTATAGAAACTTTGGCCAAATTTGAACTTCGTGTCAGGCATGTGTGTTTTATCATATTGCGGCTGTCTCACACCGGATTACATCGCATGTGCTTCTTGGTATTGAACGCTCATCCTGTCTCTTTGTGTGTGTATGTGTGTTCCTGCGTGTGCGTGCGTATGTGTGTGTGTGTGTGTGCGTGCGTGTGTGTTTGTTTGTGTGTGTGTGTGTTGTGTGTGTGTTCCCGCGTGCGTGTGTGTGTGTATGTGGGTGTGTGAGTGTGTGTGTGGTCAGTTTTAGAAGTTGGTTCTTCTCATAGACTCACAGACTGTATAGGATTTATTAAATGTTCAAGGCGCCAGTGTTCTCACTTTCCGTGCCTCTCGCACGAATTGCAGTTCTCATGTATAATTACATTTTTTGCTCAATTATGCAGGAAGCAATCGGCTCAACCCTTGCTTCGTCAATCAATCTGATGGATGGTCCTTCTGGGATAGTGAAGAGTTAATCTCGGTGGCCGCGCTTTTTCGTATGTCATGCATCGTTTCGCAGCATTATGAGGTTCATTTTGAAGCACAGCGCTTCAAACTTGAGTGCTGTTGATTTCATCTGATCTGTCTTATAGTGTTATGTTCTTGGTGACTGTTTGCATGTTTGCTTATTCTTGTCTTCTTGTCCTAAATGCTGTGTAATCATCAAGAATTGGTAGCTTATATTGAATAAATCAAAGGTTAAGAACTCAAGTGTTTCCTTGACTTTTATATTCTAGAGTTCTGTGGAAAAGAATGCACAGTACTTCTGCAATGCTTGCATAAGAATAGGGACTTCTTTCATCTAACCAATGCGTGAAACAATCAGCATACAATAAATAAACAGCGGAGCAAGCACTTTAATAAAGTACTGATCCACTTCACCTAAATTCAGTTTGGACGAAGCAAGTACTGATACTCCGGAGGTACCACATAAAAGCTTCGAATAGCCGGAGCAAAAAACCCGCGAAAAATGCTCCGAAGGGCCACGTAATCACTCCGAACAGCTGGAGGAAAATGCCAATAAAAAGTACTCCAGCGGCGCCATGCAATCGCTCTGGTCGGCCCGAGTGAAATATCTGTTAAAAGTCTTCTGGGTGCGCAAGTACTCTGGCGAGCCGGAGCAAAAATTTTGCTTCGGATGTCCGGAGCGAATATTGCTCCGAATAGGGCGGACGCTAGAAGGCGAGTGTTTTACTCTGATCTCGGAGTAATTTTTTGACAGCGTAGGTGTCCGTGTGACACAAAACACAAGCTAAGTGAGAAGTTGTACGCTTGTTTTTTTGGTTCTAACACCAGCTGGTGGTGTATAAAAGCTATAAATGGCAAGCTTCTTTGTTCAAAAAAATTTGTTTCGAAGTCTTTTGCGCCAACTATGACCTTGGTTGTGATATCAAATCGCGAAGCAGGGTGACAGTGGATTTTGACATTTGCTGGTTGACTAGATCATCGCTGCCTTTCTCAGCACTAAATATAATTTTTGTTCAGGAGGCTTGAAAACATTTTTTTTGTGGTGAATGACTACTTTTCTGGCCACATTTCAAGCGATTTCGTCTGATTTTATCGACGCTCCATTACCAAGACCTAGCAACCCTGATATTGTAATACGGGTTATTCGTGCAGATATTTTCAGCTGCCTCAGCAACGTCCGGGACAAAGCAGAATAAAAATGCAAGTATAAGCTACTGTTTTCCTGCACGAGTGCTTTTTTGTTCATGCCTGTAACGTGCATCCTAATCGACCACTCACAGTAGTGTGCGCGTAAACGGCGAGTAAGTTGGACGAACAGTTGCGGCTAGTCGCGTGCGTGCGACCCGAGTGATCGATCTTTTTTCGATTAGAGGGTACAGAGTAGAGTACAGGTAAGCTCCTCTATTTGGCGTTTCGATTTGCAACCCGTGTAAGCGTACCGGAACATGACGGGAGCCTATGTCATCTGCCTGTCTTGGGTGTCTTTCAGAAAAGTGCCTGCCTGTCACCAAGGCTAATTTTATGTGTGTTTATGTCAAACTGGTGCAGTGGGTCCACAATGTGAGCTAAATGGTGCGTACACGTAACGCATGTCACACCATTTCGTATAAAAGCGTCTTTACGATGCACGTAAAACAAGGCCAACTACTGCAGTCTGCCGTGGGTTTAGCGTGGCCAATATGTGGAGCATAACCCATTGTAGCTAGCGGCAGTTCTCCGTGTGGGAGGTTAGTGCGCTATACAAGGTTTGCGTAACTTGCTAGCTGCATTAGAATAAATGTGCAGCGACGTTAAAAAGCTTCATAAAATCAACACGAGTGAAAAAATTGGCATCAACATTGATGTCAAATACTTCGCAGCAAAGAAGGTGGTGGTGGTGGTGGTGGTGATTGTGTTGCTACTGGCGGGGTTTGCTTGGCAGACAACAAAAGGAGGTCTGAACTACTTTTTCCTTTTTTCTCGCTTTTTAAGCCCAACAATACTCTTCAGTTCATTTTGAAAATTCATTCGTGGTCAGTCAGAACAAAATATGAAATTTCAAGTCATAATTTTTATGAATTCTTGTTTGCCTTGTCTGTTAGCGTCATGCGGTTTCTATATTATAAACACCCCCTATTCCTCAATGAGTGATGCTGCTTCTCCGCACAAATGCGCCAAACTAGGTGTTTTGCGCCATCCTAATAAAATCAATGTAGATTATGTCATGCTGTACTAGAATCCCACGTTTGACAGTACATATCAGTGGCAGTAGCATTGCTGGTCTAGACATGTGCCACTTTATTTGAAGGCCACCAATCTCACAGCCATACACCAAAAATTATTTTAATAACTGAATTATGCTGGCACGCAATATGTACTATACTGCATGCATCGAGAAACCATATGCAATATTTAACCACCCAGAGGTGAAAATTCAGCGGTGGTGGGAAAGTTGTGCGCGAGGGTGCAACGACCATGGAGCCGTGAAGTGATTTTTAAATGGTGCTGCAATAGTGGAGTTAAACGCATTTGATTATCTAAGCACGGCGATCACTCCTTTTGTTCTTTTTTTCACTACCCTCCCTTAGTACCTCTGTCGAAGCCGCTCTGCCTTCTTGCCGAGCACCTCTCCCACTCTTGTGTTGTAGGCCCATGTACTCAGATTTGGATGCACGTTAAAGAATCACAGGTGGTCAAAATTTCTGGAGTCTTCCACTACGGCGTCTCTCATAATAAAATGGTGGTTTTGGGACGTTAAACCCCACAAATTAAACTCCCATTCTTTTGCGCCACACGTCATTGATGATGACACGCTGCTCCCAACACTGTCTTGTTCCGGTTGCTGCGACACCACCCTCTGTCAAATGTGTGCATGTTAGGGAACCGCTGCTGCCCTGCCAGCCCGTGCTTAAACGAATCACGTCGGTATGAACCCTGTGCTACGGGCCACAGTACCTGATTTGCAAGCACACGCATGCATGTGGTCATCCCGACAAACGACAAGTGGCATGGACAGCTTTTTGCAGACTAAACAGATGTCATAGGTGCTTGTTTGACCAATCACAGCATATTTATTCTGCACGTCAGATTCGACTTCTTGATGTCGCGTGCCAGCCTAAAAGGCGTGAAAGGATTGTTTCGTGAAATTTTGTGGAGCGCTGGAATCTTGTTGCACTGTCACGTGGAGAATTGTTGATCAAGCAGCATTCTGCAAACAGTGCACGTGTTTACTTGAAACGTTCGAAAAAAAAATATAGGGGGTCGTTAAGGGGCCCTTTAAATGGACTGGACCTGTCCCTGGATTTTAAAATGAGCATCGTTTTACTTATTTGCTAATCATGATGGTGGCTTATTTCTATTGGTGGCTTATTTGCTAATCATGAGGTTGGCTTATTTGCTAATCATGAGGGTGTAATCATACAGGATGGCTTAAAAAAGGCTTTAGCGTGACACAGCTGGGTTAAGGAAGCTGTGTTACAACCATTGCGAACCGTAATTTATCAAAAACAGCCTATGTAAACGTGGGAGATTAATTTTTAAGCGTTTTATTTCGAATGGGGAGAATATAGAATGGAAGAAGAGGGCGCGAAAAGCCCATAGGCAAGCTGAGAAAATTCAGAAATCTTTTCAACACATGAAGAATGATTTGATTGATATGTGGGGTTTAACGTCCCAAAACCACTATATGATTATGAGAGACGCCGTAGTGGAGGGCTCCGGAAATTTAGACTACCTGGGGTTCTTTAACGTGCACCCAAATCTGAGCACACGGGCCTACAACATTTCCGCCTCCATCGGAAATGTAGCCGCCGCAGCCGCGATACGAACCCGCGCCCTGCGGGTCAGCAGCCGAGTACCTTAGCCACTAGACCACCGCGGCGGGGCACATGAAGAATGATAAAAGAATACAGCTCACCATCAATATTCGCATGCGTTGTTTTTCAAAGGTTCAGATTGCAGAGTGGGATGGCTTTAGCCATTTATTGGTGTCTTGAGTAGGCGCTAGATGGTGTCGCCAATCGGAGGAGTCGTTTCGTTGCGATTTTTGCAGCAAGATTATGGTAAGCCAGGTGCAAAATAGGCTAAGTTGACTCTTTGGGCTGAAGCGCTTCATTTCAATTAAATCTATGTTGTTCAGATGCCATTTTGTCTCCATTTTACTGACACAATGCGGCCTCCACCAATTCTCATGTCTTGACTATGAGAATAGCCTCGAACAATCTAGTGTGGCTTCCTTTCATTCTTTTGTTTGATCTTTGCCTCGTTCGAAATAGAACGCTTACGAAATAGCCCCTCTGATTTATTGCACATCTAACTTGAAATACACCTTTTTACTCTTTCTTTATATTCAAAACAAAGAATGCTTTGCTGCTGTAGCGATCAACGTATGATATATATATATATATATATATATATATATAGCATTACCACAGAAATAAAAAGTTTCCAACTTTCAGTTTTTGCGCGTAAAATTGAAAAGCGTATCCATGATGTAGGTGCTGATTATCTGGTATTTTATTGAATCCCCTTTCGGGAAGCATGTGCTCGTAAACAACACAGTATGTCTAAAATATTTGTGTTACTTTCGAGGCTTGCTTGGACCTTACATTTTCACAACGTTTGCAGTAGGGCTCTTGTGTATCACCTACTGAAGGTTTGCGAAACCACCTTTGTGCGTAAACAGCGGGAGCGCACTTAAAGTCAAGTGTAACAGATTTGCCAGAGCAGCACTCTTTCAGTTTCAAACAGTGTTGACATATTTGAGACATATATTAAACTTTCACGGCACTCAAAGGTGGATAGAAGATTATATATGAAGGAGGATCAGCACTTGTGCTAACATATGTGCCCTTCTTGGGGTATAAAAAATAATAATAACGGGGGGGGGGGTCAGAGAGCATTTTGGTCGCCCTTCTGAAACAGGCCGCTCCTCTGAAAAAGCATATGGAATGCTTGAAAAGTACGCAATGCTAAGCAATGCATGTGCAAACCACACCATAGAACGTTACCTTATTAAACTACGCAATAAAAAAAGTAACTACAAGCAACATGTACAAGCACGACTGGTCTATTCGCTGAGAATCGATGAAATGCAGGAGCTACAAGGCTAACATGTAATTGTTATCGCATTGTAATCGACAAAGTAATGCTGCCAACAGCAGACGAGGCAAGCATGAGTTACGATGCAGCTTTGAAGCTTGTGCACAAGCCCGGTTTGTGTGGGCCTGAAACCACATGACGCAAAAACAGTTTCATCCTGGCATGGCATAAAAGAGCATGCTGTGATGAGTGCCTATGCTGTCCCACAATATCTGTACAGAACGGCAAACATGAACTCGCATTTAATTGTAAGCAGCGAAATGAGCAACAGATCTGGACGTCAGCCACGAGGAAATCAAGTAACATGGAGGTTAGTTTCCTTCAATAATTTTTTTAGCATCCCAATTTTCTCAGTCTGAGCAACATGGCACGCGAATATATGTTGGCACTGCCGCCCATATGAGGCACCAGACGTCGACATGGACTCTCCTTGTCAAATAACATGGAGGCTACTTTCTTGCAAATATTTTTTAGCATCCGAGTTCCCTAAGTCTGAGGAACATGACACACGAAAATATGTTTGCACTGCCGCCCCTACCAGCAAATACAAATTGATATGGACACTCTGTGTCTGCTCAGGTGAAGTGCGCCTAGCCTTCAACATGGCAGAAATTCACTCGGCGTCTGCTAAATCACCACAGATTATACACAAGGTCTATACAGTGTTGTTGGGTGTTTCAAAAACAAATCAGTTTTCCCATTGTTTTTTTTAGCCCAGGAAGTGCCGTCGTCCTGCGAAAACTAGGACTCCCTTTTTTTCCGTGCTGTTGACCAGTAGTTTGCATTCCAAGAATTATTTAGGGCAGTATGTCGGCTATCGCTTGAATACTAGTGCTATTACAGTGTGACTAGTTTCATTTAGTCTAGTAAGTTGTTTCTATTCATGAAAACCAGAAAAGCTGGAGTCTCAAAGTGACGCTGCCCTTAAAGGTTGTCGTCATTTGGTCTTTATATCAGAACAATTTTTAGCGAACTAAGCACCACTGAACCATATCTGACTGTTCTTAGATGTGTACGTGTCTATCTGATCGATCGATGTAATCTTGCCTTTTAAGTTGGCGCACTCTTTGGTCGTCTTTTTAACTTGACACCTTAGGTCAGCAACTCATTTATGAGCCAACTTAGTCGAGACTTGCTCTTACTCAAATTAAGCCTTCTGCCTGAGTGAGTAAGGGTGAGTAATATTTTAGCGTGCTTGAGCCCGAGTGAGTCTGGTTTAAGAAAATTTTGATGGGTCGGGCTGAGACCCAGACAAGGTATGTTTGAGCGAGTTTGAGTGAGCTCTACTTTTTGGCAACTGATGCTAAAACCAAAATTTGCTTGACAGAACAGAGTGTGTTTTAAAAGGGTTGGATTCAACAGTTGGCTGACATTTGGTTTTTATTTTATACAAAGAGTTTATTTACATTATTTACAACTACGTTAGAGAGCCAAGAATTTGATTGACGATTTTAGAAAGGACTCTTGTCACTGTCTCTTTGACCGCTGAGTCACGCCGCACTGGTCACTCCTTTATTTCTTGCTGCGCCATTCAGTATACCAAGGGTTGGTCATCTAGTGCTCATAACATATTGGGCGCGAGGCCCAACACTGGAGGCGCGAGTGCTTCAATCGCTGTGACGTGATAGGTTGAATCACGTGATCTTGCCCCGCTCTGGCGAAGGAAAGCTGGCAGTTGCATGTGTGCTTTTACCGTGACTTCGTGGTGTTTTCATTTACAGCGTTGTTTTGCTCTGGCTTCGTGTGTGCGGACTTCTGCAGACACCACAATCCGGAAAGTTGCCGCAAAAGTTACCCGCTGCGTGCCACAGTGCGCTACGTACATGAGGGCGCTCTCACGGCCGCAGGCTGTGCCACTGTCCTCTCTCTCTTTTTGTGTTCTGGTTGTTATTTCGAGCCTACGGGCTTAAAATGAGCACCAACCATGAATATGCACATAAAAGCCGAACGTTTCCTTTCCGCACGGGAGCCGCGTTCACAAAGAAAAATGAATGTGCAACAATTCAATTATGCATTCCTATATTTTAAAATAGGATGTAGGTGTGTACATCGGGGGGAAGTTTCTGTCATTACATTCAAGAACGTGTGCTGTTGCCTGAATTCTCAGAGAGTCTAGATGTAGCCCGGAAGTTAAAATGTTTTTCCTTAATTTCATTCATTTCACCCTATTTCAGACTATTTCGTGGCCAGTTGCTTCTGCGTGTTCGGCCAGCACGTTAGATAAAACCTTCTTTATTACATCATACATGTGCCGCTGCAGTCTGCTAAAGCTACTTCTCTCGCCAAGTTAACCTAACCGCAGTCTGTGCAGCTCCCACTTTCCTCTCCGACTCTCCTTCCCCATGTGTGTATACAACCACATGGGTTACCATCCGCCAGTAGCGAATCTAGGGGGTGGAACACGAAGCCCGTGCTCTCACCACTACCACAACCTTTTTCCATGGTATATTGCACAAAAAATAACGGTCTACCACATCTCCTTGCCCGGGCTCCATTCTAATCAAGGTGGCACCCCCTCGGAAAAAAATTTCTTCCAACGCCCCTGCCACCTGTGCCTTCAACTCACAGGGTTCTTAGCTTATACAGAGTCACTGTCACTTCCTCTGAATACTCTCCGGATACGAATCATTTATGTCGGCTTGTTATAGTGGAAACAGCAAGGTCCTGCTGTTTATTCGACGTGACCTGACCTGCATTCTTCGGCCTGTACCACCTGACAACGATAACCATTATATATGCTTAACAGTGAAGAAAAATGATCTTATTGTCACTGTTGTCGGTGCATACCTGTCGCCATCAAGTAGATTTGACCACAGAAGACTAGGACACATCCTATCATCCACTCGTGGCCCATGGGTGATCATCGGAGACTTCAACGCCCACCACACGCTATGGGGGAGCCCGAAGATCAGCGCAAAGGGTAGAAGTCTGATAACGTTTGCTGCAGACAACGAGCTGTGCTTGTTGAATGATGGCAGCCCAACATTTTTACGAGGCCCTGGATACAGCAGTTGCCTTGACTTGGCTTTTGTTTCTCGAGGTCTCGTCAGTTGTGCCGGATTGTTTGCGGATATAGAAACACATGGGAGCGACCACATTCCCAAATATGTCAAGATCAAAGGATTATCACCTTGCAAGATACGCGAAACTAGCCAAAGAGTGGACTGGACCAAGTTTGAATCTCTCATGGAAGAACGCTGTCAAGAGAACACCTTATTTGACTTAGAAGAGGTGATCAAGTCCACAGTGCAAGACACAGTGTGAACCCTCACATGCTCTTCGAGAGTAACCGAATTTGATGTGGAATTAGAACGACTTCGGGCTCTTCGACGGCGTGCGGAACGAAGGCACCAACGCACGAAAGCAATCGCCGATTTACGAATCACTAGACGTCTTCAGAAGAAGATACAACGCCGCATAGACAAGCTAGAGTCACAACGTTGGGCAGCCTTCTGCGCTTCGTTAGATCCTCGCAAGCCTTTATCACACTTGTGGAGGACAATAAGAGGGCTCCGGACAGCTCCCATTCATCGGTCTCCATTCAAGGCTCTAGCCCTCTCTCAACAGAGATCGGAGGTCGACGTGGCAGAAGAGTTCTGTGCCAACTTATCTGGTCAACTCGGAGATCCCAACATCTCCACGCTCTCACGTGGTGGCACGACATCACACGATCACCACATGGACCAATTTTTTTCCATTCACGAGCTTAAAGCAGCACTGGCTTTGTGCAGACGGACATCAGCACCCGGGCCTGATGGAATATCATACAGAGCACTGTGTCACCTTGATGAGTGTGCGAGGAGTGCCCTCCTCGAGATATACAACGATTCGTGGCGAGAGGGCACCCTCCCAGTTAACTGGAAGACCAGCCATTTGGTTCCATTACTGAAGCCTGGCAAGTCACCATTGGTGCTCACATCATACCGCCCGATTACACTGGCTAGTTGCTTGGGCAAACTGATGGAGAGGATGGTACTTGGACGGCTAGAATAGTTCCTGGAGCATCACAACATCTACCCGGATGCTATGACGGGATTCAGCCGTGGCCGGTCATCAATTGATAGCGTCATAGACCTGGTCAGCTATGTGCAACACGAAAAAGGCCGTAAGCGTCTCTGCGCTTCTTTATTTCTTGATGTTAAAGGGGCGTGCAATAACGTCACACATGAAGCTGTCCTCACCGCTCTCAAGGAGGTAGGAGTGGGTGGTCGCATGTTTCAGTAGCTACGCAGCTATCTCTCTGAGCGATCCTTTTTCGTGAGAACCGAGGATGGTGCACTTCGCTACATTACAGCCACCGTGGTGTTCCTCAGGGTGGCATACTTAGCCCTGTACTATTCAACCTGACGCTAATAGCTCTCAATGAGCATCTGCCAAGTACTGTCAGATTGTCAATGTACGTGGACGATATCTGCGTTTGGACGACTGCAGTAACACGTCTACAGCGGCGAGCGCGAATTCAGAAAGCTGCCACTCAAGTTGCTTTTTACCTCCGTCAACGAGGTCTGAAAATTTCCTCTGAGAAATGTGCATTTGTGGCATTTACGCGCAAACCAATGTAGAACTACAGCGTTCTGATAAACAGCGAAAGGATACCTCACCTCCGATCATACAAGTTCCTAGGTGTTATAATTGACAGAGACCTCTCATGGAGCTCACATGTATCATACATGAAAAGGCGATTGACAGGCATCAGTCATTTGTTCAAGTTCTTCGCTGGAAAGAACTGGGGGTTGTCCACAACTGCTTTGTTGCGACTATACAGGATTCTTTTCCTTGGATTCTTTCGGTACAGCCTACCTGTGTTAACTAACGCAAGCAAAACAAGCATACGAATGCTTCAAAGTGTCCAGGCTCAAGCACTCCGAATATGTTTAGGCTTGCCTCAAAGTGCGTCAACAGCGGCAACTATCGCCGTCACAAGGGACAACCTCATCAAGACCCACATTAATGTGGAAGTGCTGAGGACACATACACGACACCTTGCTCGAACCCCTCAACATCACCTAGCCTCTCTACCAGTGGTCCGACCATGCACATCTTACTGCAAAACAGTGACCGCACATGGTGAGTCGATCCCAACTTCGTTCTCTCCTGCCGCTAGACCTGTGACTCCGCCATGGTGCCTCGCACAACCAATGATTAATATTAACATACCTGGCGTCCAAAAAAAGGCCAATTTGTCGTCACCGGCTCTTAAACAGCTCACACTACTTCTCTTGTATGAGAAATATCAAGACTCCCCACATATATACACTGACGGATCGGTTCAGCCGGACAGCTCTACAGAAGCAGTAGTGATATCAAGGTTGGCCACGACAATTAAATTCAAGACATCTCACGCAACGACATCAACGGCAGCAGAATTGGCAGCACTTCGTGCCGCGTTGCAATTTGTAGTTGATCAACCTACACGCAAGTGGACTATTTTCTGCGACTCGAAGGCGGCACTGCAGTCTCTACTATCAGCCTTACGCCGTGGACCACACGAGCAGCTGGTACTAGATATAGCAGAGGTATACATCGCCTGACTGAGAAAGGGCAACAAATTACATTTCAGTGTTTGCCCAGTCACTGCGGAATCATCGGCAATGAACGGGCCGATCAAGCTGCCCGCTCAGCCCACACAGAAGATCATAAACTGCGACTACCACTTTCTAGGACAGATGCTGCACGAAAATCCGCAGGCTTGCTCGCCAGCAAACCACATCACAATGGAATCAGCCACACTTCAAGCATGCCCGACTGTACTCGCTTGACCCTACGCTAAGTCTTCAAGTCCCGTCGAGGCTTTGCCGAGCAGACCAGACCCTGTTATGTAGGCTGTGGTTGGGCGTTGCGTTTACCAACGCCTACGCTTTCCGCATTGGGATGGCCGACACCGCAGCCTGTGGCCACTGTGGCAAAGAGGAAACAACCAAACATATTCTTTGTGACTGCCTAGCGTATAGTAAACAACGACTTTGCCTTCGCAAGGAACTCAACAATTTAGATGATGAACCTCTGTCGGAGCAGGGAATTCTGTATCATCAGGATGCGACTTCACAGAAGAGGGCCCTGAGGCGCTACTGCACTTTTTGCGATCGACCAGCCTTACTGAACGGTTGTAGCTAGGACGCCCTTCCTGTGTGTTTCCGTTTTTTTTATGAGTGCGCGTGCGTTTTTTTTTCTCTTTCTACCCCCTCTTTCTTGCCCCTACTTCCCCGCCCCCAGCGCTGGGTAGCAAACCAGATGCCAATGTCTGGTTAACCTCCCGGCCTTTCCTTTCTTACTCTCTCTCTCTCTCTCCTCTGAATGTTGTTTTGATCCACAAGCGGAAACATGGTCAGATTCAAAAACTGATTAATCTTCTAAGAGCTACCGTGAAATATCACAGAGCTTGTGAATGAAGCTTTAAAAAAATGAGAAAAAACTGGACGCGGGCAATTACACCGAAAGCTCGAGAGGTTTCTTTTTTTCTCCTCAAGTTGCGTCCTCACGGCCACGATCCTGGCGATAGACATCCGGTACCATCGCCAGGCCAACGGGTGCGCTCCATTGGTACTTTACCGGGCCGAACGCGCCTTTGATGGGAGAGCCGACGCAGCACCTAATCCCTCGGTGACAAAAAAACAAAAAAAAAGGTGGGAAGTTGCGGGGGGGGGGGGTGTAGTGGTTGGAAGATGTCTTGGCTTGGGATTCTAACCAATGGAGGGAATCCTGTATAGGCCACTTTCCCTATAAGACAGCATTGTGATGCAGAAAAGCGTGTTGAGATTTGGAAGGGGCTGTTATCGCTAGTTACGGGACACTGCACAGTTTGTTTAGTTACATAAGCGTTTGTTTGCCGCCTGATTCTGAGTATAAGTATAATGACTGATGTCAAAATATGCTACTGGAAAAAATTTGGAGCAGTGTAGAACATTTCTGCTTCCCTAAACCAGCGACATATATTGTGCGCCAGTTTTTTTTTTTTTTCAGCACTCGTACTCTTCGGTTGCAGGAATCACCCAAATTTCGTGGTTGCGTGCTTGGCAGATCCATATTGCCATTCATATTTGAATGGCAATATGGATCTATGGATCTAGGCAGAATATGGATCTAGGCTAATTCATATTTGAATTCGCAGAATCTGTCAATAATTTTACAGGTGCCGCAAAGCTCACATAGACTTTATTATTGTTGGCTTAGTGGGGTGGTTCAAAATACCACTTTCATTGAACATAATTACACTGCACAATTTAGGTGATATCGAATGGTTTATACATATTTTTGTTTCTGCATGTAAGCCTTTTTATACTGCTCAAAATTTCGTGTCTAGTCATAAAAAATGCACATTTTTTCCCTATAACCTGCTCAAAATTTACATTTTATTGCTCCAAAAGTAATATTTTGCTACTCAAAATTGCTCCAAATTGTTTTTCGGCTGTTTCGTCCCTGATATTGTAAACAGTAGCTTCTATTGACGCTCTGGGCAATGAGCAAACAAGTTTGATATTCGCACATTCTTTTTGCATTCCCTCTGGTGCCACCGTAAAATCAAACATTTATGCATTACAGAGGAATTGTGTACACTACTCCCGTACCACAAGGAATGAAGGAGCTTCGGTGTTTCTGACCACATTCACCTTTATTTTTTGTTTTGCCTTTGGCCCTGAGCTTAACAAGCGCGCAAGTGCTCCCCAGCTTCTTGAGAGCCGTACGAACCACTGCCGCATTACATCTGAATGCGACACTCTTAATTGTGCGCCATGCTGTGAACATAGGGCAGGAGGCTGAAGTGGCTTTCATGATCTTTGTCACAGACTTCGCATTTGCTGAAATGTTTCATTCATCTCGCCACCTTCTCGCAGGATCTAGTGACTGCATAATCTGGAAACCAAGCTGTTTGCAACCTCTGGATCTGGGCATGAACACGGCTTTGTACCGTGTGCATACACGACTTGCGCACAACCTCCTGTACCAAACACGCAGCCAATTATTCTGCGATCACTTTGGTATAGGCTGATGTGTAATACAAAAGAGCTTTCTGCTACCTGGGCCTGTACGGCCAACACGCATGCTTTGGGCAGGGGTGAAACAGCTGCGCATATTGCGCATTTTTAATACATTTCCGTTTTCTTGCGCTAAGCTGCTTCAAAAGCATAAAAATCAAAACTTTTGCGCCAAACTGCCCCGAAACAGCCTCGAAATCTAGAATTTCGTTGCGAACCTCAGCTTCAGTGGTGAAAAAAGGACAAGTTCGACTAATAAGACGCACCCGATTGTGTGTTATTTTTTTTACTTTCAACCTTTCTGGTGACAAAGGCTCTCAGGGTGCCGCCATAAGCTTTAAATTTGTGCAAATATGCGTTACCCCACAAAAATGTGCTGCCCTGCCTCGAGCGTGCTGCTTCTACTAGCTAGGCTGCTTGTTCTAGTGCCACTGTCGGCTAGCAAAAACCACAGAGATGGGTCGCAAGCATAGCGGGGTTGACTCTCCGGTTCTCTGTTTTGCGTAGCGCGTTCCTCCAGTCACTGTGGCTTTCACGTCGACAGTGCTGAATGCGGTCACCTACGAGTACATGTTTGCTGTGAGCGAGTAACTGTAAATGTGGAGTTTTTTTTCCCTGCATCTGACGCGTCTTCCAGATGCTTTGGCACGTGGAAATGGGTTCTCAATTGAGTTCCGTGAGTGGCAGAACGTGTGCAACCCATTCCCGGTTTACACTCAGTAGTATAATTTATTTAGACAAGCGAGTTCTCATTGCATTTTGCATTAAAAAAAGACATTGCAAGCGAAATCCGCACATCGGTGTCTGCAGGTAGAGAGAAACACTTGCTTACATGCGAGGTCATGGTGACAAAACGCGCATTCAAACCATTGTGAACCATTTACGCGAGTCACTGAGTGACAGCAATCGCAAGTCAATGTATTATCGGGAGTTCTACGTCGATGGTGGAGACCTATAAAATATTAAACATAGATAGAACTGGCCAACTTGTGCTGTAATAATGACGCGCGGTTGCTCGTGTGGAGAGGCATTATCAGTATCGCTCGCTTATCACTTAGTGCCATACGCACGCGCTTTACGAGATAGTCGATGCGGTGAGGTGTCTTTGCTTTCGCGCTGCACTCTTGAAGGTGGTCCCGCACGATCGTGGCCGCGAACAGCATTGCACTGTGCTTTTGTTGTCTGTTAAAAGCTCTTGACGCTATCATGTCAGGCTTTTCTTTAAGCGAACGGCCACTGTTACGTCACTAAGATTCTTGTGCAATCACAATTTTCGAATTTTTTTAAGCGTAATGCGTTTTTCAGACGTTTCTGGGGAATCTAGCTTTTAACAAAACCTTTTTTAAATATTCTTTCACATGTTCTAAGGGCTAGATAGGTCACGTGGTATGTAGAAAGGCAGTGCGCTTCATACCTAGCGATATTTTGTTTAGGAACTTCTTTCAAAATATGTTTCAGTGCTATGCGTAATATAAGCCATATGAAATATGCATTGGTGCCCCCAAGTTGCTAAAAATTCATATATTTAGGCTCCCAGGACAACATATTAAATACCACTAACTGCTCCTAAACAAGGTTCTGTTCCAAAAATGAAATTTCACTGCTCCAAAAACAGCTACCATTTTAGTTTCAGTCGTCTCTTCTCTGTTTAAGTAAAACTTTAGCCTTAGGTCTTAAAACTGAAGGTTTAATTCCTGCGGCAGTTCTGTCATAAAGACAAGTACACTTCTATTCTCTTGAAAGGAACACTAAAGAGCAAAACAAATTTTTACATATTAGTAACTGTAAAATCACAATCCCAAAAACACCTCTCATACCGCGACACGATGCTTGGGAACAAAAAAAAACATGCAAAAAGAAAATTTGGGTGGAGATTCTGCTGAGATTCCCGCGCCGAACACAGTGACGTACGAAATATTGAAGGCGTCTGCTGGGGCATACATAGCTTCTACTCAATAGGAATGAAGCACATTGTCTTCTGTGGGTGCCCTAGACCTAGCATACAAAGGTTTGGAAAATTTCTTCGAGCCAATATTTAGAAAATACGAAAAAGACATTTTGAAGTTTGCTACGTGATGCCCAAATGCAGGAGTGAAACAGCTGCGCCAATGCCGCCAATTTGATAAAATTGTTCAATTGCGCGCCAAGCTGTGCCAAACCCATGAAATTTGATGAAATGGCGCCACGCTACACCAAAATGGCCGACCAGCCTAAAAAGGTTCTCAATTTTCCTAATATGAGCGAGAAATGGCAGCCACTTTGACCACCTGTAGTTTGCGTCATCAATCTCTGCGAGCAGACCCTAACTATAACCAGCAGCGTAAGATAGCTATTCATTAGGCCAAGATACTCATGAAACGTGATCGACCAGATGAAGTAACAATACCGCGCGCCCGTTCGTCCGCTGAACCGCCTATATTTACCGGCAGGACGATGCAACTTCAAGACAAAAATGTGCTGATGTAGCCAGGAACACTTCGTGGGAAATACGAATTTTCTAGTCACCTCGCTTGGTCATGGCATGTTAGGAACCATTAGGAACTAAAGCTGGAAGCGTACAAACTTTCAGAAAGTCGAGTTTGTACGCTTCCAGCTTTAGTTCAAGCCGTGGCCACGTTGGTTACCATAGCAACGCCGCATGCGATAGATATCCGGTGCCGTTGCCAGGCCAGAGGCACGTGCCGTTATTAATTTATCTGGTGAGACGCGCCTTGCAAGCAAGCCCAGAAGTCGTGCCCTGAACCTAACGCCTTCATGAAAAAAATGAAGGGGGGTGGGGGGTTGTGGTTCGAAAATATTTTAGTGTTGTACTCACTATGCAGAAACACCGCTTAAGCCATTTTCGCCCCTGTACATGATTGACCTGCAGAAGCACATTATAAAATTTGCAAGGAGCATATAGTAGTAGTCTTCAGACACAGCACAGTTTGTACAATACCTAATGCGTGTATACACCACATATTTGTGAGTACTAATATGCTCGCTGACGTCTAAAAAGGTACTGGCAAAATGATTTGGAGTATAATTTGACATGTCTGCAACCGTAAAAAGTCAGTTTCTTTTTTTTTCCAGTTTTACGAATCTCATGATCACCATCTTGAGGGACCCATATTTGAATCCTCAGACTATGTCAAGCAAAATGACAGGTGTGGCGACTTCTAATGTGGACCTCATCGTTGTTTGCTTGGTGCGGTGAATAAAGAAAGTAACTTTTGCTGAAATAGCAGTGCACATTATCAGTGTGCATAATTTATGGAATGTTGAATGGCTCCCAAATATATTTTGTTTCTAAATCTAAGCTTTCTTTTTCAAGTGGCTCAAAATTTGGTCTATCGTGATAAAAAATAAAGTTTTTTTTTTCTTTTGTAACTTGCTCCAAATTTACGTTTTAGTGCTCCAAAAGTAATATTCTGCTGCTCCTAAACTTACTCCAAATTCTATTTGGGCTGTTGCACCCCTGGCGAATGCCTCAGCACAAAATTGCCCATTGAAACTTTTACCTTAATTTTTATTCGCTAATAATGAACGTATGACAGCGAAACGTATAGCATTTGAGTTCTCAGACCACAGTCTGTCAATAAAAACGAAGTCATTGTTTCTCGTTATTGTCCCGAGTATATCTACCAGTGGCCGGTCTGGAGGCGCGCGCTCGCTTCTTTAACAGCCTGCGTACAAGAGGCCGTGCTTCTACCTATCGCCGCATTCTCACTCCAAGCCAACTCACTGCCGTCCATTGCAAAGGAAGGTTAGCGTGCTCAAATAATGCTCAGGTACATTTCTGTTGTTGCACTTTCTGGTGGTACCAATGCAATAGAAACATGGTAGGAAGCATGTATGACAACTCTTTCTGCAACTTCAAGAAATGAGTAAATTGAAGTATATTCCATTCTGCAGATATGTACTATCGCGTGTCGCGTAAATAAGCTTCGGCCACATGACCCGTTACCATCTGGCAGAAAAAATGACAGAAAACATTATCTCTCTGTCATTTTGCGAAACATAGTTTTGGAAATGTTTACCTCAAATTCATATGTCGGCAGCCACTGTCTCCGAAAATGATAAATTTCACACATTTTTGTTCAAGGTATCACACTTTGTGTCTATTGAAATGAGTAGTTCAGAAAGGTGGAAGTGAAAACATAATAATGATGGCTACGATTTTCCACAAATAGGCACGAATAGCAGTCACAAAAGCAGGAGTAATAATAGTAGTAATAAGAATTTCAATAAAAATAAAGATTGTTTAGGTTGTAAGCACAAAAAGTAAAAAAAAATATGAAACAGCATGTACCTATACAGTTTCAGAAAGTTGTAATAGTACAGAAAAAAAAAGCAACCCGAAGCCATACCACACTACGCTGAGTCCTAGCAAACATACATATTCTACAACCCACACAAGCCCAGATGCAATCTTCAGTGCAGATGAAAAGATGTGAAACATTTTTATATAAAACAAGGCACGCCAGAGACGCAGGGTAAAAATAAAATTTTGGAGAGTCAGAAAATGCTCTCATTAGTACTAAACCATTTTCATTGTGCCTGAAGAAAAAAAACACTGTTGGCAAATCCCTGTCGTGATGCTTTTAGCTGGAGTAGTCGCATTTTTTCCCAACCAGAAACGCTGTTTTGTGGGCTCATAAACAAAGCCAGACGGCATGTGATTCTGATACGTAAACATTTTTATGTAAAGAACTAGAAGAATCTGGAGAAACTATTCAGAAGTAATATGCAACGACCCTTCTGCGTGACTCTTGTCCACACCTTCCGTACAGTCTAGTAGCAGTGAATCTTGAATGCATGGCTCAAGTATCAACTGCAGATTGTCAGGAATTTTTGTTCGAGCAAGTTATTTCACTGGTGTGTTTATGAAGGACGCCATGGTGGAAGTATTTGGGAATCTTAACCATGTGAGGTTCTTTAACGTGCACCTAAACTATATGTCTAAACACAGGAGCCTCAAGGATTTTTGAATTCAGCGAATATAATGTGCCCGAGCCTCAAAAAAGTTTTTGTACCGTTTTGTGTGCATATTCATTACCCAATGCATGAGTGCTGAGAAATCCAGGCTGTGCTCACACGCACATTTACTACTCTCACCGCTTCCTACAAGTGGAAGACGTAATTAGCACGAGAAAGTGGACAGGGACACCTGATTCACAATGCAAAGTGGTCGTTCAAATTTTACTACGTCGAAGTTATCCTTCTCCAAGGTTATTTCTCTGAACCCGCACCATCAAATCTGAAACCTTGCTAATATAGGGAAGCAGCGCTAGAGTTTCCACAGCCACCCTGGCGGTGAGAGCGCGCACTTCTCAGCTGCTCCCGCAGACGAGAGTGGTGGCTGGTAGAGGCAGTGCATGCGGTCATTGCCGTAACAAAACCAAAGGGCACTGGCGGTACTGCTGCGTATTCAGGTGCCACAATATATAAAAAGAAGGAGGACGTATAGAGGAAAGGGAGGACGTAGAAAGAGGAGGGGGCGTTGCATTCAAACGGTCAGCCGAGCAAAATTCTGCTCGCGCTCTTCCGTCTAGTGCTGTCGGGCTCGTTTCTAAACCGGAGGGCACGTGTCTGCTTTATTTCTTCGATAGTGAAGACAGCCACCAGTGAAAACAAGGGCCCAAAACTTGAGTTTAAATGGTGTTTTGTCAGAAATAAAAAAGCGTATTATGCAACACATGGCATAAGTAAACTTTTTATCTGGCTCATTAAGCGTTCAATCGTGCACTTAGGACTAACAAAGTTTCCATGCGTCCATACATTTGACCACCACCACCAAACTTCATCTGGTGCCACCGCGTGAAGCGAACGATACGATAGGCAGTAATATCTTTTTTTGTAAACAGTTGGGTGTAAAGGAAAGCTGGCTTGTCCACATACTTGTGTGGGGCCACGTTCATTAGCCTCTGAGCTGTTATAAAATATGCTCTCGCGGTGAACATTCGATGCCGAGGTGCCTCTGTTTAACTCAATTTGTGCAAAAGACAGGGTTCTTGTTACGAACAAAGCAGCGGACTACTCGAAGCTTAGCTTTATGGAGCCAGCCTTTGCGGTAAGCGTTTGTCTCATTGGCTGCTGCCTTGGATAAGAATCATCGGAATTTATGCGTTGCTAGAGAGGGCATGCCGTACCAAGGGTATCACGAATTGTGACCGGTTGAAGTTCTTTAATGCACTCCCATATCTTCTTTCACGTCTGTTTGTAATTTGACCCCATCTAATTACAGCCACCGTGGTCGGAGATTCATTCCGCACTATCAAGCATATGAGCGCGATGCCACCCGTGCTATGCTGTCAAGGCGGTTTGCTTGATCAACGTCCACGTACTGCAGACAGGGCGTACATATGGCGCCAGGAAAAGAAGAAAAGTGATGCCGCGGCTCCTACTTCTTCTGTTTTATTTTTCCTACAGAAATGTGCAGTGTGGTATCGTCACCGCACGGGCATTTCAGCCGGTGCTGCCTGAGCACAAATCCAGCTCGCAACCAGAAATGATGAGGAGGGAGTCACCATCACGACCCAGCACTGTCACTTCGATACTATATGCATAGACACAGTCCACTTTGCAGAGCTTCTTTCAGTTTTCGGGTGCCATTTATGTGAGAGTAGCCTTAGAACAATTTTTAAACGATAGTGCAGTATTACTTGCGCAATGACTTTTAGAGCTGTTCGTTCCAATGAGAAGCACGGCAGTAGCATACCTGCGTGCTCTCCCTGCGGCTGGTCGTCTGGGCGCGAGCGGCTGAGGTGCGTCGTAACTCTCAGCCAGGTGCTGTTTTTCGGCGAGCCACCTGTCCAGTCCTGATCTCCTATGAAACCAAGACTTCGGAACAATGCAGGCCCCGAAAAGAACGTGAAAGTTTGGAGGTTTCTTTATTACGAAAATAACAACGTAGAGAACCACATCAGCACATTTTTCATAACATTTGAAGATACCATTTTAAAATAATCGAGGATGATTGCAATAATCCACAAGTGTCAGTGGTGAAATTGAATTTGCATAGATTCTTTTATCTTGTGTGTTCTATCTTGTGGTCAGCCATCCTCTTGTGTAGTATAAGTTGACGTGTTCCCAAGAATAATCCAGAGTTGGAAGTTCGCGGGCGCATGTGTCTTGTTGTCTTGTTATAAATTTGTACAGCCATCGTCCGTAGCTGCTGACTAGTTCACCTGGCCTGCATTCCTGTAAGTAATGTTTGGAAATCCTGAAAGACCTTGTGCTTATTTGTAAATTAGTTAAACAAGCTTGTTTTAAGGAACTTTCATTTTAACCTATTCCTAAATATTTTGGTCTGTGGTAGATTTTTGTTGCACAGTGACTGTTGAAGTATTTGTTCATTTCCTTTCATGATGACCTTATGGCATTTGATCTGGTTAGTACAACATAACGTCTGCAGTCATTGTTTTATATTGTTTTAGCTTGCATATTGGTTATACCGCTGAGCTTAAAACTGATTTTGTGGTGTCTATTTATTTTCACGTATGCGGCTGTCTGAAAATGCTCAGCATTTGATCAAGACGTGGCTGATGAAGTTTGTTCGCCTCAATGGCGATTAGGAGAAGCACTTCACAGATGAGTTCATAGTTTGCAGCCCAATCACTGCTGACCCTCAGAGCAGGGGTCTGTGGCAGCCTGTCATGGTTGGCTTCCTGCTCAATTGCTGCTTTCAGGATCCTGGGTAGCCAACTGTCATTGCCTAATTTTCTGCTGCAGCCTCTAAATCATCACCCCATCTCTGCTGCTCTGGTCAGCCCTATACCCGTAGAGCCTTGCTGAGTTCACCTCCTAGTTCGGGCTCTATTACTGTACAGCAGTGATTCGAAAAAGTGAACTGAAAAACAAATGGTTTGACTTGGTATATTTAAAAATAAAGTTATAAAAACTGAGTTCTGGTAGTCTTGTTTATAGATTGCTTGTGTGCGGGATATTTGCACTGAGCAGCTATTTTAGGTAATGTTTTTTTTTGCTTATACTCGATGAAATAGCCTTGGTTAAATTTCTCGGAAGACCGAGAAGGAATTCGTGGAGAAAACCAGACAGTAACTAGACTTGTGCAGTCTTGCGCGCTACATGTGAGGAGGGTAATCGGCAACGCAAAATAAGACATAAATGGAAGATTTCGTGGAGCCGTGTAGTGTTTCTACACTAGGTCATCCAGTGGGCTGTCGCCTTGAAGAATACTGCACCGCAAATCTCGTACGGGGCTGCTATAAGCTGCTAAGTGAAGTTTTGGGGGCGTATTGTAAAGTTTACCGGCTAAGGAATGCCCGTACCGAAAATGTCATAATAATAACGGCGGAATATTGGCAAGCCACTGTTAGCCAATATTCGTCGTAAAAAGAATGTCGGCATAATAATGGCATTTAATTGGTAAAAACGTAGCCTGAAAATCGCGCTATGCTGGATGTACGACGGCACCTGCATCAGTGAAAGGACGGGCCTTCATTGGCATGTGTAGAGTGGGCTGGTGTTGGCGTAATACAGGCCAACGCAACGGCAGAACGTCGGGCCCAGGTTGCCTTCAACATTGAGCTGACATCAGGAGAAGTTGCACTTGACAAAGAAGACGACCTTGGGCCGTTATCGGGGCCGATGTAAGATGACATGGGTCCAAGATTGGTCTTTCGCAGTTTGCTGTCTGGGCACCGGTGACGGCACTTGACTCTTTGAAGAATGGGTGATGCCATCGCTTAGCGTTTCGTCGACTTGTTTCTTTATTGCATCTCATATCCGCGTCGAAACTCTGTACGGGCTTTGATAGAGTGATCGGACGCCCTCTTCTGTTACGATTTGATGTTTAGCGACAGGGGATTGTTGAAATTTTGACGAAGATGAAAAGCAGTTTTTGTATTTCAGGAGCAGGCTTCTGGGCCATTTTTCATGGGTCGGAGGGCTCAGATTAACCTCAAAAGCTGGTTGAAGTGTTTAAGTCGTCAGAGTGGACAGCAGAATTGGTGAGCACTAAAACATTGGTGGTATCAGTATTTCTTCGATGTAGGTAACTGTCGTGCCTTTGCTGATGTGCTTGTATTCATTGTTGAAATTCATGAGCACCACTCTTGCTTTTCCTCTGCGCAGCTCGGCGAGTTTTCTTGCGAAGCAAATGTCGTGCTTGACCAACTGGTGCTGACTGCCTGCAATGAACCCTTCGAGGTCTTTTGGTTTCGGAGTGCCGACTTAAATGGTGATGCTTGAGCGAGGTGGAAGAGTGACTTGTTCTTCCAGATCATTCAAGGTAAGGCTACCGGGCGCTATATGCAGTGGTAGTGCTTTTTCTGTGGTTATTGTTATCGACTGCTCGTTGGTCGATGACGGCACCATGAAGGCTGAGGAAGTCCACACTAATAGACACGACATTTTAGAAGACGACAACAACGAAGTGCACAAGTAACTGGAGTGTCGCTGTGGCATTATCACGAGCCTTGTGTCGAACGTTGGCCAGGAGTGACTACAACGCCCAAGCTACACTTCTGAAGTTGTTACATTTCATATTACAGCAATAAATTGTTTACAGCCACAAGGGGCTGTACAGACAAAACAGTTGGCAACGAGGAAGGTTGGAACCATTGGCACTCCACCGATGTAAATAAAAAGACATGGCGACACCTGACATTGGTCGGCTACCCGAACACAGGCGCAGCTCCGGCACCTGGAGATCCTGGTATAGGAGGATACAGTTCTTTGAAACTAAAGACATTAGGAACGCATATAAAAACGTCCTATATCTGCTAACGATGTGCGGGGAACCAACTTATGACATCATCTGCGCCCTTGTTTAACCGAAGAAGTCCAACCAAGTGAACTGCGACGACATAGTCGAGATGCTCAATGCTTATTTCGATCAACAGCAGTCTGAGACCTTCTCGAGGCACGATTCCAAAGACGTTACCAATGGCACGACAAAATGGTCAGTGATTACGTCACTGAGTTCAAGAAGCTAGCAGAGGATTGCAGTTTGAGACAAGCTCAGACACCGCGGCGAATCTGACAATGCTGCCTATGGACGTCATGCTGCGTGATCGTTTCGTTTGCGGTCTTCAAAACGAGCAGGTTCAGCAGCGGCTGTTCGCAGAAAAGGACTTGACCTTCAAGAAAGCTTTCCACCTCGCACTGCGAGTTCAAAACGGTGTCCAAGACACTATAGAAGAACGGGAAAACCGAATGTAAATAGATTCACAAATCCTGCACAAGTACCGGCAAGACAGACAACCAAAGTCACTCGAGTACCTTTGCCCAAAATAAGAGTCAACGCTGTTGGCGTTTTTTTATTGAAATAGAAACTAAACAAAAGAGTTTTTGTCACCATTACTTGGCGACAGCTACCCCTTTTCACTTAATTGGTGCAAATAAAAATATGAAAAAACAATAGCATGTATACATATATACAGTCCTATACGGGTGAGAGCAAAAGTTCTCCTACATGGGCAGAACAAACACGTAGATGATACGTTCACTTTTAACTTTTGTCCGCTCGGTATTCGTCACAAGTCTTCGTTTCTTCGAAGAATGGTTGCAGCATCTTCACTGCTTTGCCATTTGTTTTGGATGGCCATGGACCTAGTATTTTTTTCAACACGAATGGTCGCTCAGGATCTATCCTATGCAGTTCTTGTTCTAGTCGCCTTTGGTGTGTGTCGTGTTTCGGACAGTCGAGCAAGAGGTGACAGATATCCTCGTCGTCGTGGCCGCATGAACATGCTGACGATGTTGCACGATGAATATGAAGTAGGAAGTGCTTTGTGTAAGCAGTTCCGAGTCGTAGGCGATGAATGAGTGTGTCAATACGTTTTGGGAGGTCATGGTCTAATTGGTATTCAAGATTAGGATCAACAGAATATAGAATCGATTCCTTTGTTTTGTCTGTGAACCAGGTAGACAGGCATAATTCACGTTTTGTGTTTCTTAAAATTCTATTTACATCGTATTGAGATACCGGAATGAGGCACGTTTGCGTAGAATTATGAGTGGTTTCCGCCAGCTCATCCGCCATTTCATTTCCCTGAATTCCACAGTGAGTGGCGATCCAATGAAATGCCACTCGATGATTCGACTTCGTAGCTTCAACAGCTCTTTTAGTATAGCGGATACTATACGCACATCAATGTGTCTTGAAGTGTCACTTTCCACACATGCCAGTGCTGCCACAGAGTCTGTACTTACCACCCATTTTCTTCATGTCGTTGACAAATTAATAAAGCTTATGGCTAGCGAAACTGCTACGAGCTCCAACGTAGTTGAAGAAGAGAGGTGGCCCAACCGATATGCATATTCTTCGTGCAATTCCGGAATTATGAATGCTGATGTCGCTGTCTCTTTGGTGACGGAGCCGTCAGTGTACACGTGAGTGTATCGTTGGTACCTGTCAAACAGATGATGTGATGCCAACTGCTGAGCGGCAACGGTTGGCGCTTCATGTTTGCTGCGAAGTACTTCTATTGACGTTTCAATAGTTGGTAGCTCAAGCAGCCATGGAGGGTAGTTTTGGTGCGGTGGCCAATGTGTTGACACAGGAAGCCGGGAAATGTACTGTTTGTACACATGATGTATTTGCGCTCCAGCACGGTTCTGGATGTTAGATATGAGCGGATAGGAAGGGTGTTGAGTGACTAGACGAAAGAGGTGCCGACATGTCTCCACATTTCTAATTACTTTGAAGTTGGGTTCTCTTGCCTCTGCCAGTGTCAAAGAACTTGATGTTGCCTGTAGAACCCCCAGACATATGCGTAAGCTTCGTGCTTGTAACAGCTGAAGTCGGTGTAGTGACGTCTGAGAGATGTTGTGGAGAACTGGCGCAGAGTAGGCAACTTTCTGTCGGATTAGTGCACAATGGACGTGGCGGAGAGACGCTGATGTACCACCCCATTTTGTTCCTGCGATGCGACGTATAACATTTATGGTACTGTTCACTTGATTTTTTAGATCAGCATTATGCTGAATCCATCTGAGTTGGCTATCTAAGGTAACGCCAAGGAAGCGATGCTTTGGTGCGATTTCGATTTTCTGGCCAACCACAAAAATCTTCAAGTTTTTCACTCTTTTTCACGTGAATGGCAGAACTACAGATTTGGCGTGCTGCTGGCGTAGTAACGTACAACAAAGTACGGAAACTTGCTTGTAAAATACCAGGCAGCCTCCTGCAACTACTGCAGAAAACATGAACACATTGAAAATGCTTGCCTGAAAAAACATAAAGAGGCAAAAACGAGCAATTACTTTGAATATCTCCATTATGTAACATAGACGACTGCCTCAGTACCAGTGACGACTGAGCAGGACTCATAAGACGTGGTTCTTTACGAGCTCAACAACTGAATCGACGCGTCGAGCACGTAAAAACTCATGACTCGGCTACGCGTACGCAGCAAGTTCTTGGATGTTAAAGTTGCTTGGGTGTGGCGTGCACACTTATCAGTTTGGTCACGTTCAAAGCTACGTGGACAGATGATCCACCACGGCTTCAGACTGACAACATTATCCTACGCACATGGTCAGTACAGTTTCTCCGAGTTCTCGGATGTGCAACGGTGATTTTTATGCACAGAAACAAGACCATTACATTATGACTTGTCATAAAGGTAGCGGGTTGTAACCTCCTTGAACGACACTGGTTTCTTCATCTTAGTATACAGACCACGGGTATCAATGATATATCGAACAACTTGTTTCGAAGCTTCTCGATAAGTACCAATCTGTATTCGAGAGGACATCTCAGGACACAGCGGTTCTGCAGTACAACTAGACCTCGTGGAAAGAGCAAAACCAACGTTCCTAAAACCATCGCTGGTTCCATTCACCCTGCAGTCAGCTGAAGAAGCTGGATTGCATTGACTGCAAAGTCAATGCATAACCAAGCCAGAGAAGCATTTAGATTAGGCAACGCCTCTCGTACTTGTTTGGAAGAAAAATGACTCGTTGTGAATAAGCGGCGACTACCGTTGCACAGTGAAACAGATATCAAAAGAAGCACTCTACCCACTTCCAACAACTGATGAAGTGCTCAGCCACTTGAGCGGAGGCAAGGTATTTAGCACCCAGATTTGGCACAAGCGTACCAGCAACTTCACATGACGCCAAAGTCATCAGAAGTATTGACTCTGAACACGCTGAAAGGACTATACAAGTTCAATAGATTGCCTTTCGGAATTTCTGCACCTCCAGCATTTTTGAACACTTCATGAAGACTATGACGTCCGGCAACGCAGGCGTTTGCGCATACCTAGATGACGTCATCAGCAGTATGAAAGACGCCACGAAACACGCCGAGAGACTGAAATAAGTGCTGAAGAGACTACGGAAGTACAACATTCGCCTCGGCGAAAACAAGTGTGACCTTGTTGTGTGACAAGTGTCTTTTCTGGCACCGAATTGACGAAACAGGCGTCCACACTACTGAAGAGAAAGTTCGAGCCATAACATATACCACCACACCAAGCTAAAAACAAGGGCTTCAATCCTTTCCCAGGATGCTGTTCTTGTACGACAGATTATAGAAAAACAGGGAAACAGTTTCCAGCTATTTCTAGCAGCTTCTTTAGAAGGACGCCACTAGGAGATGGGAAACAAGGTATCAAGAGGCATTTCACAAGCTTAAAGCATTGTAGTGTGCCAGTATGGTCAGTAAGACCATACTGGCACACTACAATAAGCAGAAGAAGCCCCTTTTTTCTTGTGACGCTTCATCATATGGCATATCAGCTGTTTCGTCACAATGTTATGACAAGAGGCTGGATTCTTAGGCACTAAAAAGTGTGTTTCAGGTGCCAAAGACACGCAAGTAAAACGCTGTTTTAGGCCCTCAAAATAAAAATTGTAGGCACAATAAACTTGTACAAAAATTGAAATATTCCAAAACAAAGACTTCGGTGACTTGTATATAGAGCAAGAAGCAAAAAAATGACATTGTTTAGGACTTCAGAAAGCTACCAATGACTGAACATTGGCAAGCATTTCCCGCGCAATTCACAGTATGTGGTATTTCGTTTTATTGTCTAGCAATGTGTGTCAAGTGTCGATCATTCAATTAACACTCTCCTGGGTCTGTTTTTTTTGTGGCTGGAAAAGGCAGCGTAGTGCAAATAACCAGACCACTTATACCTCCGAAGAGAGGGATGCTAAATCTTATCACACAGGACCAATTTCTCCCCTATTGGTGAACACCTTCAAGGGCCCCTCACTAGGTTTGAGCATTTCGAGCTGACAAGCGTAATGGTGCACTGGACCTTCCGGATCTTTTCTGTTAATATTTGCAAAATTACGTGTCGTGGAAAAACGCTCAGTGTCTAATGAATGACTTGCGCTTCTTGTGGGCGTGCGCCCTAATTTCTAGGGAGTGACATACAGCAAGGAAAGCAGCTACTTTACGTCAAAATTGGTGGGCTGATGTCGCATACCGTACGCTCTTCATCAGAACTTTGTTAAATGATAGCTATATCTAGAATAAACAGGCAAAAATGCCCCATCTCCTGATTAAATCCTGCATATTAAACGGTACCTCATTAGGAGCGTTTCACGTGCAATTATTCTACTTAGGATGTGCAATTTGTGTGTTTTGTTGTGTAGCATGAATGAGGAGTACTTTGATTTGGGCTGGCTGCTTCATATAATTTTGAAAGGGAAGCGCAAAAACAAAGGGAAAAGCAAGAAGACAGCGCTCTTTGTCTCTATGTTTTTCTTTACGCTGTGGCTTTGCACTGCCCTTTAAAAATCAGTATAATGAATGAAAGCTGAGAAGAATCACAAAACACGCCAAGGAAATCTCAGCTTGTCAATATTTTATTTTTGGTTCGAATAGCCTCGAGGTTCTATTCACTAATCGGCCCCCGTTTCGCGTCTGCCTTAGTGGACCAGTCACTATAGGGTGCTTCGCTACTGAGCCGAATGCCGCGGATTCGATTGTGGTTGCGGCGGTGACATCTAGATGGAGGCGAAAAAGTAGATGCCCGTGTTCTGCTCGATGTCATTGCATGTTAAAGAACACCAGATTGTCAAAATTTGCAGTGACCTGCACTACTGCATCCCTCATGTTTACATCGTGGCTTTTCTATGCAAAACCACACATACTACCACTACTACTACTAATAATAATATATGCTATACTAATATAGTATAACTACTATTACCACTACGACCACTGCTACTACTAATACTACTATTACCTCATTTTGATTGCGTTTGTCTTCTCGTCGTTCCTGCATAGTGCCTTCGCCAACCCTAACAACGCTTAGCTTGTGTGTGGTGCGTCATCTCTTATCACATTTTCAGCGGAGCGACATGGTGTATCGCGGTCACAATACATGATCCTTGCCAGCCTCTCCTAAAATACACGCACTGACTGATGCTTCAACAGAAACTGCTAATAAAAAACAGAGAAGGCTGAAACGACACATCATCGATGGCGTACGTACACAAGTAGGCTAGGGCACGTCATGTGCGCGTGACCTTGCTTACGCATGTTTTTGTTGGTGGGAATGCGTCATGCGATTCTCTAGCCCCGATACCGATTGATTGATATATGATGTTTAACGTCCCAAAACCACCATATGATTATGAGAGACGCCGTAGTGGAGGGCTCCGGAAATTTCGACCACCTGGGGTTCTTTAACGTGCACCCAAATCTGAGCACACGGGCCTACAACATTTCCGCCTTCATCGGAAATGCAGCCGCCGCAGCCGGGATAGCCCCGATACCGAAGAGAAGAGGGAAGGAGTGAGGCTCGCGATGGCTACATGGGATGAGAGGCAAGCGATTCAAGCTTGCTTCTTCGCATCATGCTTTGGTGGCTTGTAGCGAAATAATTTAAAAAATCACCATGGTAGAACGCTTTTCAATTGGCACGCAAGAACTTCTAGTGTCTAACTACAACTGTTTATGTCACGGAGAGAGAGATGCTTGAAAATTAAATTACAAACAAAACGAAAGCCGCATGCACATCATAATTTTTACCCGAACGCGCTGACGTAGTTGAATTGCAATGTCCAAAAAACACGCCTTCACACTTTGTTCTCTTTATAAGCCATTTCATCCTGTCATGAAACTAACAAAAAATGAATGGCAGAAAAATTGTAACTGATACAACATTCTGAATTCCTAATTTTCATTGCGCGAAGAGGACTGTTTAGGTACATTCGTTTCCGAGTGTGAGTTTTAGCATGAAAAGTTTGAGATAGGAGCTTTAACTGAAGTTTCATTTGACGCGATGATAGTATTTTCATCCTACTTCATTTTTCATATTGTTACAGCGGTGATTTTTAAGATATGGCTCAGGACAAACCTTGATGTCTTGTTCTGTATTTTTTATGTTTGTCACCTAATAACATATGACAAAGAATTTTATACGGAACACGCCTATTGAAGCATACGTTGAATGCATGCTATATACACCACTGATTATAAACATGCCAGCACCTGTCTTAGGCTTTGCTGTATAAAGTATAACGATTTCATGACCTTCGCCACCACTGAATCAACAAGAGCAGTCAATGAGCGGCCCTTCATGGCTTTTCATTCGTTCTCCAGCTACCGCAACATCCAAGTCTTCAGGGAGGTTCTTCAGCTACTTGTGGGCACTGGACAGCTGTCTGTAGAAGGCGGTTGCCGCGTCCTCGGCCATAGACCTCACTTTTAGTTTCTTATCCATCTTTAAGTCTCTCTCCTCCTTCCCTTGAGACGCTGAGACGTGCTTATACTTAGGGCAGCAGAGATAGTGTCGTTTGCACTCCTCATGCTCCTGCTCCAATTACTCGCAGCAGGCCAGCTTTGTCTTTGTTAAACATTATAGTGTTAAAAAATATCAATGTTGCTTTTTTACACAAATAACGGTTTCACACCACGCTCGAGAACAATATATGGGCCTCAATAGCGCTCACGTATGCAATAATTTGGAAATTAGGCATTTATAGACACTATAAACATCACAAAAGCCCTTCAGCCCTTCTTAACCTGCAATTCATGCTCATATATGAAAAAGGCCTGATAGGAGCGCAAGGAACAAAATAGGTATTTGCCTATAATTCGGTCTCAAGTTATGACCAGAATAGAGTGATGCCAATCGCTTTTGCACCTGTGACGCTAGGGCTGGCAGAAAGAAATTATGGTCAGTTGGAGAGAGAAGGCCTTGCTGTGGTGTTTTCAGACCATGAGTTCAACAAGTATATTGCGGGAAGAAAATTGATTTTTGTCACTGACCACCAACCACTGCTCGGCATATACTGGTTCCACAAAAACCAATAGCTCAAGTTTTTATTTCTCCACGGATGACCACATAGTGCCTTAACGTATCGGTGTATGACTACAGCATAATCTAAAGGTATGATAAGAGCCATGAAAACATGAATACTTTGAGCCGATTGCCATTAAAAGAACGTCTCATAAACCCTGGCCTCCAAGTGACGTACTATTGTCCAAAGCGTTATCGAGACATCTGTTGACTGCTACCAAGATAGCACGTCTGAAACAACAAAACCGCATCTCGCAGAGGTTGTACAAGGCAGTGCAAAATGGCACAGTAAGGAAACTCATTGGAGATGAGTTGGCTTTTTACCGACAATGAGTGACCGCTCTAGCTTTTTATCCCGAGTACATAACATGTGTCCCCGAGTGATCATCTCAAGCTCAGCACAATCCCATGTTCTCACACTTCTGCATGCTGGTCACAGAGGCATGGTAGCCATAAAAAAGTGCAGAAGGAGCTTCGTATGGTGGCCCGGCATTGACAAGATGAAAAAGGAAATAATGCGACAGGGCTGTGAATGCCAAAGCAGACGATTCGACCCAAAACTCCTATTCTTAGCTCGGAGCATCCCCAGACACCATGTAACACGGTGCACGTTGACTTCGCGGGGCCACTACTCGGACGCACCTACTTGGTTGTTGCGGACACATACACAAAGTGTTTGGAAGCCCGGCACGTGACGCAAGCAACATCCACGGCAGTTACCAGCGTGCTCCGAAGCCTCCTTGCAACATTAGGCACTCCCCGAAAGGTGATCTCCGACAACAAAAACATTCATCTCCCACGAGATGAAGCCATTCTATGTGTCAAATGGCACACAGGTCGCGACCTCACCAGCGTACCATCCTACCACAAATGGCCAGGCAGAGAGCAATGTGGCGGAGCTGAAGAGAGCACTGCTGAAGAATGCAGAAAAAACTATAAAGTGTCGACTAGCAAGATTTCTGTATCGGCCACCTACGACGATACACACTGCTACACGTATGATAACTGCGAGAGCGATGTTTGGATGCGAATTGCTGTGTCCTCTTCATCTTCTCAAGTGCGAAGCAGATAAGCAAATTTGTGAGAGCCAGGAGACATTGCAAAAATTATGTCGCTTCCCTCTAGAGGATAGAGTACTCACCTGGCAGTTTTTGAAAAAGCCAAGTCGGATTGAAAGCGAAATACTGCACCGCATGTGACCACAATATTGGCTTATTAAAAACCACCAAAGAAAAGTTTGGTGCCACCTCAATCCCGTGAGGAAAACGAGTGATCAGACAAACAATCTAATCGCGGATAAATATTAGCGCAGCTGATGATATTTTGGACGCAACAGCGGAAGAGACACTGTCGAGCTCAGCTGCTCAACCACCTGTGTCGCACAAAATGCATGACAACGCTCACTCGCAACCGTCGACGTCACAAGCAGTGACCACTCAGCGACAACGACAGGTAGAGGTTAGGTGACCTCCAGACCACTATGAAGTCTTCGTCTAAAGAGAGCAAGAATGACATGTTGCCTTAGAAGACGACAATAACGAAGTGCGCGCACGACTGGACTGGCGCTGTGGCACGAGCGCGAGCCTTGTGTTGAACCTTGGCCAGAAGTGACTACACCGCCTGAGCTACGCTTCTGAACGTGTTACGTTTCCTGTAAATTTTACAAACCGTCTACAGCCACAAGGTGCTGTACAGACGCAATATCTAAGAAGTCACTTCTCGAGCAATGCTATAGGATTGCAAAGCTTGCAGGATAAGTCTGGCTGTTAATGGTTACTCTGGCTGTGCAGATTCCTGCCAGCGTAACTAGGTGACCTCCAGATATACGGAATTCAGGGCCTTCCCCGGCGGTCCAAACTTTCTTGACCTTCACGACAAACGTACCACTGATGACGGAATAGTCGGCACCGGTGTCAATGAGCGCTGTGACTTGTGGCCGTCCATGAGTACGTCGAGGTCACTAGTTCGTCGCTTCGAATGGCATTTGGGTCACGACGTCGGATCACGGCTGTGAAGGTTTGTACAGCTGCTTCAACGTCACGTCATCAAGTCGTCTTCTGACCGTTTCGAGACTACGCTGACGCTGCGGCGGGTTCTTGGGTTTTCTTTTTCCGACATAGTCTGTGGCGGTGGAGGATCTTTGGTGGTTGATCATACAGCAACCGCACCTCTTTCGGTTCCTGCGCTTAGTTTTTCGAGTATTAGCTAGGTGACCGGCTCCGGGTTGGGTCAATGTACGACCACCGGAGAGCCGACATGTATCAGCCGGGTGTTGGTGAACGGGAATATTCTCAGGGCGTTCATTGCCCTGCTGCGAGGTAGTCGGCGATGGCCCGTGGTCTTTCATGTCCCTGTAGAGGCGGCGCGTCGATGGCAGAGTGGTTGGTGGTCGGGGGCATGCCACATGTCGGTTTTTCAGGGAGCGCAGCGCTGGAGGGTGGGTGGAGAATATGTGGTCGGCGGTGGTGTCTGGCGACGAAAATTTGGTGGCGCATCCTCTTGACATGCAAGCGGCGGGAGAATTGTGTCAGGCTACAGCAGCGTAGATCATAGCTTGCGGCTCAGGCTGCGCTAGTTTTGGTGCACGGAGAAATAGCTAGACTTTCTGTTGTGCGACGTCGGCAATCGGATCCATTGAATGCTGGGATGCTGGCAGCAATTCACGCAGCTCTTTCTGTACGATGGATCTTATGGGCTCACGAAGGTTGTTGGTGATGCGGACTTGAACTTCGGCGTATTCTGTCGTCGCATAGCGGCGATTGTACTGCCTCGCCTCCATCTCAAGCGCTTTTTCTATTGTTGCGGCCTCCGTCACGAATTTGTCGACACTCGGAGGGGGGGGGGGGTTGCGAACAAGTCCCGCAAACAGCTTCAGTTTGGCATTTGACATAAGGAAACGGAGTTTTTTGTCCTCGGCTATGGTGAGGTTCGCGTGATAGGACAGGCAGGTGATTTCTTCCGTGAAAGTGGTGAAATTGTAGTTTGGTAGCTGCACCCGTGCCACCAGCAATGCAGCATCCCTTTCTTTGCAGGTGACGCTCGTGAAAGTTTCTATGAATGCGCCGCGGAAGAGATCCTAAAATAGAATTGCAGTCTCCCTACTCTCAAACCATGTCTTCGCGGCGTCTTCCTGGTAGAAGTAGAAACGACGCAGCTTTTCTTCTGAGCCCGTCTCATTGGTTCAAGGCGGCTACGTGGTCGTACGTCTGCAGCCAGGTCTCTGGTTCTTCAAACATTGATTCGTGGAAGGTTGGTCGCTCCCTTGGCTGCTGCATAACTGCGGTGGAAGACGTTGAAACAGGAGCTGTAATTGTCACAGTAGTTGTAGTGGCCTTGGGCTTGCGAATGTTATCAGATACAGCCCCGCACTCTTGAGGTAGCCCTTGGTGCCGGCGGCTAGGTTGCACGTGGAGGTTGGAGGAGATGTTTGCTTCCCGGTTGGGGATTGGCTCTCTTCGGGAGAGAAGCGTTCGGTACATGAACGAGAAGCGCCTCCTCCAGATGTCACGTGGTCATGACGTGGACGAAGAGAGCAGACTCGATGCTAAGATAAAATTGTTTGTTTATTCGGTCGAAGATGTGGCCTGGAAACAGAAAGCTAGATTACAGCAATACACAGGCACTGATAGCGGCGAACAAAGCGTCGATCATTCATCAATTGACAAGCAGCGAAGCGCGGCGGAATTCACACATGTGTCGATGAATGTCCGAGCCTTATGCCTGGTCTTGGCGCAAGATCTGGACTTATCTAGAGTGTTTGCGCTTTGAGGACAATCGTAACAGAAGGATCTACAATGATCACGAACCTTTTCGAATAATGAGGCACAGTGTGCGCTGAGAATTCCCGACTCAGGCTTTGTGGGCAAAACCCTAATCAAACAAAACTGAAAATAAGAAACGCACTTGCCAACATACAGCGACTCGAAATCGGTAGTCCGAGCATTCACTAAGGAATGCATCTCGGAATCAGACTTGCGTGTCCTTTTTACTCATGAGGGACTTCAAGTGGCATTGAGAGCACGCAAAATATCTTCATCGCCTGGTCCACATGGGATCACGTACATGGCTCTTTGTAACCGCGATGAAGCAGCTCAACGGGCCCTTCTATTCGTGTACAATGGCTTGTGAAGCAGTGAATTGCTCCCTGTTTTATGGAAATACAGCCGCCATGATCTTGTGCCTAAACAAGGTAAATCCCCTCTAGACTTGACCTCTTATCGCCCCATCGCAATCGCCAGCTGTTTTAGGAAAGTGACGGAGAAGATAATTTTGAATCGCCTAGAGTGGTACCTGGAGCACCACGTGATATACCCTAATGCTATGACAGGCTTTTGGCGTAGGCGGTCCACTGTTGATAACGTTATTGATCTGGTCTCATCTGTGCAACATCAGAAAAGCCTGAAAAGGTTATCTCCAGCGTTGTCCTTGAACGTGAAAGGCGCATATGATAATGTATCGCATCAAGCCATTCAGGATGTCTTGAAAAATGTTGGATTAGGGGGTCGGGTTTACCAATGAATCCACAGTTATTTGAAAGGCAGAACCTTCTTTGTGCAGACCGAGGAGGACCCAACAACGCATCATTGCATCCGTCGCGGTGTGCCTGAAGGTGAGGTTCAACCAATCAATTAATCAATCAATCGATCGATCAATCAATCAGTTTAATCCAGTTTTTTTACAGACAAGAGAAACTCGGGATGGCAAGAAAAAGAAAAAAAGCAGTCATTAACGAATGCTTGACGAGCCTCGCCACCCCTACATGTCAGCATACGCAACAACACTGTGCAATTTTAAGGAAAACAATTGTCACTATTTAGAGAAAACAAAAACAGCACGAACAATTGCAGGCATTCGAAACATTTGTTCACAACCATAATGTACACACCAGAAACAGTTGTTCGTAATAGCATATCACGAAATACAAGGCAAAGTAAAAACAGATACACTGGCTAAGGTCGCAGGCAAAAAGTTTTAAAAGATTAAAAGCAAGAAAAAGACGCTTCGGCTTCACTACCAAAACATTGTTTACAGACGGGATCTGGCTTCATACAATGTAAGGCACTTTCTTTCGGAAGGAATGACAGTCAATTTTATACAAAAATGTATTCACACCTTATATTACAAAGGTATTGCGAAGTGCAGTAATTGACATGTGGGTCTCGGCTTCATACAATGGCCTGTTGAGATAGGTTGGAAGAATGTGCGTTAGCATACTGTAGCCATAATTTATTTTACACCTTGGTAAGACAAATTTATTTGTTTTGCGAGTAGGTAACGGATTGTGATGATGTGTGAGCTTTACAAAACTCGAAAAGATGGGGTCATTTCGGTTGACCGCTTTCTTATAGAAGGCAGCAAGTTTGTAGTCGAACATGCGGTCAACTTTAACAATTTTATACTGCAGGTACAAAGGAAAATTGGGGAATCATACTACACGTTTGCAACCGCACGAAGTAGTTTCTTCTGTAGACCTACAAGTTTTTGTATATTTGTTATCATGGTGTTCCCCCATACTAAGCAACAGTAACTGACATGGGAATAAAAAAAAGGCAAAATAGCGATCCTATTTTGTTTTTGCAGACAAAAGACCTTTGTTGCGCCAAATTATCTCATTAAACCTTGAAAGTGCGTCACAGATTTTGCTTACGTGGGCGTTCCACGACATCGTGGCAGTAAAAACTACGCCAAGTGACGTAAAATTGTCAACATATTCAATGGCAGTATTCTCTAAAAAAAGGCGAGGTGGGTTCAGTACATGATTTCCTTTTGGATGAAATATTATAGCTTTAGTTTTTTCCCTATTTATTTTTCAGGAATTAAGGAAAGACCATTCTGTTACTGATGTCAATAACCTATTGGCCTCACCTGTTAGTTCAACAATATCACGGGAAGAGAGAAATGTGCTGGTGTTGTCCGCATAAATTATATATTTTAGGGCGTTACTAATGTTGCAAATATCCTTTATATACACATTAAAAACCAGGGGTCCTAAAAGGCTGCCTTGGGGCACACCGTTTGTTATCTTCAGGTTTTCAGAGGGACAATGGTTTATGACAACGTATTGGGAATAGGAACTGAGGTAGAATGTAGTAAGTTTGAGGGCGTGCACACGAACACCATAGTGCTGCAGTATTTTAAAAAGAATCTCATGATTCAAACAATCAAACACTTTACTGAAATCAACAAAAATGCCTAAGGTTAGCAACCGCGATTCAAAATTTTTTAAGATGTACTTTTTTTGGTCAAGCAATGCATGCTCAGTAGACCTGTTCCTGGTGAAGCCATACTGGCAATTAACCCTTACAGAGTACTTTAAAAGAAAGTTACAAAACCATCGATGAATTAAGCGTTCGAGCCCCTTCAACAAAAATGGCAGCACAGATATTGGCCAATAATTTCCAGGTACATTGTTGTCGCCTTTTTTGTAAATTACCGCAACTCTGGCACGTTGCATTCCAACCGGACATTGTCCCAACTTTAGTGCTAAGTTATAGATGTGCAGAAGACAAGGCACAATTAAAGGCAGCACGTACTTTACCGGCTGGCTTTGAACATTACATGAATCAAGGCTTTGGGTATCGTTCAGACTACTGTACACTGAAAAAACCTCGAATTCGTCGGTAGGTACAAGAAACAGAGATAGTCCCACCCTGTCGCCCAGAAAACAGTAAAAACCATGGTTGTAATTACTGCCACCAACTTCACAAAGAATTTATTAAAAACATGGGCGAGACAGGAACCCGTCAGTTTCCTGCCGTCAATGTTCAGACTTTTGATTTGCTGGGAGACTGTGTTTCTGTTTAGAAGTGCTGCTAGCCTCTTCCATTTTTCGTTTGGATTGCAAGCGAGGTTTTTATCAAACAGGTGCTTGTAGTAGGCAATCTTCGATACCCGAATTTCTTTGTTTAGCCGGTTTCGCACAGGCTTGTATCGAGTTGAATCCTGTGGTTCTTTACTCTGCAAGAATTTAGCGAACAGTTTGTTTTTCTTTTTTACTTGTCGAATAAGGCGAGCAGTCAGTCGTTGTTTACGAGCATTTGTGGGGCTTTGTAGGGCGATTAAGAAAAAAATGATTCATAGCCAGGAAGGCGGATGACGTCGATATCCGAACAATACCACGTTTCTGATAAGAGAACAAGATCGAAGGAACAGATAAAGCCATCTAAAAGGGATTGTAGCTGGTCTGTCTTGTTCACAGCTGATTGCATGTTGATGTGTATAATCTGCTAGCACGGACTGTGGTTTTGAGATAGAACTTCGTTAAACTTGGTGGGTGTGAAAAGTGGTGGGACTTCCATTGAAACATGTGTGGCTTAGGTTGCTTCTTGTGGGCTGGAAAATTGAGTTACTTGCACCATTTTCAAAAGGTCGGCCACGGAATGAATGCGAACAGTTTTAGAGTTTTCATTTCGACGAGCAAGAACCGCACCGTTTTTGGTCCACGCGAACTTTCATGCCACTTCCTTTTTCCTTGCTACTGCCGGGCCGAGAAGCCTTTTGTTTTGCAGTGATAGGTGCTCAATTACATATATCGCAGTCGAGTCATTAAATCCAAAGTCCTCCTTGGTTAACCGCATTTTTTTCGCCTTCCGCAAGGCTACATCTCGCTTAGCACGTGACCTGAACTGAGCTACAATGTTCGATTTATTGGGGTGCCTGTTTGGTACGCGGTGGCAGGTCTCAATATCTGATTCTTAGCCCGACACATTAATATAGCGCTTCTCTGCCTGGTTGATGAACTTCAACGAGCAGTCCATCTATCAATATATGCCGATGACATATGCATCTGGGTGTCAGGCGTAACACGCCTTCATTTAGGTGCAAGGCTTCAGGGAGCGGCTACACTGACGACATAGTACCTGAAGGACGGAGACTGGAGCTGTTATCAGAGAAGTTCTCACTTATAGCATTCACGCGTAAGGCAATGAGCCTGTATTTTATTAAAATCAACGGACACATGATCAATTGCGGGAGGAGCCCTGGATTATTCGGAGTTATGGTTGGTCGCGACCTCTCCTGGAGCCCTCACATCACCTACATGAAAACGAAACTCACCATCATTACCCACTAGGCACTGCGCCGTGCTCCCGACCGGGCTGCTGAAATTAGGTGCCTTCTCTCATCTTCTAACCACTATCACCACCACCACCCCGTACCAAGGTTTCTTGCGAGAAAAACGTGAGGTTCATCTGTACGACCGATGCTTTCACTCTACACCATTCTGTTTCTCGGTTTCATGCGCTACAGCTTACCGGTGCTTTGCGGGATCCAAATAACAAACATGCGCGTCTTCCAGTCGATTCAAGCCCAAGCATTTGAGAATATGCCTTAGCCTCCCGAGATGCACGTCTACAGCAGCGGCAGTCGTCATTGCGCGTCATTGTCCTGTCAGCGCATACATCTGCATAGACGCTTTGAGAATGCATTTAAAAAATTTCGCTTGAATTCCGTCGTATCACCTCGCCTCACATGGAACTTTCAGATCCCACTCAGCGTTCAGTGCAATCGTAGCTCAAAATTGCGCAGTGCTTCCATCGCACTTCACCCATGCAGCACGGCCGTCATTACCATTGTGTTGCCTACACCCACTCAGAGCTCTTACCATTCCTGCCATTCAAAATAAGAAACAGTCGTCGCATCTAGCCCCGAAATAGGCCGCAATATTGTACCTGTACGAGAAGCACAACGAACGTCATCAAATTTGTACGGATGACTATGGTTCTGCAGTAAGCTCCGAAGAGGCGGTGGTTATTCTGGCGAAGTCCATCACAATTAAATTTAAGACATTGCACCTGACGTCATCGACATCTGCAGGACTCGCCGCCGTACGTGCAACTGTGGAGTTTATAGTTGAAGAAGCATCGAAAACTTTGTCCATCTTCTCGGACTAGAAGGCAGCTTTTCGATGTCTCATATCACCCTTTCGTCATAAAAGTTGTGAGCAGTTAGTAGCTGACATAAGGTTTCTTCACCACTAAGCAATCGAAACACAACACAGCATAGCGTATCAGTGGATACCAGGTCATTGCGGCATATATGGCAACGACCACACAGATGAGGCGACTAGGTCTTCACATGACGATGCGCAATACACAGGCATCCCGTTCTCAAGAACCGACGCAGCTACAAGGCTTCGTTCGCTTGCACGTGACCTCACACTGGTACAGCGGAACTCGACGGAATTCACAAACCCTCGCCTGCATAGCTTGGATCCTGATCTAAAGCTTCGTCGTCTTCAGGGATATCTCGAGCTGAGAAAACTCTCTGTGCCGCCTGTGGCTTGGCGCGGCCTTCACAAACGCATACTCATTTCTAATTGAAATGGGAAGCTTCTCTACATGCAGTTACTGCAGCTGCGACGAAACAATCGCCCATCTGTTGTGTGAGTGTACCCATTTAAACGCGCCAATAACTTTCGAAGTGCTAGATAGGTAGACTAGATGATCGGCTTTTGTCAGAACAAAAGATTCTGGGACATTGGCCTGATCGATACTCCGTCCAGAAGGCTTTGAAAGCTTTATTACGTTTTTTGCGAACTGGCCTTAAAGACAGACTTCATTGTCGTACTCTCTTTAATTTTGCTTCTTCTCTTTTGCTACTTTTGGTTTTTTTCTCTTTCTCTCCTTTTAAGAACTCTTTTCTATAATATTTTATTTTCCTCACTCCTTTCTCCAGCACAGAATAGCCAGCGGGTCTGAGAACTGGCTGACTTCCCTCTCCTCTTACTGATATCTCTCCTCTCGTAGGAAATAAGGAAGCTCAGCAACACACCATCGTCCCGTTCCCAGCTCACATAGGACAGATCGAGGGCTTTGGTTTCAATGTACCTCAACACGTCAGCCCACAGAGCAGCGCGAGGAGTCGCCGACCACGTAGCTACCGAATGCGAACGCGGGGAGGTTTGGGCCGACAAAGATCTCCCAACAATGTACAAATAACTATCCAAGAAATTTCATCAGAAGAGGCGAAAGTATGTGCCACCACACAGTAAACTCAACAGGCCTGAGGTGTTCACACTCGGAAATTGTAATGTCGGTGCATGAACCAGTGCCTCACTCTCGCACCATATATATTCTGAAATTGATATGTCAAACACATGCGTGCTTTGCTCTGGCTTTGCCAGCTTATCTGGCAGTGCTTAGTGTTACAGGTTGACGTAGAAGTTACACCCAAGTAGGATGCTGTTCTACGCCGTCAGGATTTGAAGACACAACTACACGAAGTTCAACGGGCCCACATCGTGGCGGAGAGGTTAGGCATATCTGTCCAGACTTGCGAGTGGCCCACTATGTGGTAGTTCACGCCCCAACGGGTGCAAATAAAGTTTGCAATCTTGACATGCACCCACATACAGAAATTCTACAGGTAGATTTTACATATCAGCCAATGTTTTTATATAAATCTGCCAAGCACTATTCTCAAAAGGCAATTACATCAGATGAAATTGAACCTGTCTTAGTATGTGCAGGTAATATTTCCACTCTGATTTCGCTAGCATCCTACGCTTTTCTGATGGTCATGACATGAGTTTGCCCTCATAAATTCATATGCGGTAACATTTTGCAGTAAAGCTGAACTTTTTACTACGCGTATGATGCATCACGTTGCCCGCATGCTTGTCTACGGGCTTCTTTGATTTTCTCCACAACAAAGGTATTCTGTAAGGGAAAAAATGAGGAGACCCTAAAGCTTGGACTTTGAGAGTTGAACGCGATAGCGATATTTTTCGTTCCTATAGTGCGTACCTTATACACTTTTTGTATCAAACCTTTTCCAACTTGCTATGCACCTACAGCAAGCGCTGTGAGCCGCCGTGCCGCCGCTGAAGTCAAGAGAAGAACCACATCGCCAATGCCGCCGCGAAATAATTGTGGTACATTGTCGTTAGAATTATTTTAACCGATTGTTAAAACACCATTGTGATTATAAGGTTTGAGTACATAGAAAACTCGAAGACAGGAAAAATAGAGAGGGAACAGGCTGACGAATAATTGTCACATATAGGGGCACAATGTCCACCTGCTTTTTCGGAAAAGGGTGGCATAGAGAAAATGAGAGAAAAAAGGAGAGAGAAGAGGAAAGTTAAAAACAGAGAAAAACACACCAGCGCAGAACAAATAGTCACATGAAAAATGTCTGTAAACGTGACACCAAGTCTATTTTTGTTAAGAAAGTTAAAAGGGCTCTGTGAACCTGGTCAGGCCTAGAAGCGCACCCTCCTAGGAACAAGCAATCGTCAAGGGTCATGCATCTAGGTTCAATCAGTCCATAGTCATTTTTGAGCAGTGCTCGGGGCATGCAGCGAATTTAGAATACTCTAAATTGACGTGTTTCGGTGTCTCACCGGAGCCACAAGAACAACCTATTGAACTGTCAGCACCATTCTCGATGGTATAATCGTTTGCACACTGACACAGAACCAACCCTTAGCTTGTATAACAGGGCTCTGTCACGACGACTCAATGCACGACCATGAATGCCAGAAGGAAGCAATCAGGTTGTGACACACTGATAGGAATATTGCTTAGAAGATGTCGATGAATCAGCAGGCGAGCGTTGTACAAGCGGCATGAAATGTCTTGGCAGTAACACTCGTTGTGGGCATAAGTTGAGGCGAGGCGATTGGCCTCTTCATTCGCAGGAATACTAACACGCGAAGGTATCCCCTGGTAAGTTAGGAACAACCTACTAGTAGTAAATTTTGTGGCAGATTTAATGATGCTGCATATAATTGGACCAATCGAGTCTTTTCTCGACAATCTGCTAAAGGCAGCACGAGAATCTGTAAGTAGCACAACCTTCGATTCTTCTAATTATTCTAGTACATATTTTAGCACAATATTCAGCTAGTTCAGCAGTCGTTGAAAAGGATAAGTGCGGTATACCAAACACCCGTTGGACGTCAGTAGAAGGGCCAATGTAAGCTACAAAGCCACCTTAGCCGTCATTGTATACAGATGCGTCGGTGAAAACTTGAGGGTGACCGTCAAAATTTTGAAACAGGTGCGATTAGGTCAATTGAAATAGTGCGGAAACAGGCTGGTCCGACTTTTTGTGTATTCCGGGAATTGAAAGATAATAAAAAAGATGCATTTGTTGCGCTTTTTTGAAATATAGAAAGCTCTAGAATCTGCCAAACTGCATGTATTTGTTGTAAACAATGCTGGAATTTTCCCATAGAGGAGCTTTGGCACTGAAAAGGATGATTAATAGGTGCATTGCAATCTGCAGTTTAATACATGCGCTCGATAAGGTGCAGCGCTCTCACGTCAGCCTGCAGCCTCAGGGGCAACTGGTGCGCTTCATTGAGTTGAACGAATTTCGCATCGTGAGGTAAGCCAAGTATTATTCGGAGGGTAACACGAAAATCCCGTTCAGCCCATATAGCCGCGCGAGGACTAGTAAACCGCGTAACTAACGGAGGGGGAGGGGGGGTGAAAGGCTGCGCTGATTTTTTAGAGAATCTGACGCTTTATTATGGTATAGACAACTAATAAAATATTTTTACCTGGCACGGATACCCTCCCCCACACAGAAAACTAAGCCGACCTTAGGCAAGGACAATCAGGCTTATTGAGGTCTGGGTGTATCCTAACCTCACACTATTGACCAAGATTTATCCCGATATACAGCCAACTAACACATGTGCCTTCTACGATGATATAACTAACTTGAAACCTATGCTCTGGCAGTGCCCTGTGTTGCGCTGTGGGAAAGTCATCACACCGTTCAAATGGGAGGCTGCTATTATATTATGCTGCAAACTCGAGCAACAGTTATGAGCCTCAGAGACTTGCTCTTTCTGTTTTGACTTGGCGGTGGCTGCCATTGTGCTAAATTTCGTTCCGACGGACCGAATAAAGTCTGTCCATCCGTCCGTCCATCCATCCACTTCCATAAAAGTATACAAGACATGCCGGAGTCCCAACAGTGGAGTAAAAAAGCAGTCAAAACTTTAATGCTTTGTTTGAGTGCATGAACTTGAAACTAATTGCACAGAATGTACTATTCGCACACATTGAAACGCAAAAACTGGCAAGCATTAGAAGTGTTTAGCACGCGCCATCCAGTAATCACCATGGACATTCAAAGTGCTGTCATACCGGAATGATGCGTGCCTTTCAATGATGTTGAGAGAATAGCGTGCACTATATCACTTCTAATGCTTGCCGCAGTTCACATTTCATTCGACGTCAATAGTACCTACCTTCTATGCACTTATTCGAATGGTCCCGGCTGCAATCAAAGCAAAATGAAAACTAGCAATGAAAATTGGCCCCGTATCTGCATGTTAATCTGCAAATGTCGTCAAAATACGATAGTCTTGCGTGTGGAGAGAGAGAACAAAACATTTATTTGATGTTCTGCGCAAGAAAATTGGTGAATGGTATTCTGAAGGCACTGCGTTAGAGTGCCTCGAGCGTGCAGCGGAGGTGAACGAGCGCATCAAATCATGTCATGCATCATACATGAGCGCCATCTGGCAGTTTTCTTCTTAAAACGAAGTGCGCGGCTTTGACACGGGCGTGCGTGCCCGTCTCAGAGATAAGGTGTAGAACGCATGGCGACGGGTAGGTGCCACCACCCTGTCGTCCTAGCAAAGCGTTGAAAGCACTCGCCTTTTCGCGCAAGGGTTGCATGGTCATGGTCATTATAATTACTTATCTATGCGTTTTCTTGTAAAAGACGCACAACAGAATACAAACGTGTTGTTATGGCGCTTCAGATATGCGCAATAATTGCTATTTAATTGACAATTGCACAAGTAAGAACGCTGAATCTTGAGCAACATCGGTGGGCACTGCGGATGGGGTCGGCCGTTTGGGTATCGGCTGGTGCCGCTTATAGAGTAACCAGTAGCGTTAATGGTGCACAAACAGACAAATGTATAGACAGACAGACAGACAGACAGACAGACAGACGGATTAAAATTTTTGCGTCGAAGGTCCCCAAGAAACTCTATCGCCTTTAAAAATGTGGTTGGCTTGCACGATTAGCAGTCATACCAAGATGTGTATTAACGGTAAGCGCATCTGGTTGATAACAGATCACTGTTCCTGAACAGTTGCTGAAGTTCGAGCATGCCATACTCTGTCACTAAAGAGTTTGATTTCTGGGGCTTTAAGTACCAGAAATAAATGAGTCACGCTGTTGTATTCAAATCAAGATGGATATTCACTTCCGTAGTTCCATTTCTCTGCCATCCTAGCTTGTACTCACTTCGTTGCCACTGGTGCGAAGTGGAGTAGCTTTGTTCAACTTACAACTCACCAAAGTTTTTTATGGCATTTTCCAGCACGTTTTTGAAACATCAGTTCTCTTTTTTTCAATTTAAGCAGTTTTGAAGTATGCAAAGTTTGGCAATCCTATTCGCAGTGCTCACGGCCTACAGGTAACACGCTGCGATATTCAAGATGGCTGCGGAAGGATGATCAACCCTTGAACTCGCATGAGAAAAGATAGGACGCACGAACATACTCACCGTGCCACTTTCACCGCATGAGCTCTTGATTGTCAAATGAATGTATAACGAACCAAAGTACTTTCCCAACCGATAGGAACTGCTGAATGTTCGCTACCTCATTTCTTGACGCAGTGCAAAGTATGGTGGTGTCGTCTGATCAACCGTGTATCTACAATGCTTTGAGTAATCCCGTGCGTGTCACAGAAAATTTTGCGAACAAGAAATCACGTATGGACTGAACCGCACGAGATTATTGGTGCCGAGCCTGTCTGGCGTATTTGCCGCAGTAGTAGGCCACTAGCGAGTAGCGTACCGTCGTGGCTGTACAGGACCGAATGTTTAACGTAGTGATAGTTTGTAAACATCTTACGCCATCGTCCTTACTTGCGTTGTAAGCATCATACAGCTGCTTCTTCAACTGAACACAAGAATTTAACTTCCCATTAAGTAGCGCTGGTGTCGAAGCCATGATCAGACTCTCAAAGTGCGCAATTCGCGGCAGTCGGATGTTGCAGGTTCCATCAGCGCGATCGAAAGAAGGAAATCGACGCGAATACACCCGTGCGCTTATCGCAACGTCGAACTTGTGAAAATTTGTCGAACAACAATGTCGTTCGAATGATTAGCGTGGACTGTAGCTGTAACTGCATATTTCATTGCTCTAACCAATTCGCTTCGCTGGTCGAGCTCAAGCGCATTGGTGGCACGCGGCGTTTCAATATTCACATTAATTGAGATACATTCAATGCACAAGAAGTATGAGTTTATTTTGAGCTCGCTGAAGGATAATATACAATAAATAGAATCAAAGTAACTAACGAGCATGAAAAAACATTAACGCACGACGGGACGAGAAATGCAACTCTCTGCTTGTGAGCTAGCAGTTGATCGTTCATCGCCGCTGTCACTCTCAGCGCGTTGACAACCATCTACGTCCAGTGAGAAATCCTTGACGTAAACATAGTTTTTTTGAACATCACTGCTGAAAGTAATCTGAAAAATTCACTCCACTAAACGACTTCGATAGCACCAACAACGTGTCATTCACCACGCACAACACCCAGACGGCGTCACTCACCACGTTTATCTGGGGGTGCGGAGATCATTTCGCTCCAATACCCGGCAAGAAAGGAATCGCTTGCGGTGTGCTGCCATCTATCAACTAACGTAAAAAACAAGCGGTTCAGCGTAAGTCTAGGTTCATAAACGCAAATTGCAAGCCTGCGTTACTTTCGCTTACAATGAATGTTATAGGATTCATGCACTACAAAAGCACTGACGATTGCTATACGCACGTAAAACAAAGCGAGTTTTAACTTGAATGATCAGACGATAACATTTACCTATCCAAAGTGGCTGCAGAAAATCTTGCGAAGCTGATATGTGTACTCCGCTGGAAGTAATTGAAAGCGTGAGTGGCCACGTATTTTCACGAGAACTTCGCGTCTCGCAAGAACGAATAAGATTTATCGTTTTATCGTGTCACGGACGGTCCGGTGTATTCACTGATTCACAAAACACACAAATTGGATTGTACTCGTTTTTTTGCAAACGCGTTAGCACTGCGGCTAATACAGCGGCTAGCACAGCTGAACAATAGATCATTAGGGGACTACCTACTGATAATCTTTGAGAGGATGCTCTTGATTGCCGCTAGGCGGTGCGATAGTCTATGAACCTTGCGAATAGCAATACCAATAACAAGTGCGTTCGTGTACTGCTCTGAAGTGGCTTCCCTTTCAGTGTATTCATCCTAATATTTAACGTGTTTTGAGCTCCCTTTTGCACAAAACCTGGCAAGTACTATCCAGGGAATGTACTATTTTTATTACATTATACATTGCGATTTCAAGCATTGAGTACACGTGCGTCACTTTATCACTTTTACTTACAATCTGCTGGTACACGATGAGAACGCATTGCTAAGGCTGCTGCTATGAACCTGCTATGCTCGCCGAATGCCTGAGTGTTTTGATAATGAATTGTTTGGTTTTAGTACAGCGTTTTCTTCCATGAGAAACTGGGTTCATACAGTCGTCAGGCAGCATTTCGTTTTGGTTCACCATCCACGACCATGCTGTTCACTTTTCTTCTCGTGGGCACAAGTTTGCAAAATATATACTTTCTTTTGTTGCGGAATTACGCGTTCGTGCCTCCTTAAATGCATTCCATCAATACAACGTGATGAAAAAACGATTCTTTTATTGATACTGAGAGGAATCTATGCATCATATAGCAGCTGTTTGGTTTAGTATTGAAAGTGGTTGCCCCAACAGTGGCACTTTGATGTGCAACAAACCGCTCCACTAAAGCGAAACCGAGGGAGTTGTGCGAAGTACCCGTGTTTGCCCCAGGGACATATAAAAAGCAATGAGAGGATATCGTCCGCTCATTGCTACAGACAGCGTCCTGCGCCCATCGTGAACAGCGCTCATTGCTGGAACCGAGCTTTTCCTCAGCCATCGCACCGTCTTATTTAGGTCTTGGCGAAGCGCAGGCGGGGTGCTTTTCACAAGTGAGCATGCGTTCGTGCGATCTTTACCTGAGCGAACTCAAGTCTTATTTGCCACTCTCATTTGAACTCAGTGCTATTTGTATTTGAACTCCCTTTTACATGTATCTGGCGATCCAGTGACGGGTTACAACAGGAGATGCCGACAACCCGAGCGCATAAGGTGTTTCGGAAATATTACCCATACTACGGCACAGCTAATGATACTTGCCGTAAGAAGTGCCATAAAGTGACTGAACTTTTATTTATTGATTGTTTTGATATGTTGGGTTTAGCGTGTCAAAACCATCATACGGTTATGAAAGATGCCATAGTAGAGGGCTCCAGAAATTTTGACCACCTGGGGTTATTTACCATGCACCCAAATCTGAGCACACAGGCCTAAAGCATTTTCACCTCTATCGAAAATGCAGCCGCCGCAGCCGGGATTCAATCCCACGACCTGCGGGTCAGCAGCGGAGTACCTTAGTCACCAGACCACCGCGGTGGGGTGACTGAACTTTCATTCACGAGGACGCAGCACCTGATGGCACAAATAATTTTAATGGTGAGGAAAGTAAGTCAAGATGTTTTTTTCGGAGCTGCAAAAAATAAACTACGTATGTAAAGTCACCGGGCTGAGTCGACGACGAACGCTGCATGAGAACACCTCGTTGCTGGAGTGTGAAGTACTATATATACGGGAGAGCCAGCGTCACTGGTGTGAGCAGAGCTTCGCTAAATATATATAGACCAAAGAAACGTGCACACAGTTTCACGTCAAGGGCAAGAAGAATGAATGTGATAGCAACAACCCAACTCCGGTGAAACACTTAGTTTAAGAGTTGGGGACTCATTGAGCTAGGATACCCAGTTTGCGAGACTCGACGGTGCATGCGCAGAATAGAAGCTACTTTCAGACTCTTGCACTCACGTTATCCCATAAAGGCCCTTCATCTTGGAAGTAGCGACACTCCCCTAAGTAGAAACACTCCCCTAACCTTTATTCTCCTCAGGTTTATCACTTCCTCTGGCCGGCGCGGTGCCCATGGCACGCTGAACACTCTACCGGCTCACTGAAACCACATTCGAAATCATTGCATGCGTTTGTTTAATAGGCACATGAAATACTAAATGACAATTCATCCCTCAAGAAACAGTCGTGACAAAAAGAGGCTTCCGCAAGAACATAACGACAAATACGTTCAATACAAGCAAGCGGAACCGCCTTGACAAGAAATGAGTACAAAATAGAGCCTAAGCGGATTAGACCTTCATTACCGCTTCGGTAGTTCCTAACGAGGGGATATATTAGGCACGTAGACGAGAGTTTCTGCCGTAATTGAAGTCTTGATGAGCTCAAACGAGGTAGCCAAGGAGGAATGTTTTGATTTACCTAAAGTGAATTGGCTGAGATCAGTGGGCCTGGCCCCTTTTTGTGCCATTGCCCCTTACACACGTACGCACGAAGGCAGGGTATATGCATTCGTGTAAGCTGTCAATTCTAATGAGACGTGCTGGCGTGGAGGCCACATGAGCGCATGCACTCCACGCACCGGTGGCTGCTTGCAGCGTCTACAAGAAATAGTAAAAGCAACCACAGTCTCTTTTCGCGTCTTCCTGTGGCAAGCAAAACTATTAGTATTTGCTAATATGCACCGGTGGCAAGAGTGCAACCCAATTTTGCTGTCGGTTCTATATCACCAATGATTGGTTGTTATGATAGCCACTAGTTGATTGATATGTAAGGTATATTATCCACACAACCACCTTATGGTTATGAAAGACGCCGTAGTGGAGGGGTCCGGAGATATAGACCACCTGAGGTTCTTTACCATGCATTCAAATTTGAGCACACGGGTCTACAACATTACCGCCTCCATTGGAAACGCAGCCGGCGCAGCCGGGGTTCGAACCCGCGACCTGCTGGTCAGCAGCCAAGTACCTTAGCCACTAGACCACCGCGGCAGGGCTTTCTGATAGCCACTAAATGATGAAAAAAAGCTGTCGTTGGTCTTGCTCTCACTTTAACGCCCTCAAGCAACCACTGAAGAGTGCAGGGCGACCATGGACTTGTTGCTCTCTTTCATAAAAGCTGACGACATACATACATACATACATACATACATACATACATACATACATACATACATACATACATACATACATACATACATACATACATACATACATACATACATACATACATACATACATACATACAAGCACAACATATACACCCACACATTCATGCGCCCACAAAATACAGATGCGCACGTACATACACGCAAGTGCATACCAACGCAAATTAGACACACATGCTCGTACATACATGCAGACACGCATATACATGCGATACAGACACGCGCGTGCATTCACTCGATGCAGACATAAAAACGCATAGGCACGCTTCAAGAACACCTAGCATAGGTTTTCACAGCTTTGTGATATGCCGACCGCAATATGAAGATTAGAAAGAGTGAATTTGTTAGGAGTGACGTGACTTTATTGAGCAGTATCCTAGATGGCACTACACAAAACACCAAGGAGGAATCAACTGCACGCTTCGTGAAACTCGCAAAGCCCTTTGATCTCCACTCACTGCATGTGTCTTGGGGGCTGACAGGTCATTTTAGGGCATTTATACAAAAATATGCTCCTAAAAGGAGATGCTTATCAAGGCTGATACAAAAATGATGTACTATTTTGTTGATGCAAGGCTGGTGTGTCATATTGTTGATGCAAACCCTATGTACCATTCTGTTGCTCAAATGGCCATGAAACGGCCTACAAAGAGCTGGTACGAGCTATATGCTGTCTGATCCAATTCTTACACCACTAGACTTCAATCTACCATTCAAGCCTAACAAGGATGCATCGCATAACGGAAGGGAAGCATTGCTTTACCAGCGAGATGAAAGCCAGTCAAGTAATCGCAGCTGACTCAGCATATTTGGTCACCACAGGTACACGTTTATCTCATCGGATGTAGACTACATAACAATGAAGAAAGAAACACTGGCTGTTTTAAAGGCTGAATGATACTTCCATTCTAACCTGAAAGGTAGAAGTTTGAAATTATATACTCACCACAAGACACTTACTCACCAATTGAAAATGGCAGAGCCAAAAGAAAAAGTCACATTGCGGCCGAGCGAGCTAAAACAGTTCAAATTTGAAATTAACCATCGCTCCGGAGCTTCAATGAAGATGCCGATGCAATGTCAAGATTAGGGGCCATAATTCTTGATGCACAATGGAAGACAATAAGTGTAGCCAAACTTGGCGAGGGGGCTGAAGCTTTGCTATACTTCCACAAACCGGAAAAATCGTTGTGCCTCCTACGCTAATTCCCAAAATTTTCTATCGTCAACACACAAGATGTCATACGGGTGGTCGCGATGATTTCAGGCAGGCCTACATGAAGCCTGCCAATGGTTTGTATGGCTCAGTATGAAAGACAGAAATTGTGTGCAGTCGTGTCATGAATGCCAAATCAACGAGATAAAGTTTAAACAGCCAACCGAACAAATTAAGCTAACAAAGCAATCTACTAGAACCTATGAGGCGATTCACTTGGACATTGCTCAACTTCAATATAAATCTTTGAGTGTGAACTAACTCGAGCCTTCCTGTTGTGCGTTGATGAGTGCACAAAGATCATGACAGGAATAGGTGAAAATTCGGACGCCAACAGCATGGCCTCATTTTGAAATTACAGGAAGTTTGACAACGTGAAGCTTATACTGACAATAGCGCTAATAAATGTGAAGGTATCAGTAGCAGACTATGAACTAGCCTTTCTTAGTCAGCAAACCAATGAGTGGCGAGGGGTTACACTAAGGTTTCCTGCGCCATATCAGTCAGCAGCTAATGGCTTCGCGGAATGAGCTATTTCGAACATCAAGCAATACTTGGCTGTGTATCCGGACTTGATGGAAGTGCTGTCTTTGAGCTGCAATAGCTCATCATAACCGGTCCTCTACAACAGGTCTAGGATGTACAGGGCTGTTTGCTGCTACAAGAAAACCAAGATATTTGTCAGCTGACACGCCTTAGGAGTTGAGATGATAACCCGCCTTACGGAAAAGAGAGGAACGGAAGAGACCGAATTGAACTACGAAGATAGAATGAAAAAGAACTTCGAGACAAATTAGGATACAACTGACCCAAGAATACAAGTACGAGACTTCATGTTGGTGAGAAAAGGATTGCCAAACTCATGTGCGAATCAGACAGGGTCACTCTCTGTCGTCAAGAAAGCAAGCCAACAGGGACACCTAAATGCTATTTGGTACTGTAGGCACTGATTATACCGCATAATCAGCGTCTATAGCTAAGCTGTACAAATATCATTCCAGAACAGATGAAAACATGGGTGTGGAAGTGAAGCAAGATCAAGCAGTTGAAGAAGACGAGAAAATTAATGCCAAGGGAACTGAGGTGTGTGAACTAGCAGAAAAAATTACCGCCGTATGCACCAACCTAGTGATGTTAGGGAAGTTTGCTCGGAGGTGCACGGGGCGTTTTTTGGCGAGACCATTTCTGTAGGAATGCTTGTTAACGAGCTTGCGCATGATGTGTACGTTGAAAGCAGTGTCATCGGGCACGTTATTTTCTGCACTGCACAGTGTAGGCCACATCGATTGGCATGTTAACCACCTTCCCCTTTATGCCATACTGGCCACTGCCATGAGTGAAATGCCGAATGTTCATAAATGAAAAACGTGGAGCTATCAGACGTTATTCAATGAATTGAAGAGCAGGCAGGGAGGGGACTTGGGAGGATATCTATACCCGTGCGGAAAACTCATCGTAGGGAACTTCTCATGTGCTGCCAAGACTACGATGTGACGAGAATGAAGTAGACGTAGCCGCGAGGAGGCGAGCGCGGGGCCATATATAACAGATTCTTTGTGTGGCGGCGCAAGAACAGGCAGGTGAGGAGCATGGGAGGATATCGGTACCCATGCGTAACACTTATCTTAAGAATTTGTCATGTGCTGATGTGCCTACGAAGCCACGGGAACAAAGTGAACGCCAGTAATGGCAAACCAAGGCAACCTTTTATATATCTTAGATAGACTCGAAAATGGCCTACCCTCTAAGCCACAAAGGACGAAAAAGGGTCTGCGGGTCGTCCTTTTGGAGGGTAACTGCATTGCCACAACCATTACTCCCCAAAGGATGAACGATTCGTCCTTTCGGGAATAACTGTCAGGGCACAGACAGTTAGTCCTCAGTAGGTTAGAGGGACGAAACGTCAAGAAGAAAAAAAGTCACCATTATATGGGAGGAACTGACTGCGTAAGGACGAACTGTTAGTCCCATCACTTGCTCCTTCTCGAAAAAAAAATCAATTTATTATAATTTCTGGCTGACTTAGAGAACTTTGAGGTTGACAAATGCTTTTGACGACATGTATATACGTATACAATCAATGCACAAGAAGTAAATTCAGAGATAAACTACATGTTACGACAAACACACACGCAGTCGAACTCGTCAACATTGGATCAGCAGCCGCGTACGCTAACCACTCTAACACACCCCAGTTCATATTGGCGTGAAAATTACTGGAGCGTATGTTGGACGGTGCGCGTTCTGCCATCTTGCTCAAGCTTTAAAAGATTCCTTATTGGTTTTAAGCCTTCAGTGTTTGGCAAGCAACCGATGGGTGATGACGTTTGTGAAAATGTGAAACGCGTTGAATAGGTATTTCTGCGCTCTTGGTTCGGACGCATTTGTACGCTTTAGAGCGTTTGTATATGTAAATGTTCCCGTATATGTTGCCGTCGCTGTACCATGCTTGCTCGCTTCATACAGTACAGAGCGCGGTCATCGAAGATGTCTGTATATTGAAATAAAAAAATTAAAACATTTAAAAAACGGCCAAGTTTATTCAGCGACTCGTGTCAACTCTGCTCCATACTGCACCCACATTGATTCACCTTCTTTTATTAGTACAAAATCTACACTCAAGGAGAGAAAATAAAAGAAACAATGCTTCAATAGAATAGATGCTCTCCAGCCGATGTCACGAAGTGCAACCACGTCATCGACAGCTGCTCAGAGCGTGTTCGTAGCTGAAAGATATTGACTTTCCTCGCAAGGCGCAATGCTTTCATTCATTGGTTCTCGAAAAAGTAATTGCAGAAGCATTCATTATTGCACACAGAACTGTTCGTGCACTTGCAGTTAAGTTCAATAGCATAAAAATTAGACAAAAACTACTTTTTTACAGAACCCGTCATAATGCAATTGAACAGTTCAAAACGTGTTTTGCATCCCAAGAAGCCCGTTCTCGAGTTTAATGCTTCAAGCTTTCACTGCGATACGATTGTGGGCCCACTTATTTATCAATGAAGCTTGCGCCTCATTTTAGAGATTTAAAATTGAAACATGTCTAGCATGGCTAAAAACGAGTGAAATCGCCGACGTGGACACCGACTGCCTGTGTTAGCGGTGTCGAGCCAAGCTAGACATACAATGTTAATAGCTTACCTTCCTAAAATAGTTGTTTACCTAGTTATAAACACTGAAAGCAAAACAATCTATGAACAGCTGTACTTGCAACCGATAGTGGCTACCACATTTTCATGGCTCATGCACATTTGTATTTCTATAGCAGATGGCACAGCTCCTGCAAGGCTGTGAGGTGCGAGCTCACTAATTATGCGGGTTTTCTCCGTGAAGAATGGAAGCGTAAAATAAACGGTGCTCGTTACATATCACGGTGCTCGTTACGCAGGTAAATATGGCGGAGTGATGACAGTCTTGTTTACACTCACTTTTCAGGTGACATTCCAGTCGGCGCGTAGCATTTCGATAGCGTAGCACTTGATTTCAGTATCAGATCACCTTTCCAACAGTGCAGAGATGATTCAGTGCACAACAAGAGAACGCCATCACAGCCACTTAACGATAACACATCCACAACACACCGCTACACAAACGAGGGTTACCTTGACGGGAACACTATACGTGGTGTCTTGATACAGCTTGAGCACGAGCACCCCCCCCCCCCGCCCTTTTTTTTTTTGAGGATGGGGTCTTCCATATTTGCTCATATTTATGCCATATAAACAATAATAAATTGCTTCCTACGTAGTTACCGTAGTGCTCACGACCATTGACACTAACTCAAACTGTTAACAGCTCTTTTTTTGGGGGGGGGGACTGTTTGCTTACGTGCATGCTGACCATTCCTTCGAGGCCGCCTCTGCGTCGGCAAGTTCCACGGGAGTAAACGTTGCTCTGCATAGTCTAACAGTTCCTCTCTCTGTTTGAACACGGCACTTTCGCCTGGTAATTAATCCCTCCCCGGACTATAGTTGTTGGTTACTTACTTACTCCCATTTCGCTCCCTTTTCGATCCTTTGCGGCTTAGAGTGTAAATTACATAATTGTGCCTAGATTATATTTTAATGTCTGTATTCAGGTTAATTGATTTAAAAGAAAGTACAAGGATAGTGCCCTCGGTGGCCCACTTCTAAATCTTGTTAAAAGTAAAAGTCACTATTAGTTATCCTTTTTGGTATTTTTGTACACGTTCTGTGGAGTTGCATATAAAGTGCTTGCAAATGGCACCAGTTGCGACCAAGGTAGCTTGGCACGCCAAATGTGCTTTGCACATGCCTTGACATAAATTTGATCATTTGCGTAGCCACATGCCTGTACCGCTTTTCTTGTACTTGCTTTAAAGCTGGTGGGCTAGTCTCAAATTTCTACAGTTAAAATCACTGTTGAAATATTTTCAGTAGCTTTACTATCGACAACATATGAAACGCGAACCACGGAGTGCGTGGATCAAGCACTGGCAAATGTATTATGAATGCAATCCAGTCATCACCATTGGGTCACTGACAGGCGCACAGCACTGAGCATTCACTCTACATTCAGATAGTTTCACGTCTTTGCTAGATTTGATTTTCAAATAAGGTGAAAGTAATAAAAGAAGCTCCGCCGTGGTGGTATAGTGACTAAGATACTCGGCTGCTGACCCGCAGGTCGCGGGATCGAATCCCGGCTGCTGCAGCTGCATTTTCGATGGAGGCGGAAACGATGTAGGCCGGTGTTCTCAGATTCGGGAGCATGTTAAAGAACTCCAGGTGGTCGAAATTCGCGGAGTCCTCCACTATGGCGTCTCTCATAATGATATGGTGGCTTTGGGACGTAAAACCCCACATTTCGTCATCATCAAGTAAATCAAACAAAATAAAACAGAAGTGACAGTAGACGTGTAGCATGCGCACGCCGGTGACCATTATCACTATATCAGAATAGAAACACCAGAGAAAATAGCACTGCGCTGCCAAAACTAATACGCATGATTTCCATTCAAGATAACTCGATGGTGCGCACTATAGCTTCGATAATGCTTTATGCATGCGCTCCGCAGTCCGCGTTTCATTTGATGCCGATTGTAAGAGGATGCTCTATTACTGGCTCACAGCTACGTTTCTCCTCTGTACTTTCGATAAGCTCACTATTTGGCCAAATCTATTCGTCACTTTTTCGCTCTTATTGTAAGGGGCATGACGGAAAGACTAACCGCCGTATTCAGAAACACTGCTAGACTCGAATTTCATTCTTCACTTGGCTGAGTTGAGCCCTGCGCCGCTGCTTGACTGAAATGGACGTTGCCCTTCTCAAGAATCGCTGCAGCATATTGCCGATTTGCAGTGACTTGGTCTGCCAGGAGACGGCGCTCCCATCGACTTTTACAAGTCGACGAGAGCCCTTGAGTGAAGAAGCGTTTGTGAATACGGGGGTTAATCACTCGAACAGTCTTCTCTCTGCATCACACCATTTCCGCAATATTGATCGCGTACCACCTTACCTATTTTTCAGTCCTACTGCACGTCTGTTACTGCATGATACTCCTGTTTTTAAAGCTTGGCGACATTGCTCGGAAACGCACGTAGTGAGCGTAACATTGACGCGTGTTTATGTGCACTACAAGACACAATTCTTCTTTGTTTCACAGTGCAGTAGTCACTCATGAACCTCACATGCGCGTGTACAGCTACAGAGTTCATTTTTCGCAGTATTCAGATTGTAATAATGTCTCGTTAAAAAACTACTATCTTCTTTACCTGGCCTATTACATAACCAAGACTGTCTTGAATAAGAAAACATGAAACCATCAAAATTACAAATTTTAAGTATTTCTTGTTTATAGTTGAAAGAACGTGATTATTAAGTAAAGGCTTATCAAGCTGCGTAATGTCACATTTCAGAGCTTAACAAAAATTCCTAGATTCAACAAAAATGATGCCTCATCCCTAAAAATGGTTAAAAATCTCTAGACCTAGGGCTAAATACCTAGGGTTGGCTTCACTGGTGGACACAGTCACGAGCAGCCAAGAGTGCGGGCACGGTGAGTGCGGATCATCAAAAACCGACGCCTTTGGTAGCAGCACGCCATCTAGTGACCATTATTGGAATCACTAGAGAGGCTTTGGGAGTGGTTACCTTGAGCGGAAATCCGAGAACACTGGCAACACTAGTCTGTACGCCGGTGGCTGCCGGACAGGGCGGGAGCATTGGTAGCAAGCTTGTAATAAAGAAATTAGAAACTATGGCCTGATTTGTAAGGTCTGTTGTTTATTATGTGCGGACTTGTTACATATTGCATTCGTGCTCAACGCGCACAAGTACACGCGCGAATACTGACATTCACAAACGCACACACGCACATGCAATCGCACACATATACGCGAGATACACGCACCTACGAACGTACATGATGTTTCGCACTTACGAAAAGTCTCGAAGCGCGTGGCGTCGCGATGCGACCTGCACTGCAATCACGCGCCATCAGCTGCTTGCGCGTGCGCAAATGATTCAGAAGTGTGGTTTTTAACCGCGTCATCTGCTACGACGGCTCTTGCGTGCCGCATTGGTGGCCGATAATCTGCGTTAAACATTGTTCGACGCCAACCCCTAAGCCTTTATTTGTGATAATAGGGTGATACTTAAACCGAATTAGGCAGCATACCTGTTTGCTTTCTCGAAATGCCGTGGTGATGCGTGTGTTCACTAATATTTGTTCACTGTGTGCGCACCGCAGTGTACTTGGACAAGTAAGACGAGACGGTTAGCACGCGATGTGTGGTGACTATTTCACTTGAATAAAAAGCTTTCAACAGTAAGAGTTGTACTTCTACGCAGGCTTACCATGATAAAATAAATGGAAAAAAAGTCAGGAATGTTCTAGCTGAGAACAAAGCGATCATGTGTCTCTTCACGACGATGTTTCATTGCCACAAGACTTCCTAGGCGGCTCCAAAATGTAGTGCAGTTTTTACAACAGAGTTCAATATAGTTAAGTCGCTCTTTCTCTGGTACACGGGACATCCTAAACCAAGCAAACGACACAGTACTGCTTTTTTCAGAGAAAAAAAGGTGAAAAAACGTAAGGCAGACGAGCCCCCTACTTTATACAGCTCAATCCGGGTCTTGTGATGCCACGCCCCCATCGTCAACGAAGGGGACATGCTGCGGTGGAACACATGACTGACACCAAGCGTTTACTACCGTCTAGAATGAGCGTTATTATCTGAACCGCTGGGGACAAGCTTTTGGAAGCGTCAGGAGTGCATTTCGGCGTCGGGAGCGAGTCCTTTCTGTTGTGATCAAATAGCGTTAACAATAAGCCCGTTTAGGTGATTGTTCTACCGAAAAATATTTCCTTGAATTTAGTCCTAATATTGGTTGATTCATTTGTGGGGTTTAACGTCCCAAAACCACCATATCATTATGAGAGACACCGTAGTGGAGGGCTCCGGAAGTTTTGACCACCTGTGGTTCTTTAACGTGCACTCAAATCTGAGTACACGGGCCTACAACATTTCCGCCTCCATCGGAAATGCGTTAGTCCTAATATTATTGTTGCATTAAACCCGCTTAGCTACTCAGCAATCACCACTGAGTACTTTGTTTTATTTGAATTCAGAGACGATGCACGGTGCATGCATGCTCATTATTGTGTCTTCCTGATTCAAGCTTACTGCGGCGCGCAAACTGAAGAAACAGTCGTGAACGCACACATTGCCACAATTTTTCGATAGAGAAACTAGGTATGCCCTCTAATAGTTTTTATAGTGCCCCATTATTACAAATAAATGCTGAGAGGTTGGCATAGGACAACGTTTAGTGCAGACAAGCGTTGAAAGTTGGGCAAGCGAGTACGGGAACGTCTGACCATCTGGGGTGTTATGCAGAATGATCTGAGGTTTTCGGGCAGATGATTTTGCTCCGATTTTGTTTTGTGGCGGCCATGGCCTGAAGACAGTGCAGAGATAATGATGGCATTGTTGATAAAACTGGCTACAAGAATGCGCGTGGCATTGAAAACACATCGGGGACATTTGCGGTGGTTATGAAAGAAAGACCGCGTGCGAACAAGCGCCGCCACTCACTCAACACTTTGACAGTGCAGCGACGACAGCGTGATGGTCGCAATATCTTTTTGACAACACAACATGCGCCTCCCACAGGTGTGTTAGGGCGTTTGTCGTCTTTCAAACAGGTTCTTTTGTTCCACCTGCCGCATGGAAACTTCCACCCTCGAAGGCAGCAAGTGTGCACCCGCAGCTCTCTCATGTTGCTCGCTTCGCTTCTACCAAATATTGCAGATAATTATAAGGCCAGGTGTCCATCAGGGGTGCTCGCATCATGGCGGCCACGGGCCTGTGATTGCATACGTGGTTAGGGTGGCGAAATTCAATGCGAGACACCGTAGCCACGTGATGATATCACTTTTACTTCTGCGTGCGTGTGAATAGTATGCGTGATAAAGCTGATAGACTGACCGTGCCACTCGACGTGAGTATATACTGCTGCTCGGCAAGATCAATCATGATGGGCGCACCCGATCTTCGCCGCTGGCGTTTGTCAATCAATATGATTGACGTATGAGTTCGTATACAGACTTGCTGATTCTGAAAAGCCCCACTTACACTCACGACAGTCATGGTGCCGGTGGGACTTTCTAGCATTTGATGCGGTGAGCGCCGAGCGGTTGCTTCTTTGAGTATAAAATAATTTGGTGAACATGCACCACTTGTGCAAGCAAGAGCCATAAAGGAGCTTAGTATAACATAACTTCTTGCAGCTTCGTTGGTCGTCTTCGAAATGAAGACCACATCAGCTTTGTTTTAATTTGGATTATGTTAAACGACTAACACTTAACGACTATCACACTGAGCTGTTTTGTCTTCGTTGATAAGGTTTCCTTTAGGGAGCAATTATCTCTGGCGCAGTTAGCAACGCCATGGTCAGTATATGAGGTAGTAAACGTAATCCTTATGAGCCCAATACTAATTGTCATCACATAAGTAAAAGCTAATTAGCATGGTTACACTTAGCTTGTTCATGATTAACGTAGCGGTAATTAGCAAAGTTTAGTTAGCTCATCAAGTAATATGTTTTAGGTAGCCCGGTCCTAAGTTTATCTGGCTTCATTAGCATGGCCTTCTTAACACTGTAATGCCCACGAACAGTTATGCCTTCAGACAAAATGCGAGAAAATTCTGACTGTTTTTACTCCTCTTGTACAGTTCTTTTTAAGAAAAATATGAATGAAATTTGGTTTCAGGAATAACTTGATTAGTACTAATTGGAAATAGTTATTTACCATATCATGTGCAAGTAACTGTACCTTCTTCATGCCATGTTCAATCTGCAATAGCTGCTTATTGCAATAGCTGCTTATGCTTTTAGTACACAGTAAAAAGTTTTACACCCAGAAGGCTGTAAATGAGCTTGTCCCATGGACGACACCCTAAGGGTGTTAATTCAGCACCTTCCAAATAGGGTGCTTTTCCATGCACCCTTAGAATAGGGTGTACATGTAAACAAACTGTAGGGTGTTACAAAAACACCATTAAGGAAGGCTGCCTTCGATGTCCTTCACTTTTTTAGCACCCTCTAAGGTGGGTGCGAGAAGGGTGCACAAGGGCGTTGAGTGCCCATGGCAGGGGTGCCAGTATTCTTTTAGACTGCACTAATAGATATCAGCATGCACTGATTACACACTACTTGAAGAAAGTAGTCCTGATTATCGGTGGTGCGCCACCTGTCGAGCTCCATTCATTGCGTGTGGGCAAAAACATAAACACGTACAATCGTGTATGAACTTCTGTTGGATCTATATATACTTCACAGTATATGCATAATGCGCGTTACAGAAAACTAAGCCTTGCTGCCCTTGCATAGTGCATTTATTTAATGGGCAAATAAAACTTATAAACTTTTCTTCTGCCACACAACTTTTTCACCAGATGTGTAACATGTTCACATATACGTACACTACACACGCAACACCTCAAATGTTTTATATTTTTTCAGTTCACTTTATTGACAATTCTTTGAAACATACAATTACACTGGTTTCAGTTTAGTATACTTCTTCAAGTACATAGAGACTACAAATGAAATACACGCTAATATATCCCTATAATTCTTTCGAGTATCTACAATCCCAGTGGTTTCCAGTTTAATACTCCTTCATTTACACAATCGGTTAATAGGAATGAAATACAGGCAAATATATACTTGTAATTCTTTCAAATATATACAATCACCAGGATTTCACTATATACGCCTTCACGTAAACAATCGTTCCCAAGAAGTGATGCACAAAAAAATATATACGGAGAGTGTTTTCAAATGTATACAATCACAGTGGTTTGAGCATTGTATTCCTGGATGTATAACAATTGGTTATGAGAAATGATGTGCATGCAAACATATATGGGTTTTCGCTTATATAACTTTAGCGAATACTTAAAAAACCAATACAATGATCAGAAACAGAATAAGCTAAAAACGAACACAAAACTTAGTCAGGACACACAAAAATCAAAAGAGGTAATGCATAATTATGGCTAATGACACAGCTGGGTCATTTTATGCCAAATGTCCCAGCCATTTTGGCAACCATCCCAAATGTATTCGAAAAACTCGTGCTGCATTGAAAATAGTGAACTTCTGGAATATTTAGGAGAGAGAAAATATTTGGTCACGTGGCTGCCTTCTGAACTTCCTGGAATGCCGTCTAGATGATGTATGGGAAAAACATTTTTGAAACCATCGCTCCTTCTTTCTATACGAAACTCGGTCTACGTGTTACGTAACAAGAGTTTAATTTGGGCGAGTTGGTTCATCGTGGTTGTGCGCTAGTCATAGCGAGACAACTTCAGGAAGAGACAGAAAGGACAGGAAAGAGCACCGACTGTCAACTGAATTTAATGAATGTGCTACGAGCGCTTTTATACGGAGTACACGAACAGTGCTCATTCGCGACGACGCGTGTGAACACTACAAAATAATCTTTTCTGAGAAAAGAATACTCCCTCTCGGAAAGGATAAGTGAACGTGTAGTGATGCACGGATCATTGGTTTACCTGATAAAAAATACTTCTACAAACGTTAAATTGGCATTAAGTGAGCCTATTCTCGTAACGAATGGTGCAAGATTGACTATTCCTGTTGCAGTTTAGTACACACTTTTGAAAGCTTGCAAGGGGTGAAAAACAAGACGCTAATATCATATCTGCTGGCTATTTTTTTAATTGTGAGACACGTGATGTGGTATAACATGCAAAGGTTTTGGTCATTGTTTTCTGTTGGCTCTGTCTTCTTTAACTTTACTTTCTGCAGGAGGGTTTCGCAAACGGGTGTGATGATTCTGTTTGATATCCAGCATCTTTTAGTCCTTTAATCTGGTTTTTAAGCTTGACCTCACCCTTGTGCTAACATGACTTCTGAAGGGTGGCCTGAATACATGTGGTATCAATTACTCTCTTTACTAAATTTGAATGCCCACTATCAAAAGGCAGAACATTATTAGCACTCCTGGGCTGATAGCACCAGCCAATACCCCAACAGCATCATCACACTCGTTTGCGAAACCCTCCGGCAGAAAGTAAAGTTAAAGTAAACAGGACCAAAAGAAAAACAGAATGACCAATGACCTTTGCATGTTACACGGTACTACGTACATAGGGTGTCTCACAATTTTAGGAAAAGAGCCAGCACATATGACATTGTTGTTGTCCACCCTTTGCAAGCTTTCAAAAGTGCATGTACTTACAGCAACAGGAATAGTCAATCTTGTACCACTCGTCACTAGAATAGGTTTACTGAATGCCATCTAATGTGTATGAGATACCGCTAACATGTGGAAAAGTAAACATAGGACAAACTGGGCAACGCTTCAATGATCGAGCAAGACAGCATGCTTTAAATGTTAAGAAGGGCTATAGTAGTCTCATGACCGGACACCGTAAAGAATGTAAGTGCAGTCCTAGGTTTCATAAAACACGGTTGTTGAAAAAAAAAGCAAGCAGAAAAAATGAGAGATTTTAGGACTCTTTATCAGGAAGGCCAAAGAGCAATGCATAAGTACACCTTCGCTTATCTTTACCGAAAAAGAGTATTCTTTTCTCGGTTGAAAGTATTTTGTCATGGTCACACATGTGTTGTAGAGGTTGAGCCCTGTTCTTGTGCTTAGTATAAAAACGCTCGTAGCACCTTCAATAAAATTCAGTTGACAGCGCTCTTTCCTGTCCTTTTCACGATAATATTTTTATTATAGAAAGAATTTCACTTTCTTACAACTTTGGTATAATAATGAGTTTTCATTGTATCACAACATGGAGCAAATTGCATCTCAATACGGGCAAAAATCACGATTTTTTTAAATTCGTGATATTTTCTCGTATATTTCAGCAGCTTGAGAGGTCTAAAGATATTTTTTCCTCAAAATATACTTTGTGGAGTAAGTATTCACTGCTCAGATATTCATACAAAGTGCAATATTGCAATAAAAAATGCAAACATAACACATTTTGACTTTATTCTTGAAAGAGAATGTGGCAAAAAAATTGCACTAATATTATTGAGCTTCAAATACCTTACAGAAGCACAATTACCTAACAGGTAGACCGAATTCAATTTAGAAAAAAATAAGCGGTAGTTTTAAAACGAAATTTTCCACAAACAGCACACAGACGGCATTATGCCAGGAAGTTATAATCCAGCCACATAAACAAAACTTTTTTCTCGCTGAAATATTCTAGCAGTTCACTGTTTTCAGCGCAGTAAGTCAGCACATTTTTTGAAATACATTTCAGATGGTCGCCAAAGTGGCTGAGACGTTTGGCATGGAATGGTCCAGGTATATTTAAGCAAAATAACTTACACAAATAACAATATTTGTTCATCTACCATGACCACACTAGAAAAAGTTGTTCAGGCATTGTGACACTAAAACTTTCAGCGTCGTACTGCCTGAACAACTTCTTTGATAAACTCCAAACTCACGCCGAGAAAAAGCCGCTCAATCACGGTGGTTGTTAAAGGCCTTGCGGCCGTAGACAATGTTGAAAATTAAAAAAAATCAACTCATCAGTGCTGTCACTCCTTCCTTCTTCGTCATTACTGACACGGAAGATTTTTCGGTCATCCATGTGGAGGTTCAGGAACTAGGCTTGCTTTAGGCTGGGGCCGGGGTAGACTACGCAGGACGTCAGCGGCACCCTTTCGTCCTGTAATAAGAGCAAATATGATTTCTCATAAAATGATGTTCGTGCTGTTCTGGCAGACCCATATATGAAGAATGTGTAGTGCGTATCCTTTGAAATGGCGTGTAATTGACATTACACAGAACTCGAAGCATACAACCCATACGTTCCAATAATTTCGTATGATAAAGATGAGATAGTTTTCCAGCATACAGCAAATTCCCGAATTGTGGTGAAGTGTAAGACTACAGATAAAAATGGCACTTACGAAACCTGAACTCACCTAAGAATCAAATTCCTCATAGGGTAGTGAGACAGTGTGAAAAACAATTCTCAAAGTACAACGTTCAGAACATGCAGCATTAATCAAAACGCACAAGAAACTTACCTCTTCATGTACAAACAGTGAAGGCATCTCTGCTTTCTCTTTTACATGAGAACAAATGATCTTGGGCGTGGCACTAGCGAAGAGGTCTGCAAAAAAAGTAAAAGATTTACTGACTTTAATCACGCCTTTAACAATTTGAGGAATTGTGACAATTCAGCAATCAGTGCAATTCTGACTGCCTCTATAAGGACATCAAAAATGAACAATTTTTTCGTTCTTTCTACCCTCACAAGAAGCTCAGTTCATGGCTTCTAATCCAAATTTGACGCTGTGCTCCCTATTTGCCTGCTTTCTAGACGTAGGGCTGCGAACATGTATTTTGTGCACCTAATCTAGCACAGAAATTCGTCATCTATAATTCAATCATCTTAATTCGTTGTAATTTGATAAAAGATGTGATAGCTCGTCCAGTTTTTAAAGAGTTGCGGCCCTGCAATAGGCACTGCCTAGCACGTATGAAATTATTTCTTTTTTAAAAAAATTCTTCAAAGCTTGCTTTCAGAAAAAGCGTCTGGCATATTTCGACAACCAAGCCCATCCTATGATGGCAGCAAGGGCACGCTATTAGCGATTATTGACCACGGTATTTACAAACGTAACCCGTGCCTAAATACTCAGTTAAACACAATCAAGCAAGTAGGAACACTCGAACGACACCAACGCGTGCGGACGCCGTCTACGTTGCATCAGCCGTGGCTTATGCTATAGCTACCGCACATAGCTCTCACATTCACGTATACTCTCTCGATTCTGTTATAACGCCGAACGTTATCGCAGATGAAAGCAAAGCACGAAAACAGCAAACAGAAACGAGGGAAAACAACGCACGGCGATGGCCACAACAACGTGCCTTTGGAAGTCTGCTAGATCTTTCCCTGTTGTTGGTGACACGTGTCCTAAATATTTTAAAAGACCGACGCGCACGTACTGGGAGCATCGCGGCATATGAGCACCTCGAACAATACCGTGTTTAAGCAAAAAAAAGCCATTTTGTACAGTGCGCCTCTGTACATAAATTTTTCTTTTTCTTTCTTTTTTACGCTTACACCAACAGAAGCACGTTGCACATTTGAGAATAGAAATGTTATTACCATGTAGCCTAAAGCGCATCTTGAAAAAATATCAATCACTTTGAGCAGCGTAGAGACAATGTGCGATCAACAACTATTCGCGCCCTTGTTAAGTGATCACATCACTCACTGTATGAGTGATGCAGGCACTTACACAACATCGCGCATAGCAGTGTGAAATCGTTATGTCACACGTTTAATCGGGCCTCTGCAACAGGCCCGCGAACGCATGCTGTTGTAAATGGCTGGCAGCCTACTTCGGCAGAGCTGCTGCAGGCGCCCAGATAGCGCTGTATGGTTACTACCTACGAAAACAGTACACTCACCGTTAACAGGCCCACGTTGTCCGCGTTCGCCGATCCATGAATATGCCTTAATATGAGCGTCACTTCGAACACGGTGTCATGCGTGACCACCATTGAAGATTCGCCTGTTCGCTAGAACTCACACAGCGACCAAGACCCCAGACCAACGCAAAGCATTTGAAAGACGGATGAGACAGAGAGGGCGACGTTGAGAGAGAGAGGGAGGAGGCACTGGCGGCTGCACCGCAGCTGTCGATGCAGGTGTTCTGTCACGCAACTATTCGCTTATCTACACCGCATTTGCGGGGGCAAGGCTGGCCCGGGTGAGCGGGGTGAGCGGCAAACCCACCAAGACGGCGCCGAAAGGCAAACGCTATGGCGCATACGGCGGGCGGTGGTTCGGTTCGACGCGGAAGGCAATCGAATTGCGCTTCAAGAATGACTCCTTGTAAATGGCAACACTCCTTCCACCCAGCCGCACAGCGGCGCAGGTTATTTACCAGCCTCGGGTTCTTTGAGTATTTTGGCGGAATGCGACTGCTGTGGGCGAAAAATAGTGAACCAAAACTTGTGGAAAACAAAGTGCACCTTGCAATGGCCAGAAACAATAATTATTTTGTTCTCGGTGGAATTTGCGGGAGAGCATCGCTACACCTTTTTCCAGAGGTATTTCTTTTCGCATTTTCCGTGTCTGGCAACTTCGCGTATGGTGCCGCAAACACTGAATGCGTAGTTGAAGCTGGAACAAATTATTCCACAGTCGCGGATATTTAGAAGGCTTGTCACGCACGACGAAACGTGCCTAGGTTGTTATAACAAACTTTTTGCTGACCAAATAATCGGCACATAATTCCATATGATTGCCCAATGAGCTAGCTAAGCACCTGTAGCAAAGGCAGGGCACGTTCCTGTTAAACGTTAATATAAACGATGTTTGTGCATAAGTGCAGTGACAGCTTTCCGTGTGAATTGGTCATAATCCACGTTTTCGAGCGTAGAAGCGCCTCAGTGGACCTAATAGCTACCACAGCAAGTTCGTAAGCAACTATGAGGTACGAAAATGTGCAGCCGTTTTCCATGTACTAAATAGTCCGTGTACATTGCGTTGACCGCCGCCATTCCTTAAGCCACCTCCCATATAGACTCCCAGTCTGAACAGGTGTGGGACCTTAAACACTAAGAAGCAGTGCCCCCCCCCCCCGCACACACACACACGCGCGAAATTCGAGGGCACACGGGCTGATACAAACGCATACTTATTCACAGGCACACACAAATACACGTATACGCACATACGGCCACACACACACACGACCGTAAACGCACGCATGCATGGGCGTACACATGTGCACAGGCACGCTTACCACAAGCACGGACTCGCACATACACGCGCACGCACACATGCATGGGTGTACACACAATCGCGCTTACACACGAACACATGCGCCGGCTCACGCACACACACCCATACTCGGGCGAACATTATGTTCCTGTATATAATCCATAGCAAACATGTAGCTTATAACCAACGCTAAGGAAAGCTTTCGTAACACGGATTGCAGTTAATTGCCATTATAGATGAAACACGATTTGCTTCTGCTGGCATTCTGCTGTATTCGGAGAGCGCCTTCACACATTCTAAGTCAATTAGGCCGTCATTTAACGCAAGGTCCACATATTCGTGCAGTAGCTACGCTGCTCGGCCGCCAATCCGAAGGTAACTGGTTCTATGCCGGCCTTGGCAGTCGAATTAAGACGGAGGCGAAAAGGTAGAAGCCTGTGCATTGTGCGATATTAGCACTCATTAAAGAACACCAAATGGTCAAAATCTCTGAAGCTTTCCACTACGACGACCCTCATAATCATATCGAGGTTTTTGAGACGTAAAATCCCAAATATTATAATTATGTGTTGTTCTTACGCTGCATATTCCACCTGATGAATCGTCACCTACACCCTTCTCAGGCACAAAAGCACCCTTAGAGCCTGTTTTAGGGTGCTATCAAGGCAAGCACCTAAACAAAGGGGTGCTTTTTTTCAGTCGACCACTTATGGGTGTTAAAGGGTGTTGCAAATGGTGCTTTCTCGTAAAAGCACTTTTTACACACTTTTGGGTGTAAATTTTTTTTCAGTGATAGCGTTATTAAGGTTTCATATTCATTGTATCAAATATGATATAGTGGGAATTACAGGGTTAAGATGTGGCGTAGTTACCGCAACCCAGGTGCGTAGCCAAAATTTTTTTCGGTGGGGGCCACCTCCTTGATTTAGGGAGGGCTACCTCCTAAAATGGTCATTTTTCGCTCTCTATGCGAAGGCGAAAAAAATTGGGAGGGGGGTGCTGGTATCGTATCCCCTGGCTACGTTCTTGCCTAAGCGTTATCATGACTTGGCGTAATTACCTTAGTCATAGCATGTCCCTGTTTATCTAGCAAGTATACCGTCCAGCGAACCACTAATTAGCCGGCCGCACGTACTCGTGCGCTCGCGGACGATGACAGCAAAAAAAAAAAAGAGGCGCTCCGGCCTAGCAGCACGCTACAATGTATAGGCTGACCATGATGATTAACACGTGGCCTCGGGTTTAGCTGTGGTCGTGATGTTGTAAGACGCTCGGCCGGAACTACTTTTGGAGGCCACCGTGCTGATCATTTTAAAACAGACTTGAGCAGGCAATAAAAGCTTTAAAATAAATTTTATCACCTGAGCCTCTAAAAATATCATCACTAAAAGTTTTCGACACTTTTATGGTATGGGTACACTTCTGCTTTCAGTAGAAGGACAAAAAATGAAAGAAGAAGCTTCTGGTCTGATAAGACGCCCCCATATAAGTCGGCCATCCTTGACACGATGACCGGTTTCATCGTAACCAATGAAACGCAGCCCGCTGAGGAATGAATTTGACTTTTTCCTGCTGTTGGCTACTTCAAAAGGGGCTGTGACTCGAACTTGGAAAGATTTCAAATTTCGCGGAAACTGGACAAAACATGGCAGATATTGCATAGCACCCCTGAACATCTGAAAACTGCGCAGCAAGACGGGACGCGAAGCGAGAAAGCATGCTCGAGTTAGTCATTCCATGTTTCTTCGTATTCTATCTCGCGACGTACACTTTTCTCAAAACGATTAGTGCAAAGTATCGGCCCCAGTTTACGTATTAACAATGGTATGCGTGCGCTGGCAGGCAATGTGGCACGCGCCCTGCCATAGCAAATGAGGTGGTTCAATTCGGCACACTTGAAGCGCCTGCGCACGCACAGGCTGCTGCCGGCGCGCGATTGCAGTGCTAGTTGCATTCGGGGCAGGCGCACCGAGATTTCCACTTAGTATGAAACAACCTGTACATACGCACACGTCACAAACGCCTACACACATGGGGGTGATTAAGGGTTCATGGCAAGCGTGAGTAACTAACGCGCGAAATGTACTTTTGCACACTTTTCGTGATGTAAGCGTCACCTTACTAGAAGGTATGGTGTGTTGCAACCATTCAGCATTGCGGATGTCCAGGATATGCAAAAGATGGGTTGACAAGAGAGGAGGTTTTCGGCTCGACGAGGGAGAGGCTGCGTTGATAAAAGAGCTCCGCTACTTTTCTAAATCTATGGGATTTCCTTTCCAAAACTCCATAGCTCTGTTTCTTGGGCGGCAAATAAAACCAAAGAGTGTTCGACCTCAAGATACTTGGTCACTGTGTGGTCAGTGCCAACGACCCCGCCATGGTGGTCTAGTGGCAAAGGTACTCGCCTGCTGACCCGCAGGTCGCGGGATCGAGTCCCGACTGCGGCGGCTGCAGTTTCGATGCAGGTGGAAATGCTGTAGGCCCGTGTGCTCAGATTTGAGTGGACGCTAAAGAACCCCAGGTGGTAAAAATTTCCGGAGCACACCACTACGGTCTCTCTCATTACTGTTAGGTGCTTTTGGGACGTTAAACCCCACATATCATTCATCAGTCGGAGGCAACAAGCTAGCTCAGGCCTCCACCCGAGCTCTTTTACCCCGCTACTCTAATTTCAGTGCAGGGACACTAGCCCGTCCAGAACAGACGGCGCCCCTGACCACATACACTGAAGTATTGCAAAAGCAAAAGCTTACTTGGAGGATATATCTTCCCCGCATCTTCAACTCAGTAAATTCACCCAAGTAGCTTGGCGCCACTTACAAACGTTATCCTATCCCAACCCACACTTACTCTCCAAAATCGACCTTGACAAGTACTGCTCCCCCATTTGTAAGCTATTCAACTCTATTATAGCTACACCCTACCACGTTGCACGGGAGTGACAGAGCGACACTTCTAAAACACAGGTCTCTAAGGATTTCAGTAGAGATGGGTGAGAGGCGGCCCTGACCATCCCAGACCGGGGCGTCAAAAATGCCCTGGTTACCTTCGCAAGGACCGGGGTGCAAGCCAATGGCGTCCGATAATAGGGACTTCACTCATTCCTCAATACATTTATTAAAGTTTTTCATCATCATCATCAAGAAAATGAAATAAAGACGGCTTTTGGCAGCGGCGCGTGAAGCCATGGCTCGCGTTTCATGCTGACGTCGATTCTGTTCACAATGTAAAATATATACCGTAAATAGAGTTCAGCCATCTCGTTGCCAAATACTTGAAACTAGCAATGCCAACGCTGCGCGGGCACACGCAGCATGGCCCTCGTTTCACATAACTTCATGTGTTTCACCAAACGTCGCTTTCGTTTGTATTAATTCATTAGTAACCTAGAAAAATAATGAAGCATGTTGTACCGTAGACTGTTATATTTATGCACCGTAGACTGTTATAATTGCCTAAGGCAGTGCGTTGCGGAGCAAAGGTTTGCCGGTTGGAATCCACGGCAAAGCGCTTCGGCAATGTTTTATTGTGGATCACCTTTTTTTGTGGGTTTTATACATACTGCTATGATATGAACCGGGCTGTGGTATGCGCTAGGTGTGTGAAAGAGGAAGGCGGGGTTGTCCTGTGTGGCCTGAGGAGTAAATTGTTACTTTTGATAGCCCAAATGTCATGCTTGCCTTGTAAATAAACGCAGTTATTTTTTATTCAACCGTAACAGTTTTGCGGTGAAGGTGCGAAATAAGCAACAAAACAACACGATTCTTGAAGTGCCAGATCTACAACAAAGCCACTGCCTTGCTGGATGGTCCTCGTTACCACTGGACGCTGAGATGTCTCACGGCTAAAAAAAGAACCCGTATCCCCGCACGTGCAGACCTTCAACCAGGCCCAGCAGCTCCGCTATTTCCAGGTTCATGCGCGGCTGGTCTCTGGTTGCGTCAGGGTCTGATAGTGGCTCGCACATTCGGTGGCAGATCTGGTGAGGATGTGGTCGCCTGGCTCACACACTACAAACGGGTGAGCAGATACTACCAGTGGGACGCGACACCCAGCTGACCAATGTAGTAATATTCTATATCAGAGGAGGACAAAGTTGACCACCTGTTAAAGGGCATTGGCGAGGACGTATGTGTATCAGTTCCTCATCAGGAAATATAACTTTGGAACGGTAACCAGCGTCATGAGTCAAACCACTGTCGCTCATTCGGGATCCTAGAGAGGCGACGTTTCGCTGCCAAGTTCGGTCACCTACCAAATGTAACCCCCGTGGCATGTGTTGGCCAATACACGCCTCTTGCTTTCCCGTCGACAATACGTGAGATCGTTCGTGAAGAGCTCACTAGACACGCTCACCTGACGCCGTACAATGCTTTCACCCACGCCACCTCCCACTCGTAATAGCATGTCGATTGCCGCAGCTGGCGTCGATGACTACGACTTAAGGCCATTCTAACCACCGAGGCCACAGCGGAATAACTACCCGCTGCCGAGGTACGAAGACCGTTTCAGTTACCCCCTCCAGCCAGCCAACGCCTATCATGACCTGAACGAAGATGTATCTGTGCAACCACTACGTCAGTGCAATGCCTTCCAGGAATACAGGGCATTCCGCCAAGCACCTGTTCGCTACCATTGAAGTATCGCTGGACATATAGCTCGGTTCTGTCGTCGACAAAGAGAGCCAACATCACGATACGATTCCCCATCAGCGTTTCCGCCAGTGGGCACTGGTGACAACAACGGTCATTGGCCCGCCTAATCCAGAAATATCTCACGGCGAGAGAATCGCCGTGGTAGTTTTCCCGCTTCCAACCGTAGTTTCACGTCTCCGTCTGGTTGACTACACAACTCGGCTTCAGCGGGATGACGGCTACCATCATCGCTGCCGCCGAGAAACTAGCCAGTGCGACCAATGGAGGTGAGGTCGCAGAAACAAGATCGGCCTCAGATGCCTCCGCCAGCTATAATGTCACTTGTTAATAGGTGGTTTTCTTACGAGTGCTTTGGTGGACACTGTCATTATATTAGTTATGAGTATTTCTTTCAAAAATCGCATTGGCTGCAAACTTATGTTTTTTGGGGGCGAATCAACAAGGTGTCATGCCGTTGGTGGGGAAGTATTTCATCCTCTCAGAGTTTGTGCATGCCAACGTCTTATTGGAAAGAAAGGTGTTCCCGACAGAGTTTCTTGTGCTGCAGCCTTGTACCTGCGATGTTATTCTCAGTCTTGAATTTCTTCAAGGGTTTGGCCCTTTTATCAACCGTGGAACTGGTGAACTTTCTGTCAGCAGAGAAATTGTTCCTGCCCTCGCCGATGACTCGCAGCAGGCCGCGGAGGACGCACTGATTGTAAACTGACAGTACCACCGTGGTTAATGAGGTCAGTTGCGGTATTTGCCCCTGTATCTGCCACATCTTTTGACGGCGTCGTCGAACCTGCCGTCGTTCATTGTGCTGAAATAGGCATCATCATCATCATCAGCCTGACTACGTCCACTGCAGGACAAAGGCCTCTCCCATGTTCCGCCAGTTAACCCGGTCCTGTGCTTGCTGCTGCCAATTTATACCAGCAAACTTCTTAATCTCATCTGCCCACCTAACCTTCTGTCTCCCCCTAACCCGCTTCCCTTCTCTGGGAATCCAGTCAGTTACCCTTAATGACCAGCGGTTATCCTGTCTACGTGCTACATGCCCTGCCCATGTCCATTTCTTCTTCTTGATTTCAGCTATGATATCCTTAACCCCCGTTTGTTCCCTAATCCACTCTGCTCTCTTCTTGTCTCTTAAGGTTACACCTACCATTTTTCTTTCCATTGCTCGCTGCGTCGTCCTTAATTTAAGCTGAACCCTCTTTGTAAGTCTCCAGGTTTCTGCTCCGTAGCTAAGTACCGGCAAGATACAGCTGTTATATACCTTCCTCTTGAGGGATAGTGGCAATCTACCTGTCATAATTTGAGAGTGCTTGCCGAATGTGCTCCACCCCATTCTTATTCTTCTAGTTACTTCGATCTCGTGGTTCGGCTCGGCGGTTATTACCTGCCCTAAGTAGACAGTCTTTTACAACTTCAAGTGCACTATTACCTATCTCGAAGCGCTGCTCCTTGCCGAGGTTGTTGTACATTACTTTCGTTTTCTGCAGATTCATTTTAAGACCCGCCTTTCTGCTCTCCTTGTCTAACTCCGTAATCATGAGTTGCAATTCGTCCCTTGAGTTACTCAGCAATTCAATGTCATCGGCGAAGCGCAGGTTACTAAGGTACTCTCCATTAACTCTTATCCTTAACTGTTCCCTTTCTAGGCTTCTGAAAACCTCCTGTAAGCACGCGGTAAATAGCATTGGGGAAATTGTGTCCCCCTGCCTTACACCCTTCTTGATTGGTATTCTGTTGCTTTCTTTATGAAAAAAGGCATACTCGTGCCTCATTGTCTAGTACCAACTGATGAAGGAGCAAGCCTTCTGTTGGAACCGAACTCTTTGTCAATGCCAATTGTGCTCTCTCGAGAAATAAAGCTCGGCGTCTTCGATATTCCACTGAAGATTCTATTGCGGTCATCAACAACAATCAAAGCGAAAAAAGTATAATCTCTCACGAGTGCAGTTGCTCGTACGAGTCGCAGATAGTTCACAGATCATTTTTCGTTTAAGCAAATCCGAGAACAACGCATGGAAGGTAACCGCGAAACAGCGTTCTCGTGCCGAGAAGAAACGAAGTCGAGCAGGTCAGGCACGACCAGACGATGACATTTTGCTTCCGTGATGGAATTAACTACATACGTGATTGCCATGCACTAACAACATAGACGTGCGCAGAAAGGTTAAAGCAAGCGGAATATAACCTGCCTAAGTTAAGTAAACCAGGCAGTTAGAGTGCTTCATATTCGTAAATGCCAGCCTGTGCTGTCTGATAAAGTTGGCTCGTTATTTCATGTCGTTCTTGTTTTCTAACTCTCGTGGTAGTTTTCCGGCATGCATAAGTATTCTTGTTTGGCAGTAAATTAATGTTAAGGACACATGTACGGATTCCATGCCTAGCTTACGTACACTAGTTGGATAAGTAATTTTAGAGCAGAAAAAGCTTTTCTTTTCACATTCATGGCCTGCATTTCGGACATACCGCTGACTGGTCAAGCGAGAGTAACGCGCAGATTGAGCTGAATCTGTAGAACCAAGTTTCCATGAAAAAAATATTCTGCGAAGCTCAATGGCACCAGTTGATTTCCCAGTGACGACATCTGCATTGCAAAGGGGGCGAAATACCAGATTACTCGCACACAAAGTGCCTCTATTATTGAAGTTTTTTGCATATAAACCTCTAGTAATCATAACTATTTGAGGTTACGTCACTCGGATGCTCAGCCGAATTATTCTTCAGGAGACCTCATTAATAGGATAGTTAGTTTTTGTACATGAGATAACTGCTATAAGAGCATATGAAAACGTAGAAAACAGTCATGAACATCACAACAAGGGTGGCTCTTTGATCTGGCTTATTCGCAAACCCACGACTAAATAGATGAGAAAGATAAGTGTGGAATGCTATTAGTACCTAGTTGACCAATACGCTTTCAAAAAATATATACTCTGAATTTCGTGGGTGCATCGACGTGTCACTAATGCTTGCGTCATCAAAATGTTTTTATTTTAGCTCCCAGTTCTACAGAAAACGTTTGATGTTAATAAAATAAGGTGAATTTGAGCACTTCTCTGCGCACTGGAAGGTCTGCAGAACTGGCGTTTCGGGAGGTAAGCATCCTGGCCGAATAAAATTATCAGGTGGCTCGGTAATCAATTTTACATTAAACAACTGAACAGCGCGTGCATTAGCACCCGTATATACCGCTACAAAGTTGATTAATTTCTTTGAAAGCATAGTTGGCCCATTATGTTACAGCTAATGTCATTTGGCGCGTGCAGTCTTCTCTTTCTTGAGTCTCAGCATCGCACATGAAATAAATTATTTGGAAGGGCTACCCTTCTTGTCGGGTTCATATTCATAATCTGCGTTTTAGTCTTATTTTAGAGGCAATCATTTCATATAATGCGGACTTGATCCCAACCCCCGCGGTTGCATTTTCGTGGAAGGGCTATAAGCCCGTGGTACTGTGCGGTGCCATTCCACGTTAAAGAACAGCAAGTTGTCGAAAACAATATCGAGTGATATAGGGCCACGTCCCTCATATATCATGAGTTACTTTAAGACGACAAACCCAATAAGCCACCAAAATGATCAACCAGATTGATCCAATGGCGCATCAAGAGAGACCAAATGTCAAAATTGCTTGGCTGCTCACAGTTGCGGAAAGCCCCATAATAATATTATGGCTTTCGAACCTGCAAATATAACAGCAAACTAGTATAAGTAATGCATCCTATCTTAACCTACTTCTCTTTTGTTCCACTCTTCCCATTAAGAACTGTTTTCATGCTGCCTAGGTGGTACAGTGGTTATTGAAAAAAGCACACTAGTGTAAGTGATGTATAATTTCTTAACCAACCTCTCTTGTTCCCCTCTTCACATTAAGAACTATTTTGATGCTAGCTCAACGTTACAGTGGTTAATCATAAAAGCAAATTAGTGAACGTCATGTGCTATTTTGCACAGCATGTTCACTAATCTTGCGGCGTTTAGATTTATCTGCCAAATTTCGCACCGTTTCTGTGTTTCTGGTGGTTTCGATTTAATTCTGATTGATCTGAAGAAGATTTGATATCTTTGTACAGTACACAGTCGTCTTCAAAAACCTAATTGGAGACGTAATCGGAATTATGGAGTATGCAAAGGTAGTAAGGCATCCCTATAGAAATGTAATTGCTGAAAGCTAGATAGATTACAAAGTTTTGTGTCACGATTCATATTTATTAAATACCAGCATTGCCACTCCCCAACACAGCTTTGTAAGGTAGCACTCCTTCAATCACTAGAACGAAGGACAGAGTACGAAAGGCTGACTCTTCCTAATAATTATTGAACAATTAAAAATTGACAAATCAAGGTATGTAATTATAAAAACTGAAAACATCAAGACATGGGCATAGCATGTACACTGTCGTCCTTTATGAAAGGGAACACGCGACCGCGTGGCCTGCGCTCTGCGGCCGCAGCCTACAGCACCATAAACCGACAGCAAAAGAAAACACGTTCGCTTTTAGTGTCACCTGTTGCCGAAAAAATAACAGCGAATTGTGGCCGGTAGACGAACACATCAAGATTGCACTCCATCTCTGTTCACGTCTGCTGTGTGTAGTCCGCTGCCAACACATAAAACGTTGTCCACGACCACTTGACAAGCTGCAGTATTCGCCCGAAACCGCTCCCCGCGCGAGCGTTGAGGGAACGTAATCTAGCAGCGCTTGTCTACCAGCCATGATTCATTATCTTGCTTGGCCATAGATGACGCCAAAAGTGAACGTGCTTTTTAAATTGGCGGTTGATGGTGCTGTAGGCAGCCGCTGCAGAGCGCAGGCCACGCGTTGGCGTGTTTCCTTTCATAAAGAACGACAGCGTACACCCCCCTCCCTTACATCACATAACAATTGTTTTAAGTTCAGCTTCTTCCCACGGGCGATCAGTGAGGGGAATGAGCTGTGAAATTCTATTATCTCATGTTAAGGTGTATCTCGCTTCTTGAAAAACCTAAGCGACGTAGCATTTCGCGTTCTATAATTTTTCTTTATGTGCTCTAAAGCAACGTGCAATGAATATTTTTTGTAAACTTCCATAACTGTTATATTTTCTTTTTTGTAATAGGGTGTGCTTAGTTTTTGTGTATGTATGTTTTTTTCCACCCCTGTTGTAGCCCGAGTCGGGCTGACAGTATACTAAAACAAATAAATTTCTTAACCTACTTATTTCGTTCCACTCTTCACATCAACAAATCTTTTCATGATACTTTGGTGGTACAGGAGTTAATCATAAAAGCGATTTAGCCTAAGTAATGTATCATTTCTTAACCTACGTATTTTGTTCCACTCTTCACATTGTAAACTTTTAGCATGCTGCCTCGGTGGTACGTTGGTTGATCATAAAAGTGAGCTTGTGAGGAGGCTGGGTGTCAAAGCGTATTACATTTTTTATTCGTATATTATTCAGTAGTAATATGTTCTGTTGTTGATTCTAAAGTCGTGGGTTTGATCGCCACCGTGGTGGATGCATTTTGATGGAGGCGAAATGCTAGACATCATTGTACTTTGAGATGTTAGTGCACAATGAAGAGCATCAGGTGGTTGAATTGTCCAAATCACTCAACTACAGCGTTTACCATAATCTTATCTTGGTTTTAGGACGTAAGACCAGCCATTATATCATCATCATCAACATCATCATCATCATCATTGTCGTCATCATCATCATTTGTATTATTATTAGTATTATTATTATTCATGCCCTAACTCCCAGAATCTCGTCATCTAGCAAACAAGATACCTGAAAGGTGCACTGGCACATAGTTCACGTATTCGATTCGGTGTTCTTACAGCAGCTCTACACCCACCTACTAAGGGTGTGTGAAGCTGCCAACCAAAGAAGCTTTCTCATCTGACACACTATCAGCCCTAAAGAAACACTCTGTTCCTTGACTAATGAGTGAGGTAATGGCATATTGTGACGCTTGATGAACAATAGAAGGGACAATAAGTTCTGTGAAGAAACGTGAACGTGCCCCTACACCCAAGGCTAAACAATGGCCTGGTCTGGAGATATTCAGCTTCCTTAACAATTCAACGAACCGTGTTTATGACGCTATAACACCGACACAAAGGTTTATTACCACAATATAGCTGCTGTATCTTACAAGTGGACACGGTAACAAAAGGCGGCTGATCAGGGTGGGATATCACTAAGATGCATTAGTCTCACCATTTTCTCGCACCGTGTTAGCGAAAGTGCCAGGCAACCATTCGCCGCAACATGTATCGCGCTATCAAAGAATGTTTTCACCGCAAGCCCCCATCTCATGTTACCACATGGCTTTCAAGAAGATTCCTCTGCCATACAAGCACAATTTGCGTAATGCAGTGTCTTCCGATACTGTTTTTCGATCTCAAGGCAAATGATAGATGATCGCACATGTGCTTCAGTGTAAGATGTTTTGTAGCAAAAAATGACTTCATAGCTTTCAACTGGAATTGGTTTGCATCGCTGAACATCGCGCCATGAAACAACGTTTTACCAACTTCACAACCTTCCCCCTTTATACGTTAGCTAGGTGCTTAGCTGCGCAATAGAATACATAAACCTATTTCAACACAAACCTCAAGTTATTGAAATGTTTCTACAATTTCTAACCAGCAATAAAGTAAGTGCATTCGCATAATAGGCGAAATAATTAACAAATCTTCATGTCAAATATACCTATTTATGGTCCCCAATATACACCTTCAGCAGTACAGAAACAAAACGAGGTGTATTTCGCTAACGTCACAAGAACTTGTTAGCAGTCTGAATAGTATGTGTTTCTCGCCTATACTACGTTTATCGTATTTTGGCGGAAATTTTTCGATTTGCACAATCGTCTCTACGTTAACTCTGTGAACTAAGGCTCTTGAGAATAATTCTCAGCCCATTCGTAGGCTTTTCAATAGATATATTGATACTAATAAATAGCCATATAATAATTGTTGGAGTTTCATATGCCAAAACTACCATGTGATTTTGAGAGACACCATAGTAGAGTGCTCCGGAAATTTCGACCCGCTGGGGATGCTATAATGTGGATGTAAATCTAAGCACACGGGCCTCAAATACTTCCACCACCATTGAATGTGCCACCGCCACGGGCGGGATTTGATCCCGCGATCGGTGGGTCAATAGCCGAGTGCCTTAGCCGTAGACCACCGTGCCGGGCATCACATAGCCTTTCTGAAATTATTTTTCAAAACAGCAATTTCAAATCAAGGTGGCACTGACTCTATTGATTTTTCTTTGCTGAGCTTTTGGAATAATTATAGCCCTTAAATGACAAATTGGCACATATTGTGCGTCTGTGCGACTCATTCTGCAAAAACATCATTTTTTGGTGATGTCAACGATTAATATTGCGTCAGTTTTTGCTACACTTTTTGAAGTACGTGCGTAACTGCTCCCATAATGCATACTGTGGCATATAGGATCCTAATGTCGCCTACAATGCAAAACGAACGAGTTATGCTGACTCCCTTATTTTGTAATTCTAGCGTTTACGTCGGAAATTAAGGCTGCTGCAGAGAAAACGCTATAGATCGATTCCATGACTCTCGTGACTTTCTACATATGCCCTGATGTTTCATATCTAGTGCTTTAAAAGAAGTTATACATCTGACAAAGCTAACGCTGGCCCTATGATACACAGTTTTCCGAACCAAGACCTATGAAGAAATCACGTGAAGCTTGAAGTTATTAGGGAGACTTGGTGAGTGCATAAAACTAAAAGAGTAACTCGATACAGTAACCAACTTTAATTGTCCACCGTGGTCGCGTAGCGGTTACGGTGCTCAACAGCTGACCCAAAAGTCGCGGGTTCGATCCAGACCACGGCGGTTTCATTTCAATGTCGGTGAAATGATGAAGCCCGTGTACTATGCGAAGTCAGTGCACGTTGAAGAACACCAGATGGTAAATATTTTTGAAGCCCTTCGTCACCATTGATTGATTGTTATGTGGGGTTTAGCGTCCAAAAACCACCATATGATTATGAGAGACGCCATAGTGGAGGGCTTCAGAAATTTCGACAACCTGGGGTTCTTTAACCTGCACCCAAATCTGAGCACACCGGCCTACAACATACATTTCCGCCTCCATCGTAAATGCAGCCGCCACAGCCGGGGTTCGATCCCGCGACCTGCGGGTCAGCAGCCGAGTACCTTAGCCACTAAACCACCACGGCGGGGCTAGCCCTTTGCCACGACGTCCCTCATAATGATATCTTGATTATGGTAGGTAAAACCGCTGGTATTATTATTAACCATCTTAATGAACAAGTAACACCCGATTTATATCTGACACTTCACATATGTCATAATCACTTACTTTGCAGTATGTAACGGGCTATTTACCCGATATATAGCAACCTTGCTGAATGCCACACGCAGGACACCTACAATTTTTGATATTCACGCGCGAAGATGAGACAGTCAAGCCAAAAAAATTCAAAATTAACAAGTAAAAGTGAACCTATTTGATACCCACCAATGATTGGAAGTAAGCAAGAAGGAGCAGACGAAATCTAGGAAGAGAGACAAGACAAGCTTCGCCACCAAAACAGGGTCGTCTTGAGAAACTTGGAATTTCCAGCATTGATTTTATCCTTCTCTTCAGGGACAGCTACAGAAAGAACACTGCGTTAAACATTGCCACTATGACACCACGTTACATGTATACTTTCATGACATACACACATAGTAGAATTTTTTAATTTTTACGCACCACAACATTTAGGCACGCTGAAATGCGACGTTTTTTTCTTCACCTACATAAAGAAGAAAGTCCGAACTGAACCAAAATGTAGTGTCGTTTTCTGTTCTCAGAATGACATTGTGGCTGCTATAAATATTCATTCATTGAAAAATACCTTGGATTAGAATTTCCCTAGCGGTCTCATTTCTAGAACAGATCAAAAGTGAAAAAAGTTGCTGTTTCGACCAAAAGGTGGTAGGACTGCACCTGACTACACAAAATAAGGCACAAACTTTCATGACAACGTGCATATCAAAGATACTATTATATTAGTAGTTACATTAAGAAAGACTGTAACCACCCCGGTGGAACAGTCGTTAGGGTATACTCGGCTGCTGACGCTAATGTCGCGGTGGTCACATTTTCGAACCAGGTGAATAATGCTCGAGTGCCGCATACTCAGTTGCGTACCAACTCTTTCGAGAGAGGGGGGGGGCAAAAGTACCTCACTCATCGGCCGATATATATAGTCAAGTAGATCTTCCGTGGGCAGTCACAACGTGGTTTGTTTCGACGTTTCTATCAGAAATGAGGGTACAATTTGTTGGAGCTCAGCTTTATACAATCGGAAAGGAGATGGTACGTGAAAAAATAAGAAAAAAAGACAAACAAACGATTTTACGCACCTCTCTGCGTAAACATTGTATAGAGCCGAGCACCAACAAACTATATATACCCTCATTTTCGATGAAGGTCAGACTCTGGCTGAAACGTCGAAATAAACCAGGTTGCCACTGCTCATTGAGAATATACTTGACTCCTTGCAACGTTACGGCCACTTCCCCACCATGCCTGCATATATATATATATATATATATATATATATATATATATATATATATATATATATATATATATATATATATTGTTACGGATGTGATGGGTTTATTTACACTCAAAAAAATGTAAGCGCTCTACCGTCACTGCCGAATCACCATCGCTCGAGAGCGTCCGATCTCTTCTTCTTCCTCGCTCTTTCAGTCCATGTTATATTTCCCTCCGGGCCAGACGAAGCTCACCGAGTGAGTAGAAGCGATCGGTTGTTGTAGGGTTTCAATCGGGCAATGTGCACAATTTGCGTCTTCCGCGAACGCCGGTTCTGAGCTGCCACTTTCGCAACAGCGTAAGTGATGTCACTTAGGCACTGAGTAATGACGAACGGTCCTGAGTACTTAGAAACTTCTGGCAAAGTCCCTTCTTTCGAACAGGCGTCCACAGCCAGACCAAATCACCTGTAGCGAAAGTCACGGGCGGGTGTTTTGCGTCGTAACGGTCTTTCGCGTGAGCGTGGGCGGAAAGAGTTCGGAGCCGAGCAAGTCGACGAGCTTCTTCGGCACGACACAAAGTCTGCGCGACACTGGCGTTTTCGTTCGTCAAAAAAGGAAGTGTGGTGTCGAGGAAACTTTGTGGATGACGAGCATAGAGAAGAAAAAAAAAGGCGCATAACCCGTGACTTCGTGTTTCGCGGTATTAAAGGCGTATGTAACAAAAGGTAATACGGCATCCCAGTTCTTGTGATCCGCTGCGACGTACATTGAAAGCATGTTGATGATGGTACGATTGGTGCGCTCAGTGACGGCGTTGGTCTGAGGGTGGTATGGCATGGAATAGCGATACTGACACCCACAAAGCCGTAGCAACTCTTCGACAACTTCAGCGGTAAACTGTCGGCCGCGATCACTTATCACCACAAGAGGGGCCCCGTGACGAAGTATGATCGAGTATAGAAGAAACCATGACACATCAGATGATGTGGCTGAAGCAACCACCATCGTTTCAATATACCACGTCAGGTAGTCTACGCACACAATAATCCAGCGGTGGCCGGTGGTAGACTTGGAGAAAGGGCCCAGTAAATCTATGCCGACTTTTTCGAATGGTGATGTCGGTGGCTTAACCGGCTGCAGTGGGCCAGCCAATGGTGTGGTAGGTTATTTGTGGCGTTGGCAGACATCACAACTTGCGACGTAGTGCTCGGTGGTCTTCCAGAGTCGAGGCCAGTAAAAACGTTGTCGGATACGGTGAAGCGTTCGGGCAAATCCAAGGTGCCCAGACGTGATGTCATCGTGTATGGCTTGAAATACCGTAAGACGCAGGCAGTCTGGCACGACGAGGAGTAGTGTGGAACCATGGCTGGAGTAATTCTTGCGATATAGTAGGGCGTCATGAATTACGAATGGCGTGGCGCGTTTAGAGCTACTAGCTACATCAATCATTGGTTTCAGCGAAGGGTAACGCTGTTGCTCGTAAAGGAAGACGTCCAAGTTTGGGAAGCTGGATGAGATTGCGGCCAGGTAGTTGTCAAAATCATCAGCATCAGCATCAACACTCGGAGATGGAAGACGAGATAAGCAGTCGGCATCTGCGTGACTTCGACCGCTCTTGTAGGTTACAGAATAATTATATTCTTGAAGCCGTAAGGCCCAGCGAGCCAACCGACCAGCTGAGTCACGTAGTCCGACAAGCCAAAAAAGTGAATGTTGATCTGTGACGATCTTGAACTGCCGGCCGTACAAATAAGGTCTGAACTTTTGGACGGCGAAAACAACTGCAAGACATTCCAGTTTGGTGACCGTATAATTCCTCTCCGCCTTAGTCAAAGTACGACTTGCATACGCCACGACGTGCTGGCAGCTGTCGTGATATTGAACTAGCACGGCACCAACACCGATACCACTAGCATCTGTATGCAGTTCCGTGAGTGCCTCCGGGTCGAAATGGCGCAAGAGGGGCCCGAAAGTAAGCAAATACTTCAGCTGCTCGAAAGCAGCCTCACACTCAACGGTCAATCGGAATGGGGCGTTTTTGCGGAGCAACTCTGTCAGGGGATCAGCAAGCTGGGCGAAGTCTTTGATAAACCGACGAAAATAAGAACACAGGCCCACGAAGCTACGGAGATCTTTCACAGACGTCGGTCGCTTGAAGTCTCGGACAGCACTTATTTTGTGGGGGTCTGGTCGTATACCGTCCCTGTCGACTAGATATCCAAACACAAGCGCTTGACGCTCACCAAATGACACTTAAAACGAGACCAGCTTGTTTGACGCAATCTAGAACAACGCTAAGCCGATGGTTGTGCTCTTGGAATGTCTTGCCAAAAATAATTAGATCATCGAGATAACACATACATATCTCCCGTTGGAGACCGCGAAGGATGGAGTCCATGAATCGCTCGAAGGTAGCTGGGGTATTGCATACGCCGAACGGCATAACGTTGAATTCAAATAACCCATCAGGCGTGACAAAAGCAGTCTTCTCTTTGTCAGACGGATGCATTGGTATTTGCCAGTATCCAGACCTTAGGTCGATGGATGAAAAGTATGCGGCAGAATGCAGACAATCGACAGCATCGTCTATGCGCGGTAGCGGATATACGTCTTTGTGACGGCGTTGAGACGGTGGTAGTCTACACAAAATCGCCAAGAGTTGTCTTTCTTTTTTACCAATATAACAGGAGCTGCCCAGGGACTGCTTGACTCTTGAATAACGCCTTTCTGCAGCATGTCGTTGACCTGATCGGCGATCACTTGCCTCTCTGACGGGGATACGCGATAGGGTTTCTGGCGTATCGGTGTAGCATCTCCCGTGTTGATGCGGTGGTGCATACGGGATTCGGGCAACATGGAATAACGCTTGTTTTGAGCGAAATCAAAGACTCCCGCGTAGCGTGTAAGTACCTCCTCAAGTACATTCTGCTCGGAAGAAGGCAACTACCTATTGATCATACGTTTAATCTCGGCTGAGTAGTTGGGCGCAGTCTGACTGATGGCTGGACACTGAGACCATTCTGACGTCAATTGTGGCCTGCTCCTCGAACGTTCCCAGTTTGAATCCGGCTGGTAGAACAACAGGCTCTGAGGCTGCGTTGAGCGCCCACAAGCAAGCATGTCCGTCGATGGCTGTAAGGACAGACCGTGGGACCAGCACATTCTTCTTGATGGCGTTTGCATGATCAGGCTCCACAAGTCCAGTGCAGAGTCCTGAGCTGACATGAGAAGATCATACGGGTACAAACACTGCTGTCAGACCAGGGATCATCACATCTTCTGACAACGAAAGAGCATCGATGGGCAGAGTCGGAAAATCGTCAAATATTGCAGCGGGCAACGTACTTTGTAGAAGAATCTCTCCAGTTCCACAGTCAAGTGTAGCGCCGCATTCATGAAGGAGGTCTATCCCTAAAATGACGTCATGAGTTGCGCGAGCCAGTACAGTGAATTCAACTCGGAAATTTTGTCCACCAATCGGGAGTACAACTGAACAAATACCAACAAGGCATGACGCTTCGCCTCCAACTCCACGAAAAGTTTCTTTACGAGTCCACGCGAACATAATTTTGTGACCCAAGAAACTATGTTTGAAACGAAAGGCTCATAACCGAAACAGCAGCACCAGTGTCTACAAGAGCAAGAGTATCTACACTGTCTATACACACACGCACTTTGTTCATCAACATCACAGCAGAAGGAGGAATTGGCGAAACTGACCGTCCCTACATCGGTCGCACCAGTTAGTTTCCCAGCTGATGCGGGGAAGGTGACTGACCACGCGGAGACGGCGACCGGCGGGACCGTGTCGGAGGCGGCGTCAGGCTTCGCTCGGAGGCGGGGGACTCGCTGCGAAATTTGTTAGGCCATTGCTGTCGGGGACGGTGGTCGGCCGGGTGAGAGGTCCAGGTTTTGTGCATACGAGGCGGGTGCGTCGAAAAACGTGGCGGCACAGGCGTTTCGTACATACGAGTCGGATACGTCGAAAACGTGGCGTTGCAGGCGGCCGTCTGGGACAGAAGCGCGAAATATGCCCTGGGAGACCACATGTGTAGCAAACGGGGACTTGTCGGCTTACATTAGCTGGAGCAGAGGTGGCAGAAGTACGCGGAGACGGGTCGTGCTCCGCAGGAACAGTTTGTGATGACGCACAGTACTCTTCTGGTAGAGGCCTGGTTGACGACGGTCGCAGGTCCGCAGCGGCACGTCGAGATGATGACATCCGGTAATGGCCACGACCCGTCGGGGAAAACGGAAGCCGTGGGGTAAAATCTGCAGTTTATGTACGTGGTCGGTTTTCGACGTGGCGCTCTCGCATCCAGTAGGGAGGTGGTTCGGGGCACGCGGCGAACGAGGATTGGTGGTGAACGTCACCTGCTTGAAGCCGTACGAGCTCTTCTCGAACTACCCGACGTACGAGGAAGGGAATGTCTTCGTAAGTGGCGACGTCCATACTTGCGACAGTGGGAACGTTGTCCAAGCGCCCGAACTTGGGTAGAATTTTCCGGGTCTTCAACGCGTCGAATGCGCGACACTGCTGCCTGAAAATCGAAGGAGTGTTCAAGTTTTCTTTTGTTATCAAAACATTGTACACGTCCTCGGCGATTCCTTTTAACTATAATGTAAATGCAAGGTAAACAGCGGTAGCGGCGTCGGTACCGAAGCAGCAAGAGCAGGCCGAGTATACGGGCAGCGTCGCAGCAGCAACCAGGCAGTCTTAGCTCGTGCCTCGCGCCAACGTGTCAATGTCGCTGCAGTAGTGGGCATTCCTCTTCACTACACTTCGTCCCCCGTCAAAAAAGGAGCCATCCTGGCGACTCACGGTGAACAGAGTACAAGCGGGTCGTAATAAGGTGTCAGCCGCTGTACGTGAACAATTTCACGTCCCCGAAAGCGCTGGTCTGTGGATGGCGTAACGGGTTCGACGATGTAGTTAACTGGTGAAGTCTGCGAGACAATGCGGTAGGTTCCCTGGTATTTTGAAAAAAAAACTTCGAGGAAAGGCCTGTAGGCACAGTGGGAACCCAAAGCCAAACAAGAGTGTCCGGAACAAAGTTAGGGTACGGGTGGTTATCGTCACGCCGAGAATTTTGTCTCTATTGGTCGATTGTTGTGAACGACTGCGCGAGCTTACGGTATTCCTCGGCGCGGCGGGCAGCTTCAGAGATGGGCGTATATTCGGAGGAATCGGGGTGGTAAGGCAGAATGGTATCTAGTGTGGTGGAATGGTCTCGGCCATATAACAGGAAAAATAGTGAAAAGCCCGTAGTCGCTTGTGGAGCAGTATTGTAGGCGTACGTCACAAAAGGCAGAATGAGGTCCCAGTCGGAGTGGTCTGAGGCAACATACTTTGGTATCATATCCCCTAGGGTACGGTTGAATCTTTCCGTCAATCCACTCGTCTGCAGATGGTAGGCGGTGGTAGTCCGGTGAATGATACGGCATTCGGCAAGGAGTGCGTTGACGACTTCAGAGAGGAATACACGTCCTCTGTCGCTGAGAAGTTCACGTGGTGCGCCGTGACGCAGAATGAAGTTCCGCAGGAGAAAAGATGAGACGTCGCGTGCTGTGGCAGCAGGCAAAGCGGCTGTTTCCGTGTATCGCGTCAAGTAGTCGATAGCGACAACGATCCACGGTTTCCGGAAGCCGTGAATGGTAGAGGCCCATACAGATCAATTCCACCGCGGTCGAAAGGCCTGGCTGGGCAAGGGATTGGCTGGATTGGACTAGAGGCATGATGAGGGAGAGCTTTGAGTCGTTGGCACTGAGGGCATGACTGAATGTATTTGCGCACAAAGATGTACATGCCTCGCCAATAAAACCGGGAGGAAAGCCGAGCGTATGTTTTGAAGACGCCCGCATGTGCGCACTGAGGGTCAGTGTGGAAAGCTGAACATATTGCAGCACGAAGATGGCGAGGTATGACAAGTAACCACTTTCGGCCGTCGGACTTGTAGTTCCTGCAATAAAGGAGGCTATCGCGGACCTCAAAGTGAGCCGCTTGACGGCGCAACGTTCGAGAAGATAGAGAAGTCGACGGTTCTGAAAGGAATCGCAGACGAGTGCTGATCCAGTCATCCTTACGTTGCTCAGACGCCATGTCAAAGTTTTCTGGGAACGACACCATTTCGTTCACGGCAGATAGACATGCAGAGCTTTCGGAGGACACAGGTGAACGTGATAGGGCGTCGGCATCAGTGTGACGTCGACCAGACCTGTAGACAACACGCATGTCGAACTCTTGCAACCGCAAAGCCCTGTGAGCTAAACGGCCGGAGGGGTCTTTTAATGTGGATAACCAGCAAAGCGCATAGTGATCGGTGACTACGTCGAAGGGGTGACCATATAGGTATGGTCTAAATTTACCTACAGCCCATTTAATTGCCAGACACTCCTTCTCTGTCACAGAATAGTTCTTCTCCGCTTTGGTGAGGGTACGGCTTGTGTATGTGACTACGTACTCCTCGAATCCTGATTTGGGCTGCGCGAGCACTGCGCCGAGTCCAACACCACTGGCGTCGGTGTGTACCTCAGTCGGAGCAGTCGAGTCAAAGTGACGCAAGATTGGCGGCGAGGTTAACAGGCGGCGCAACTTTTTGAAAGCATTGTCACAGGCGGGTGACCAAGCGTAACTTTTCGAGTCACTGCGCAGAAGTTCAGTCAAGGGGGCGGTGATCATCGCCAAATTCCGAATAAAACGGCGGAAATAGGAGCAGAGGCCAAGAAAGCTGCGCAGATCCTTCAGAGACGCAGGTTTAGGAAACTCTGCAACTGCCCGAAGCTTGGTGGTGTCAGGAAGAATACCGTCTTTAGAGATAACATGGCCGAGGATGGTGAGCTGATTTGCGCCGAAGCGGCATTTCTTCAGGTTGAGCTGAAAGCCAGCGTCAGTTAGGCACTGCAGTGTTTCATCTAGCCTGTGGAGATGCGTTGGAAAATCTGATGAAAATATAACTACGTCATCCAAGGAGCACAAGCATGTTTTTCACTTCAGGTCACGCAAAAGATTGTCCATCATCCGCTCGAATGTTGCGGGGGCGTTGCAAAGACCAAAAGGCATGACACAGAATTCGTAAAGGCCATCAGGTGTGACAAAGGCCGTCTTAGGCTGATCTTCAGGGGCCAGAGGGACTTGCCAGTAGCCACTCCGTAGGTCAATAGAAGAGAAGTACTCCGCACCTTGGAGGCAGTCAAGGGCATCGTCGATTCTCGGTAAGGGATAAACGTCTTTTTCGAGTTAGTTTGTTAAGACGACGGTAGTCAACACAGAAGCGAATTGACCCGTCCTTCTTAACGAGAACGACTGGAGATGCCCAGAGGCTATTCGATGGCTGGATGACGCCACGCTTGAGCATGTAAGCTACTTGGTCATCGATAACCTGGCGCTCGGCTGCGGACACGCGATAAGGTCTTTGACGCAATGGTGCATTGGTAGCCGTATCGATGCGGTGACACACAGCGGACGTGCGGCCGAGGGGAGTATGCTGGCAGTCAAAGGAAGAACGGAACTTCTCCAGCAGTCGTAGCAGCTGAGCATGTTGCGAAATGGTTAACGTGTCGGTGATGGAGCTGCTGAATACGTCAGGCCTAGTAGTCTGTGGCGAAGAGGCACAAGTCACTCCGGCGACTTCGTGTTTGGCGGAAGGACCAGTCGACATGTCAAAAATTGCAGAAGGATCGAGACTGTAAACCCGCCCGACGCACTCACCCCGAAGTAGTGTTACAGGACGTGACAAGAGGTTCGAGATGAGCAGTTTGCTGACGCCGTCATGAAGTTCTAGAAGGGCATAAGGTAGCAGCGAACACTTGCGGCGAACGAAAAGGGCAGATGGCGTGAAAAGGGCACTCGACTCGGCGAGCGAGTTGCAAGATACCATGGTAAGGGCGGAAGAGTGCGGCGGTATGATGACGTCTTCAGCAACAAATAGTTTGTCCCCAGTTTCAAGTGTATCAATTAACGGAGCGTCGCCACACCCTTCAAATTCTACCTCAGCGCGAGAGCAGTCGATGACGGCCTTATTAGCGGAGAGAAACTCCCAACCCAAAATGAGATCATGGGAACAGGAATTTAAAACTAGTAATTCGACTACATAGATGAGGCCATCAATCGCGATTCGAGCAGTACAGGCAGCGGCTGGCGTGACGTGCTCTGCGCTGGCTGTACGAAGTGATATACTTGCTATTGGCGTCATAACTTTTTTTGAGCAAGCGGCAGAGTCTGGCACTGATCACTGAAACTGCGGCACCAGTGTCGACAAGAGCGAGTGCAGCGACGCCGTCCACATATACGTCGAGAGCATTCGTTGGGGAAGAGAGAGGCCTTGGTCTTTTCGCGGGCGACGCAGTTCCTGCCTCTGGAATTGCGGCAATCAGTTTTCCCGCTCCGGCGATGAAGGACGACGGCGCACCGGGGATGGCGAGCGGCGTCGAGGTGATGGTGAGCGACGGTTAACTGGAGGGCGGTAGTCGGCGTACGATGTCATCTGGTCAGGAGGCTGAGATCCTGTAAACGAAGGGCGCGGTGACACATAAGGGGCAGGTTTGAAGCTCTGGTGGTGGCTCTGGTGGTGGTAGATAGGGACGCGTCGACGGCAGTATCGCGCTATGTGGCCAGGTAGGCCACAGGCAAAGCATATTGGCCGATTGTCGACTGTACGCCATTGTCCACTACTCTGGAGAGACCTTGGCTGAGCGAACCGAGGAGTAGGTCATGGTGGCATGGCTGATGGCAGTGACGTAAAAGTCTGAAGAGGTGGTCTAGCGGCCACGCCAGCATAGCTTAGAGGTGCAGTTACCTCGGCAAAGACAACGGGGGTCGGCAACGATGAAGCGTCACGGGCAGATGACAGAGCCGCGCAATCTTGCTCCTAGATGGCCTGGCGAAGGTTTGCTGGAAGAGGTGACTGTGGTTGGCCGACTGTCGATAGCAGCGATAGCTGACGAGTGGCTTCAGCACGAACAAACTCCTTGATCTGCGATAGCAGGGACTCAAGGTCAGAGGTGGTGGTTAGACTTGAGTGTGTCATCCGCGACGTTAGGGCGTCGCGTGAGGAGACGCTGTCGTCGGAGCTCGTCGAAACTTTGACACAACTCGATGAGCTCAGAGACAGTGACAGGGTTCTTCGAGAGCAGCATTTGAAAGGCGTCATCGGAAATGCCTTTCATGATGTGTCGTAACTTGTCAGTTTCCGCCATCTTCGGGTCGACACGCCGGAAGAGGTCGAGGACGTCCTCGAGTAGCTAGTGAATGTTTCACCAGTTTGTTGAGACCGGCTTCATAGACGTTGTTCTGCGCGAAGTTTCCGCACACCAGGGCGTCCAAAAACATCTGTGATGCAGGTTTTGAAGGTCGTCCAAGTGGGGATATCCGCCTCATGGTTTCTGTACCATAGCTTGGCAACATCCGTTAAATAAAACATCACGGTACCAAGCTTCGCGGGATCGTCCCATTTGTTAGTAGCACTGGCTTGTTCATAAGATTCCAGCCAATCCTCAACGTCTTTCTCATCGGTGCCGCTGAAGATGTCTGGTTCTCTCAAGAGCTGGGCACCGGGACAGCCCCTGCGTGGAGAAGCCGTTGGGGGTGTGAAGACAGCGTCGTCAGGCATGACGGACGGCAGCTTTCGACTACGGAGTTCCAGGACTGGGGAAGACCACAGCACTCTCCACCAAAATATAATGTAAATGCAAGGTAAACAGCGGTAGCGGCGTCGGTACCGAAGCAGCAAGAGCAGGCCGAGTATACGGGCAGCGTCGCAGCAGCAACCAGGCAGTCTTAGCTCGTGCCCTGCGCCAACGTGTCGATGTCGCTGCAGTAGTGGGCATTCCTCTTCACTACATAACAAATGACCGACTTTGTCTTCATCAGACATATTTGCGTTGACAATCCCGCAAAGCCTCAATACTTCTTCAATGTAAATTGTGCACGTCTCGCCGGGCAACTGAGCCCTACGTGACAGCGTTTGCTTAGCTTTCTTTTTTATGGAACTTGTGTCCCCAAAGCAAGCCTTCAGTTCCTTAACAAATATATCCCAAGTGGGGAAGACATGTTCATGGTTCTGAAACCAAAGCAAGGCTGTCCCGGCAAGGAAGAATACTACGTTCACGACCTTCGCCGGTGCGCCCCATTCGTAGTAGCGGCTCACTCTGTCGAAGTGTTTTAGCCAAGCGTCCACGTCTTCGTCAGTTTTACCTGAGAAAACTCATGGCTAAGGTGCCCAGTAGTCTGGTTTTCGAGGTCGACGGCCACCTTGTGCCGTGTCGGTGGCACTGGTGGATGCAGCAGCGTAGTACGACAATGGGATCGCTGTGTCGTTCATGCTGATGTTGTCCGGGGGTAGGCTAGCTAAGCGTCTGCTTCTTCGAAGAACTTCTGCAGCGGGTTCCAGGATGGCAACTTACCCAGCACCACTCCACCAAAGCTGTTACGGATGTGATGGGTTTATTTACACTGAAAAAAAAATGTCAGCGCTCTACCGTCACTGCCGACAATATATATATATATATATATATATATATATATATACATAATCTAACAGACAATAATGCCAAGGTATGTATAGTATATATATAGTTGGCTATGTGACAAACGACTTTTAGTCAAGTTTGTCACATAGCCGTATCTCAGTTTGTCACATAGCCGTATATGCGGGTATGCGGCTTTGCGCTCGAATGTTTGTATTCACCTAGAAGCGAACAGCCGTCGATAATTTAATCGAGGGAACCTTTACGAAATCCGGCCTCGGCAGCGTCGTTCCGACTACTGCAAATAATAAAAATCAGGGGCCGTATTCACAAAGCTTTCTCCATGCTACGCATTTTGTTAGCCAAGAATTTTCTTATCTGGAGGTATTACGATAGTACGGGTATGAATTTAGCTTATTTGTCACTTAGGAGGAGGAAGAGGACACATTATAGCCCATGAAACGACAAGGAAAGAAAGAATGTACCGACAAAATTATGTAACACACAAAGCGTCTAGCATCGAGAGTATACGATGATAGCGAACGATTCGCTGCGTCTCAGTTTCAGTTACGCGGGCGTAGGCTATAGCGCTTACGTTATGCCGCGTTGTAATAGACTTCTGGGTGTGCTGTGAAAAGTCAAGCACTAACGTTTCATCAATGGCCATCGCTAAAAAAGAAATTGCTCGATGGCTATAAGCAATAATCCATCCCCTGTCTCGCCAAATGCAAGTGAACAACATCCAGGCGCACCATATCCATGAAAACACACAAAAATTGATGCATGCACTCCAAGCCGAAATTCAGCAAAGTTGGACTAACTGCAGTCGTTAAACCCACGGACGAAGGCTTCGTCCAACAAGGATTAAATGAGTGACATTGTGTGTCATGCGCCAACGCCCGGCAATGAAGGAACCAGCGGAGGCGTAACTGCACCGTGATCACCTACTGTCGATGCTGTACTGCAATAATTGATTGATATGTGGGGTTTAACGTCCCAAAACCACCATATGATTATGAGAGACGCCCTAATGCAGGGCTCTGGAAATTTCGACCACCTGCGGTTCTTTAACGTGCACCCCAATCTGAGCACAGGGGCCTACAGCACTTCCACCTCCATCGAAAATGCCGCTGCCGCCGCCGCAGCTGGGATTCGATCCCACGACCTGCGGGTCAGCAGCCAAGTACCTTAGCCACTAGACCACCTTGGCGGTGCTGTGACTGTATTTAGATGTGAAAATGAATGCTAATTAGAAGAGGTGTGAGTTAATGAGCCAAACCTTTCATAAATAGCGGTAATGGAAACAAACTCAGAATTTATTTAGTAAAGCTGACACTAGTGTTAGTGAGTTCAGAATATGAATAGCGTTGTCATACGCCGATATATTTTTATTTATTTATATATTCCAAAATATGGCAAGGTAGCCTACGTTAGAGCCAGCTATCCTAACAAGATGACAGTAATGTACAAGATAAATAATGCACGGTTACACAGCCAGGTTTGGTGGTTTCTAACTTCCAGTAGGCATTAGCTAACGCATTTTAATTACTTTTTATATTTTGACCCAGTTTCACTTGAAGTTTTGCATGTGCCAGCATTCGAAGCATTGACGATATATTAGCAATAGCGTAGATTCTGCAGTGGCAAGCTCTTATCTCAAGCACTGCAGCAGTGGACGAGCGATTACAGCGTTCAACTACAATCTAGGAGGTACTGCGTTAGATTCGCGGTGTCACCGAGCACTTCTTTTTAAGAGGTTACCCCGGCCTGAGTTTATGCGTGGCGGCGGGCACTTATTTCTTGAGAAGGTGGCTCTCGCGCTCTCTTCTTTTACTCCACTTTTGAGCCAAAATTGCTGTGCCGTGCTCCCTGGCAAGTTACTGAATTCAAGGTTCATATTTCCCCCCTCCATTCTCTGTTGTCGCATGAGTGCCCAGTGGCGAAATACAAACATCATACCTGGTATATTACTTTTCACGTGTTCGGATATTCGACCAGCAATGAGTCATCACAATGTTTTGAAGAAAATCAAGACTTGCAGTGACCCAATTCCTTGCGGCTAAGTTGACTGACTTTGTCGGGACAAGTTTTCGTGCTAATTTGGTGGGAAAAATTATATGGAGCAAAGCAATAAAGTACCGACAGATACAGAAGACACAAACACTGTGATTAGCTTGTGTCTTTACTCGCTACCTGCCATGTTGCGCGCTTCAATGCAATGCCACAATTCATTGGTTAAAAAGAACTATAGCAGCTAATCGAGTTCTGTTCACTCTCATTGTTTTGTTTCACTCTCAACAAACGGGGACCCTCAATTGTCGAGAGTGAAACATAACAATTGCGAATTGATTTGCGTCATAGATATATACTCTGCTTTTAGTTACCACATTGAATTTTTTAACCGAAGTTTAGTGCATGGACAAAATTCGCGTATTCAGCTTGACTAGGTTTGTGACCTTAATAGTAATTGCCAACCGGTGTTACATTATGCATAAATATCACACACATATAAAACCACGGGTGATAACTTGTTTATTCTGATTGAAATTGATTCGCAAAACACTCCTCAAAAAGGTTTCAAAGTTCACCCTTCAGCACTGTTACCATACAGCTGTCTGTTAGTCTGCTTAAAAAAATTAGTTCACTAGTAAGCAAAGACTGTACACTAAGTATGTGAGGGGATGCTCTTGTGCACTGCATGTATTTGTTGCTGCTAGCCTCAAAGATAATGTTGCTCAGCACTTATGTACAAAATCAAAACTAATACTATGTTACTACAAAGTAATCATGCGTCATTTGCATGAAACATGGACCAGAATTGCAGAACATAAGATCATTTACCTTCACACAGTTAAAAAGTAAATACATTTCAATGGAGTTTTCACAGCTCATTTGAGAATAGTATTAGTGGTTAGAAACACATTGTTACTTCCACTAACAAAATAGTTATAAGATGCCAGATTCAATATTAGAATATACCAGTACCTTTGAAGGGCTAAAGAATGATACAGACACATAGAAAAAGATAAATGCATGCTTTAGCAACAAATAAATTAAAATATATACTTTTTTCTATTATGAGGAAAGCTGTATAGATGATAAGCTATTTGCGTAGTACAAAATTACATTATGAACAAACCTATCCAAGCAAAGACTACATTAAAAAAGGTACACTTACACAGTATAAACAGAGAAGTGTACTATTGAAGGTCGGACAGCCAGTGGGACAACACTGCACAAGTACTAAAACCTAGTGGTAAATATACTCGGAGTGATGATGATCCTCTTCCTTCCAAATAAAACAATTCACACAGAAGCACTTCCCAGATCTTATACACACATGTTATTATTGATGCTATACATATGAATGTATATTGAAGGATTATATTGACTAAGTACAAGATTACCGTAACCGTGGCTTTACTTCTTGTACTACGAAAAATGTTGACACAGTTACCATTGCCGACCACCAAAGCTGTGACTTATGGCCGTGAAATAGAGACACGCAGGCACTTTGATTAACATGCATGTTCGAAACTAGAGCTCAAGTTTATTTGCTCACAAGTACTACAGCAGCCGTTAACACAGTGTCATAGTTTGGTATCTTTTATGCAAAATGTAATTAATTTGGAATGCTTAAGCTCAATGAAACTGCTTAATAATGCACTCCTAAGAAGTTAAGCTGCAGCTGCACAGAATGTTACTATGTATACAATGCAAACTGCTCCAGACATCACTATGTGCTCTTTCTGCTGTCGTGAATTTGAGCTCTGCTGTCGTGAATTTGAGAACACAGTCACTTGTAGTCTGTTTCTACATAATGGTCTTGTGTGCTCTGTTCGTGATTCACTGTACATGACCGTGGAGCACCGGATCCCTTGTTACTGTTGGAACTTGGAAAAATACAGATCATCGTTGCAACCATGTTACATGCAAAAGTGTACAGTTCTTAAATATGTTCTCATATTACTGATGTATTTTCAGAAGCGGATGACAAGTATGCAGAAATAATAAAAAGAATGGAAGGGTCTACACACACAAAAACAGTGAAGACTGAAAACATATTTATTATGATACAAGAGCAAAACTACAATGGTATAGATGAAGGCATGAAACTCCTGCGAGAAAATATAAGCCAATAAAGTATCACGTATTTCGACTTTACACTAGGTGCGAGAAGCCGACCACAAATAAGTTCACTGGGGAGCATAAGTTAGACTGCGTTACAAGACAACAGCTAATGTTCATAAATTTAATGCTATTTAACATAGTCCGCTCACTATACAGCGTATAAGAGCGAATGGGCAGTCTAGAAGACACATATATTATTCAAAACAAGAAAAACCTTTAAAAAGTGCACTTCATTAGAAGAAATAATCATACGCAACAAACACAACAGGCTCCTAGAGGTGGCACCAAGACTCACCATTATTATTGATGTCAGTGTCTTGCCGCATGAATATGCTGTGTCCTGCACAGAAGACCAAAGGAGCGATCCATGACTTGGCTTGCATGGGCGCTGGCTGCATCACACTGCTGCTGAAGCAAAACAATGGCCAGATGAACTCAGAAACCCGTAGTTAGCCAGTCTGGACTACTACTTTATCCAAAGAGAGGCACCGGTGAAATCTTCACTCTCTCTGAGGGCTGGAGGGAAGCTTGACGTTCAAGGGCTCTCGCTGGCATATAGACCTCTTAAGTTATTACCGAAAACACTCTAGGCGCGCTGCCTATGTAACACGATCCCCAACAATATGTAGCATCTCGCAGCTTCGGTTTGTCACATCACCGCGCTCGGACTTTGTTTATCGCAAAAAGAAGTGACGAGTCAAACAAAACCACCAAGCACAACCACAGCAACTTCGCAGGACGAAACAGCTATCAACGCTGTATTTCAATTTTCAGTCACACGAGCACAGCTTTTTAACAAATCTTGGAAACGTCCACACAGCACCACTGTTCACAACGAACATCGTTTCACTCCCGAACGCTGGACTGCTCGCAAGAAAATAGAAGTGTACGGGCTAACCAGTGACGAAGCAAGAACAGAACACAGTGCGTAGTTCATACGTTTTCGTATGTACTTGCGGTCACTCAAGTAACGTGCCAAAGCGCTGTCAATCCGAGAAGTCTCAGAGCACCCAACTGAGAGACTAGAAAGTGAAGAAAACGAACTGTTACCAGCGCACAAACACACAATGCAGGCTTCTCGAGCGCTAGTTGTCGTGATGCAAAGGCGCTGATCTTGCTTGATAAACACACTGAGGCACAGGTTTTTACTATGCGTCACCGTACACCGATACACTGCCACTGATTTTCACACTGCTTAATTGCACCGAAAAAAAACAGTGGTAATCACAACACATCCAGTCATACGCCGAAGGAACTCAAGAGAAAGGCGTTTGTTAAAATTCGCACCAACCAATAACGCTGTTTACGACGCCATGTTGTTTTCGACAACTGCGCAGCTCGTAAGAGCGCTTAGAAAGTATTTGCGCATTTTTCACGGCGTGACAAAAATTGCTCTTATGTGCGAGAGGGATGATATGGCGAACACGACAGGTGTGCCAGATGGCAACGTCACGGAGTAAACTGGTGTTGAGGGTATTGCTTCACAACCAATCAAAAGGTGCGCCAGTAGGCCAAGCCATCATCTGCCCGCGTTTGTCGTCTGCTTCGATCAAAGCATGCGACGGGGGTTTCGCCTTCACAACGCATTTATTCCGAGGTCAAGTGGCCGCTGCGTCGCACAAAATACATGTCAGTGGCTTGCTCTACGTTTGAATGATATTCAAGCGCCAAGTTGAATGATATTTATGACTGATAATTGTCGCAGAGACGAATTTAGCCAAGGTTTGTTTCAGAATCGTGAGGATTTGCACATTTCCGGTGTCATTTAAAATTACTATGGTCATTTTATTCTGACTGCTTGCCGTATTATAACAGACCATATTGGTTTCCGAACAGTGAAGGCGGAAGCGCTTGATTTGTTTGTAGTTCCATGCGTAATCACGCACAAACCTGATACGGTTTGGTTTAAAAAGTACGCACCCGTTTCAGATCGTCGCAGAGTATATCGACAGCTGTATTTCAGAGATCGTTCTCATTGGACAGTTAGAGTTAATCGAAGTACACTAGAGCACAACCACGGCATAGGCTTTATGAATCGCTAACTGAAAAGTTCCGCTAACTTTTATTTCCAATACCGTGTAAGAAATGTGCTCCTATTAACCTCTTTGGTGGCAATTTTAACCAATAAGGCAGAGATCTCGAGTTGTACTTTTAATTGGATGAGGTGGGGTGCAACACAACAGCATAACAAATAAGGTTGATCATATGCTGTGCCGCGTTCGAAATCACCGACCATTCACGCAGCACATTGGCTTACATCTAACCACAAATTTTTACATGCATACTTTTACGCTACTAACGCCCAACAGGATTCTTCAATTACTGCGACACCAAACTTATTGAATGACGGTGGCTACATATACCATCCACTGCGTACAAGAAAAACAACACACAAAACTCAAAGTGCCGAAATAAATAAAAACGCACCAGCGGTCATCAAGACGCCCTACATGGGCGTGAATTAACTCAAAACCAGCCAGGCAAGCAAAGTATACGACCGTGGCAGCAGGTTCTAAGCAGCCACATTGTTCTCAAGAGTGGTGCAGAGCATTCTTCGGAATATTTCCTAGCCACGCTCTTTTTACGCAAAATTTTGCTTCATGAATCCACTTGCGAACATTTTTCTGTAACGTAAGAAAATATAGCAACTGTATCACCACCGCTGACATGTTCCTGGGCGGTTGCAGCGCGCTTTTCGCAGCGCGCCGATGTAGGAACGATGGCCTCTGACAACGTTTTTTTCGTTTTGTGAATCGACTTACGCAACAAAATTTCTGTTGCGCGACAAATTATTCGTAAGTGAGTTTAGTGAGAACGACCCCAGGGTCTTAGCAGAAATGCAACCCATGCATTCCGTCTGGCAATCATGTATTTTACTACAGAATCACCGAAGGTCTTGAATCTACTTTGTAAAAGGCTGACATCAAGCCAGTGCAAAGTAAGTATGGTTACAGTACCAGCGATTTAAAAATATAACAAGGACATAAACATTGCATATGTACTTATACGTTAAAGTACCCCTCGTTCCTTCCTTTCGATTTGGTCTTTAGGTGTATATGATCGGCCTAAATTGGCTGTGTTATGCACGCAGTCCTAGCTCGTTACGCGAGGCAACAAATGACGCGTAAACGATTCATCGCGTAAAGCCCACTCATGCATGACTACGTAAAAATTAAGATCATGAACTATTTTCGATACGCCATATCGTTTCCTGTTGGATGTTTGACATTTAAAAATATCTGTGTGCCATAAAATTGCCTGCTTGTTACATTACGTCATTAATCTATGAAACTTCATGGTGTTTATTGCAGCGCATACACAAAAAAGGCCACTCAAGTATTGAATAATACCTAAAGCTTTTTGGAGTATCAGGTGAGCATCTCCTTCAAAATACAATTCAAATAGGCTAGGCGCCGATGGCATTAGCCGCGGTAACTTATAGCAAAGAGTCAGTGACGGCATGCACTTCGACGTCGTCCGAGTGCAGTAGCTTGAAGGGCTCCGCACTTTCACTAGACCGTTTTTTTGCCTCCAGTGATAGACCACTACATGTTTTAACTCTCTTGGTAAGTTGTACTATCCGAATCCTAGAGTCAGAGGCCTTTTAAATGAACGAATAGTGCGAGGCGAAAGAGTCAGCGACGGCGTGCACTTCGACGCCGTCCCAGTTCAGTAGCTTGAAGGACTCCCCACTTTTGCTAGACCATTTGCGTATATACTTCCAAAACTCAGCTTGCCTATCAGAAAGGCTTCTTCGCTAGTAATGCACTATATTAAGTGTGGTCCCGTTTTTATAGATGTTTAGAGAAAGCTCGAAAGAAGCTGAACTCTTCCATGCACTAGGTGAATTGAGAACATTTAGCCTTCCTGTGTGCGCGATCTTTATGCTTCAGTGCACTTATAAAATCAGGGTAATACCAGTGGGGATATTTGCAATGTTTAAGTAGATATTCTGGTGTAAACCTATGCATGCTGTTTATTACAAGCTCAGTAAACAGCTCAACCTGGCTATCAGCATTTAATTTTTTAGTATTCTGGGACCAATCAATGGCTAACAAGTAATTATAAAAGCCCGTATGATCCTCTTTTTTGAAAGAAAATGTTGGAGATTAGTTAACATTGCATTAAATGTTCTGTTCAACGAAGTTGCGAGAAAACAAGGAGAAAAAAAAACGCTACACTGAACAGCTTGAGGGGAACCTGGCCGCATCACACACTGTGTAGTTACAGAGGTTGAAAGCATACCCTATAACTAATGCCATAACAGATCAGCAAAAACACCTAACAAGGAATGAAGTATTGAAGAAATGTATTTTGTGAACAATTGAAAAATTAACAAATTATTACGTGTAGTAATGAAGACAGCAAGAACAATAAATACAAATAAACATACGGCGGCACAAGCAATCATACAAATATGTCACGTAGGCTTTTTAGCGACAGAGCGGATACGTTGAGATCATTTTCTTTGCGTACCCGATTTACAATAGTCGGTGAACAAAACTAGCATCTGGTCACCTTATAGAGTTCTGTTTTTTTTTGGCATTCCAAGCTTCTAAATGAAGAAATTTATCACATCAGGTATGTTGTTGTAAGAATGCCAGTTGTATTAGAGAGTCATAATTCTTAATTTTGCCTAGTATATACATGCGACATAGCCTATGTGTGCAAAGATTGAATTTTGTAATACTAAGCTTTGTGAACAAAGGAGCAGTGTGCCAAATATATGGCACCGTGGAAACCAAGCATATGGCTCTTCTACTGCGAAAGCTGATATGAGATAAATACGTGGGTCACGTGCGGTGCCGTAGTTGTTCGCCGCCGCCCGTGTCCGTAACCACTATCGCGAATTAAGGAAAAAAAACCTAGTACCAAGGACACAGTAGCGCTCGAACGCGGATCCACACTGCGTGCCAGCCCAATATTCTACAAGTGAGCCACGCCGGTGCCTGGGACTTGTTCACAAACTTTCCTTAGGCAGGCTTGAAGTCGAGAAAGTAATAAAGCGTTTTAGAAAAGCAAAAGAACAACTACGAATCCCTCAATGCGAATAGTGTAACGAGTGGGTCATCCAATGCTCCAACCCATTACAAAAGCTTGTTTTTGAACACTATTAACAATCGTGGGGCGTACCCATTTCAGGCATGCTTCCTCATCGTCGTCAACAATTGGCACAAAATTTCTTGCAAGTGTCTAGCGGATACAACGTGCTTCTTAAAAGAATGACGAAAAATAGCATTGCAAATGCTGGTATGCTACCCAGAAATCATTATTACTAATGTCGTAGGGAATACCCAGCAAGTGTGTTTGCAGAAGTCACCCATTGAGGGTTCCGAAAAGGCTCTGAACACTTATTTATGAACCATTTCTTTTACACAAATTTTGGAATATAAAATATTTTGGGTCATAGGAACGAATTCAGTTTACTAATGTTTAAGAAAACCAAATTGTGCAGCACTTATGATATTAAAATGGTTAATAAAAGACCGGTGGCGTTCGCTGTGACTGTGCTGCGCCTTCCGCACAGGCATGGCGTTCTATTTTTGTAGTACCATGAGTCTGAATATTCTCGGCTGTAGGGGTTTCCCAAGCGAAAATTCCGGATTGAACCAAAGAAGGCAACATTAAATTAAATGAGATCTTGTTTATGGATGTAGACAGATAACTGCAATGGCGACGCATAGTACCTGTTGCTCTACACAATTTACTAACAGTGATTTCCTTGGCAATCGCATGACAGTTTAAGAGAAATATACACCAAGTGAATCAAAAACTGCAGTAATTTTATTTCAGTATTGTTTCATTAAATGGGGCTTAGCTGAAACTTTATTACGCAGATGAAACATTACAGCCTTTGTTTTTCCTACATTGATGCTTGTTACCTTTGCCCACTTATGTTTACTTGCAAGCGCCTTACTGGCCCAGTTTGACAATTCAGAACTGAAGCCACCCTAAAAAACATGGTTGTGTTATCTGCATAAAAACACACTTTTCCAATGGGTCTGCATTTATCATATCATTGATGTACAATATGAAGAAGTACGAAACCAATATGCTCCCCTGCGGGACATCTGTTGTCACAGATTGAAATTGTGAATGGTGCCCAGCTATAGCTAGGGATTGGCATTTGTGTTGAAGGTAGGATGTAATTAGTGAATACGCTACGCCCTGAATACCACAGTGATTAAGTTTGAAAAAAAAACATGACATATAAGATCAAAGACCTTTGAAAAATCAAGAAAAATACCAAGCATTATTTTGTTTTCCTCAAATTTTGTTATATAACCATTTTTTGATCGTAAGGAACAATTCAGTTGACCTATTTTTACAAAAACCGAATTGGGCTGAAAATGTGATATCAAAGTGGGCAGTCAAACAACAAAACCACTCCAATATCATTTTCTATAAACGTTTCAAAAACAGGCAGCAATGATACAGGATGGTAATTTGAAAGATCACTCTTGTCGCCTTCTTCAAAATATTACTGTGAACTTTGCAGTCTGCATGTTTGAAAGGAAAACGTCTGTTGTCAAACAAACATTAAAACTGTACTCTAGGCATGGTGAAATTATGTCTACGACAAATTTCACCGGCGCCATATGATTACCAAAGGCGTTAGTGGGTCTGCTGTAACTTAATGATGATAACGAAGAAATAACTTCCTGTGTTCCAACCCTCCTTAGGAACAATGACTGACGATAAGGTGGTCCCATGTACGATAGGTCGATCCCAATGCATGCCTGACCGAGGGACAAAAAGCCATTAAACGCATTATCAAGATCAACTCATTTTAGTTCAATTCTTTCTTTTAGAATTGTAGTTCTTTCAAACGCAGTCTTAGTTGACGAAGCGAGTGTTCACAAAATTATATCAGGGCGTCTTGCAGCTGAGTTGAACAGACTAAAATAATAGTGCTTCTTAGCATCCCTTTGGCGTAGTTCCTATATTTTTATATGTTTATAATGCTTGCGGTGTATTAGTTTGCATAAATTAACTGTACAACTGGTCCCTCTTGTATATAAGCTTAAGCAGACGCTTATCTATCCATGGTTTGCGACATATTTTTGTCAGGTTTAAAGTTTTCATCGGGAAACGTGCGCAGTATATTTGCTTGAGTAATTCCATAAACTTGTCAGACCACATCAGAACTTTTTTTTCTTTATACTCATTATACCATGTGGCCTTGGCAATATGTTCTCGGACTACAGATAACGTGTTACCAATTACGAGCCGATAAGAGAACGCTTGATGTACCTGTTTATGCTTTTTAACTTCGGTAGTAATGAATATAAACACAGTTAAGCGGTCACTAATTGCATACACTAAAATACCAGGTTTTACAGCAGACACATCGAAGTTAGTTACGAACAAGTCAAATACAGTTTTCATGCTGCCGTAATCTCTGCAAACCTTTAGGATTAGCGAGATTTAGTTCCAAAACTTCAGCTTATTCTGCAAAAGCATATTTATGTTCAGGTCACGTCTTAGAACTATTTTATAACTGTTAATTTCGGCAAATTCTAACAATGAACCTAAATATGATAAAAACAGCAAATATTTTTTCGACGAGGGCCGGTACCAAATACGAAATATGTTATTTTTATATCTAACTACGAAAGTGTCATAGTGCTGATTTGTACAACATCATTCCGAAAAAGCTCGGAGTTGAATGAATATGAAATCGGCATTGAAACACCTCCTCCCCCCCCCCCCCCGTCTATCCTGACGGTTCATATAATGAGGTTTGTAACCGGAAAAGCTATACACAACTTTTGACGCAAACCATGTTTCTCAAAACATGAGAACAGCAAATCGACATTCCCTGTCTCCGAAAATGCTGTCAAGTTCATCCCTTTTTTTTCTATCAGACCTCAGGTTAAAATGTATACAACCGTAGCAATTCGAACCGTGATTCGCATGATGGTATCTAAGTCCGAGAAGTTTACTCGATCCATGAAAAACAACTCGGATAAGAACGAACGCTTGCTATCGAATTTCAAGTGCAGGACAGTTTATGAAGGTCAGTCATACAGCGAATTACAATCGCAGGTTCGTTCTCGTTCTTTCGAACAAGAATTTTTTCGTTCGCATGCCACGCGAAGTGATAATCATTCTCAGTTGTCCATTCTCACACGTCAAGCAGCAGTTTCTGGTGCTACAAAGTCATGTTTTCACAGACTAACACGTTAGCGGTGGTGTTACGTGGAACTTTGCGTTTTTTACTTCATTTATTTTGCAGAGAGAGTTGTGAAAATCGGACGACAATTCCAAGTACTATGCCTTGCTGCGAAGGCAACACATGTATCGCCTCTACATCAGTAGTCGCCAACTCTGACAAGTTCACTGATTTTTCTACTTCATTTAGCTTTATGATGAGATGTTCGTTATCACAAACTGGTATTCCATTCACTTCCTCGTTATACTACCTTCTGACCCATTCAAGGTTGTTTATAGATGCATTGAGATGAATTTTGTTTGGCTTTAAATTTTTTTCGAGCTTAGCTACTTTCTTTTTCAAGCAAGTTAGTTCTTTTTTCTGGGAAATTTAACGCCTCAGTAGATTATCGTATTTTTGAGACATTATTTTAATCAGGCTCCGACTTCAACCTGCTGTGGCAAGCTAGTAAACAAGATTGACTTGCGAGCTATTTCTGCCAAGATTACTGAAAGGTTGGTGTTCATCGCCTGTCGTTTTGCTGTATTAGCTTTTGGCGCTCTGCATAACGCACACCGCCACGTCCTGCGCCCACTCTCGCCTCTAGTTTTATAAGTTGCTTCACTGCAGCCAGAACAATTATCGAGACGGTAGCCATACTCACATTCGGAGCACTTCATGAAGCTTCCATATGCGGGAAACAAGTCATTGCAGGACCGGCAATGCATCTTCATTCGCCCACCAAGTGTAGACGCAGTGCAAAAGAATACGAGAACGCCAGGGCACTTGACACGAAAGCAATTATCAACACAGCGGCAACGGGGGTGGCGGTGGCACAAGATACAGGGTAAGAAGAGTCTTGTCAGAAATTAACCTCAGTTTACCAAATTACAAAGGGTAAAATAAAAGTGCAAGGAGGGCGTCCTCTTAACACCACCGTCACCACCCATGTGAGCTGGGCAAGCTTGACCGTCACGAGCGCCGCCAGCACTACCAAAATGAAAAAAAATGTGTTCGAGACGTCAGTGCACGCAAGTATCCTTGAATCCAGCACAGCACTTTCGCGATGCATCCTGGGAAGGGCAGAATAAAGATATAAGGGGGCGTCCTTCTACCACCGTCGTCACCGCCTGTGACTGCTGTTTGCTGTAGCTTGTAGTTTCAGTGCATGCAGATAATCTTAGATTAGGTAATGGTGGAATTCATCAGGACGAACAAGATAATAATGTCTGAGCGTGAAACTTCAACGGGTTCATCGTTGGAGAGGCAGAAATCTGAGGCGTTGTCTTTGCAATTGACGACTGCGTTATGTTGAAGTAGAAATTTAAACAGCAGAAATTCCAAAAAACAGGCTGCACTTTTTATTGATGAAGTGACTATAATAGAAAAAAGGTAAGCGTGTGGCTGTCAACTTTAAGCACATTGATGTCACCAAGAACAATATTACTGAGCCCACTGTGAGACGAAATTACATCTGGAATCGTAGACTTGACATAATGAAACAATTAAAACTCGAGAAATGGTGGGTGGTAAACAGATACATTCAATCAACAGTTTTTCTCGGCGCTCGTGGCTAATTTCTAACTAAATTTATTCGTCCAAAAATTTGAGGGTTTTTTTCATTCAAGAGATTCAGTAAATGGCAATCAGCACGCCACAGCCTTTCTGTTTGGTTGCATATAATCTTAGTCGCTGGTGAACGTTCCACCAATCAGATCTGAAAATCTGACTGGTGGAAGTCAGAAAAGACCGTGGAAGTCAGATGAGAAAATTTCAGGCCTACCCCGGCTTCAGAAATAGCGATAACAGAAAAAGCAGACGAAAGAACATCAACAAAAAACTCCTTTGTCTTAGTACGTAGACTACGACGAATCTGGTAGAGAATGTCCACGTTACACGGCCTTTTCTTTATTACACACAAGCTCAGATGGATGAAGCATGTCGTCATACAGCACCCCACGAAAAGGCTTGAAGAGGCATCCCAGAGGCCCCATCAAAAGGTCATTTATTCGCTACAGTGTTTCCTTGTCAACGTCATTGTAAAAAGAAGATTAGGTCTGAAATTTATTTTGAAGGTGCCGGAAAGTGATCAAAGACAGATCCATTGAAGTAGTATGTTTTTTGACGTCTTCATCAGTGATGTCCGGGCTCAGCTTCAAAACAAAAATGACCTGAGGCTGTTGCGGCCGATGTCGTTAAAAAACAGCAGAGGAGGTAAGCGTGGAACTTCACCTCTTTGTCACTACTGAGTTACTGCGCTTCCAAAATTTTTTTACAGCAAAACCACCTTGCAGATCTCTTTTTTGCACTAATGAGATAACAATAATTAAAATTTTGGAAGAAACTCAAAAAGTAGACCACCCATGACTTGTTCTCTATAACGTGGAATCTCCCAGATGAACGATGAGCACGTCGATGTGGCCGACCACATTGCAGGCGAGAAAGTGAAACTATGTGTGGGTGGTTCTCGCTCGCCATCTGCATTTTCCGCCGTGTGATACTGATTAGTTCAGGTGTTTAGAATTTTCATAATCGTGGCTTTTTGCAGCCCCTACAAGCATGTAGGTACAGCTAGCGAAACACCGCGGTGTCTCACGAACGGCGCAGTAGTGCACGACGCAGGCCACGTTGTTCAGTGTGCGCAGCTGATGCCGTGAATAGAGATCGCATCACCGTCGCGGTTCTGTTCATGCAAACACGTAGATTTGTGAACACGCCATTCAACGTCCCCGTGGTGATCGAGTGCTGCGCAACGGTGAAGTACTGCTCTCTGCCTCAGTGTGCTTTGTCCGCCCGTGAAAAGAACGTTAGCTTTCACAAACAATCCTAAAAAGAGGGCACACCTGCCATTTTACTTAGGATATTTTTTTGGCAGTACAACTATAGTGACAGTGAATGAGAGCATATGTCTGAGAATCGCTTATTTCTGACACTCTGGCCCACCTGAGGGTGATACAGGGCCTCGCTCGGAACACTGTTTCTAAATAAAAGTTTATTTCTCACTCTCTGGAATTTGCAAACCAAAAACAAGATAATTACTGATGATCAGCTGTTTAAATTCCTGCTTCGACAGTCAATCAACCGTTAATGGTATTTACTAGAAAATAAACACAGTATCAAATTATCCAATATTTCACATATTTTTGCTTTGATTGCCGTTATGGGGGTCGGCAAGGCGCAAGTCCGTGTTGTACCACAGTAAGAGGAGTCTCGAGTAGTAGGTACTGGGGTGACTCGGGAAGAGGGCACGTTCCGCCTTAATGCATCCCCTGGCTGATGAAAATGACTCCAGTTTGCCTAGATAATATTTGTTCAATAATATTGAAGTGAGTAGTTCATGTTATTACCCCACAGGGCTGTCGCTCGAGTATCAGAATACAAGAAATAGTTATTGCTGATTGTATATACCGCGCACAGGGCCAGAAAAAGTATGTGACAATCTTTAGTGAATGTGCACTAAATGGTGACAGCAGAGTGCACTAAATTCATATGGCAAGCGGTGCGCGAGTGATCTTGAGCAGTACAAAACGTGTACGTATATATATATATATATATATATCGTTGTGTATTTTCGAACAGCCCACCAACGTCGTCGTCTTCTTCTTCGCACCGCCCGCATAGCTGCATAGCCGCGAACCCGCAACATCGACCTCCGGCGGCGAAAAGCGCCGACCCGGCGCTTGTTAGCAGGTGTTGGACGAGATGTACGGCTTGAGGCGAGCGACGTGGACGATGTCGGAAGATGTGGAAGGTATCGAAGGGTTTAGAGGTGCTATTTCATAGGTAACATCAGTTACCTGCCGTAGCACACGATAAGGTCCGGAATACTTGGGTAGAAGCTTTTCAGCCAGACCAACATGCCGCGACGGAGTCCACAGAAGAACGAGGTCACCTGGACTAAAGTGGACGTCCCGATGGTGGCTGTCATAGCTACGTTTCTGACGGAGCTGCGAGTCCGAAAGGCGCTGATGGGCAATCTGACGGGCTTTCTCTGCGGTGCTAATAGCGCGGCGAGCATATGCTGTGGACAGGTTGGCAGGGTTGGGTACAAGCGTGTCGAACGGCAATGTCGGGTCTCTTCCATACAAAAGGTAAAAGGGAGAATATCCAGCAGTGTCGTGGCGTGAGCTATTGTAAGCGAAAGTGACAAAGGGTAGCGCAATGTCCCAGTCACGATGATCCGTCGACACGTACATGGCGAGCATGTCAGTGAGCGTGCGATTCAGACGTTCTGTGAGGCCGTTCGTTTGAGGATGGTAGGCCGTCGTAAGCTTGTGCTTGGTTGCACAAGAACGAAGTAGATCGTCGATTACCTTAGATAAAAAGTAGCGACCGCGATCGGTGACCAGTTGACGAGGAGCGCCATGATGTAAGATGACGTCTTGAATCAAAAAGTCGGCGACATCTGTAGCGCAGCTGCTTGGAAGAGGTCTCGTAATTGCGAAACGGGTCGAGTAATCTATGGCGACGGCGACCCACCTGTTACCGTCGGTAGAAAGAGGGAAAGGGCCCAGCAGGTCGAGGCCGACACGATAGAAAGGCTCGGCAGGTACGTCGATCGGTTGAAGGAGCCCGGCGGGGTGTACCGCTGGCCTTTTGCGGCGTTGGCACGACTCACAAGACCTAACATAACGTTGTACAGAACGGTAGAGGCCGGGCCAGAAAAAGCGTCGGCGGACACGGTCGTACGTTCTGGCAACACCAAGGTGGCCAGCCGTTGGTACATCATGTAGTTGCTGAAGTACGGTCGAGTGCAAATGAGTGGGTATTACGAGTAGTAGTTCGTTTCCCACATGGTGCATGTTGCGGCGGTATAAAATGCCGTCTATGACAACGAACATGCGAAGCGAACTGTCTGTACAGCCTGTGTTCAGGCGGTCGATTAGCTCTCGTAGGGACGCGTCACGCCGTTGCTCACATCCCATGTTGCCGAAAGCAGAGAGCGAGGAAATACAGATGGACGCGTCGTCGGTTACTAGATCTGGAGCGTCAACGGGGTACCGAGAGAGGCAGTCGGCGTCTTGGTGTAAACGGCCAGACTTGTAAACCACTGTGTATGTGAATTCCTGGAGGCGCAGAGCCCAACGAGCAAGGCGCCCCGTTGGGTCTTTGAGGGCTGAAAGCCAGCATAGAGCGTGATGGTCAGTGGTAACTGTGAAAGGCCGGCCATATAAATAGGGGCGGAATTTACCAACTGCCCATACAAGGGCCAGGCACTCGCGTTCCGTAATAGAGTAATTGCGTTCGGCAGGAGAAAGGAGCCGGCTGGCATACGCAAGAACTCGATCGTGACCGGATTGACGCTGGGCTAAAACCGCGCCAATACCGTAGCCACTAGCATCAGTGCGGACCTCGGTTGGAGCAGACGGGTCGAAGTGGGCGAGAATCGGTGGCGTGGTCAGAAGTGTTATGAGCTGGGAAAAGGCCGTGCCTTGATCAGGACCCCACTCAAATGGTACATCTTTCTTCAAAAGATCAGTGAGGGGGCGTGCGACCTCTGCGAAGTTTCTGACAAATCGTCGGAAATATGAGCATAGGCCCACAAAACTTCGAACGTCCTTGACACAAGTCGGTACAGGAAAATCCAGGACAGCTCGGACTTTGTCGGGATCGGGGCGGATGCCGGAGGAGTCAACGAGATGCCCTAGAATAGTAACTTGGCGATGCCCAAAATGGCATTTCGAAGAATTAAGTTGGAGCCCAGCCTCTCGAAATACTGAAAGAATTGAGGAAAGGCGCTCGAGGTGAGACTTAAAGGTTGGGGCAAAGACAATCACGTCGTCCAGATAACACAGGCAGATAGACCATTTAAAGCTGCGCAAAAGCGTGTCCATCATCCGCTCGAACGTCGCCGGCGCATTGCACAAGCCAAACGGCATTACCTTGAATTGGTAGAGACCGTCAGGCGTTACAAAGGCGGTCTTCTCCCGGTCGAGGTCGTCCACGGCGATCTGCCAGTAACCGGAGCGTAAGTCTATCGAAGAAAAATGTTGTCGCAAAAATGTTGCGAATGTATTTACTACTTTAGAGTAGAAAAGTACTCCAGCAGTCAAGATGGCAGCCGTTGTGTATTTTCGAACAGCCCACCAACGTCGTCGTCTTCTTCTTCGCACCGCCCGCATAGCTGCATAGCCGCGAACCCGCAACAATATATATATATATATATATATAGTGTGTGTGTGTGTGTGTGGGTGTGTGTGTGTGTGCTCAATGGCACGGTTGCCATGACACCAGCTCACTGCGCACCATTATTCTTAGCACAGCTATTCGTCATGGCCTGCTACCCCTGTGGTGCCATCATAAGTGTTTCCAGGAGAAAGACTGCTACCAGAGCTTATCGCTTCAACAGCGCCATGGCTGCTCCACGGACGTCCTTCCGGGAGGCTTGGTCTGTGCGTCCTGTCAAGGATACCCTGAGTCTTCATCCCTGGGACCCTCTGTCCGGCCCTCGACTTCCGTTCGATGACATTGCTGGTCGGTGGCTACGCTCCTCAAGGACCACGTTTGCAGGCCTCAGCCCTGCGTCCGATTCCGACCGTCAACGACGGTGTCCGGCTCCTACTGCCTCGCCTGTGCAGCCGCTCTCGCCGCTGCGCATGCTCCGTCCGGGACCACACACCCTCAACTTTTCTACACGTGGCAGCACCCGTAAAAAACACCGTGACATCATCGCTGCTTTCAGTGGGCTCGGTGGCGCGTTCGCTATGACACCAACTCACCGCACGCCATTATTTTTCGCGCAGGTAACAGATCGTTTTTTCTTGTTTACTAAACCGACAAGCTACCGTGGTTTCTTGGTGTTGCCGTGCCCACACGCAGCATTCGCTGTTCTTTGCGATTGTGTTCTTATCAGTCAGGGTCGCTTGATACATTGTGGCGATGTTGATCTAAACCCAGGACCTGCCACTCGTGCCTCTGCCGGTGATGGCAGCTTTGGCAGCTTTTATTGATTGATAGGTGAGGTTAACATCCCAAATCCATCACACCATTATGAGAGACGCCGTAGTGGAGAGCTCCGGAAATTTCGACAACCTGCGGTTCTTTAACGTGCACCCAAATCTGAGCAACGTGCACCCAAATCTGAGCACACGGGCCCACAACATTTCCGCCTTCATCGGCATTGCAGCCGCCGCTGCCGGGATGCGAACGCGTTTTGGCAGCTTTGCGTGAACTAAAAAGCGGCCAGTCAACACTACACGCCGAAATAAAAAAGTATTCGAGAAAAGCAGGCTGATAACACTACAATGCTCTATGATATAAAAGAGAGACTTGAGAAAATTGAAGGGAAGTGCCAATTCCTGACGGCAATCAAAGCCGATGTAAAAAGTGTACATGAGCTTGCAGAGGCAAACACGCATCACATTGAAAAGTAACTGCGCACACAGATGACGCAGAAGGGAGAGCAAGGCAAAATAACTTGGTGTTCTACAGGATAGACGATGAGTCAAACAAGAATTGCACAAAATCAGAGGAATAAATTGTCAGGTTTTCAAGCAATCACCTCAAATTAACTATTTCCCCGAGAAACATAGAACGCGTACACAGGCTTGGAACTTGTTCACTTATTAAAGCTAGACCAATTTTGGTAATGTTTACTTATCTCAAACATAAGAAAAGTACTTCTTTCTAGCAGAGGTAACAAACACTCAGTCATTACCGTTGCGCAAGATTTCTGTCCAACTACCCGACTGGCAAAAAAAAATTGGTCGACTTCAAAAAAAATTTTTTTTCCTGCAGCCTACGTCACAACAAGCTGGTAGCAAGGAAGACCACCTACACGTGTATGATCCAGTTGGGCAACAAATCGTTCTTCACTCTCGTAGCAGTTCGCCAGCGGTCGCCCTATCACAAGGACTATTTTTCCTTTCTTTTTATTGACATCATGAGCGTACTACCAAAGCGTGATATCTTAGCCAGCTTAAATGATTCTTCCGATTCAAACCTTTTAGCACCAACTAGAACGTGGCTTAACTCTTCAATCATTAGCGTTGAAGTCTTTCCTTCTCATCCTGATTTCAGTGTTTTTGGTACTGACCGCGACAGGCGGCATGGCGGTGGTGTGCTCATTGCTACTCACAGGGACCTTAGCTGCTTCCGCAACAATATACCTATTTCACTTGAAATGGTATTTGTGTGCTGTAAAGCCGCTCATACCCACGTAATCTTAGGAGTATGCTATCGCCCACCAGATTCGGACAACACGTTTATTCCCATGTTTCATGACGCGCTAGAATCCCTAAAGGCTCAATTTCCTAATGCCACAGTTGTCTTTTTCGGTGAATTTAATTTTCTGAAGATAGATTGGTCTGGCCTCGTCTTCGTCACAACAAAACTGAGCATTGAAAGCAACTTTATCAATTCATGTTTAACGTTGTACCTAACTCAAATTGTTAATGCAACAAGGCGATCCAAAAATGCAGCCAATATACTTGATCTCATATTAACCACCCATCCTGACAGAATCACCTAACTTTCATACCTCGATGAAATTAGTGATCATAAGGTCATTTATAGTTTCTTCTAATGTAGACTGAAGCGGCCCACGAAAACAAACAAAAAGGTCACCTTATACAATAAGGGCGACTACATCAGCTTCATTAAAGAATTAGAAATATTCTGACAATTATTATTCAAAGATTTTAATGAAAAATTTGTTACAACAAATTGGTTAATGTTTAAATTTAAAATGAATGAGCTGATCAGTACTTACATCCCATCTATCACAATTCGTGAACGTAGCTTTACGCGCTGGTTTATACTTGAACTTAAGAGGCTTAAAAACAAGAAGTGGCAATTTTGCTCCGAAAAAAGCACCAATCATGCCGTGGCGTGGCAGCAATACCAGGCCACAGCAAACTGTACTATTCTGCTGTAGATAAAGCAAAATGGCTCTTTAATGAAACCACCTTGCCCAAATTACTCCGCCCTAACCCAAAACAGTTTTGGAAAGTGATTAACCCACGACACGAAAACAAATGCATATCAATATTGAATGATACTCGACAGCCTATCTCCAATAACGAAGTAGCTAAAGCCCTAAACCTTACTTTTTCTTCTTCCTTTACCAGAGCACCAATTGATAACCTCCCTAATGTACCCCCCCCCCTCAACTACCTTCCCATGGCAGATGTCATATTCTCACCTCAAGGCATCCAGAAAACCATCGCATTGTTAAAACTTACTTCATCATGCAGCATCGATAACATCAATGCTAAGTTGCTCAAAAACACCAAAAATTTCCTGTGTCATTCTTTCTCACATATTTCAGCAATCGCTCTCATGCGGAATTGTTCCTCATGACTGGAAAGGCGGTAAGATTGTTGCAGTTTCAAAACCAGGTTCATCTAGTTACCGACCCATATCTCTAACGAGCCCTAATCTGTTCAAAAATATTGGAACATATATTTTATTCACGAATTGCTAAATTCCTTGTCCCAGTTAAGTTTTTTTCACCCTAACCAACATAGATTCCAGAACGGACTCTCATGCGATACTCAGCTTGCATTATTCATCCATCACTTAAGCTATAGTATAACCATAACATACCTGTTTACGCCATTTTTATAGATTTTCAGAAAGCTTTTGACAAAGTTCCCCACAACCGCCCACTACTAAAGCTCCCTCAATTAAACCTTCACCGAATTGTTTATATTTATATTACAGGATTTCTCACTAACCATCTGCAATTCGTAGAGGCTAATGATACGTCCTCAATCTTTTTAACGAGTCATTTCCGGTGTACCAGAGGGTAGAGTTCTGGGCCCTCTCGTCTTCCTAATTTACTTCAATGACTTACCCGATAATATTTCATCTAACATTCACATCTTTGCTGATGAGTGTGTAATAAACCGACCCATTACTAACGTTTTAGATAGTTGCCCTTCAGCGTGACCTACTAAAACTTGGCGAGTGGTGCTGCAATTGGCTCATGGTTTTAAATACTAATAAAACTGCACTTGTTTCATTCCATAGACCCCGGAACTTTGCCACTGCTAACTATAAAATTAATGGCTGCACAGTTGCTTCCCTCAGCTGTATTACATACCTTGTCGTTAACCATTCACAGTATCTAAACTGGTCTTCTCAGGTAAGTAAAATAGCTAACAATGTTAACAAAGCTCCTGCTAACTTTCGTCATAACATACATTTTGCCCCTTCTTTTGTTAAATTACTAGCCTACAAAACTCTAATTCGTCCAAAATTAGAATACGCATCTGCTATTAGGGACACACCACAAAGTAACCTAAGGAAATCCATTGAACTACTTCAAAATCGTGCAGTTGGATTCCTCTATTCTGACTACAAATATCACTCCTGTGTTACTACCCTTAAAAGTAAGGCAGGCTTACCTAACCTTGACCTACGTCGTAAGATTTCTACACTGTCCTTGTACCACAAAATGTATCACGCGTTTCATTATAACTCCCCGATTCATTCAGCCCATCGGGCTTCAGCCCGCACAAGTCACCACAAGGCCGTCTACCCCCCTCCTTCTTGCACCACAGCCCACCACCATTGCATTTTTTCTCGGGCAGCCCGCAACTGGAACGACCTTTCCTAAAGTGTCGTCGACCATTCCAACACAGATACATTTAGGAATCCCATAGAATCGTTGTTTTATTAAGTCAATATTGTTTGCTATATATATATATATATATATATATATATATATATATGAGAAAGAATTGTATACGTAAGGGCTCGTTTTCCCGTGTTTTGACACTACATTAACGAGATCTAACAGACAATAATGCCAAGGAATGTATAGGGGAAGTTATTAGAACCAATGTAATCAAAATAAAAAGAAAGAAAAGTGGGTGAAAAATAACAGGTGAACGTAGTGAATTTCAGCTGCTATAAGGTTTGGACAATTTTGCTCGTAATTTACGCTTACGCTAGCATTATCATGACAAGCCAAATGAATTATTACTAAAAACAAACTGCCTTCACACAAACACTGGGTGCCACCTTCCCCACGCGATAGATGCCTCGAAATGTATAATAAAGCTGTTCAGCGTGACATCATGGAAGAATATCAAAAACGTGTACTATTTCAACGCAATCTTTCTTCTAGCGAAGGCTCTAAATTTAGGGCCTTCGCAACGAATTTAGGACTTTAAGGCCCTAAATTTGTTGCATCAAATAAGTCTGATTATACCGCAGAGGCCCACAAGCAGTTATCAGATACCAGGTTTCAAAACGACCTGATCATGACTCCACAGAAGAGGATAAGTCACTGGTAAAACACTTGATAAGACAGTGTTGAAGTCAGCGCTCTTTCTGTCCTTGTCTCTTCTGTAGTTACGTCGTAACTAGTCGTAGTCTTGCGCTGTGCAAATACGTTGGTCAAACACACTATTCTACCCCTATTTACTGAGAAAAAATGGCTGACAACACAATTTATTCACTAGTTCCACTGAATCCGGTAGCTGGTTTCATTTACCTGCTATTAACAATAGATAAGGAAGGCAATCCTGGTCATCCTATAATTTTCGGTATAGGTACTGTTACAAAAACGTATCCAGTTTTGTAAATTCGTTCATTAACAATATCCCGGCTACATTTCCGTCTTTCGCGAAAGACCCTACTCATTTCCTGTCCGATATTTATTTATTCACAAAATTTTATTTGTGTCCTGACGCCCGGTCTTTTCAGACCAAGGTGGGCCACGTCCACGTTGGTACTGTCAGGCCGAGCCTTGTGGCGTTATCGTAGACCTTCTGGACTGCCCGCAGTTGTTCTTGATAAGACGCGCTTCGTATCATTGTCTGCCAGTAAAGCCATCGTTCTTATGGGTCGGCGAGAGTCGCGGGACAGCCCGCCAGCATGTGTCTGATCCCAATAATACCATCGCACGCGTCACAGTTTTCTTGAATTTTACTGTCAGGGAGAATTTGTGTATAAAATATGGAGCTGGGTAAGTTTCGGTTTCGCGGTAAATGTAGCGTGAGTGCCTGAGCCCTGTTCAATTTAGCGTGTGGCAGTGCGAATTGCCTACGCCCCAAGTAATAATATTTTGTGATGTCGTTGTAAGTGATTAAATTATTTTTATAGCCCTCGGAAAGGGTGTTGGGCGTTGGATCGGGCCTGACTGGCACGGCAAGCGAGTCTTTGCGCCAGGTCATTCGTCACCTCATTGAGGTTGACCCGAGTTTGGTCCCCTTGTCCCATATGCGCAGGAAACCATTAAATTTCAGTATCGATAGGAATGACTTTGTTCATAAGTTTAACCACAGTCCCAGTGACATAGCCCTTGTCGAAGCTCGTGATTGCTGCTTGGGAGTCACTATAGGCGTATGACCATTTTCTGTTTCTGATAGCTAAAGCAATCGCGGCTTGTTCCGCAACTGTGGAATCCTTAGTGAGTACAGCTAGGGCATCCCGTACGTCTCCCTGGCTGTCTACCACCACAGCCGTGTAGGCCTCTTGGCCTTTCACCCAGGCTGCGTCCACGACGGCCACCTGTTGTCCTACCTGTTCGATTTCTTTCAATAAAGGTTTTGTTCTCGCTTTTCGCCTGCTGACATTGGGTTCTGGATGCATGTTTCTAGGCAGGAGAGTGGTTCTGATCACGTCTCTAAGCTTCGCGTTCACTTCGAGCTCGACCTCCTTCGGGTTCTTCGATCTATTGGGGACTGACCCAATTGCCCTGACTATCAGCCTGCCCGCACGTGTCCTCGTTAGTCTTTCCTTCTGCGCTGTCTGCTGCGCTTCAGCCATTTCTTGCATAGTATTGTGCATGCCTAAGCTTGACATCCCTATTCCTAACATCTCCCTATTGGTGACACTTCATACTAATACTCTGCATGTTGACGGCATCAGTGCGGTCGTCGAATCCTACGGAGAAATAGTGGCTGAGAAACCAATTGAGAGCAGCACAGTAGCAACTCGATCTGCTTACACTCAATTTAGATCCTAATAACTTTCAATTTGATGATACACACTACATACAAATTAGTGGAACGTCGATGGGCACACTCATAAATCCAAATTATGCAAACATTTTATGAGCCACCTGGAAAATTATAAAACAGACGTTTAAACCATTTTCTAACAAATGCTCTATTGATGACGTGTTCCTTTTATGGCCACATGGTGAACAGGAGCTTCTTTCATTCATAAATGATTTTAACAATGTCTACCATTCAATATCCTTTTCTCATGCGTAGTCTGCGTCCACCACTAACTTTCTTGATATGACCATTTCCGTTATAGACAACAAACTGTTGACCGTGCTGTATAAAAACCAACAGATAGACGTATTTGCATTTCGACAGCACCCACTTTAAACACTCCGAGACCAGCATTCCGTATGGCCAATCGTTACGCTTCAAAAGAATCTTCTCTAACCCATCCGACTTTAAAAAAAATTTTGCAACGCCTAAAATTGCCTTGTTGAAGCAAAAGTATCAACCGCAATTAGTTTACGATGCGATACAGCGCGCAGATACATGTGACCGCAGAAGGCTTCTTTGTACCGCGAAACCGCCTACTCGGCCATCTCAGACAAACCTAGTGCTAAGCCACTGTACATCAGTCCCACGTGTATGGGTTGTACTTAACAAGCACCATAACATTTTCTTGCAAAGTGAGCGCCTAAAACACCTCTTTACTGAACCACCCCGAGCAGTGTACCGCCGAGCTAGAAACCTTCGCGACATACTATCACCTTCGTTATTACCTAAGACAGCCCGCCCAAACGCCATCGGATGCCATTCCTGCCACAAACCACAATGTAGGGTATGTCCCCATATGTGCACTTCCCAAAGTGTCGCCAGTACTTCACCATTTTGTTTAAAAATTGAAGGTGACTTTGACTGTGACACCGGAAACGTAATATATATGCTTGAATGAACAATATGCGGCAAAGAGTATATCGAACAAACAGAAGGCCCTTTCCGAATACGATTTAACAATCATAAATCTCACGCTAACACGTTGCTGCACCCGCCCGTATCAAAACATGTGCATCTTCCCAGTCACTCTTTTAATAACCTCAAGGTCACGTTACTTGAATCTGGCTTTCGCTCTAATTATCACAGGGAGGCCTGGGGATCTTTCCTAATTCATAAGTTCGATACCATCACATCTGGTTTAAATTAATGCGCTGACAAACTAGGTTTGTCTCTGTGATCGACTTACTGGAAATAAGTATTCTTGCATTGCTCATTGAACCGTGAAGTATTTGTGCCTTTGTATTTTAGTGCTTTTAGATTTTCGATTTTACATTTTTACACGTGTATACTTTTAGCATCGTTATTGTATCATTTGCATCAACGATCCTCTTGAGCTGTTCACACACACATTTTCATCGATGACCCTTATATATCAGATTTTCATTCCTGAGTTGGACTATCAACTTTTTCCTCCTATATTGAGTTGGACTATCAACTTTTTCCCTATATAGGTCCTGAGGATAGCTGTGAAAGATAACGCCCTTTTCAAGGGTGGGTGATCATATAGAGAAACAGAGCAGTACTCTGTCATACACTCTCAGAAGAAAGTAGTACTACTTGCTAACTTTGGGGTAGTAATGGTTTGTCACATCTGTTACAACCCTGAAAGTTAGCGCAAGTAGTAACGGCGAGGGCAGTAACAGTTACTACTTTTTCTGTTTCTACCAGAATTTAGTAACTGTTACTATCTTTGCCGTCACCACCCATGGGTAGTAAGTAACTTTTAAAAGTTTGAAGAAAAAAAGTAGTAACCGACGCTACCCTGTGAATTAATTTTGGCCTATTATTTCTCTATTGCGAATGTTGGTAAATCAATCATTTCTACAAAAGTTTGGGTAATGTAGCGTGGTGTGCTATGATCGCGAAAAAAACATATACCCGACAAGTTCTCTATTTTTTTTACACATACAGCATGTAGTTAGCATGAGGTATATATAGCCCCTACTTTGCAGGTGCATGTCTGGCACAAGAGCGCACTTGTGTTTGAGAATGAAATATACGAAATGTAAACCTATAGCACTATATTATATTACGTGGTTACGTGGGTTTGAAAACGTAGCGCAAGACTTGTAATCAGCCTTATTTATAAAAAATAATTCGTCATATAAACTATTAAAAATGGCCGAAAAAGGCGTTATATACAATGGCCGAACAAGGTATAAACTCATTCTCAGTGCATTTGGATGCTTCACACGACTAGTAAATCAGCGGTGAAAAGGTAATAATAATTTTTGAGGTTTGATGTGCAAAAACAACAATAAATTTGAAGACACGCCACAGTGAATTAATTGTGACCGTCCTGGGGCATCAAATGGACGTTTACATATCTAGGCTGCGTAATTTAAAACCAAACGTATTTTTTGGTCTATGGATATCTTCTGCATCGTTTTTCCGTTTATTGATGATTGATTTGGGGGGTTTAACGTCCCAAAACCACCATTTGATTATGAGAGACGCCGTAGTGGAGGGCTCCGGAAATTTTGACCACCTGGGGTTCTTTAACGTGCACCCAAATCTGAGTACACGGGCCTACAACATTTCCGCCTCCATCGGAAATGCAGCCGCCGCAGCCGGGAATCAAACCCGCGACCTGCGGGTCAGCAGCCGAGTACCTTAGCCACTAGACCACCGCGGCGGGGCTCCGTTTATTGATGATACATCAAGATGATTCTTCTCATAAAATAACAGAATCGGAATCGCAGACTATTTTCGATTAGATATTCAACAGCCTGGTAGCAAAAAGGTAGTAATGGGCTAATAAAGGTAGTAATGGCTGCAGTTACTACCTCTTTCATTCTAGTTACTAACTGTTCACTAACGTAGGTAGTTAACACGTCGCGAAAAGTTGGTAATGGTTGCAGCTAGTAACTGGTTATAAAATAGGCCATAAACGGGTAGCGAAAAGGTAGTAACAATGAAGGAAAGGTAGTAAGCACTTACAGTTACTACCTATTTGCTTGCAGTTGCTAAGTTTTTCCTAACTTTTTTCAAGAGTGTAGCGCAGCACTCGCCGTAGCGACAAGTAGCCGCAGGTTTAGGAATTAAAACACTGTGCTTTTTTAATTAGTGTTAAAAGCAGACACCCACGATTCGAACAGCGGGGGCAGCCAAGTTAACCAATTGAAATGCTTCTTTGGTGAGTTTTACTACGAGCTCCGCTGCAGTGGTTTAGTGGTTGAGGTACTCGGCTGCTGACCCGTAGGTCACAGGATCGTATCCATTTCCGATGAAGGAGGTAATTCTTGTAAGCCCGTGTGCTCAGATTTGAATGCATGTTTAGAACCCCAGATGGTCGAAATTTCCGGCGCACTCCACTACGGCGTCTCTCAAAATCATAGGGTGGTTTTAAGACGTTGAACCCCAAATATCAATCAATCAATCGAGTTTTACATCGATGGTGGTTTCTATACGACGACACGCCTGGAAAGCGCGCGAATCCTTGAACTAACGTCATACGAGCGCGGTTCGCAGCACCGCCATCGGTCACACACCAGACCATTATGTAATGCGGGTTATGTGTATAAAGTGTATGCATTTCATCAAAATGTATATATTGTATCCAATTGTATATTAATAAATATTGTGTATGTAGTGTATATATAACAATGTTGTCAAACTATATCAGAGATAGCAGATGTCTACGAAGGATTTGTCAGTTACCATATTGTATCCCAGCAAGCTTTTTTAACATCATTTTTACTGTAGATAGCGTGATGATTTTTTGCTTTTCAAGTGTAAAGTTTATGTTTAGGTTTAGTGGAGTGTGATGGGCGCCACCTAGGCTGGCCCTGAGGATCTTTGACCCTAAAAGCTGGCATCGGCCGCATTGAGCCAACAAACACATAGAGTAAATGTCATGACACCCACAGGAATGAACCTGAGTATTCTGCGTGGCAATCAAATATTTTACTATAGAGACAAGCCAGGATTCACAACTACTTTTCAAAATAGATAGCAATATTTGGGAAGCGTCAGCTGTGGTTGCAATGCTGGCAATCAAATCTTATAAACAGTGCATACGTACTTTTATCATATAGCCATCACGTCAGATTAAAAACAATTGTAGTGAGGCGCCATCCACTGAAGCTCATTTTCTGGCGATGCCCAAGGCCACATTTATTGCTGACACAAGCGCTACATATCAGTTTATGACATCTGATGTTGGTAATACCCATGTTGCTGTCGGCATCGTTACGCAATAGTACACGTGCGACTGTGTAGCATGTGCATGTGCGTGCAACACTTGTACATATATTTAGCGTCATTTCGGAACTTCTCACTCAGTAAAAATTTACAACTTCACCTTCTCTCCGCATCCCGTTTCCTCAGCATGCTTCACATGGCATTCATTCTTCAGGTAGGTGGGATCGGCTGATATTTTTCAAATTCACAAAATACTACATATGCACTCTTACTAAGTAGCGAGTATGAATTATTACAATAGAACATATGCACAAGATGTTCAAAATTGTTGCTTTGAGCTACCTCTAAGATAGCGCAAATAACAACTGTACCTAATTGGGTCCTAAAGGTCATTGCAATAAAAATACATTTAATCTTGTCTTGTGTTTCAGGCAAATGCTTCAGTGACAAGTAAATGCAAGAGCTACTCTTTCAGAGTGATATTGATTAGTCTGATGAAAGCGACATTATTGACCAACTGCACAGAAGCAATAAATTGTCAAATAGCAGCAGTTAAATGAGCATTGTTAACATAATGTTGGTGAAGGTATTGATAAACAAGTGAGCTTTGAAGTTCAACGTCACGGCTCGATTTTAAAGGAGGCAGAGTAAACCGAATAAAAAAGGGTCGAACACGTGAGGCGTTACGTGCGTCCAAGGAACAGAAAAAAATTAGAAGATTCCACGTACCTTGGGAATTGATGTTAAGCGAACCACAATAGACGTTTCACTAACATTATATTGTTGCTGAGACTTCGTGTGGTCTGTGGTAGAATAATTGATTGCGACGCACAATGCTGCGGTTTGATTCCTCCTGACACCATGACACGTAGTGATTGAATTAGTAGGGTAAACGCTGCCACTGTCAGTTTTTTAGCAACGCTCACGCGTTAAAATTATGAATGTGTGTTCTCGCTGTTCCTTGGTAGATATAAAATGTCAATAACCTCTGACACCCATGCACGGGGTTTCACCGCTGTCTGGAGGAAAGTGTTTGACGATGTGAGGAACGAGATTCTGACATTATTCACGTAATGACCAGTGAGTCGTATTCATCAAACCATCTTACCCTCCCATATGATTTAGCTTACCCCTAGTTAAGGGAGTTATCACGAGAGCCCCCAGACGTAGGTGGCTGGATAGATAGATAGATAGATAGATAGATAGACAGACAGATAGATAGATAAATAGATAGATAGATAAATAGATAGATAGATAGATAGATAGACAGATAGATAGATAGATAGATAGATAGATAGATAGATAGATAGATAGATAGATAGATAGATAGATAGATAGATAGATAGATAGATAGATAGTCGATGAGAATGCCTACACTACATAAAGAAATGATTCGCATTTAAAAAGTAGAGCATATAGCAAGAATATGGGCAGTGGGGATTTCGCGAACACGTTCGTGCCACTATTCAAGACAAATATCTATACAAATAAGCGCACCATCAGTGTATTGACCCACTTTTGCGACCTACTGTTGAGTAATTCAAGAATCGAACACCCAAAATGACTCAACTCTCATAGATGTTGCAGCAAAAGACATACTCGTCCAGTTCAGCTTCAAGAACCAACTGAAGGGAACTATGGGCCGGACATGTAGAACGTAGGTGGTATAACCGGTGGTCATTAAGGGTAAGTGACTGAATTCTCAGATAAGGCATACGCACGAAGGGGAGACAGAAAGCTAGGTGGGCCGATGAGATTAAAACGTTTGCAGGTATAACGTGGCAACGGAACGCACACGACCAGGTAGATTGGCGGAATATGGGAGAGGCCTTTGCCCTGCCGTGGACGTAGTCAGGATTTTGATGATGATGCAGATGATGACGATGATGATGATGATGATGATGGAGGGAACACCAATTTGCGCGCACGTCAAGTACATGCAAAAACTCCGAAATGAAAAACAGCTGAATGTTCAATTTGTCGAGTGTCTGGCAGCGCCAAAACGTAGCAAGGTGATTTTTATACCACATTTATCACGTCCGATTTGACATGCATAGACATTTTTCACGTCATGTCCCCCCAAACTTTCAGAGAATATGCTGTAATGAAGGTAACAGCGCTAACACTCGTGGTAAATGCACTAAATTTGAGCTGTTCTTCCCCTGCTAAAAAATGTCTTTCTTTGTTTTTACTCAGCTAGGCCTGATATTGCGTACACAGAATTTGTTCTCTGAAACTTTAGCTTTCGTTTTTTTCTTCTTACGAGAAATGTTGCATGACTCGAAACTGTTCATTATAAAAGGTTTATACCAGGTCACTTAGTTTACATTGTTCGCTGGTCTGAAGAAGCTATAGGTGGTAGAAAATATTGAAAACCTATTCCTCCCGCCCCCTATGCACGCATACAGGAATACAGAAAAGCGCGTGCACAAACATACGCAGTCTGGTCACTCTCCCTCTAGCGTCGAAAAAAAATTGCCTACACTCCAAAACCCGACCAATTATTCTTTTAGACGAGCTTTAGGCAATAGAACTCCAATCAATAAAGTATATACTCAAGTGCATCCAAACTTGTCTAATAAGTTCTGCTTAGTCTGCTGTGAATTGTGATGTCTGTTGTTTTTTGGGAGGCCTTGTGTCGCCGTTTTTTATCAAAATGCTCTGCAATAAATACGCTACTTTCCTTCTCAACGCCTGGTTTTTCGACAAGAGAACCCATGACGCAGGGCGCGGAAGGTCACCTCATTCTGTAAACATTGTCAAAACATTATAGCTGTCATGACGTACGGCGCAAATTGAGCATTGAAGTTTTGTTTCGTTCGCCAGTTTTTAACGTTCCTGTCAGTGCTGCTTTAAACGACATGTTCCAAAAGAAACCACAAATACATGGCAGAAAGGACGCCACAGTTAAATATCACGCCAGCCCCATGTCATTCTTCATTTTTTTGTACACTTGTAAGAAATAAAGCGGAAGGCATCAACGATTTTCATGTGCCGCCACAGCTTCACACACCTTTTTTATTGTGGGTGTCTGAAAATCATATTTTAAAGCGATGTCAGCTCGACTGTGAGGAGTGAAAACAGGCGGATTGAGACAGGTGAGGAAACAAAGAAAAAGGAAGAAAAAACGATTCAACACCATTCACTCCATTTTGCTTTATTCGGCACCATTCATCTTACCTGGTATAATCGGCGCGAGCAGAAAACACCTTGATAACAGCGCGCTTGTTTGGCTCAAGACAAATTCTCTCTTTTAAGTTTCCCAGACGCGCTCACGCCCTTTGCCTCTGACCTCAAGACCCGTGCATTAAACTTCTTTAGAAAAAAAAAACCTTACTGTATAGCACCTTCACAGAATTCTCAATAAAAAACAAGCAAAGGCAGACTTCCTTGGACGTTCTTCGAAAGCATTTTATATCTGGTGCGCAAGCCTTCTGTGCCTGTTGTTTTTGCTTTTGCGATCCAGTAAGCTATTTTTATTGCTATGGAAAAAAGGCACTTCACTCGCGGCGTATCAAATTTCCTGCATGCTTCTGCTCACCCAGACCACCTTGACGGAACTTGTCAAAAACTCAATTTAGTGCGTTTATTTCTTTTTTCTCGGATGTGCTACCTGCCTTTTTTATATTATCCAATTTCGATATCCTCACACTTCCGTGTACGCCACTGTTGTGATTTTCGGCAGTTTCTGCGCCGTTTTTTTTTTTTGGGGGGGGGGGGCTGGTTTGCAACAAGTTGGCTGTTATTTATCGTGTTTCACACTGGTATTTTCGTTTCTTCCACCATGTGGAATATTGGTTCTTGTCGTCAGCTCCCTCTCATTCGTGTCCCAAGGCTCAGCAGTACGTTGACAAGGAGGCCGCAGATTCAATCTCCACTGGAACGCCATCGCCCATTGACAGATCCAAAAACGAAGCTTCGGAGAGGCAAAGTGTGTGTGTTCCACACAAGGGTGAAAAAACAACTCGACCTACATTGCCACAAATGTAGTGGCATTGCAGAATAAACCTGAATTGCAGGTACTCAAGCAGCCACAGCGGAGAAAAAATTGCTCCGAAAGTGTACTTTCACAAAGCGACATGGCATCGTGATTGTTTTTTAAAGACTAGAGAAAGCGTCTCTTACTGTTTGGAGACAGCTAAGCGTCTTTACTAAAGCGGAACTGTATGCATGAAAGTTAGAAGTGGTAGTGGACATTATTAGATAAGTGTTTTTAAGTAAACGTAATCGCCATATGTATGTAACCTTATAGCGTTGTTCTGACTGTGTGTGCCCCTCCTAGTATGAGGGAGCTTTTTAAAAGAGGACCCTATTCTTGAGAATCCTAGAGAAATAGCGTCGAGGCCACTACGGATGCGCGAGACCCTAAAGCTTTCGGGTTTCGCAATGAGTGCACCGTCTCTCGAAATTAGCAGCTACCCCAAAGCCTGCGCCAAATGCTTTGCGTCAAACGTTACAAAACCCTACGAAGCGGCCGCTCTTGGCGAAGACTAGAGTGACCCGAATAGGAGTATTCAAAGCAACGCAGTCCTTATTCGAAAAGTCTTAGCCAGCACACACAAGGCGCTTTGAAGCTTCTACTCTTGAGCTTCTAACTGCGGTGCAGTAGTTAGCATGCGTTTTGTCAAAGTACGTTATTTGGTGAGTACGAAATTGAGATAATGTGAACGTTAGCGCACGTTATTCAGGCAGGCATTCTCGTACGCTATGAAAAAGTGACATGCAACGTAGCGGCCACTTTAGCCCCAGCTTCGGCATGTATTCTACGTTGTGACTATCATTCATAAAAATTGTCAAAATCAGCTTCATACTAATTCGCCTGGAGCACTTGCATGGCATGGTGAGCTCTAAACAGTGGTGCTCTTTAAGCTATAGGTAAAACTTAACGCCGAATCAACAAGAAACTATCAGCATCACGAATGGCCTATATAGACCTATTCTATGTTTGGAAACAAGGGTAAGTGCCAGCGACCTACAGAGGTGCTTGCAGCGACGTCGTGGTGCGTAGGCTGCGTCCAGCACAAAGCTCATAACTGCCCCTATGTTATAACGTGGCAACTGGCACGGACTTTGCGAAGCTGCTTCCGAGCACAACGTGTCGGGGAGCCGCGCACGAGTTCGCGCGGGAGGTATCCCCGACGCGCTGAGCTCGGAGGCAGCATTGCAAAAATTCTCCAAAGAACACAAATAGGCAGAAGCGCATTCGAAAGGCACTACCTAAACAATTTAAGGAAACATGCCACTATCAATATTACGAAAAATATACATTCACAGCATATTGCTAATTTTGAAGTATAGGGCTGTAACATGAAAATTAACTTAACTAGTGTAGTAAAATTTGAGGACCACGCAGCGTGAAATTGAACGCAAGTGATGTGCATAAGACTTTGAAATCCGAGCGTTGCCGCATGGGTAAGAGAACACACAGGAGTTGCAAATATTGCAGCTGAAATTAAGCGAAAAACTATATGGACCGTCCAACCCGAAGCGAACCCTGACGAGATGCGAAGCAGCAGCGGTGCGCACGGCATTGACCCTGTTAAAACGGGTGCTGACGCGGGTGCTGGAAGAACGGTTTCATGCGAAACTTGTTGTAGCGTTTATTCCACTAAATGTTTGTTTGAAACGCAAAGACCCGGGAGGTGGGGCGCGTTCAAGAAGCTTGGACTCGGCTTTCATGGCTCGCGTCTCGTCGGTGTTACAAGCGCCATCTGTATTCTCGAACGCGATCGGCTTCCCTGGCTGGCATCTCATCGGAGTTGACGACCCGATTTGTGAACGCGATCTGCTTCGCTAACCCTCGCAATGCCGGCGACCGCCTGGAAAGGTACGCGTAGACTAACGGGAAATATGCTAGACGACGTCGTGCCCTTCGGTGCAATCGCGCGGCAAGGAGCGGGGCGCTGTCCACATTGCCGGCGCCGCAAGATTCTCAAGGCGCGTGCAGCGCGCCCACCTGCCGTCTCACGGCTTCGTCTAGCCGACAGATGAAAAATGGTGGCGCATGTGAGATTATGCCCACGTGAGGAGTGGGCGCAAGCATTGCGAGTGGTGGAGTGGGTGAAGTGAGAGACCGCTGATACGCAGTGAGCGCGCAACAGGTGAGGGTGAGAGGCGTCACCGTGCACTGCTAGAAGGGCATGAGAAACTTGGCCCCGCTCCAACACCTGCGCGAGAGGAGCGGTGTGGCTGGAGGGACAGTGTTACACGGGCTAGTCAAAAAGCGGCTTCGCATCTAATAAAAGAAGTACTAGGGCCGGTCACGGAACGCGTAGGACAGACAACTATTTGACAGTAAGAGCAACTGAATAGTTACCACACAATGAAAAACGCAGTCGGTAAGACAGATAGTTGGCCGGAGTGACGAAATTAGCAAGTTCACAGCATAAAAATGAATTGGATCCCACATAATAGAGTGAACTGAAGATCATTAGGAGGGGCCTTCATCCGGCAGTGGACAAACACAGGCTGATAATGATGACGATGATTATGATTATGATATATATATATATACACACCGTATACTGAGGTTAGATGCGTGAAGGTTTGAATTGCCATAAACAATCGTGACTTAAACTGAGTGCTGGCCACCTAGCGCCGCACCTGGAAACGGCGCTAACAGGGTCAACCTTGAAAGGAGACTTGTTATCACGTTACGCGAGATGACAAGCGACGACGTATTTATTTATTTTAGCCATGCCGCACGCGCGAGCCCGTAAAAGAAGAAAGCAATGCCAGTGACCGTTCAGGTGTGCCGCCATGCGTAACAATAGGATAAAAATATGGCAACGTATTGTTCTAACTCTTCCCGATGGCTGCTGACGACGCGCGACGGAGAACGACGCAAATCTGACTTACGCATTGGGAAGAAGGTAACGGACACTACGGTAGTTTGTTGTAATAAATTTGTTTGCAAAAAGTTAGTTCTCTTCAGTGAGTACATCATTGTTTAGAGAGTGTGAATATTCCCAATGTTTGGGCTTCTGTAAGTGCGGAGTAGTTTCATTTATCCCTTTAGCAAGCTCTTTAGGAAACTTGTTGCGTTACGTGCGTGACTGCAATTTTCCCACGTGGTTGTTTTCTATACAAGTCGCAGTGCTACTCATTGTCAAATTAAGCGGCTGCAATAGTTCCCTGCGAAGATTTTTTTTATTTTGTATGTGTGTAGGGTAGGGTTGGGTAAAATGAGCGCGATTCTGCCTCAGCCGTCTTCTGTTGCTAATGCGAAAACTAATTTTCTTTATTTGTCTTTTCCAGCAATAAGTGCCGGTCTTTTTCTACCTTTCATGCGTAAAATTTGATGATTTCTCACAGGACTCGCGCGAGAAAGTTTACTTCGCTGGTGTCGCTGTTGCGGTGAATCGTTAGAAAGACCCGAAGTTCTGCTCGGCCAAGTTTTCGGATTCGTGCATGACGTTACTCCTGGGTAAGTACAGCAACGTAAGTATTTATTTTGTTACTTTAGACTATGACCTACATAGCACCAAAATTTCAGTTCGTTTGGTTCCCAGGAATAAGTGGAACTTTTTTTATAACGGCATGTCAGAAGAACAAAGAGTAAGAAAAAGAAATCTACTTGCCTTCAAGAGTGTCTTAACAATTGAACCATTGACTTATGCTCATAATATATTATATTTTTTGTTTAAGAGGGTTCGGACATACGAGAGAATATCATATATAGCTTTCTGGGCGAAAAACGACACGAAAAAGCTCTGATTGCCGTTTAGGGAATGACTCCCTTCATTCACGCTGCATCAATGTTTTTCCGTGTTCGCAAAGCCACTCTCTAGAGACGCATAAAAATGCAGAATCTTCAAGTTAGGTCGCTCACGAACACGTGTTAAAATTGAGCTTGAACGAAGTTTCTCCAATACGCTACTTGAAAAAAAAAACAAGCGCTAGAAAATCGAAATTAAGCACAGTTTTGAATTCAATGCCTGAAAAAGCCTGGCAGACGAAGTCAAAAGCCGAAAAAAATTCTGCAGCAGTTCATCATCAAAATGGCAAGAAGAGGTGAAAAAGATTTGTATCTAGCCAGCAATTGTTGAACAATCCTGTGAGGTGCAGGTGTTCAACAAAAGACAACATTAATACAAAGAAAGACTGGTAGTGTATGATCTGCCAGGAGTTTCGGAGCAACACAGCACCGCGTTCTGTCTAGGCTCAATGCGTGGAGTCCAAGTACTGGGCTCCTTAGGACAACGTAATGGCTCCCGTAGTGATTTTCAAGACTTTTTACTGAAAATTTTGAACGAATGAATTTTTTACTCTTTCTCGTTTTGACCCATGGAGCGTCCCATTTTTCCCCTCAGACTGGGGTAAAATGAAACATTTGGGCATATAATATTTATCTTCAATATATTAGTTTGAACGGTGGCCTCATGACCATATTCAATAAGCACATAACTTGCACTAGAAGGAAAGTTTATGCAGTGTTGTTTAGTGAGTGTTAAAGAGTGAAGTAAAAATAAATACTCAACATTTTACCTTTTTCCTTCATTTTATCCAGCCCTACTCACAATGTACGTGCACAAAAGAACGCGGGAACATCGCGTGTGCGTAGCATGCGTGTATGAATGTTCTGGGGTATTGCAATGAGAGCGCTTCTCTCGGAACACACGGAAACAGTTGATACGGTCATACAAAATGAAAGAAAACTCATTTAACTGATTATACAACGCTAATAATGTCAGCCAAATTGAATACATAAGTTGCGATCAACACGCTAAAAGACAGCCTTACACGAAATTTCAATACACTCAGTGTCGCATAAGAACAAACGAGAAGTTACGCAAACACAGCATCGCCGATGTTCTACTCAGCGCGAGAGGCCCACTAGATGCGACCTGCGGTCGCCGTACCCCGTGGGACCTTGTCAGGAGGCGACGATCTGTGCCAGCCGCTACACGCGACAGTGGCTCGCCAATCTTTTCTGCCCAGCCAATGAACCTTGCGGCCAGGTATCGCTGCTGTTTCTGCCGCGCTAACCTGAAAGATGACGATGGCGAACATCGCGTGCGAGCGCTGTGCCACCTACCGCTCGGTGGTTTTATCTTGAAATGCAGCTTATCCACGGGTCACGCATGCGCCACGAGGCTCAAATGACTATGTAGGTGTAGTAGCACTCCCGCATCCCCCAACCTCAATTCGAACCATATCCCAAAAAAAAAAGATTCCATCATCTCCATGAAGTATATGATGGTGAGGTGGGAGAAGCTGCAGAGGTTTTCAGTGATATCTTGAATACTCCGAGAAGCAGCATCGGGGACTGCGTGCGCCACGCGCGCTTCACCGCCTCTTCTTGCTCTCGCATTCTGGCGTCCGCTTTTCCTTGAGCCCGTTTCGCAGCGGTTTTTTTTTTGCGTGCATCTTCCCGGGATCTGCTTCTCGTTGCACACGTGTCGCAGCGGCGTCGTCCTTCGCGTGCACCGTCTCAAAATCCACCTGGCACCGGGCTGACTTGGCAGCAGCTTCTCGAGCCACCAACCGTGATCCGATACGTACGGTGACGATCCAGCAGAAGGAGAGAAAATGGATGGTCACGCTGTCGCAGCCCACGCAGCAGCCAATCCGAGAGCAGCGGCATCTCCAACGACATTTAGAATCAATTCACCCAACCATTATATTGCACACATCTCTATGAGTCAGTACGATCTTGTAAACTAGACGAAAAATGGTGATGACGACACTACATGCGTAGAGTGCTAACTAGAATAACGTCTGTTAACTTCAGTTTGCATGCATCTCTATGGAACAGTGCCATGTATTGTGTGATAAAGAAGACGTTACTGGGTACTCCGGAGGAATGAGGGATAGCCGTTGACCATAGGGACCCTAAAAACTTTAAAAAATAGCTATGGAAGCTCAAATAAAAGATGACAACACATGTCCCTAAAAAATATTTGTGCACTACGACACCGCCGCTGGTTGACACTGCTGCACTGTGCGGCCAGCTCGACAACTTCACCTCAGTACCGGCCCCGCAATGACGAAGTTGCCGTCGGCGTGAGAAAGTGTCACTTGCACCGACACGTCTTCGGGTTGCGAGTAGCCCTCACAAGGGTGCCAGACTGCAGTCAATTGCACATGTCTCAGGCATGTCCATCAACCGATGTCACGACCGCATGCCAGACCAGTGGTGCGGATGATGTGCAGAAGACAGCCAGCCATTGGTTCCATTACTCCCGTTGTATACACACAAAACACTCGACAGAACAATGCAGTAGAGTCAAGGAGCCTTGGTCGGGTGCAATGCCCACGTGTATGATAGTTAATACGGCCAAAAATACATTGGAAGCGAGTGAGGCGCCCAGCTAAAAAAGCAGAGGTCGCTTTTCTTAATTTATGCGTCGCAAGCTAAAATGAGGTTAGCGGAGGGCAACACCTTAACGCCACGATCCATCTCGCTGTGCCGCGTGCGACCGGTGGCTGTGCAAAGTTATGGCCTAATGAGTAGCTCTACAACAACAGGCATTGCCCAGCATCCAGTCTTGAAGCCGAAAAGGCAGCCGCAAAAAGACATCAGCTCCGTTTGGTGTCCCTACTCCCTCGCCACACACAGCAGCTTACCGAGTGATTGGCGCCTATTATCCGGTGCGTTTAGTCGTATTACAAGACAGCAATGACACTGGACTCCCTCAGCCAAAGAGATAAAAAAAGCTATTTGCAGAAACTCGGAGCACCTGAGAGGCCTCCGTACTCACTCGCTTCGTGCTTGGCCTACAATCGACGTGCTCTAAGCCTTGCTCACCCTAGGATGCCGACCACAAGGCTCTCGTACCAGCAGCTCTACAACGTTCTTCAAAAAACAACAAATAAAATCACTTGCCAGCAGAAAAAAAAGTAACTCAGCGTGCCGACAAGTTCAAACATGCCACCTCAACCAATTACCTCGCTCTCAATAAAACACAACGCCGACGCTCGAAATAAACGACCCCATGAGCCTTCTCTACCATGGCTCAAACAAAAAAGGTTGTTGCGATTGTCGTCGGAGCCTCCACGTCGGGCGCCAGTGGGAGATCTTGAAATGAGAGCACTGTTCTTTGAACACCCGGAAACACTTGACATGATCGTACCAAATCGAAGAAAACTAGGATACCTGATTTTACAACTACAATATCGTCAGCCAAACCGAACCGCCAGCCTGAAAACCATCAGCCAAACTTGATGTTAATACATCTGTTGTGATCAACATGCTAAAACACAACATTACGCAATATTATAATAAACTCAAACATAAGAACAAACACAAGGTTACGCGAACACGGCGTCGCCGATGTTCGACTAACCGCGATGAACCCACGAGATGCGACCCACGATCACCGCATCCCGCGGAACCCTGTCAGAAGAGGATGATCTGTGCCATCCACCGCGCGGTAAAGTAGCTTGTCAATCTTTTCTGTCTGGCCACCTAACCTCGCCGCCAGGCTTAACTGCTGGCACTACCACGCTAACCATAATGATAACATTGCGAAGATGGATGGATAGATGGATGGATGTATGCAGCTGTGCCCTTTAGATGGGGCGGTGGCTCACGCCACCAAGCCATGGATGTATGCAGCTGTGCCCTATAGATGGGGCGGTGGCTCATGCCACCAAGCCATGGAGTGAAGTACTATCACTATGCGTTTAAGCATTAGGTTACACTCACGCCTTGATTGTAGCCACCAATCAGTCAGCCTACTCCTGGTCATTTCTACCCATTTAAGTCTATTTTGCCTCCACTGTTACTAAATCCAATCGCTTTGAGAAAGGCCACGATATTATCCAGGAGTATGGGGTGGAGCATTTTGCAGAACATTATCAAATGTTTAGCCGTTTCTCTGCTTTCATATTTGGCTCGGTACGTCTTGGTCCGGAACACGCCCGTTCTGGCCTCGAACAGCAGAGAACTACCCCGAGAATTATTGTAGGTCCTTTGCAATTTCCCGCTTGAATGTTCGGTAGGTCTCCAGGGATGATTTCGTGAGCATTCCAATCTTCCAAATGTGCCTCTCTGTTTCCTTCACCTTCTTCTTAACCGATGTTTCCTTTTGGCTTGGTATTCTGCTGTTGTCTAAATACTTGCTTGACAATTTTTTAGTTCGCTTCCTCCAATTAGTATCAACATTCTTTATGCAAAAGTGGCTAAAAGCTTTCTCAGCCCAATGCTTCTCTCCCATTTTTTCTCAACCGTTCCTCAAATTCTATCTTACTGCTAGCTAGCCCGAACTAAAGCAATGTCTATCCCATGTCACCCTGTACCCCCTGATTTAGGGTATTCCCGTGTGCTCCCAAAGCGAGTGTACCTATGCCACGTAGTTTATTTTCCAGTCTTGCTTGAACCTCTGATTTCATCCACAAGACCGAATTGCCAAATGTGTAATCCGAGGCCATGACACCTTTCCAAATCCCTTTCACAACGTCATACCTAATGTAGTTCCACAGTGCCCTATTTTTCTCTACAGCTGCATTCTTGTTATACCCTTAGTCATAGCGTATCCTTCGTTGTCCCTTATGTACTCAGCCCCGTTATTTATATATACGCCAAAATTTGTATTTATCCACCATTACTAGCGTGATTTCCTGTATCTTATGCTCACTGCCTTTGTTATCATTAATATTCATGATTGCCGATGTTCCTCTGCTGAACTCTGCTGAAAAGTACTCACTTTTCTTGTATGTATTTTGCTTACATGTTCATACGTAGAACTGCATTTTCTATTATATTCATTATTTGCCTATGTATGTGTAGATATTACGTATATGAATTTTTCTAACATATTATCTGTACCGACCCCTTACACAATGCCCCTCGAGGGGTCTGTAAGGTACTGTAAATAAATAAACTTCAAATTAAACATATCTCTCTCGTTACCGGAGATGTCTATGAATCCCAGCAGATTTTCCTTGTTGTCGGATAATAATACTATATAATCTGCATACATCAAAGCTGGTAATGGCTGTTCAATGCGTTTTCCTTGCTTGGCAAAAAAAAGGCTGAATCCGAGTCAGCTCCACTTTCATTTGGCTTCTGGCCCCCGTAGACACAGCATTAATAACAAATGGGACAAGGGACATCCCTGTCGAAGCCCACGTTGTATCTCTATAGGTTCATATACCTGTTCTTCTCGCTTTATAACGATCTAGTTACTTTTATAGACATCATTTAGATGATCGTCCACATCTAGTGTGTCCAGTATTTCCCACAATTCTTGAATCACACTATCGTAAGCTCTCTTCATCTCTAGAAATGCAAGCCCCGCGGACCTGTGTTTTATTCCGCTATTTAAATGTACAACATCAATGAAAACAAATTATCCTCCCAGCTTCTTCGTTTACGGAACCCATTTCGTAGTTCTTTCAGCAGCCCTCATTCTCCACCCATGTCTGTAGTCTATCCTTTACTATCTGCATCACCAGCCTGTAAACTACTGATGTCACTGTTAAAGGATGGTAGCTGTATATATCAGCTTTGTCCCTCTTTCCTTTATAGGTCATGCTCATCCTGCTTAGTTTCCACAGATTGGGGGCTTCCTCCATTATTAATTTGCTCGCTGCCTCTCTTAATGTTTGCTTAGAGTTTGGTCGTAGTTACATTATTAGCATAATTTGCATGTCATTGCCACCGTTCGTAGGCTAATAGAAGCCTTTTTCTGCTTTTTTTTCCACTATCGTTGTTCCAGTGCAGCCACTGCACTAATAGGTTCATCCTGATCAGGTACGGTGCATGTAGTGCTTTCTTAGTGTTGAAATTTTTCTGTCATCACTGTTTTTATAGGTTATATTACCTCATCCCCTTCTGGTTCAACCCATGGAACTGTAGTTGTAAACCTCTGTTCTATGCTTGTCTTATTATTCAGAGAATTGAAATGGTTCCTGAACTTTGCAGGTGCCTTTGTATACTTTTTGTTTACTTCAGATTTTTTTTCAGATTTCAGATTTTTTATTGGTACGAATGCAAGAATGTGACATGTGTTTAGTATACAAAGGAGGTCCCAAGGTCAAAGACTGTATCGGGACTTCCACCATCCATTGAGCCCCCTTTCTTCTACTATTTTCACCGATAAGATCAGATCTTCTCTTCTGCAGCTCAAAATATTATTTCATTTTATTTTGACATGAGCTTCCGGTTCATTCCTCTGTTTAGAATACCCGTGTTCTCTGAAGGCTTCCTGGCGTTTTACTATTGCTCTCTTAACATCCTTGTCCCATCAGCTCATGCATGGCTTTTTGTCTTCTTTTCCCAGTTGATTCGATTCGCACTTTAGCAAGCTCTAACTCAAACAATCTAGTTAGATTTGTGAACGTCCACTCTGTTTTAGCATCCATGGTGTTTATTTTCTCAATCTCTTTAGTTGAAATTTATATTTGCCTTTCTGAATAAATATTACCATGTGGTTGCTCATTATGCCACCTTTCATTTTCATTTCTCTTCCAAAACTCAGATTGATACGTTTGTGATCACTGCCTAAGCTCCTGGACCCATATTTGATCATCGACGTTCATCACCTTTAGCCGACCAAACATTCTATGCGACATCAGTGCGTAATCTATCGTCGACTGCAGCTTTCCCACCTCCCATGTTATCTGCCCTTTGCAGGTCTCGGTACTGTTTCAAATGGTTAATTCATGCCATTCACACATATCCAGTAAATTATGCCTGTTGGGTCAGTATACCCATCCATATCTTCTATGTGTGCAATCATATCTCCTAATATATGCCTCTCACTCTTCTCCTAGTGCGTCAATGTCATCTTCTATGCACTGCATCATTTCTTGGTTTTCCTCTGTGGCTTTTGCTCCTGTGCACAAGCATACAAAGCGCAAGAGCATCATCTACCCTGCCGCTTTCCGTTTTAGCCATAAATGTTCCCGGCACCCCTGCTTGACTGTTTGCCAGTCTGTACTTTCATGAATGAATGCCCAAATACCACCCCCTTTTTGCGGTATTCTGTTGTATTACAATATTCTCATGCGTTTTCTGGATTGCTTGGTGGTAGTTATATCCCTAAGATGCATTTCTACACGTTCATATACCCCCAGCTTCTCCTCCATTAGCTGCTCTTCTATCTTTCCCCACTTCATCCCATTGCTGCCACCCTGCATGTTAATATACCCTACGTCTTAATTGGTTCGGCCCTCACGCCGATGTCGATTTGTTCTCCGGACTCTACGTGTCATAGATATTGGTGCCACTTTGGAGTTGTATCTGCCTATACCACCTGAAAAGGAGCTCCCCTGGTTCTTTTTGTCGTTACTAGCTATCCTAGACCCCGAAGGGCTCACGTGCCCTCAAAAAAAGCCACTGCGCGTCCTACAAGTCACCAAGCCACCTCATGACCTATTCTCCCATTGAAGTGAATTCTGTCTCGTCAAAAAATACCCCGCCTATGCACTTTTCTGTTTATTTTCACTACCTCAAAGCATTTATCTAGACGAATCTGCTATATCTCTTTGTTTGCGTCGACAACCACTCTTTGCAGATTGCCATCACGCACCAGTACCTGCGGTATCGTGCATTTCACAACCTGTACCTTAGGGGAAATGGCGCGCATGTCATCGACCGTTTTGGCTAGTGTGGTCGCTACTCCTAGCGAATCTTTATTTAAGACATCATTTAAACGTGATCAATGCCATCCACATGGATCACGAGGTTTGGTTCATCAGCTTTAGTTGTGGGTTTCGCACTCGCTTCCTTCATGACTGCATCTAGCTTACGTCATGGCAACGTCCCTATGGAAACCCTCTTGTCACATCTTATCCTCTCTTTGATTGCTTCTACGTATCGACTTAAATTCGAGCTCCCGGTGATTATCACGTGCTGTGACTTTTCAGCTAGAGTGTCTTCCACCTGGAAGTTACTTGCATTTGTGAGGTCAGCTGCTTTGTCCCCTCCCACCACCACCACTGCTTAGCTGAAGCTGGGTCTTTTTACCATTGAACTGGCTGAACCTGTTTTTTCCTAACCTGTTTTCTCTTTCTTCTACGACGTTCTGGGCGCCGGTGCCCTGCTGTTTTCTCCATCAGCCACTTTTTTGTGTTCTTCGCTAATGCCTCCTCAGCTGACTTAAAGCTTTCTTGAATCGCCCTCGTTTTTTCTTGCCCAGTCGCCAACGCAGTGTCCAGCTCGGTGATTCTCATCAGCAGTTCATTCTGGGCAACCAAGCTCACAATGCCTACACTTGGCGTTAACCTCTTCTGCATTCGCATCCACCTTAGCATCTATTCTCAAACCAATCCTGCATCCTCAACATTTTACAGTTTCTTTAACTATGTTTTTTACAGCAAATGTCCTCATGAATTGTCCCACTCAATAATTACTGAACATGGCGTACGACAAAACCCTGCTTTAAGCAAAAACGTCTTAGCTGTACTACAAAAACTTGCGTGTTTGGCGTACGTGTCTCTCCACCATGGGTTGACGACACTTAAAGCTATTACCGAAAGTTAGTCAGATTTTATTGGGCCAATTTAATTCGTCCCTCACTGTTGCCACAGAAGAAATTATTTCCACACGCACATTCGGTGGCTTTAGCTGCAATAGGCGATTCGCAGCGCGACATGCAGCAATAAAATACAGACAATAGAGGCAGTGGCATAGCCAGGGGATGACACACTCTCCCCCTTCTCCAACTTTCTGGTGTAATACTTTGGCTATGTTGCACAGACCGCAAAATGACACTCGACCAGGTCTGCCTGACCCACCTCCATTTAAGATTCAAGGGGTGAACCCCCCTCTCCCCAACAAATAAACCATGCATCCTGCATTCCTGAATGGAAGCTTAACTGTGAAAACTAAGGACTGGAGTAGCGAAGCTTTTTCGCCCGTAAACTGTCTTACTATTGACTGATTACCTTTGCTATTGACATGTAGGACAAGTCAGAGTTCCCTCTGAAAAAAAAATTGCTGTGCTAAAAGCATTTTGTGAATATGAATGAAAAACCCACTAGTCTTCACGTTTCCCAAAAATTTCAGCGCCAGTTTTCTTTGAGAGCGCATTATTATTTGAATCATGCAACTTCTCGGCGAATAATCAGGTGGTGCTTCTTTGACGTGTTGTCTCATAATGAGGTCAGCAAGGCATGCATGGCGCTATTAGTTATTTGTATATGCACTAATCTCACACCAAGTTGGTTAGGAATCGAAATAAACCCTATTTACACCAGAGGTCTGCTGAACACCTGTGGGAAGGTCTTGAGTTCTGGACTCCTGCGGCGTTTTCTGTCTAACGCGACCAGCGAGACAAGTCTGGTCATCCAGTGATGAATGTGCAATACAGCATTCACGCGCCTCTCAACATTCTTTTGATTTTGTGGATGCCCTTAGAATCAATTTACTATGAAATACCTCATAGCAGTGTAGACACCGAATGGCACTCAACAAGTTTAGAGGCCTATTTTCTGAGGCACGTTTCCCGCGAAGTGTGACGTATACCAGTGAACGTTGCATACTGCTTTGCGACTCAGACTGGGTTGAACTGAATAATTCCTGCATTTTCGAGCTTGGGTTAACTGCAGTTAGGGAAGTGCATATGACAGACCTCATTAAATAGGTCCACGTTGTGCCAGTCATTAAAATATCTTTCATCATGCAATACACTGTGTTTACATCAGAAATTTGAAGGCTGATGGATTTCTCTTTGGCAATTAGTCCTCTGTTAAGAAACTCATCCAATAACTTAAAGAGCTCATTTTGTGTTCACGCAGCAATATCCTAAAAGCCTAACATTAAGCTCTCTGTACGCATTAGCCTAATTGACGCATATGCCAGAAACACTTTTTAATGAAGGAAAAGGACGCTGGATTTGTTGGTTTGGTTCACTTGCCGTATTAGCAGTGCTTAAATGCCAAGTAACTACAGCAAGAAGCAGCCATCCTGTGTGCTTATTGTGGCTTGGCTGCTATGCAGTAAATATCTCATGCCTTGTTTACGAATTCCAGTGTGGCAGAAACCAGAAATTCTCACTCATGTTTTCGTGTTCACTGTTACTATCTTTGCACTGCAGAAAAAAAATCACAAGGAGAAGGGCAGGCATGCCCTTCTCTTTCGTATTGTTGCTAAAACTAAGAACCTTTTCACGGGCGGACGACGCACACCGAGACAAAGAGCAGTAGTTCACCACGGCGCAGCACGCGATCACCGCGGGAACGTTGTGGGGTGGGTTTGAAAGTCCACGTGCTTGCAGGACTAGGGCCGCGATGGTGACGCGATCTTCATTGACAGACTCGACTGCGCATTCAACGACGTGGCCTTGGTCGTACATCACCGCGCCGTCATTGAGATGTCGCGGCGTTTCGCAAGATGTATTTACATGCTTGTTGATGCTCAAGAAAGGCATGCTAATGGAATTTCGAAAAAAACGCATGAACTAATTATTATCGCATGGCGGAAACTGCAGATGCTGAGCGAGAACAGTGAGACATAGTTTCAATTTCTTGTCAGAAATGTGATCGGTGGAATCGGCGTGCTCGTCAGTCATGTGGGAGGTTTCTCGGCCTTGTCGATTGGGCCACAACTAAAGGAAATTATATTTGCACTTGGAAACATTCGTTGCAAATAATAGCTGACCCCCGCAAAGCTGTTCATTCGACAAAGTTCCCGCCCGAAGCAGAAAATCCGCGCACAGGAGCAACGGCTGCTGCAGCGAGGTTGAGAGCGGAGTCCACAAAGTGACGTCACACGTCAGAGGGCGCCACTACGAGATCTCTACGCCAAGACGAGGTGCCGTGTACACGCGAGAGTGGCCAGTGCGACAACAAAAGAAACATTAAATGAGGCCGCCTGCGCACCATCTCTCCTCCTCGAAGGCGCCGCCACTACGGCGACCAACCTCCTCGCATCTATTGCCGAGTTATATCTGAAAAAAAATCACAGCATAACCATGGATTGCATGATGATGCGTGGGGCGAAGTGTTCGTCCGTTCATCCATCTGTGTGTTCTTCCGTCCGTGCATGCGTCCGATCGCGTTTGACAATGCAGATGACCCACGGGTAACATCGTCGAGATGCCAGCCAAGGAAGCCGAGCGCAAGTGTCTTTAACGCACCCGCCGCTCTGCTTCCTCCATGCCCCACCAACGATCTGCCAAGTACGGTGACTATGCAGGAGACTTAGAGAGGCACTCGTGCTCCGCATACTCAGGCACAGCCCGTGCACCAGCCAATCGGAGAGTAGTGGCACAGCGCCATAAATAATATCCTAACAGAACTCCCATTTGTATGCACTTCTATGAGACAGCGCCGTCTATTATACTGCTCGGGAGATACTGTCTTCTTTTCCTTCTCGCCTCTTCTTCTCTCGGTTACGCGTGACTCACGACGAGGTTATACTAAGAGGATCTTTGCCCCTAATATCAAAGGAAAGGGGCGTGGTGATGCAGAGTTGCGGCACATTATGAGAGAGGTTCCTCCCTTTCTACACCATTGACTATGCGGCGCGCCGACAAAACGTCTCGAAGTTTAGGTAAACCATTGGGTAGTGCACAAAATTCACCAGCGGAGGGAGTCGCATAAGGAGATGAAGAGGTTTTCCACGTGCGGGTGAAGGCTTGTGTTACAAGCAGGAAAAGAGTGTGTGCTTACCACCCATGGGCGATTGCGGCCACACGCGTGAGTGGTCAATGTATTAACGGCGAAAAAGTTATGTTATTGAAGTGCGTTCATAAGACGGCACAAGACTTCCTGAGAAAGCAACATCGCGCACAGCGGATCATCAACTGGCGCTTGACTCTTAAGTGAGTGTTTCCTTGAAGGGAAGCATTCAAGCTCTGTTCCAAAAACTTTCAAATGAATGCGTTAGACGAACAATTTAGTCTATAAGTGTCTTCGTTAGTTAATGCGTGAGATTGCATTGTAGCACCTTTTGTTGTTTGCGCTCGTTGTTTTGAGTGTATCATCTGTGTTGTGTAACCCGTTGTCTTGAGTATCTCATGATTGGTGACGTATTAGATCACTGTGAAGTATGCATTTTTGTGGGTTCTTTGATCTGCCTTAATTGAGAATATATTTTTGTTTTTGTTTTTTTTTCTCAACTCTCGGCTCTCCATTGTTCTTTGGGCCCAGCCGACGTTCGCTCGCACACCCAATAAGACAAATCTAAATTCTCCGTGCTTTCGTGGTGCAGTTCGGTGGGCCGATAGGTCAGAGCTGAGAATTAACCCAGTGACTGCCTCCCCAATTAACGAGACAAGTTAAAAGTATTTTGACATCCACGACAGGATCTTTTTGGTGCCCAGTGTGTCCAAAGTAGAGAGATGGAGCCTAGAGTCATTGGTAGTGCTAAGTAAACGAGTTTTTGTGTTGCATAGCGTTCTTCCTAATGAGTGTGTGCCGACAATTTTCGATAGCCAAACTTTGGCATATATTTTGTGCGCGCTGCAAGGTTTTAAAAGCCAAACATTTCTTGATAAATTTCGGTGACTTCGACCGTGTCTATCTATCTATCTATCTATCTATCTATCTATCTATCTATCTATCTATCTATCTATCTATCTATCTATCTATCTATCTATCTATCTATCTATCTATCTATCTATCTATCTATCTATCTATCTTCTATCTATCTATCTATCTATCTATCTATCTATCTATCTATCTATCTATCTATCTATCTATCTATCTAGCCACCTACGACTTTTAGCTCTCCTGGCCGTTTCAATAATGGTATCCATGCCAAACTTAATATGACATAACATGACTGTATGAAGATCATATTTGACTAGTCATAACATGAAAATCTTGACATTTATGTCAGGAATGTCATAACTTACATTTCTTGGTCCTGCAACTCTTGCGGTGGTTTCATTCACACGGCATGTTGCAAAACTGGTATGGTATGACATGATTGCATGGCGAACACAAGCGACAGACCCTAACATGAAAATAATGACACGCGTGTCATGTAACAACATGACTACGTTACGCACTCTTGATGCACTCGCGGCCGTTTCGCTTGCGTCACGTATACCAAATTTGGTATTACGGTACGTGAATAAATGACGAAATATATGACTGGTTCATATATATGACTGGCCGCGGGACGCCGGTGGCTGTGGCGGGTTAATCTAAACGCTATGCCAGCGCCGTTCGCCGGAGCAGATACGAGTTGAAGCCGCCGCCAGAGCGAGCTTTTCCAACTGACAACATGGAGTCACTAATCTTTTAAAGGATATCTATAAAGGTAACAAGGTAGTTATAAAGTGGGAAAAACAGGTATCCAAGCCTGCAGAGGTCAAACGGGGGCTTAGGCAGGGGTGTCCCATGTCACCCTTATTATTCATGATGTACCTACAAGGATTAGAGGCTAAATTAGGGGGAAGTGGACTGGGCTTCAACCTTTCTTTCGTCAAACAAGGAAAATTCATTGAACAGGCACTACCAGCATTGGTGTACGCAGATGATATAGTGCTAATGGCCGACAACAAAGAAGATTTGCAGAGATTGGTGGACATCTGTGGTAATGAGGGAGATAAATTAGATTTTAGATTCAGTAAAGAAAAAATCTGCAGTGATGATTTTTAATGACAATGAAGGTATTGAGCTTAGAATACAGGAGGTCACGCTAGAGATAACAGATAAATACAAATATCTGGGCGTATGGATAAGCAATGGGGCCGAGTACCTAAGGGAACACGAAATATACGTGACGACTAAAGGTAACAGGAATGCAGCGGTAATGAAAAACAGGACATTGTGGAATTACCATAGGTTTGATGTTGTCAGAGGAATATGAAAAGGGGTCATGGTTCCTGGTCTGACGTTCGGCAATGCGGTCTTGTGCATGAGATCAGAAGTTCAAGCAAGATTAGAAATTAGGCAACGTGGAGTAGGTAGGCTTGCTTTAGGAGCTCACGGGAATACACCAAATCAGGGAGTACAAGGTGATATGGGATGGACATCATTTGAGGGCAGGGAAGCTAGCAGCAATATAAAATTTGGGAAGCGATTGAGAGAAATGGGGGAGGAGCGTTCGGCTAGGAAGGTTTTCAGCTACTTGTATATGAAGAATGTCGATACAAATTGGAGGAAGCAAACCAGGAAATTGAATTGTAAATACTTAAAAAACAGCAGGTGGCCAAACCAAGAAGAATTATAGGTTAAGAAGAAAGTGAAGGAAACGGAGACTGACATGTGAAGAATTGGCATGATTAAGAAGTCCGCACTAGAGATATATCGAACATTTAAGCAGGAAATTGCCAAAGAAAGTGTCTAGGTTAATACTCGGGGTAGTTCTCTACTATTTGATGCCAGGACGGGAGTATTGCGAACCAAGACATATCGGGCAGAATACGAAGGGGTAGACACAGTATGCAATGCGTGTGGAGAGGAAGAAAAAACTGCCGAGCACTTGATAATGTTCTGTAAAGAGATTCACCCTATAGTTCAGGATTATGGCGCAGAGTTTTTCAAAGCACTGTGGTTTAGGTACAGGGAGGGCAAAATAGACTTTAAGCGGGTAGACTTAACTAGAAGGAAGTTATCTGAGTGTTGGCTAAAGTCAAGGCACGAGTGAAAATTAAACCCTTCACTGCAATGTACCCGTCCAACTTTACTATTTAAAGGAAAAAGAAAGATAAATCTAGTGGTTAGTTCACTAAGTATTACGGCTAGGTGGCGTAGCTGCCGCCTGATCTAAAGGGTACAGCCACATCCATCCATCCATCCATCCATCCATCCATCCATCCATCCGTATCTAGAAACGATTCCAGAAGCCAACGCCATTTGGTCAGGTCGGCAGTAGGTCAGCGATTGTGCTTGGCACGACGTCGTAGGTTCACCATTTGCCAACGCTACTTGGCCAGGTCGGCAGTGGGTTGGCCACTGTGCTTGGCCCATCGTCGTAAATATAGCATAAGCCAGCGCCATTTGGTCAGGTCGGCAGTAGGTTGGCCACTGGGCTTGGCCCGTAGTTGCAGGCTTACCAGCAGCCAACGCCATTTAGTCAGGTCAGCAGTAGGTTGGCAAATGTGCTTGGACGTCGCAGGTTTACCTTTTGGCCAACCTCTTGTTTAGATCGGTGACAAATGCAAGCGCGGGTGATCACGCTTGTCAATTAGCCCGTCGTGTGCACAGAAACACACGTCTATTCTGCGTTTTCTTTTTTTTCGAAGTGTACGCAGTGACATTACTTTAATTTCGGCGTAATTACAGTGTACGTGACACATTAGGGTCTCCTATGGTGCAATATTCGAGCTAAAAATTTGTTCGTACACACAAACTTCAAGGAAGTGTACCAAGAAAAGGTGACATAATTGTTCCACAACTATAAATTTATTTTTGCACATATATAAAATACGCTACTATGGCCTAGATGACGATACGTGTGTGTGAAATAGTGGTGGCGGCTGCAACTCTTTGGACGACTCATTTGAAAGGAGACAATCGTCGATGTGTGAACAGCGTGGTTCCGAATTCTGTGAGTATAGATGCCCCGATTATTCGTAAAATGATCATTAGGATGAGAAAGAAAGAGCAATGTCGTGTCTTTTGGACGGTGTTGTACATCCGTGACCCCCTAAGAAGCTCTCCCGCCTCCCGTGCAGCAATCACGTGAGGCTTAGAGGTGTAAGGCTTAAAGAGTATAATGTAGCAAAATCTTTGTTAACAAGAAAGGGTTCAATATTTCAGCCGTGTTTTCTTTCTTGTTGCTGTTAATGAGAGGGGCAAGTTAGGTCCTATAACGCTCTGACTGAATACAGAACCACATTTAATCTAACCTGAGTTTGATTACAGACACCCTGACACAAACCTTGTGGGGTGCTTCAAAGAGAAGCGCATTATTTGTGTTGCAGGATCTGATTACGGTGCTACACTATTCGAGCTGCAGCAATAGCATGCCATGATTCGCGAAACTTGTACAACTGCACGCAAAGCTAAATTTGGACAGTTCCTTAGAATGAGTGCTCACTTCGGCCTTTTGCATGCTATAAAACTTCTTCCATCATTTCAGGTTAAAAATACTGCTGTGATGTGTCACTGAATTCAGAGTTTCATTTCTTATTGCTTGTATAACATACTCATGACGGAAAGCGCTCATTTTTTCAACTAGTTCAGCTCCTTTCAGCGTAGGTCATAGTGTTTACACTACTGTTTTAGTCTTGTTTCACCTATGTTTGGCTTGGTTGGATTGTCTGTTTATTTTATAGGTTTCAGAAAAAAAAGAGTCTCTCAAAATACTATTCACCTTCTGGCGTACTTATAGCTTAGAAGCATGTCAACTTCATTTCTAAGAATGCTTCGAGTTGTCTTTCAAAGCCTTCTTGGCTGATCTTATAGGGACTTTTCTTGTATTTATTGATTTTCTTGCATTTGCAGGCTCTCTCATGGTAAATTATGTTGATGCATCAATAAAGAACGTCTGCATTGTCGTTAAAAATGGTTGGTCGAAACCAAGGACAAAGAAGGCGGCTAATCGTGCAGACGTCTAAGAGAGAGTATGCACGATTCGCCACAAGTGTTCGCGCGAATAAGTTGTGTCAAAATAAAAAAAAGTTTCAGGTCCGTGTACCTGTGACGTGAGCTTCATTGATGCTCTTATAGTTCAAAGTATCCATGATATACAGTGGCTGCTACTGGCGTGACCTGAAATTTTATTTGTAGGGGGCGTTGGGTGCAATCATACTTCATTTATGTTCATGCGTGGGTTTATAGGCTTGCTTGCATATGTATACAATACAGTGAACGTGCAAATTGAAAAAAAAATGAAGGGTTTACCCACACAGGCTACGCCCTAGTGGCCGTTAGCTGGCCACGTGCTAATTTTTACCGGGCCGAATGTGGCTCTACGGAGGCTGGTACTCGGCCAAGTCAGCCAATGTGGTTGGCCTTACGTCGGTGGCCATAAAATTTCCAACGTGAGGCCAGTGTCAATTCACATACGTGGGCAGCCTAAGCAACCGACCTATGCACAAAGTCAGCCAGGTTGGCCAACGACCTTGGGCCAGCATTGCACCGAGCACTTTTGTATCATTGGGTTAATGGTGTTTTTTTAAAAACAAGCGCTCAATGACGAGCTCGTGTTTGAATGGCGTAGGCGACGGCCGGCGCCCGCCACATGAGGCCTACCTGTCAGAGTCATGCATAATCAACTGTTGCCGCTATTGCGACAGGCTTGTCGTTCACGAAGGCGTTTTATTAATTATTTTTCATAGAACGAGGCGTGGCTGTGCAATGTTGTTTGTTTTGAGCTTTATTACGAGGATACGAAGTCATCCGACCGTGCATGCCGAAGCACCACTTAGGGGTGGAGCCTGCCGCTGATGGCTCCTTCGCCCCCGTGTGTACCGAAACGTCACATGCGGCACGCCACACCATGTAACACCGCACGTTCATCGCACGAAAAATTCCACTTCTGTCTCGCCCTTTAAACGAAGCCGCATGCGCGCCTTTTCTCCTCCTCGAAGGCGCCGACGCTACACCGACCAACCTCCTTGCTCCTTTCGCCGAGCGATATTTAGAAAAAAATCGAAGGAGAGAGGTCCCTACCTTCCCACAGCTTTGACTGCGTGGCACGCCGACGAAACGTCTACAAGTTTCGGGAACCCATTGGCCATTGCCTATAAGTCAGCAGCGGAGGGACTCGCATCAGCATATGAAGAGGTTTTCCACCTCCGGGTGAAGGCTTACGTTATAAGCAGGAGAAGAGTGTGTGCTTACCGCTAGTGGGCAATTGCGGCCACGCGTGTGAGTGGCCATGTGTTACCGGCGAAAAAGTTATGTAATTGAAGTGCGTTCATAAGACGGCATGAGACTTCCTGAGAAAGCAACATCGCGCGCAGCGTATCGTCAACTGGCGCTTGACTCTTAAGTGAGTGTTTCCTTGAAGGGAAGCATTCAAGCTTTGTTCCAAAAACTTAGGGCTGGATGCGTTCGACGGCCACTTTAGTCTAAAAGGGTCTTGGTTAGTGAATGCACGAGATTTCATTGTAGCACGCATTGTTTCTAGTGTATCTTGTTGTGCTATGTAGCCAGTTGTCTTGAGTATCTTGTGATTGGTGATGTATTCTATTAGATTATTGCAGAGTGTGCATGTTTGTGTGTTGTTTGTTCTGTCGTATTCGCATTCGAATATATTTTTGTTTTGTTATCAACTCTCGGCTTTGCCTAGTTTTTTTTTTGACCACATCTTGCATTCACTGGTGCGACAAAAAAACGAAATCAAAATTATCCGTGCTTTCATGGTGCAGTTCAGAGGTTCAATACGTCAGTCCTTAGAGTGAGCCGGCAATCGCCTCCCCAATTAACGGGAAAAGTGACTATGACGAATGTGTTAGTGACATAGTGGGCGCTTCTATTCTTCATGGAAGTTACTGTGGGCGTATACATAAGCATGCGCATGGTTCCCCTTCAAGAGGAGGGAGGTGAAGGCTCGTCACATCATACTCCTCCCTATCATGTCTATGTATGGGACTGGCTTTGCACCACCCTCCCACTACCCATGCGCAAGCCTCTAGGCGTATAGTGAGTACTTTGCATGTGTTCTACCATGAAAGATACATGATGGGCGCATAGTGACTACCTTGCATGTGCTGTGTTGGGCAACAGACAACAAACAAGCTCAGACCCTAGGGTCCTTCACCACTAAGAGGGCACCATGGCATGAGAAGGGGGACTTCCCAGAACTTAAAAAAACGCCTTTGATGCTTTCCCACATATGAACCAGAAGACACGTGTTGGTGGAATGCATCTCCGCTGGGAATGTGTATGTGGAATAAAAAATTTGACTGCTCCGGAAGTAAGTTGGACCAGAGAAAGGCGCGGTAATTGGTGTCATGAGTCTCGCCAAGGCAGCGAGCATAGAGTGTCTCGTCGCAATGAATCGAATCGGCTGCAACACCGCGCATCCTCGTCGTCTACCTAACCTGGCGAGACCAGGAGTGGCACTGTATGAACTTTTGTACGGGCGCAACGAGTACCATGCGCGGGCATGGTCCATACGAAACAGTAATCGTGATTTCTTTCTTTTTCTGTTTTATTGTTATCGCCAGCTTTAAATATCATTGTATTAGAGTGTGCTGCGTCGCGCAAGATGCACCGTAGCGGGAGCAGGGTATTTGCAATAATTTTTTGGCCATGTTGTTTAGTTAGTCTATTAACTGGCCAAGTTGTCCGTATTTTTTTTCTTTTTCTATAGTTATTTTTTGTGTATGCTTTTTGCATCGTTCTTTTTTATTGCGCATAACTTTGTTTTTCTTATTTTGTTAGCTGTAGCTAATGTCATTGTTCTATTTAGTTGATTGTTGTTCGCTGTGTTAAATGTTCGTGTCTGTTCAATCAGTATGTTAGTCAATCCAACCTTAAGCACGTATGCCCCCCCTCACGGGTACACCAGCTATCAAAAATTGCAATGCATGACTAAATGAGGCCTAAGCACCAAGTCAAAGCGTGTGAGTTTTCCGGAACGACACCCTTCGACCGGTGGGGCATCACCGATTGTGTGACAATATCGATAAGTCAGACGATCACCTATCCTTTATGTTTCAGTGTATCCAATAGGCATGATAGGCTCACATTATGAACACCAGTGCTCAAACTGGATATAGGCATTAAACCATGCATTAAGGCTTGCCTTGAGACGCAGCATGAGAAGCTAGTCTTGCCTGCTTGGTCCTAAATTGATTTCCATCATACATGAAATGTAATAGAATGTTTCATGAATTGGTATTCGCTTCAACCTCACCGTTTAGCTGCAAAGCAATAGTGCGATGCCACTTTGTTGCTTGTTTTTTTTGCATGTTTTTCCCACGCACTGTTTTTCATTTGTTTTTTTTTCAGCGTGTACATGGGGTATATGCAATGAAACGAGTTCGCAGACTGTTTTAAACTGGCCTCCCCTTCATGATAAGTCTCTTGTATGCCTATTTTCTATTGTGAAAATCCACGCACAAGCTCAAAAAAAATGAAACTTTCTAATATTTTCAAAGTCCACTTTTCAGATTTTGCAACCTTAGAAATTGTCTTCAAAAGTTGCTTTGAAACGAGAAACGTATCGGGGTTTACGGCATTATCATGTTTGAGGGCATCACATACCGTGTTGTGCTCTAAACAGAAATAATCAACATTGGCATATAGATACACAGCATTCTGATGCGCGCATATCGTCAGGGAAAGAGGGCTTGACTATTGATTTATTTTATTAGGGTAATCAAGTAAAAAATATTGCGAAGCCTGCGCGCAATGCACAGCACAGTCGCAGCGAAGGCTGCAACAGCGGCTTTTTGGAGCCATTGTAAACACTCTTTAGGTAACTTCTACAAGCACACTGGCACAATGCCTTATATGTCATTATTCATCATAATTTTTGTATGGTAGGTAGGAATTCACTGCGCCATTCTTTGTCCTTTACTGGAGCATCGTGGCATTCACTACACACTAGTGGGAAAGTTTGTGCAAAATGAAGAATCATGACTGAAGCTTTTTTAAGGAGTTGGAGCATTCACCGCCTCACTCATTATTCAATTCGCATTATGCGACGCCTGATTGTTACTTTGCTGCTATATAATGCTAATTACTCGTAATAACGCAATTTTTTCAAACATCAAGCCGCCTAAGACCACTGCATGTCATTTACCTTGCTCCTCTATTCACGTAATGTGATACCAAATTTGGTACATCTGGATCTAGTGAAACGGCCACCAGCACGCTATGAGCGTAGCATGTCATGTTTTACATGACAAACGTGTCAGTATTATCATGTTCGACGTCTCATCGTGTCATTTGCCTTGGTCGTCTATTAATGTCACGTGACAACCAATTTCGTATAAGGGGAGCTAGCGAAACGGCCACTAGCCGCATGTGGTCATGTTTTACATGACAAGCATATCATGATTATTATGTTTGGAGGTGTCATTTACCTTCGTCGTCGGTTCACGTAACGTGATACCAATTTAAGTATACGTGGAGCTAGCGAAATGGCCGCGTGGTATGAGTGTAGCATGTAGTCGTGTTTTACATCATACGCAGGCCATGAATATCATGTTAGGATGTGTTATTTACCTTCGTCGTCAGCTAGTGTCCCGTAATACCAAATTTGGTATACGAGAAGTTAGCGAAACGGCCGCGAGTGCATCATGAGCATGCCCTGTATCATGCTCTTACATGAAACGCATCTCATGATTATCATGCATGTACCGGTCAAACACTTTCATCATCTATTCTCGCCCAGAAATATCAAGCTTGGTATAAACCAAGCTTGATATTTGACCACAAGCGCACCATGAGTGTGGCGTGTAGTAATGACTTGAATGGCATGCATGTCAAAATTTCTACGTAAGGGTCTGTCACTTATTTTTGCCATGCAGTCATTTCATACGATACCAGTTTTGCAATATATGTCATGGGAACGAAACCACCGCAAGAGCAGAAAGACCATGGTATGTAAATCATAATAATCATGACACACATACATATAATAAATTTCATTTTATAATTAGTCAGTTATGCTCGTCATAACTGACTAATCATATTCGTCATAACGTCAATGGCATACCGAATTTGGTATAGATAACTTTATCGAACCGGCCAGGCGAGCTAAATGTCGTAAGCGGATAGATAGATAGATAGATAGATAGATAGATAGATAGATAGATAGATAGATAGATAGATATAGACAGACAGACCCAAAGTCGCCAAAGTTCGCTAATAAATGCTTCGCACTTAAAATGTCCACTTTATTTATGCCGATTGAATTTCGTCTTTCTGCAAAATAGGCCAGCTTAACTATCGGTACTTCAGAGCCTATCAACAAAATGGAAAAAATGGTTAACATAGTTTTGCGGATGGCCGCATCGCCCAAGCCGCCAGTGGACCTGAAAGAAGGCTCAAGCGCATTCCTCTTGCTTGCGAAGTGGGTGATGAGGGTTTCCACGACAAACCTCCTCCTCTCGGTTTTCGTATTTTCCTTCGATTTAGTGACTTTACCATTCACGTCATGAACAAAATGTTCTGTTCGTAATTTATTTCTAGTTGAATGCGGCAGCCACCAGTTGTAGAAGCGGCGTTAGCGCTGCGTGCAAGCATTCGCAAGTGGGTACATGGGAGGTATACAGAGCTTCCAACCCCTGCTCTAGTTTTCGGATCATCTGTCCAGCTGGAGCACAAATGTGTACAACTTTGTTTATCTTGGAACACACTCTGCTACCAGCGATAACGCTCGATTGTGCGACGCTGCATGTGTAGATACCGATGAGCGTTGCCGCGGATCAGATCGTCGACCACTGACGTTTTGTTCGCCGATACTGAAGCACAGCGTGCATTGCTTGCTGTAATTTTAGTTGTTATTGTGGCCATATGTTTGGAGAAATAAAATGTTACCTTCATGTGCCCGCCTGATGTCTTCGTCCATGTTACAACCCCGTGGCAAAGTCTAAAAAAGACGGGTTTGGTGTTTTAATCAACGTTGTGAGGCCTTTAGTATAGTTATTCATGAAATACTGGTAAATTATTTGCACTATGGTATTTGGCACCAGGACCTATACCATATATCTATACTTTTACCTATCCAGCAGACAAGCTGTATGAATCAAGAACTCTCTGTAGTGTGCAACCTGTGATACGTAGAGTGGCGTTAGGCAGTACTTTGGAAGCACTCACTTGACATATACCCTAAATATCTTAAAAATTTCAAAATGGCCAAATATATAATAAATGCCAATGATACCACTATATTCTTTTCAGGACGTAGTGTGGACGAGTCTGTAGGAACTCGTAACAAAACAATGGAAACTCCAGAAAGATTATCAGCACAAAATGTGGTGCGTATTGACGAAAACTTGCTAAAATGTTTTATATTTCGGGCTGTCAATAAATTAACTTCATCTCACCAAGGTAAACACTCAGTAGAAGAAATGAAATGGGCTGCGCATAGAGCGCGAAATCAGCATAACCCCTGGTGAATAAAGGGGCTCTGCAACACTTTTTGAGCATGGGTAGAAAATGCTGCCGATTGGTAGTATATGATTCCGACAACATGCAAGCCAAATACTATAGCACAGCTTGCGGCCTGGAATGTACAATAAATTGTCAAAGTCAGTTAAACATTCCTTTCTTTTCTCTAGACAAATGACGGAAGACGCTGACAAATCACTCGTAAAAAAACCCATTTGTCAGCCATTGGTTGATTTGAACATGCCACGCTTGGTCATACAGATAAAGCCGCAGGAGGCCACGGCTTGTCCACGTGCAATCACGCTAAAAAATCCGCGAATTCGAAGAAAAGAAAAAAAATTGCTCAAGGTCATGAGGTGCGCGCGACGTATATTCTTCGCCCCTCTCAACTCTCCCTGCTTAGCTTCCAGCTCTTTCATCAAGACGAAAGAAGCGTGGATGCAATTGCAGCACGCGACCAACTTTTGTAACTGCACTCGTACTGGATAGATTCTTAAAATTCTGCGGCGTTGAATTCGTGAAGCAATGAGCTCATCTAGGGATTTCATTGCATGATTACTTGAAAATGCGTTTCAGGGCCCATTTAAGGGTAACTGACTAGATTCCAAGAGAAGACGAACGCACGAGGGGCAGAAAGTTAGGTGGGCCGATGAGATAAAAATGATCACAGGTATAACGTGGCAGCAGAAAGCACAACACCGAGTTGATTGGCAGATCATGGTAGAGACCTTTGCCTGGCAGTGGGCGTAGTCCGGCTGATCAGGGTGATGACTCGAACATACCATTCATGACAAGTACGCTGCAATCTCAACACCCCGGTGGAACGCACTCAGCAGATACCGGCAGAGTGAATAATGAAAATGGTGACATAGCTAGAAACAAAAAGGCCATGGAAGTGGCGGCACTCTGCTGTGCATTCAGAAAACAAAAAGAAAGCAGGTGTCCTAATGACTGACCTGCGACAACAAGAATTCAGTTTGGAAGTTAGCAGTGCTCGCAGGATATATCACCGCCACTGCTGAAATGACACCATGGCAGGAAATGCGCTTTGTATCATCTGGCGTTTCTTCGGAGTTGGGCTTGCGCAGTGGTACCGTAGCACACAGCGGTGAAGTCAGGCTGGACGAAGCAAATGATGCTTTGAAATGTGCACAGAGACAATATTTTTAGCAGCCGAGCAAGATGGCGATCCTTTCAAGGGCCCATAGGGCTGGCACAGGTGAAGAAAAGGTTCCTCACACGACGAGAAATCAGTTGAGGTTAGCGATACCCGCACAATGGTGCCACCTCTACCCAAATCACCTGACAAATTAAGTGAAGGACATAACCAATAATTTGCAGTTTGAGCAACCCTGTATCTTTGTGGTGGTATGCACTCAATGTGAGAGCACATGCACGGGAGATGTGCTGTGCGTTAGTTTGGAGGCATATGCAGACGGTAAGAATGGTGGTTCAGGAAGCATTGCAGTTCTTGTTAGTATTTTAGCAATATTGTATACCAAGCTATCAAAGCATGGTGCGTTGTGCGTTTTGGTTTAAAATCAGATCAATGACTACAGAAGCAAGATTGGAACAGTCTTTGTGACCAACTGTTTAGTGAATTTTTTGTGTTAGTCGACCTACTATAAGCAAATCTGCCCCCCCTTCCCACAGCAACACTGTGCTCCAGCCACCTATTTATTCCATTCTGGTGGCACAATATTTGGAACAGCTCAATTTAGTATCTCCGGCAGTTTCAATGTCATAGTGTTAAAAAGTTTGTTTCGCAAAGATGCCAATGTCAGCGTTCGTGTAGGCTCTCAAGGAAAGGTAATGTAATTAATGTAACTAAGAGTAATGTTAACACATCTATTCATGTCCACATACCACGAAATCACCACAATGCTGGACTTTGAGTGAGTGTTTCCTTGAAGAGAAGCATTCGAGTTTTGGTCCAAGACCTCTGGACTGAATGCGCTAGACGAACATTTCAGTCTGTAAGTGTCTTGGTTGGTAAATGCATGAAATTGCATTGTAGTGTGTGTGTTGTTTGTGCCCATTGTATTGAGTGTATCTTATTGTGTTGTGTATCCCGTTGTCTTGAGTATCTTGTGAATAAATATGCGTAACACAATGCGAATAGCATGACTAGTGGGTCGTCCAATGCTCCAACTCATTACAAAAGCTTGTTTAGGGCCGAAGCTCCTTATGGCGTGGCTTGTGCGTCCCCCGTTGCCGTAGTGCGTAACCTGTGCCACTTACCCGCATACTATAGTAGTACATACCCGCCCTCGGGCACAGATCCGCATGTCCACATGTAAGGAAAAACGTAGCATGGCGTCGTTATTACGCTTTTGGTGTTAACAAAGCGCATACTGACAGCAGATAAGTGGTACATCCTCTCATGTAGTTCTCGCATTGTCATCTGGATGGCGGTACTTGTATATGATGAATATATGATGAAAGGAAGCGAGATGGCGGTACTTGAACCGTTCACTAGATGGACAAACAGACGCACGCACAGACGGAGGCATGGATGGACGCACGAACGAGCGCACGTACAGACGGACTCATGCACGGACGGATGTGCGCAGGAACGGGTGCACGTACGGACTAACGGACGCATGGAGAGAAGCACGGATTGATTGATGGACGCTTCGCACCACTCATTATCATTCATTCGGTGGATATGCTGTGATTGTTTGATCACCTAATATCTGTGGAGCCTTCCCACTTCAGGTGTAATTCCTCACCGTCGTAAGCCACTGCATGAAGAATTGGCGCGAAATTCCTTGGAAGTGTTTAGCGAATACAACGCTTCTCAGAAGTATGACAAAAATAGCATTGCCACTGGTTGTCTACTACCCAGAAGTAATTTTATTACAATAGCACTTTGACATTGGCGAGTTGGTACATACTCGAATAGGCTTCAGCGCGAATTTTACGAAGACAAAGAAGACAAACAGAACCCAGACGAGCGCTATAATTAATAATAATGCCGCAGTGGGTACCAAGCAAGTGTGGTTGCAGTAGTTACCCAATAAATCTTTAAAAAAGGCTCTAAAAGACCACTCTTCTAGCTTTCGCTGTGACTGTGCAGCGCCTTCCACGCTGCCCTGGCGTTGTTTTGTTTTTTATCTTTTTACTGCTTGTTTTCTCTATTTTTTCTCCCCTTCCTCTTCTCCTACATAGGGTAGCAAGCTGTGTACAATCGGGTAAGCATATATGTTTTTCCTTTGCCTTTGTCTCTCTCTCTTACACTTTGGTTACATTATTCCTCTATTATTACAATAATAATGTTTTTGCAGTATATTGGGGACCTTCATCTTTAAATAATAATTGAGTTAAAGAAACAGTTCATTCGTATCATTTCTTTGTTAATTTCATTGTTTATTGGCTTTTATACATTTCATGAGGTGTGCGTAATTTGTGGCATGATGCCATGGTGAACTGTACACGTGTATTTATTTCCTCTACAAGGCAGGAAAGTAACTTCAAGATTGATAAAACACTAGGCTAAGCATGAAGGCCACACTCATTTATAGGGTCATGGCCATATCGGATATCCGCAAACAGTACTGCAGAACAGTTTGCTTAGGACAACAATTTCTTCCCAAAAAACCGTGAATGACGCAAAATGGGTAGAAGTACACCATGTCTTGACATCTTTTCCTTCTATCTGTGTCGAATGCTTTGAAAAATTACTGAAAAGTGCGCTGATTCTCCTTGTGAGCTATGCAGGTCTAATGGTAGCAATGTAATAAGGGAATTAGCTGTGCAGAAGTACTCATATCTTGATAATAACTATGTTGGCATTAGTTTATTATGTTGATTGACTCTGAGTAGTTCATTATATGCTTGTGTACATGTTGAATTATTTTAGAAGGCTATACGTGGAGAAGATCGGATGGCAGTTAGTCCATGTCTGCTTGTTACCTTGTATAAAAGCAGAATTTAACAGAGCATCACGAGGAAGAAACAGATGCAGTTGATAGTAACTTTTTAAATATCACAGTAAGTAACGACATGTCCAAGGAGCACAACAAAAAAGGAAAGCAGTGAATGCATTATCAGAACAACAAGTTTTCTTCTTATCAAGTTTTATAACCATGTTTAAAATGCCATCACGAGATACAGTGAGATCAAAAACTGATTATGTCTTTTTCGCGAAGGAACTTCAACCTCACTGATCCAGGGAAAGGTGAGTATATGTAATCGAATTGAATGGATAAGCTAGGCAAACGCCATCAACGAATGCAGCAGAGCATCGCTGAGCGTGGAGTCGCCAGACGAGTAGATTTAGTCATCGGAGGTGGTCAGATACCAGCTGACGACACATAATCACTGAAAAGAAAAAAGGTAGAAGTAGGGTAGAGAGGAAAGGGCAAGAGAAGAAAGCAATTTTGAAGAATATCACCGACACTTTCGAAAGAAAAAACGCAAAACAAAATGAGTGCAGAGGTGCACCACCTTACACTAGGCATGTTGCTACAGATGTACCACTTGATATGGATGGCCCCATTTTAGCCACGGCTAGTGATGCACTTAATTACGACCCTATTCTAAAAGCAAATACACAGTAAAACAAAAGCGGTCCCTTAAATTCATCAATGCAAGAATTATACATATGCAAGAAATGACACAGTAAACCTCCCCTTTTCTTCTACCTGAAGTTCTTAGCTTGGAGCATCTGCTTGTTCTCTTAACAGAAAGGCACAGTGCGCTATTGCGTGATTTCCAAAAGGAGCTCACTATAATCGGTACGCTGTCTCTTCGGATATTGTAACAGCAACGCGGGGTTATAGCGGAGTCGATCGTATACATGCCACGTGTACGGCGTGTACGGCGAAATGAAATGCCACGTGTACGGCGAAATGAAAGACTCCGCATTTATATTTCTCGCCTGACAAGCGCGTGATTGCTACGGTGCGAAATGATTTGCAGGATAAGTATACACCTCACTACGAATTCATCAACTCTGAGTTCCTGACTGGAATGTTTTGCGTGAAATTATTTCAGGGTCATTGCCTTTCTTATTTTTTTTCTGAGCAGTTTTGTTGTAAAGAGGATCTCAGTGAGTCACAATTTTCTACTATGCAGCTGCTTTGCATATTCTCGTTTTTTGGCGTTCTTGTTTATTAGTAAAAAGCAAGTCAACATAGCGAGCGTTATACGTCTATGACATTCATTGATTGCTCATTTGGGGCTATGGTAACAAAGTGACAAAGTGCCTATTATGAAATGTGTTGATATATATATATATATATATATATATATATATATATATATATTGTAACAAGCGTGTTTTTCGGAGGATTTTCAGCAAGAGACTCGCCCGGGCAACAAGCAAGACAGCTGCAGCACAGAAAACGGAAGGCCGAGAGCGCGACACAGGAACGTCGTCGTCTTTTCTTCTCACTGGCACAGAACTGCCGCTGATATACACCGGTATGATTTCTCCCTGCACAAAAAGAGGAGCCATACTGGCGACTTAAGGAAAAGACGCTATATAGGTGGGTCGTAGCAGGGTTTAAGTCACGTGACTTAAACCCTGCTTTCGCGGCCTCGGTAGTGACGATCGGGCGATGGGTCGACCGGCTTGACGACGTACTTTACAGCAGATATCTGCTCCTGTACGCGGTAAGGACCGTAGTACCGGGACAAAAGCTTGATGGAAAGTCCGGGAGTTGTGGACGGGACCCAAAGCCAAACCAGCTTTTCCGGGGAGTAATGAGCTCAAACGTGCAGTTGTCATGACGGAATTTTCGGCGTGACTGATCTTGCGTCGTGAACGAGCAAGCTGGTTGATGGCATTATTCAGCGTAAGCAGCAGCTTGAGAGACGGGTTTTCCTTCAAAAACGTCCGGGTGGTACGGCAGAATGGTGTCCATACAATATGGAGATTCACGGCTATACAGAAGAAATGAGGGAGAGGAGCCAGTGGCAGTTTGGGACGCAGAGTTGTAAGTGTAGGTGACGAAAGAGAGTGCACGGTCCTAGTTTGTGTGGTCTTTCGACATGTACATCGACAGCATGTCGGCTAGGGTAGGATGAAGCGTTCCGTCATGCCGTTATTGGATTGAATTGAATAAACTTTTATTTGGTCCTCGAAATCACAGATCACTGTGTTGCGGGCAGCTCCCACGTGGGGACTGAGATGCCAAGCTCCTCAGCCACCTCGCGGGCTTGGTGGACAGCCCAGAGCTGATCTGCCAAGGACGAGCTGCGGATTGCCGCCTCCCATCTGTCAGAGGTGATGTTCGATATATGAGCGAATTTGGTGCACTGCCAGAGCATGTGTTTTAATGAAGCTATTTCCCCACAATGTGGACAAAGATTACTTGGGTATAGGTCAGGGTACATGATGTGTAACATTTTCAAAGTGGGGTACATCTGCGTTTGCAAAAGCCTTAATGTAAGTGCTTGGGGCCGGGTTAGATTTTTGTGAGGTGGAGGGAAAATCCTTCTAGACAGGTAGAAATGTTTAGTGAACTTGTTATATGTTGTAAGAATTTCCCGGTTATCCCCTTCACCGGTAGAACGCATCCCCGGGGAGGCGCGGTTGGAGAGTTCTCGCACCGCCTCATGTGCTGCTTCATTGAGATTGGGAGGGGAATCGTTGATTTGCCCAAGGTGATCTCGGAAACAACTCAGAAGATGATGCGGTATGTTCTTGCCTTGCAGTATTCTCAGCGTTTGTTCAGAGACCATCCCCTTGGCGAACGCCCGTAGTGCTGCCATGGAATCACTGTAGACGACTTCAATGTTATCCATCTTGAGTGCTACGGCGATGGCCACCTGTTCCGCAATGATTGGGTCTTTCGTCCTGACCGTCGCTGAGTTGACAACATGGCCAGCCCCATCGACCACCACTGCCCCAAACGCTTTCCCATTGGCGTAGGAAGCCGCGTCAACAAATACGACCCCTCGTTCCTCGTTTGAGACTTGACGAAGTATTGTCCTGGCCCTCACTACTCTTTTTCCGACGTTGTGTTCTGGATGCATGTTTCTTGGTATAGTAGACACCGTGATACTCTCCCTGATTTTGTCGGGCATATCATTGTAATTGCGTCTGATTGCCATTGGCTGTTGGCCCAGCTCCTGTAGGATCAATCTCCCCGACCTTGTTGTAGATAACCTTGCAAACTGTACTCTCTCTTAGGTTTCTGCTATTTCTTCGAGCGTGTTGTGAATGCCAAGCTCAAACAGACGCTCGGTGCTGGTATGTATGGGTAGACCCAGGACATTCTTGATAACTGTCCTGAGGAGCACATTCAGTGTCTCGGACTCTGCTCTTGACCAGTTGTGCATTGCTGCCTCGTTCGCGAATGGCTTAGAACAAACGCATGCATCAACCTGATGAAGTTGTCTTCCTCGATCCCACTTCTTTTGTTGGCCACTCTGCGTATGAGGTGCACCGCACTGTCTGTTTTCCAAGTTAACTTGGCTATAGATTTGCTGTTGGCGCCGCTAGACTCTATCAGCATGCCCAGGACTTTGATGGAGTCGACCCTCTGGATGGCATCCCCTTGATTTGTACGGAGGTGGATGTCTATCTGGATTAACGGCTTCCATCTCCTGGGCTTCGGTCCCCGGCGTGCAGTCCGATACAGTAAAAGTTCTGACGTACTCGAGGAGCACTTGAGCCCAGAAGGACGAAGGTACTCTTCTACGGTGTCAATCGCCTCTTGCAGGGGCTCTCAATCTGCCCCTCGCTTCCACCTGTGCACCAGATGGTAATGTCATCTGCGTAGATGCTGTGCTTCAATACTTCAATGCTCGATAATTTCTTTGACAGTCCAATCATGGCAATGTTGAACAGCATTGCTGAAATCACTGCCCCTTGCGGCGTGCCCCTTGCTTCTAGTTCGATTGCTGCGGTCTCGATATCTGCAATCTTCATCACGGCTTTCCGATCTGTAAGAAAGGACCATACCTAGTCATAGAAGGCTTTCCCCAGACCAAGCTTGGAAATTGCTTCGAGTATGAATGAGTGGTGGATGTTGTCAAACGCTTTTTCTAGATCTAGGCACAGAGTGGCTCTCACGTCTCTGGTTTTGTTGTCGATGACCTGGTGTTTGATAAGCTTCAATGAATCTTGTGTGGATAGCCCTGCCCTGAATCCAACAATATTGTGTGTATATATGTCTTTATCTTCCAAGTATTTGTTTATCCTGTGCAGTATGGCATGTTCTGCAACCTTGCTGATACATAATGTCAAGGATATTGGCCTCATGTTGTCCAAGTTAGAAGCTTTTCTGGCTTCTGGCTTAGGAATAAGGACCGTCCTGGCCAGCTTCCACTGCTCTGGCACCCTGCCTTCTTTCCATGCTGCATTGATTATATCCTTCAGGGTTTCAATTGAATCGTCATCAAGGTTACGAAGGGCCTTGTTTGATATACCGTCCGGCACAGGGGCCGACCTGCCGTTGAGATTATGCAAGGCTCTTCTGATCTCCTCGATGTTAAATCCACCCTCAAGACCTGGATTATGACGGTCCTGGTACTGTCTACTTGGTGGTGCCAGTCCTCTTTTGATTGGGAGGTACTTATGCACAAGCCGCTGCACAACTTGCTGTTCTCTAGTGTGCCCTATCTCTTTATGCAAAATTCGAGCGATAACATGCTTTTTGATTTGTTTTGGTGGTGTTTTCGTTGAGGAGATGCTTTAACATATTCCATGTCTTGCCATTGCGCATCTGACCATCGACGGAGTTGCAGATTTTGTCCCATTGCTGCCTGTATAGTGCGCAACAATGTTCCTTGACTGATCTGTTTACATCAGCTATCTTCTTCCTCAGTCTTCGGTTCAGGCGCTGACCCTTCTAACGGTTCAGTAGTGCTTACTTTGCCTCAAGAAGATGAGCGAGCCGGCTATCCATTCTTTCAACCGGAAAATCTGTGGTATTAGTGGAGGAGATGGATTTGATGTGATCTTTAATCTGTTTGACCCACTGCTCCAAGCCTTGTCTGTGGCCATCTTGTTCCCTTTCCATCATTATCTTCCTGAACTTATCCCAGTCTGTGAAGTGGAATTATCTCTGCTTTTTACGCTCCACGGAGAAGGTAGTGGCAAAAATGCAGTGGTCACTCCCTAGGTCTACAGCAAGGTTCATTCACTGGACCTTCTTGATGTTCCTTACGAATGTAAGGTCCGGGGTGGAATCCCTGCAGCAAGATGTACCAAGCCTTGTTGGTAGGCTGGGGTCGGTGATTAGGGTGAGATCAAGTTCACTGGCACTTTGCCAAAGTCGATTTCCTTTCTCAGTGTTGTACTTGTAACCCCATGTATGATGAGGGGCGTTGAAATCACCTGCTATGACGAGTGGGCATTCCCCGGCGATATTAACAGCTTTCTTTAGAACCGTCTTGAACCCTTGCTTTTGTTCCTTTGGACTGCTGTATATATTAAGAATGAAAATGCTCTGACGGTTGCTGGTACCTGGCACGATCTCTACCATGACGTGTTCCAACCGGCGTGCTTCTATCTTGAGGTCGTGGGTTACGTGCGTTAGTTTGTTGCATACGAAGGTGCAGACTCCCCTCCCTTTAGTATCCCCTAGTACAGGCCGGAATCCAGGCAATGTTGCTTGCGGTGAAAGGGTCTCTTGTAATAATATAATATGAGGCTTTTATTGGCTGCTCCCGATATACTGCTGTAGGGCTGCCTTCTTTTTAAGGTAACCTCTACAGTTCCATTGCCACATACGAAATACTTCACGTAGCGCTGCCATCATGGTTATTACATGGACGGCCAGAGCCTGATGCTGCACCTGTCGACAGATTTGGTACCACTAGTATTGGTGGCCGAAGGGGTGAGTTTGGTGCATGAGGAGGCCTTGCTGTATTGTGCAGATATGCTTCGACCTTTGTAATGCGCAATGTCATATGCTCTTCCAGTGCCGCCACGCTTGACTGTAGCCTACCCATCTGCTCGCTAAGATTGGCTACTACTTTGCATAGCGTGTCAAAGACCTCTTTCATATCTGACATGATCGTTTGGTTGGCTTCCACGTGTTCTGCCATGACTGCCCTCTTTTTGTGGTTCTCGAGTCCCCCACGTTTTCAGCCACAGGGACGTCAACTGGCTGAGGCATTGGCTGTGAAGACTGCGCGCTGGTTAGCTTAGTGAGAAGAATTTTTGTTTCCTTTAACTCGGCTGATAGCCTCTCATTCAATTTTGTAAGTCTCGCGTCTTCTTGCTCTAGCTGTGCTATTCTATCATGCTCTGGCAGCTTACCTGTCATCACCTCTGCCACGCCGTTGCGCACTCGCTCAGCCCAGCTGCCTTTCGATGTAACTGCAGGCGTCCTCCCCGGGTGTGAAGCCGTGATCTCGAACTAAACGCCAGGCAGCTGGCCATTCAGGTGCCGCCCAGGCTGATCCCCACCCTGATGGTGACCTTGAGAACTCGAGCGCCCCCGTGATTGGGAGCGGGCCCTGGGTCTAGAACCTCTTCTGGAACGCGACCTCCCCCTGGCGTGGGGCCGCCTTTCCTGTTCTTGTGTAGTCTGGATGATCTGGGTCCCGTAGGCTGGATTAAGCTGCTTGTCGTTGATGTCTGGACTTGATGTGATTGATGCGTTCCGGGCTTCTGCGGCAGCTCGCGATCTTTCCCAACGTCTCCGTCTGACGAGTTATGGCACTAAGAACCTGTTCTTGCACTCCTTGTCTGCCGTGGGATGGTGACCATCGCACAGCCTGCATCTTGGATTGCACTGGTTAAGGCTATCTGGGTTCTTGATCTCGCAGCCTCTGCAAATAGTTTCAGCTGGGTTCGGACAGACGTGAGACCGATGTCCCAGCTTTCCACAGACGTAACATACATCGATGTTTTTGCGGTAAAGGGAGCACTGCAAAAGTGAAGGTCCGTACCTTACGAATATGGGCACCTTGTGTCCTTCGAACGCTATGATGATTGTCCCGGTGTCCTTGATTCTCTTGGCCTGCAGCGCGAGCGGGTTGTTCGCGTTCACAATTTTTCGGGTCAAAATGTCCTGAGTATCGCTTACGGGGATCCCGCGAATCACTCCTTTACAAGTATCGTGGGTGCCGTGGCGTACGCGCTAACCTCGAAAACTTTGCCTCCAATGTCAATTTGCTTGACCTTGAGGTATCTTGAAGCTTTGTCTTGGACCGGAGTGCTTGCCACCATAATGTTCTGCTGCAAGTTGGAACAGATGATGTCCTGCATGGCCTCCTCCTCTTTGATGCCGGCCGCCAGTACTATCGCGTCTGCCATGACTCCAGTGCGAATTCTCGAGATATTTACTCTTCCACGTGGTCGTAGCACAATTTTGCTGAAGTCCTTGGGTAGTGGTGGCATGCGTCCAGCTCGCACGATTGTATGCTTGGTATCATACATACTACGACTGACTCGAGCGTCTCCCGCAACGCCTGCTTTGGTCGAACCATTGGCAACAGGAACGCTAACCGCGGCTTGCTTATTCCTTGAGCGTCTCGTTTCGGCTTCCTTCCAACCCCTGTCTTCCGTGCAATCCTCTGGAGAGATGACCTCTCCATCTACTTGGTATTCCATTCTCAGTTGCAGGTCCTGGAACGCGCAGAGCGTTGAGTGACGTTGGCGCCGGGTCGGCGCATCGGCGTCAATCGCCTCCTTGGTGGTTAAGCTTAAATCCCCCGGTGGCGTTGCCGTGTAAAAATGCCCCAAAAACTGTTTAAAAGTTCACTCACCAGCACAAAGGCGGTATCTGCTGATTTTTTGAGAACTTAGGCACACGATGGGACTGAAAACTCGGCCACAAAATCGTGAATACCACAGTAAAGGAAAGCATTCTTGAAAGCAGGAGCCGATCTTTGCGCGTCCGCACTGGTCGGCACTTAGAGCGTCTCTCGTCATGCCATTAGTTGAGGATGGTATGCGGAGGCGGTGTGGGGTACAACGCGGCATTCTTTGAGCGGAAACCTCGGTGGCATTTGAGAAGAACACGTGGCCACAGTCACTAAGTAATTCACGTGGGGCCCCAGGGCACATAATGAGATGATGTAGAAGGAACGACGCGACGTGTTTTGCGTTGGCGGCTGGCAGCGCACATGTTTCTACTTACCGCGTGAGGTGGTCGATGGTCACTATTATCCAGCGGTTACCCTCAATAGTGGTCGGGAGTGGACCAAACAGATCGACTTCGACGTGGTCGAATGGTCACGCACGGCTGGCCAATGGCTGTAGAGGACCAGCGGCGCTGTGAGGAGGAACCTTGTGACGTTGACACGCAGGGCATGACCGAAGGTACTGGCGAACGTATTGATACATGTCTCGCCAGTAGTACCTTAGGCGAAGACGCCAGTACGTCTTGAACGTGCCAGCGTGACGGCAATGAGGGCCGTCACGGAAGGTACTTTAAATATCTGCGTGCAAATGACGTGGGATCACGAAGAGCCACCTGCGGCCTTCGGTCAGGTAATTGCGACGATACAGCAAGCCTTCACGAAGTGCAAAGTGTTCTACTTGACGACGTAGGGTGCGTGAGACGGAGTTTTGGGCATATTGAAACAAAATGTCAAGCAGAGAAGCGGTCCAGGGATCTTTGGGCTGTTCTTCTGGCATGTCAGTGATGGTCAGAGATGATGCATAACAAGTGGAAGCTGGTGAGCCGGCAGAGTCAGAAGGCCGCAGTGATCGAGATAGGGCGTCAGCGTCCGTGTGTTTTCATCCAGAGCGAAAAATCACGCGTATATCATACTCCTGCTCTCGTAAAACCAAGTTATCAAGGCGCCCAGTCGGGTCTTTCAAGGATGGCAGCCAGCATAGCGCGTGGTGTTCGGTAACAACATCAAACTAACGCCCATAGAAGTTGTTGTGATATTTACCGATTGCAAAAACAATTGCAAAACACTCCTTTTCTGTGACGGAGTAATTTGATTCCGACTTCGTGAGGGTAGGACTGGCATATGCTACAACGTACTTGTTAAAGCCTGGTTTTCGATGAGCGAGTACCGCGCCAACGCCGACACCGCTAGCGTCCGTGTGCATTTCTGTAGGCGCGTTGGGATCATAGTAGCGCAGAATTGAAGGAGACGTGAGGAGTATGCCGAGCGTCATAAATGACTAATCGCAATCAGAATTCTAAGCTGAGAGGTCGTTTACGCCGGTGAGAAGCTGCGTCAAGGGGAATATAATGAAGGCGAAATTGCGAATGAAGCACCGAAAATATCAACACAGCCCAATGAAGCTTCGGGTTTCCTTTAGAGGGCTGAGCTTGGGATATTCGGCAACCGTGCGAAGCTTGGCAGGATCTGGCGAAAATCTTTCTTTCGAGACGATGTGACCTAAGATGGTGAGCTGACGGGTGCCGAAATGACATTTTTTTAGGTTTAACTGCAAGCCGGCGTTAGTGAGGCACTCGAGAACTTGGTCAAGGTGATCGATATGAGATGAAAAATCCGCAGAAAAAACCACTATGTCCTTTATAAGCAGCATAAACAGGTCTCTCATTTGAGGCCTTTGAGAATGGTGTCCATCATTCTCTCGAAGGTAGTAGGTGCGTTGTAAAGGCCGAAAGGCGTTACGTTAAACTCGCATAAACCGTCAGGAGTGACGAACGCTGTTTTCTGACGGTCGGCTTCAGCCATGGGCACTTGCCGGTAGCCTGTGCGTAGATCCAGGGACGAGAACTATTCGGCTTCTTGAAGGCAGTCGAGGGCATCGTAAATGCGAGGTAGCAAACATCCTTCCGCATAATCTTGTTTAGCTGGAGGTAGTCAACGCAAAATCTTATGGAACCGCCTTTTTTCCGCACCAGCACCACAGGAGAGTCCCAGGGACTGTCCGATTCCTGAATCACGGCAAGTTGCAGCATGCCGTCAACGTTGTCGCTAATAACGGTGAGTTCGGCCTGCGGTACTCGGAAGCGACGCTGTCGCAGGTGAGCATGATGACCAGTGTCAATACGATGAGCTACTGCAGACGTGCGCCGCAATGATGGCTGGCACGTCGACAGAGGCACAAAAGCGTTCTAGCAGTTGAACAACCTTTGTGCGCTTAATTGGCGTAAGTGCGTTACCGATGCTATGCAGCAGGATGTTTTGAACACGGAAGGTGGTGGCAGCGGCGGAAGTGATGGCATTTATTGTCAGCGGTGTCTTATTGCACGTTGCATCCAAAGGGGAAGATGGCGTCAAAAATGTCTAAATGTCCAACACATATTCACCGCGGAACAGAGTTGCCGAGCAAAGAAAGGGATTGCGCACGTATACCACCGGCACCATTCACAATGGTAACGATGGCAAACGGGAGTATATATAAGGTTTTTCAGCGTGCACCTGTCTTCAGACCGTGTAAACAGGGCGGTCGAGTCACAGAGTCAGAGGAAATGGACACCAAGGTGGCAGAGAACTCAGCAATGATAGCGTCAGCAGTGACAACCATATTAGGCACCGGGCTGAGGACGTCGACGACTGTGGTACTGGAAGGGGACAAAGTGAGTCGAGCTGCAGCGCAGTCAACAACCACATTATGGTAGAAAGGAAGTCCAAACCGAGGATCACGTCATGGGACGCTTGTGGTAGGACAACAAATTCCACAACATAGAATGCGTCATTGATAAAAACTCGTGTCGTGCACGCACACAAAGGCTTAACATGCTGCGAGCTCGCGGCCCGTAATGAAAGATGCGAAACAAGTATCGTCACTTTTTGCAGTTTGTAGAACAAAAGTTCACTCAAAACAGAAACGGCAGCTCTTGTGCCGAAACGACTGTTCGTAGTGACACCATCAATAATAACAGCGATCTTGCTCGGAGGCGAAAGATGAGGCAGTTGTGGACTGGGGTCTACCCAACGCTTCGCCGCTAACGTGGGTTGCCGAGACATCAGGGTTACGTCGGACCCGGTCTCTTGTAGCGTGGTGCAACTTCAGGTGAAAAAAACGAACGCTGACAAAATAGGGAATCGAAAAACAACCAGGTTTACAGCACTATTTACACCTATTCACAGCCTAGAGGTTAGGCGTTCCGCAAACGAGGAGCGGAACTCCTAACCATGGTTTGACGTTGCTCTGAACCGTCAAACCATGGTTTAGAGCAACGTCGAGCACTTTGCAGCGTCACTATAAACCCTCTCGGGCTCCTTCTCTTCGATGGAACCACCAATCACACACACAAGACACCACTGTCTAGGGCATCAGTCAATAACACACAGTCGCTGATTAGGGGTCACATCTCCCAACCCAATGCTCCTCTGGGCCGACCTTCACTGAGAAGAGGGTAAATGGTATTCCTTCCCTGAAGAAGTTGGTGGTTGGGGGCTGCTGCTGTCTTTCCCGGGAAGGACAGCGAACAAGTACAGACATTAATCGCGTAGACATCACCTGTGTGGTCGGTCTGCTTTGCCGTCTCGCGAAACGAACCACCAGAAAAAAATTTTTGTAGGAATGTTGGCTCAAGGAACGTCTTCTGATTCTTTTGTCGCTCCCTGCCACTCGACGCTCGTTCCGAGAGAACTAGGGTCCCGGGCGAGGGAATGTTTGTCGGCTCTACTTCTCATGGGCACCATGGTGCCTAAGGAGGAGGGTCAACAAGGCCTTGAAACTTTCGATGAGGGTGCAGCTCGTGCCTCAGGAACTGTGGCTTTTATTTTCCTCTTACTTGGAGTTGGAACGGCGGAGCATAGGAGAAATGGAGTGGCGCCAGGGAAGAGGATATCCACGTGAGGGGAAATTGGCACGGCGCGAATAAGTGCCCAATGAGCCGGCAGAAACAGGGTATGCTGGCTTCTGTGGCTTGTAGCCAAGGTTGGGGATGTAATCGTTAGCATGAAGACTGCGCTGACGACAACAGTGTTGTGCAACATGGCCAGGAATGCTGCAGACATAGCAGATGGGCCTGTTGTCTGGAGTGTTTCAAGGCTTACGAGGTGGTCCGGGAGGCGTGAGGGGTTGCGCGAGAACAGGGCGTATTTGGTAAACAGGGCGTGGCGGCGAGGAAAAGTTGGTGACTGGGGCGGATGGTGTTGGTGTCGGTCGAGCATAGGAACGGGTAGCAGCCTCAGCATAGATGAGAGGCGCCCCAAGCTGCTTCGGTGGTACAGGAGGTGCAAGCTCCTCAGCAACTTGAGCCTGAATAACACGACGGAGTGAGTGATTCAGTGCCGTCGGACTCTCGGTGACAGATCTGAGAATAGAGAGCTGACGAGGCACTTTCTGACGTATTCATTCTTAATTTACGGCATTAAGGTGGAATATTTTTCGCGAGTGCTTCTAGCTTCCAAAGATGACAGTTCCGCTATGGGAATTCCAGCACGACGGGTAGAAAGGTGCTCTTTGCGCAGCTCGTCAAAGCTTTGACAATGTTCTTTGGTACAGTGGCAAGTTTGGCACAGTTAAAAGCTTTGGCGCATGACTTGGGCTACTATCTGAGGGCACTTGGCTACCAGCATATGAAATGCATCGTTCTCTATGCCTTTCTGCATGTGCCTTATTTTGTCAGACTCCACCATAGATGCATTCACGGGCTTACACAGGTCGATGACGTACTCAATATAACTCGTAAACGTCTCACCGTTCCGGTGAGCTCTGCCACAGAGGTGATGTTCGGCTCGAAGTTTGCGCAAGCCAGGCCGACCGAAGAACGAAGCGATGATTTGCTTGAATGCCAACCAGGTGGGGAACTCGGCTTCATGGTTATAGTACCATCAGTCAGGTAAAAGCTGACGCGCGCCACATTAGCAGGGTCATTCCATTCGTAGGAACCGCTCCAATGCTCTAACTCTACCAGCCAATCTTTGACATTAAGTCGTCGGTGCCGCTGAAAATCGGCAGGTCATGTTGATGACGCGTCCCAGCACACATGTCCATAGGTGGTGCTTGGGAAGGAATGGCGTGCTCGGCCATTTCTCTGCCAATATATATATATATATATATATATATATATATATATATATATATATATATATATATATATATATATTAATATATATATATATATATATATATATATATATTCGCAACGAAGTAGACGGACGTTCGCATTTGAAATGCATCTACTTCGCTGCGGATAATTTTACCCAGACACCGCGTGACTTTTCCTCGCTATATATATAAGGAAAACAAGTGTATACTTAAGGGCTCGTTTTTCGTGTTTTTTACACAATAATAATGACATTTAATAGACAATAATGCCTAGGAAGGTATAAGGAAAGTTATTAGGCCAATTGTAATGTAAATGAGAAGAAAGAAAAGTGCGTGAAAAGATAAGTCGCCATGGGCAGGATCCGAACCTGCGACCTTCGAATAACGCGTTCGATGCTCTACCACTGAGCTACCACGACAGCTATCCCCCCAGCCACTTAATTGGGTATCTATGTCAATTTGAACGTGGGAGTGTCCGTCAGTGCCCTTAGTAGCCATGGCGGCGAGTGTGGCACACTCTTTGTGAGCCTGTTAGGCGTCACCTAGCACGTGAACTTATTACTAACTGGCAGCTGACCAATAGTCTCTTGTATACCACCTGAAGGCGCCAAGTCTGCTAGTACGAGGCCCTCGTTAATGAATAAAGAAGAAAGAAAAGTGGGTGAAAAGCTAACTCGCCATGGGCAGGATCCGAACCTGCGACCTTCGAATAACGCGTTCGATGCTGAACCACTGAGCTACCACGACAGCTATCCCTCCAGCCACTTCTCGTGTATCTATGTCAATTTGAACGTGGGAGTGTCCATCAGGTAATTACTTCTCCTAATAGCATATATATATATATATATATATATATATGTTTAGAACTAATTGAGATTGTACTTTGCTCCGGGTAACATTCAAAGTGCTACTGCGTACACACATGAAAACTGGCAGCAGACACAAACGCACGTGCGCTTCTGCTTTTGAGCTGACTGTCTTTTCCGGACAAAGCACCGGGACCCTCGTTTTTGCCGCTCTATAGGTTTCCAGTGAAGGGACCCAAAGAGACTGATCGCACTTTGTAAGCGGCTGCAACTCCCTTTCGGTAGCTCTATTGGTACTGCGCAGCGGCTCACCTTGCAGCGTCCGCTAAACTAGAAGCGATTCCGTGGGGAAGCCGCCGATGCAAACTGCAATAAACACATATGTACATATATTTCAGACAAACAAACCAATGCTGATGTGTATACGAATGAGTCGCGCCTGGCATGGAGCAATGGGAGCGAAGCTTGAGGCCTCGCAAAGTACACGGTGAGCGATGAAAACAGCGGAACCGAGCCCCGAATGAGGAGACACCGGAGCAGGAAAGTATATAAAGTACGAAGCTCCAACAGTGCTGGCGATGGAGAAGAAAAAAATAGATATAAAGGCGAACCGCAATAGAATGCGAGGCTTTTGCATGGTACCCCTGGAACCGCGGTCGGTTCAAAACGGCCGGTTGGCGGAAACGGAAACGGGTCATTGCGTACGAGGGAAAAAGAATGGCAGTCGTTGGCGAAACAAACCGTAGAAGCTTGGCTGTGCATGGCTGACGTGCTTACAACGGGCCCTTCCGTCGCGCCATCTTCTTGAATCTCAATTTGAAGACGGCGCCCGCGATGGCACGCACCACCGGCTCCGCAATTGCGAAACCTCGGGCTTTGCATTCCGGCCATTGCCGCCATGGTAGAAGCTTCGTGGATTTCGCGCCGCCATGTACAAAAAATCACTTTGCCAGCATGTTTTCATATTGCCTATTGGGTGCGCGCGAAAAACCTGATTAGAGGAACTATCATGACGCTCAACTCTTTAGTTTCCAAGCATATTTTTTCAAAGTGTCACGCTAGGAACTTAAGAACAAACGCAACAATATTTTTTTCTTACATTGCCAAAATATAACGGGAACGTTAGCAATCCATGTTTACGCTTTTGAAATGAGCTGTGTGAAGGAAATTGATTGGCACATGTAATCTGATTACATTATGTGTTTACAGCCAGGTTCTAGTTAGCTATGAGGAACGAAAGCAAGGTCACCTTGAGCATTTAAGGGACAGAAAATAAACAAGGAATTTTGTTACGTTTATTAGTGCACAATGTATTTAATTCTGAAGGAGAGCATATTCTTAGAAATGTCAAGAATCTTGTAACAAAAGTTTATCATAAAAATTATGAAGCCTTGAAACTTTACCAGACATGTAGAAAAAATGTAAAGAGCGCTTTCCTTATCGGGCAATTGTCCTCACTATTAGTAGCTTGATGTATTATATCGCTTTATTTTTTCCTCTGGAATCCTATTTTTTTATGACATTACACATGGTTGGTACAAACTCCTTCTCTTCTCCATTTCGTGAATTGGACCCTCATGCACGTGTGCAACAATTGCAGAATCATAAACGCCTGATCGCGAACAAACCCACGATTTAGTGGACATAAGCTATTGCAAAACGACGCATACAAGTACGCAAAGAGTTTCCTAAATTTCCTAAATATACAATAGAGGAAACTCTGGTGCTTGTGCCTACGGGAGCTGCAATACACGGCGCTTCCGGATTTGTCTCAACTTCATACTTCTGGGTACATGCGTGTTCGTGTGGGTTGTAGCTGTTTTCTCACAAAACAAAAATCGGCCATTGTTCAGCGGTCGCGCTTCAACACGTTATGAATTTAGGCTTATCATTTCGTCACCTAGTTCCAAAGTATTCGTTAATTTCTTCGAAAGAAATACGGAACAATGCAACAAACGATTCAACAAGTGCGATTCGCTGCCTACAAGTACGAAGACTATGCATATCAGTCTACTGTTCATCATTGCCATGGTCGCTGAACGTTCGCAGTGCCAGAGTCATCGCTAGTTAATTTTAGAAATATCTGTGCAAGTACGCACGCATGTTAGGGGTGGACCTTTGGAAGTCGCATTTTGTTCACCCGCCGCGACCAATTTTTTCGCATACAACGCTGCCACCGATACCAGTGAGTTGTCTAAGCTTCACTTAAAAGTGTACAAGAAGTCGTATCAATGCCTTAGAGTGAACAGGCAGTGGGGGTCGGGATAACTGGAGTTACTGTATATGCTATACCTTTCGGGTGCATATATGTACAGTAAATCGAGGGGTAACGATACAAAGTTGCTGGCAATGACCTAGAAGAATATTAAGTGTAGTACTATTAGCAAATTTGCACAGAATAATAATTTATATGTGGGGTTTAACATTTCAAAACCACCATATGGTTATGAGAGACGGAGTAGTGAAAGGCTTTGAAGATTTCGACCACCTGGGGTTCTTTAACCTGCACCCAAATCTGACCATACGGGCCTACAGCATTTTGGCCTCCTTCGAAAATGCAGCCGCCGCAGCCGAGATTTGATCCCATGATCAGCGGGTCAGCAGCCGAGTATCTTAGCTACCAGACCACCGCGGCGTGGTTCGTGTTTTCTAAAGAGGCGAAAGTTAAGCTGACTGGTTTCTTAGTAAAACAAAACTTTATCGGCACAAATAAAATTAACTTTTTTATTGACACTTTTGTATAAGAAAAACGGACATACAAGCAGTATGAAAGTGTGCATTTATAAAAGCAGCTTTAACTTGGAACTGACACACAGACATAATGAGCAAACTTTGAACCCAGCATATCCAAAACTATGCGAAAATTATTGACAATTATGAGTTGGTTGGACAGCGTGTTCTGAGTTATGTTATGAGTTATTATGAGTTTGTTAAGGCAGCGTGCATAGTTTTCCTACAGAACTTGAGTATAAAACGAGACTAAAGTTCAAAGGCATGGAGAGAGGCTTGAAGCAATCGGAAGGTTTTCGAAAAAGAACGTTGCTGGAAACACTTTTTCGGAAAGATGACTTGTCTTCATCAGGGCAACAGCGTTGCCTTGACGAAGAAAAGCTCACTTGCCAAATAGTTGGCTACATGACAATCTTCGTAATAAATTTTAGAAGTAATTATTACACCACGTGTACTTGAATGACACTAAAAAGTAGACTCACAAAATATCTAACCGCTGCTACAAAAAGTTCATCAGCAGGAAGTGACATATATTACTTGACACCAGTTGAACTACACGCCGAAAATAAAAGAAAGTAAAATTACGTAGCCAAACCAACTCTAATTAAAGCAATTTAGTGAACTCATTTTCCCAACAGGAGCTTGGCCGACCTCTTCAGCATTTAGTCAAGCGACACTGCACTTCTGCACTTCAAGCGACATTGCACTCAGTCCAGTTAGGCTTGCAGAGAAATGGGTTTAATCATAGGTTCTCAGGAAAAATCAATAATGGGTACAAATAATGGGTACAAATAATGGGTAAAATAATGGGTACAAATTCTTGTGCTCACCCATTTCCTTTAGGAAACTCTGGGCAAGCTTCGCGGAACTATGGCAATCCCCGGGTTAGCACACCGTAGAGCTGCGAAAAACATCTGGGGCAAGATTCACAAACTCATTTACGAGCTAATTTTCGCACCAGAGAAATTTTGTCGCGTAAGTCGATTCACAAAGCGAAAAAAAAGTCGTTAGAGGCCATCGTTTTTAACATATGCCACTGCAATAAAGCGTGCTGCTACCGCTGAGGAACATGTCGGCGATGGTGACGCAGTTGCTATATTTTCTTACGTCACCGAAAAATGCTCCTAAATAGATTCACGGAGAAAAATTGTGCGTAAAAATAGCGTGGCTAAAAAAAACCGTAAGAGTGGTTCGAACGACTCTTAGGAACAATGTGGCTACTTAGAACCTGCCGTCGCGGCGGTATACTTCGGTGCCCTGGCTGGTTTTGAGTTAATTCACGCCCATGTAGGACTGCCTGATGACTGCGGCTGCGTTTTTCTTTATTTGGGTGATTTAAGTTTCATGTGTGGTTTCCCTGGTACGCAGTGGATGATATTGACAACCACTGTCGACCAATAGGTTCTGAGTCGCCGAAAATGACGAATGCTATTGGGCGTCAGTAGCGTAAAATTATGCATGTAAAGATTTATGGTTAGATGTAAGCCAATGTGCTGCGTGAATGGTCAGTGATTTCGAACACGGCACAGCATATGATTAACCTCATTTGTTATATTGTTGTGTTGCACTTCATCTCATCCAGTTAAAAGTACAACTCGAGATCCCTGCCTCATTGGTTGAAATTACCACCAAAGAGGTTAATAGGAGCACATTCCTTGCACGGCATTGGAAATCAAATTGAGCGGAAGTTTTCAGTTAGCGGTTCATAAAGCCCATTCTGTGGTTGTAGTCCAGTGTACTTTGATTGGCTCTAAGTTTCCAATGGGCACAATCTTTGAAATACAGCTGTCTATACACTTTCGGATGATCTGAACGGGTGCGTACTTTGTAAACCTAAGCTTATACGGGATGTGCGTGATAACGCATAGAACAACAAAAAAATTAAACGTTTCCGCTTTCACTGTTCCGAAACCAATATGGGCCGTGATAATATGGCAAGCAGTGTGTATATAATGAACCTAGTCATTTGAAGTGGCACCGAAAATGTGCAAACTGTCATGACTCTGGAGCAAACCTTGGCTTAATTTGTCCCTGGAACAATTACCAGCCGTTCCACTTGGCACACGATTATGAAAAGGTAGAGTGAGCCACTGACCTGTATTTTGTGCGACGCAGCGACCATTTGAGCTGGGAATAATTGCGTTGTGAAGGCGATACCCCCGTCGCATGCGCTTGTCGAAGAAGACAACAAACGCGATCAGACGATGGCTTGCCGACAGGCGCAGCTTGTGATTGGTTGTGAAGGAATACTCTCAACATCAGCTCATTCCATGACGTTGACAAAACACTTCCCTCAGCAAGAACAACTGTCGTGTTCATCATATCTTTTCCCTCGCACATAAGAGCAAATTTCATCTCATCATGAAAAACGCGCAAGTGCTTTTTTAAGAGCTCACTTACGTCCTACGTACTGCGCAGTACTCGAAAACAACACGGCGTCGCAAACAGTATAGGTGTGTTGCTACTGATTTTAACAAACGCTTCTCACATGAGTTACTTCAGCGTTCCACCAGATGCGTTGTGATTACTGCTGCTCTTTCGGTGCGTGTAAGCAGTGTGGAAAGCTGAGGCAGTGTCATGGTGTACGGTACAGCTAAGCCTGTGCATTGGTGTGTTTATCAAGCGGGGATCAGCGCCAGCGTATTGACGGCAACTAGCTCGAGCCTGAGCCTGCAATGTGTGTGTGTGTGTGTGTGTGTGTGTGTGTGTGCATGTTTGTGCGTGTGTGTGTGCGTGTGTGTGTGTGCGTGCGTGTGTGTGTGTGTGTGTGTGTGCGTGTGTGTCGGTAACAGTTCGTTCGCTTCACTTTTTAGTCTCTCAGTTAGGTGATGTGCAACATTTCAGATTGAGAGTGTTTTGGCTCGCTAATTGAGTGACACCAAGTACGTACGGAAATGTATAGACTACGTGCTGTGTTCGGTTCTTGCTTCGCCACTGGTTAGCCCGTACGCTTCTAATTCATTGTGAGCAGACTAGTGTTCGGGAGTGAAACGATGTTCGTTCTGAACAATGGTGCTGTTTTGACGTTTCCAAGACTTGTGAAAAGACTGTGCTAGTGTGACCGAAAATTGAAAGACAGCGTTGATAACTGTCTTGTCCTGCGAAGTTGCGGTGGTGGGGCTTGGCATTTTCGTTTGTTAACTAGTCACTTGTCCTTTTTGTGATTACTATTCTCTGAGCGCCATGATGTGGTGAACCGAAGCTGCGAGATGCTACATTCTGTTGTGGATCGTGTTACTTTGGCAGCGCACCCAGACTGTTCTTCGGTAAGAACTATAGAGTTCTATGTGCTAGCAAGAGCCCGTGAACGTCAAGCTTCCCTCCGGCGCTCAGAAAGAGCAAAGATTTCACCGGTGCCTTGCTTTGGATGAAGTTGTAGGCCTGTACCGGCTAACTACGGGTTTCCGAGTTCATCTGGTCATTGTTTTGCACGGTACTAGAGCCTTGACTACAGCCGGTCACGGCCAGTTCTCACACTATAATGGACGTGCACGCCTGGCCAGCCTTTTATTGCTGTCATCGGCAGCTTCCTGTTGGCAGATGTTCTTTGTTGGCCCCAGTGCACACTTGATTCCTGATGACACTGACGGCTACTAAATGCTGCCATTGGTGAGTTGACTTTGCAGTACTAAAGCTGTTGCTATTCACGCAGTACTATAACGTGTGCAAGGTTTTAAGCCCAGCTGATTTAATGTTTCCCCATGTTAAGTTCAAGCATGAAAAATTTACTACTACTCTTATATACACACATATATTAAGGAGAGGCGGGCAAATACATAAGCAGTTTTTTGTGATTTGATATAGGCGAGCTATTGTTGGATTATTAGGATGGGCCTGTCTATTTACCACGCCTTATAGTTGGAAAGTTAATGTGAACATTATTTTCCAGGAGCCAAGGTGCACTTGAGGAATTTATGTTATTTTGGGAATTCAAGACTCATCCCCCCCCCCTTGCCTGTGAAGCCAGACCTTACAAGCATAGCTCCTCTACCTGGCATATCTCGTACACATTGCGTTGGTCGCATATGTCGATTTCAACATGTTCATTTCAACCAGAATAAACAAGCTATCTCCAGTGGTTGTATATGTGTGTGATATTTATGAATATTGTAATACCTCTTCGCAATTACTATTAAGGACGCAAACCTAGTCAAGCTGAATACACGGATTGTGTTCCATGCACCTTTCATCTGTACTGAAACTGACGCTAATAAATAAATTTCGGTTTAACAATTTCTCGTAGTAAACAAAAGCAGATTATCTTTTTATGAGGAAAATCAATTTGCAATTGCTCTGTTCCGCTCTGGACAATCAGGGACCCTCTCAGCAGAACTCGATTAGCTGCTATAGTTCATTTTATTCAATGACATCGGCATTACACTGAAGCGCGTAACATGAGAGGAATCGAAAGAGAATACACAAACTAATCGCTCTGTGTCTTCTCTATCTGTCCGTACTCTTTTGCCTTGCTGCTTGTAATGATTCCTACCAAATCAGCTCGAAAACGTGTCCCGACAAAGGCAGTCAACTTGGCCGCAAGCAATTAGCTGACTGCATTTTTATATTTTCCTTAAAACATCATGATGACTGATCGCTGGTCGTATATCCAAACAGGTGAAAAGTAATATACCAGGTATGATATTGTTATTTCGGTACTTTTCTTGACGTCTGCTGGGCCCGAAAATTGGCTTTTATATCTATCGCTTCGATTTCAGGCATTCGCAGAGACTAAACGAGAATCTCTTTCTTTTTTCGCCCTTTTCACGCGTGTGGTAACGTCTCTCGACTTCAAGACTCGTATACACGTCCCTCAGTGCTTTGTTTGCTCGATCATACACCACCGGACGAAATAACTGCACCGTGTTTTCTGAAAAACATTAGCACTGAAACACCTCCTGAAGAGTATCCCTCTTTTTGCGTAGACACTTATCTACGCGTTAGCGTATCCGCGTTGTCACATTCCGGCTTTATCAAAATGCTGTGGTGCATGGAACCTCCGAAATTGCGCTCACAATTTATTTGATTGCTGCTGTTCTCTACTTTTCAAGAATTCGTCCGCACGCACAAAAGGCGATCCTTTTTCTTGTAATATAAGATTATTGTAAGAAAGGCAACCTATTACGACTAGCTACAAAGCACCCTTACGTTCACCACTATACCGTGCTCGATTACACCGGATTAGTTGAGTAGCAGCGCAGCTTCATTAAAATGTAAGGTAACTGGTCGCGTTAAACAGGGGAAACCATTTGAGGCACATTTTCAAACATTGCTTGCATCGATTTATGCGTGGTTTCATTGATGTGGTGCTCCTGGAGTGTTGCTTACTTGTACTTGGAGAGATAGTGCATGGATTATTGCATAAAGCCATCAAGATCTTTTTTAGCTACGGTCAGTGATGAAGCGCGAGCGCTTAGCTTTGTGCCACATAACCAGGCGTCTATTTCAACGTGGCATCGCCTAAGCGCTGCAGCAGACGCCCACGGAAATGAAACTGAGATGCACCAAGTCATGGGCTATCACCGTATACTCTCGATGCTAGACGCTTCGCGTGCTACCTTGATATTATCGGGACATACTTCTTTCTTTCCTTGTCGTTTCATCGGCTATCGTGTGTCCTCCTCGCCCTCTTAAGTGTCGAATAAATTTATTTCGTACCCGCGCTATTGTAATCCCTCGAGATTAGAGAATTCTTGGCTAAGAAAACCCGTAGCCAAGAGAAAGCTTTGTGAATATGGCCTCTGTTGCCCGATTAAGCCATCTTCGACGAATGCATGGGTGACTTGTCCGGCGTTGCTCACTGTGGCTTCTTTTCTCGGCCCGCCACAATTTGCTGTCATCTTTCCCGTAGTTGACACCCCAACCAAGTGAGATAACTGATCATGATCCAACTTCTAATATCACTGAGTGATGGGCGAGAAGGAGCGAAGGCAAGCGCTACGAACGCAAGTCTATCACTTCCCGCGCTTCGCGTGACCTAAAATTCACAAATCAGGGATAAGAAAGACCTACAAACAAAAGAGAAGTTATTTAGAGAGGTATCCAATATTTTTATTAGTAAACACTTGCGAAAGCTAATAAATGCGAACATTCACATTACTATCACTCCGTTAAACCGGATGTTAGGATGCCCGGCGACCGCTAAGAGCGTGCATTCCTTGAAACCGAAACTAGCGCTGAGTTAACGGGGCCTAGTTCAACAGCGCAGATGCCAAAGGACAGCATGCAGAGATGAAAAGGAACGCCTGTGTTGTTCTGTAGAACACTGACTTCAGCGATTTTTGACTATGTCAAAGTAATAGTGCTATCATGTTTCTCAGACGCTCCGTCATGGGCCTAATAGCAGAAGTACTCGGCGAACATTGATGATTGATTGATATGTGGGGTTTAACGTCCCAAAACCACCATATGATTATGAGAGACGCCGTAGTGGAGGGCTCCGGAAATTTCGACCACCTGGGGTTCTTTAACGTGCACCCAAATCTGAGTACACGGGCCTACAACATTTCCGCCTCCATCGGAAATGCAGCCGCCGCAGCCGGGTCTCGGCAAACATGACAGTAATGATCATCATCATCAGCATCATCAGCCTGTCTACGTCCACTGCAGGACAAAGGCCTCTCCCATGTTCCGCCAGTTAACCCGGTCCTGTGCTTGCTGTTGCCAATTTATACCCGCAAACTTCTTAATCTCATCTGCCCACCTAACCTTCTGTCTCCCCCTACCCCGCTTCCCTTCTCTGGGCATCCAGTTGGTGACCCTTAATGACCAGCGGTTATCCTGTCTACGTGCTACATGCCCGGCCCATGTCCATTTCCTCTTCTTTATTGCAGCTATGATATCCTTAACTCCCGTTTGTCCCCTAATCCACTCTGCTCTCTTCTTGTCTCTTAAGGTTACACCTACCATTTTTCTTTCCATTGCTCGCTGCGTCGTCCTCAATTTAAGTTGAACCCTCTTTGTGAGTCTCCAGGTTTCTGCTCCGTAGCTAAGTACCGGCAAGATACAGCTGTTATATACCTTCCTCTTGAGGGACAGTGGCAATCTACTTGTCATAATTTGAGAGTGCCTGCCGAATGTGCTCCACCCCATTCTTATTCTTCTAGTTACTTCAATCTCGTGGTTAGGCTCTGCGGTTATTACCTGCCCTAAGTAGACATAGTCTTTTACAACTTCAAGTGCACTATTACCTATCGCAAAGCGCTGCTCCTTTCCGAGGTTGTTGTACATTACTTTCGTTTTCTGCAGATTAATTTTAAGACCCACCTTTCTGCTCTCCTTGTCTAACTCCGTAATCATGAGTTGCAATTCATCCCCTGAGTTACTCAGCAATGCAATGTCATCGGCGAAGCGCAGGTTACTGAGGTACTGTCCATTAACTCTTATCCCTAACTGTTCCCATTCTAGGCTTCTGAAAACGTCCTGTAAGCACGCAGTGAATAGCATTGGGGAGATTGTGTCCCCCTGCCTTACACCCTTCTTTATTGGTATTCTGTTGCTTTTTTTATGAAGCACTATGGTAGCAGTTGATCCCCTGTAGATTTCTTCCAAAATGTTTATATAAATTTCATCTACGCCCTGATTCCGCAGTGTCTGCATGACGGCTGATATTTCTACTGAATCAAACGCCTTCTCGTAATCTATGAAGGCTATGTATAGTGGTTGGTTATACTCTGAGCATTTCTCTATTACCTGATTGATAGTATGAATGTGGTCAATTGTTGAGTAGCCTGTTCTAAATCCTGCTTGTTCCTTTGGTTGATTGAATTCTAATGTTTTCTTTACTCTGCTAGCAATTACCTTTGTAAATAGCTTGTATACTACAGAGAGCAAGCTGATCGGCCTGTAATTCTTCAAGTCCTTGTCATCTCCTTTCTTATGTATTAAGATGATGTTAGCGTTCTTCCAAGACTCTGGTACTTTTCCTGTCAGGAGACACCTCGTAAATAGAGTGGCTAGTTTTTCTAACACAATCTGTCCTCCATCTTTCAGCAGATCTGATGTTACTTGATCCTCACCAGAAGCTTTGCCTCTGTGCATGCTCTCCAAAGCTTTTCTGACTTCTTCTATCATTACCGGTGGGGTGTCGTCTGGGTTACTGCTAGTTCTTATAGTATTAAGGTCGTGGTTGTCTCGGCTACTGTACAGATCTCTTTAAAACTCCTCCGCTATTTTAACTATCCTATCCATATTGGTAGTTAATTTGCCTTCTTTGTCCCTTAGTGCATACATCCGCCTTTTGCCTATCCCAAGTTTCCTCTTCACTGCTTTGACGCTTCCACCGTTTTTCAGAGCGTGCTCAATTCTCTCCATGTTATACCTTCTTACATCGCATACTTTACGTCTATTAATCAGCTTCGAAAGCTCTGCCAGTTCTATTTTGTCTGTTGTACTTGACACTTTCATGATTTGACGCTTCTTAATTAGGTTCTTCGTTTCCTGGGAAAGCTTGCCGGTGTCCTGTCTAGCTACCCTGCCTCCAACTTTCACTGCACACTCCGTGATGATACTCGTCAGATTATCATTCATTGTATCTACGCTAAGGTTGGTTTCCTCGCTAAGAGCAGAGTACCTGTTCTGCAGTGACACTCTGAATTCCTGTACTTTCCCTCTCAGTGCTAGCTCATTGATTTGCTTCTTGTGTATCAGTTTCTGTCGTTCCTTCTTCAAGTCTAGGCGGATTCGAGCCCGTACCATTCTATGGTCACTGCATCTTACCTTGCGAACCACTTCCACATCCTGCACGACTCCTGGGTATGCAGTCATTATAAAGTCTATTTCGTTCCTATTTACGCCATTAGGGCTCCTCCATGTCCACTTGCGGTTTTCTCGTTTTCGATAGAAGGTATTCAAAATACGCAGATTATTGCGTTCTGCGAATTCTACTAGTAGCTCTCCTCTGGCGTTTCTAGTGCCGATGCCATAATCTCCTACTGCCTGGTCTCCAGCCTGCTTCTTCCCTACCTTTGCATTAAAGTCGCCCATTACTATAGTATACTGTGTTTTCACCTTACTCATTGCCGATTCCACGTCTTCATAGAAGCTTTCAACTGAAGCGTCATCATGGCTGGATGTAGGCGCGTAAGCCTGTACTACCTTCATTTTGTATCTTTTATTCAGTTTAATTACAATGCCTACCACCCTTTCATTAATGCTATAGTAATCCTCTATGTTACCAGCTATGTTTCTGTGAATTAGGAACCCTACTCCCAGTTCTCTTCTGTCTGCCAAGCCCCGATAGCAAATGACGTGCCCATTCTGTAGCACAGTATAGGCCTCATCTGTCCTCCGAACCGCACTCAGCCCTATTATATCCCATTTAATGCCTTCTAGCTCCTCGAATAATACAGCTAGACTTCCCTCACTAGATAACGTTCTAACGTTAAACGTTGCTAAGTTCAAGTTCCAATGGTGGCCTGTCCGTATCCAGAGATTCCTAGCACCCTCTGCTGCTTTGCAGATCTGACCGCCGCCGTGGTCAGTTGTTTCGCAGCTGGTGGGGACTGAGGGCCGTGAGTTAATTGACGAATGCCTACGGGAGGGGGTGGCCAGATACTGCACCAGGGTGGCCAATCCTTCTCTGGTGAGATCATCGGTGCGTACCGGCCTAAAACCGGCTTAAAGACAGTAATGATAGATAAGAGAAAATATGCAACAACAAGACCGAAGCGCTAACATGTGTGCTGTGTTTAGGAGACGTCAAAAGTTCGAAAACGAAAAATTGTGCAAGACAAGCTTGTCCCGGCAGCACGGTTAATCGCCAGCAATATATACATCGTGCGCACCGGTGCGCGAGCGGGTTAATCACGTGGTATTTTTTTTCAATATTTTGTGGGCATTATTAGTCAGCTGAAAAACACTAATAATTAGCAGATATAAAGATCGAAACTGTCTAAATAGATGTTTCGCAAACCGATTTATATCTTTCTTATGGAAACTTCTTCCATTTTTGTTCTTTCAAAAGTTAGTTAATTCAAATGATCTAATTAAACAATATTTTAGAAAAAAATACTCAGAATAGTTCGAGGCAACGGTCAGTACCAAACATTTGGTCGCGTTGATATTGCGTGCGTTGACATATTTTTAAACTGTGGTTAAAGATAGCTGGGGCACCCTGTATATGCTTCTTACCCCATGCCCTCATCTAAGCAAATGAGGAGAGGACAACTGTGGATGTGGGGATGCGGGACGGTAAAAAGACATCGTGACGAATTGTGTTTATTAAAAGAAATGTATTCCTTGACTGAAAAGAAAAATTACATTAAATGCTGCTACATTATAAGGTTGTGCATAAATTGAAGGAGGGTGTACGAAGCATATACACGCTAGCGTTAAAAGATCACCTCTAGCCTTGAAGAAGACAAATCTACGAGTTGAAATCTTGGCATATGTTTTTAATTTTCAGTAATAACTGGTTACAGAAAACACGGCATATTACTACCGATACTCGAAGTATGTTGATTTCGAGGTGTAGCATTAGAACTTATGCATAGTTACTTTAAATCTCTACCTCAGTATTGTTTCTTGCATGTGTACAGCGTAATAAATATGAGGTTCCACAAGGCTCAATTTCATTATCATTATTTTCTGTTTAAGACATGAATAATACAGCACACGTTTCGCCAAATTATGGAGCAATAGTGTTTGTTGATGGCACTCATTTCTTTTTTGTTGTTGAAATAGACTTAAAATGCAACAGAATTTTTTTTTTCTTTTCTTCATAGAATACATTTCGTTTTAATCGCACAATTCGTCACGATGGCTTTTTATCCTCGCGCACCGGCCCATCCACAAAAAGCACGTAAACTAGGCATGAAATAAAGTGGCCAATTGAGCTTGCTAAAGTGAACCTGGGACTCAGTGTCTGTAAAGTGCCTTAGACAACTGCCCTTTTACAGCGAAAGCTGCATGTTATGAGATCACTTTTTGGGTCACTTGTTAATGCATGTTGTCCGCCACCGCCACCGCCGCCGGTGTCCGTAACGATGTCACACAGGTCCCGTTAATTAGGGAGGCGATCGCCGGGCTAATTCCAAGGGCCGAAGTATCGGCCCTCCGGAACGCACCACGAAAGCGGGGACAATTTAGAAGTGGTCCTTTTTGGCGCGCCAGCGGACGCCGGCTGTGGCCCAAAAACAAGTCAGAGCCGAGAGTTGTTAAATAAATAAAATTATATTCTCAATATTGGCAGATCGAAAACAATATACAAGTATGCACACTCCACAATAGTTCAATACAATATGTCACCAATCAAACAACGTACTACACAGTACAATCAGCCACACTCAAAACAGCGGACACAAAGAACAATACACACTACAATGCAGTCGCATGCATTGAACAACCAAGACACTTAAAGACTAAAGAGATAGAAAACCTATTCAGTCCAAAGTCTTTGGAACAAAAGTCTGAATGATACTCTTCCGAGAATCACTCACTCAAAGTCCAGCGTTGTTGTCGTTCCGCTGCCCCCTGAAGTTTCTCTTCCAAGAAACCTCACCGAAGTTTCTCTTCCAGGAAACCTCGCGTCTTCAAATAGCCACTCTCCAAGCTTCGAACTTCTTTGCCGGAAACACGTCGGCTTCACACACGCAGCTGTTGCCACGCGTCTTCGCTCGATAGCGGTAAACACACACACTCTTGCCTGTAGCTCGAGTCGTCACCCCTCAGGTGGACATCATCTTCTTCTCCTGCTTTGTCTCTACGGACAAAACCTTTGCCGAGTACACGGCGGAATCCCTACGCGCTCTGGCGCTAACTTCCGTCTTCTCCTGATCTCTCATCTCCGCTGCTCGGTTAAATACCTTCCGCGCAACATTCCAGAAAGTTCTCATCATTTCGTCGGCGCGATGCGCAGTGGAGGCTGGGGGAAGGCGCGAGACTGTACGAGGGCCGTCCCCGACAGATGACTCAACCCGGCATACCACGCCCCTTTCCTTCTAGAAATTTCCAGTGCTTGCTCGGCCGCCGTTGCGGGGTGAGGAGGTTCATCGGCGAAGCCATGCTTCCGAGGGGAGAGCGTCGCGCGCCCGGGGAGCCTTGGATGCTTGTTTTCTCTTTTCTTTTTTTTCGTTGACCTCGCCGCGTCTCTCCCGCGCGTTATCGCAAGAAGTTGGCCGCGCGCCCATTTTGAGCGCTCGTTCTGTGACAAACGATATCGCACAAAATCAGAAAAAAAAAACCTTGCACCAATGATACAGTGGGGCTTGAATCTGGGTCCGCTGGGTACCAGCCCAATATTCTACCACTGAGTTACGCCGGTGCTTGTAACTGGTTAAACTAGCCTAAGGCGGACATGACCTAGCACCAATGGCACAATAGGGCTTGAACGCTTGAACCCAGGTCCACCGGGTGCCAGCCTAGTATTTTACTACTGAGACTGCCTTAGACAGGCTCGATGTCGGGAAACCAATCGCGTTAATACGGCTTATAAAGCGTTTTACAACAGCGAAAGAACAACCAGTCGTCACACAATGCGAATAGCGTAATGAGTGGGCCGTCCAATGCTCCAACAAATTACAAAATTTTGTTCTTGCTTCCCTATTAACTGTGGCGCATACCCACTTCAGCCTTAATTTATCATAGCTGTCAGCCACTGCATAAAAAATTGGCACAAAATTCCCTACAAATGTTTAGTGGATACCACGCTTCTCAGAAATATGCAGAAAATAACACAGCGAATGCCAGCCTACTACCCGAAAGCTTATTATTAATGCCCTAGTGGGTACCAAGCAAGTGTGCTTTCAGTAGTTACCCAGTGAGTGTTTTGAAAAGGCCCTGAAAGGCCGCTCTTCTAGCTTTCGCCGTGACTGTGCTGTGCCTACCACGCAGGCCTGGTGTTTTTGCTTGCACACTCGCATCTGAAAGCATGACTCTCAGTGAGAAAAAAATCTCAATAATACTGACGTAGGAAAACTATCTGTATTACACCAACGAGGCCCTCTGAAGGCTAACTCTTTGTAACATTGCATATATAAGCTTTGGTATTGATTACACGCTATACACGCCACAGCGAAACGCCAAAAGAACAAAAGACCTGCTTAGATCTGTTTAGCGTATTCTCCAGCACCCTTGAATAGTTGTCGAATCACTTCGTGAGTGAAGGCACGGGGCACTTCATGCTTCACCTCACATACTTCACTGCAGTTCATAGGTAATAAAGAAAGCAACGGCAGACAATGAAAGAGTACGTATCAAATATAATACTATGCCGTTTTACGCGCATCCTATAGTTGTTGATGTAACTATGAAGTTTAAAACGAGTCACTATGCAATACCAAGCATGTTTCTTAGTACAATATATTTATTGAATATCAACAAAGTTTAAACTGTTCGTCGTTATAACATGATATGAATTATACGTTATAAAATGCATTTTATGTGCTTGTACAATCAATGCTTCTGCATTCTTGTATTAGCTACTACTTGTGCTTATACATGCAATAGATATTTTGTGGTGTGTTTAAAAATTGTGTATCGCATTGTTCTCCCATTTCTGTTCACAACAAATAATGTAATACTTTTGTTTTATTATTACTGATGTTTCTTAAGTGCTTTTTGATCATACAGAACATACATCCTATACAGGAGGACACTGCCCTTATTTCGCGTTAGATCTTGCTGGTACCCCTCATATGTTTTGCCCAAATGAAATAACATACCTGCTCAACAACTTTTAGAGGGGTAGCGAGGACGTAGTGCCCATGCAATTTAGGTTTACTGCTATATTACAACAAAGCCGGTAAAAGTAGCAACAAAGGTTACGGAAGAGTAATTGGTCACATCGTGAAACAACTGCAATTGTTTTCAGTATCTTCTTTTTGATATACCACATGCCACTAGTTACTATTAATGGCATCGCGTGGTCTAGGTTTTTGCTTTTTGTGCCTGTCTACTCCATAAGTCATGATAAATTTTACGTAAATGCCAACTCATCTATGTGATGTGATATTTCCTCAAATTGGCCTGTTTTATTTATGTGTTGACTTTTTAGTTTCACGTTTGTTTTTCTTTAGCTCCCGTTTCGAAGCACAAAAAAGTTCTCAAGAGTGTCGTGACAAACGCAGCTCAATATATACGTACACATAACAATTAAAATCTATATTGTTGCAGTATTAAGTGCTGTATACTGCATGGTTAGAGTGTTCGGCATAGCCACCCGATGCTATTGGTTATCAATACAAAAGTCCCTCTATATATGCATAATTTGCATGAGTAAGTTACTGTTGCGTGAACAATCAGAGCTGTGTTGCTAAAGGGGCGCTTCCATTCCATTCTGGGGAATTAGCACTTGCTGCATTTCTATTTCTTTCAGATTCTTGTATTGAAAAAAAAACCTAATCGGTTCCCAGTACGGGAATAGCTGGGCAGTTGAATTTCATTTCTGTAATTTCTGAACGTTGGAAAGACATTTGGTCCATTTTATCGAGTGTATAATGAAGAATGCCTAAACATTATGTCGTGAGACGCATAAAAAACTGCAAAAGAACACATGACACGCTACCAAGGTCGAAAGATGATGAGTCTGTTTACCAAGGTAAAAAATACGGTTCACAAAATATTACCATAGCGAACTTCTCTTCCCTGTTGTTGACATATTACCAGTGAAAGCCGTCCAAGAACACAAAAGCTCTTTCAATATATTACTGTGGCTTTGTCGCGCCTCGTTGTTGCGTCTTGGCCTACAGATTGTTAGATTGTTAGCGATGAACCTGTCCTCCGGAGGACACACTGCCACTGGAAAGAAAGAACAGTATCATACTGCCTTACAGAATTTGCGTACATTATTTCCCTAACAGCTGGTCTGAGAACTGGCTAACCTTCCTTTCCTTCTTTCTTTCCTTCCGTCTTCCCGTCCTCCTCCTCCTTATTTAGGTACCATGATCAAAGAACCCAGTATCTTGGTGACATTGCTGATAGCTCGAGCAATTTTAGGGATAGGCACCCATATGTCTACACAGGAAGGACAGTATTTAAGAAGGGGGGGGGGTATGAACGGTGCGCAAGCTTGTACACGAAAGCTTGCATGAACACAAGTATCGTGTCAGCACCAATGGTCATTGGAACTTACAGCAGCGCTTTTTAGAATATGCGTCCAAGACACAGACAGTGGCAGAAACAAAAACAAAGAAGTGAAGCGTTGGGGGACAGCAGGTGGGTGGGAACTACCCAAATGAAAGAAAAAAATGCCAGATATACACAAAGTAAATGATGATGAGTGGGCTCAGCTTCGGAGTTAATCTGGCAAACTGTGCATCCTCTGCGTATTTTGCCCACTTGGTGCCGGTGCTGACGTCTCGCTTCGGTTTCATGGGCCCCCATCTCCGAATTCGCTTGTTGATGCACCCGCACCGCTTCCGTTTCGCAAGCTCCCACATTGGTGTTTTGACGGCGAACCTACGATGCAGCTGCTTTGCGAGCCCTCCACTCTACCGCCACCTTGTCCCAATTCGGGTTCATAGTAGCAGGTTACAGTATTTAAGCGCACTGAGTGACGACTGGTGAAATAGAAAGAAAACGCAACAAGAGGTGTGGCCTTCTATCGGTCTCCTACTAAACTAGAGCACGCGCCGAGAGAGGATGGATGGATGAATGGATATGGCTGTACCCTCTAGATCGGGCGGTGGCTAGAGCCACCAAGCCGTTATGCTTAATGATCCAGAGACTAGATTTTTTTCTTAAATAATGAGGTTGAGGATTCGTACTTTGCAGCAAAGGGTTCAATTTTCACTCGTGCCTTGACTTTAGCCACCAATCACATAAGCTCCTTCTAGTTAATTCTACCAGCTTAAAGTCTCTTTTGCCCTTACTGTCACTAAACCCCAGTGCTATGAAAAACTCTGCGCCATCAAGCTTAACTACAAGGTGAAGCCCTTTACAGAACATTACCAAGTGTTCGACAGTTTCTTCTTCCTCTCCACACGCACTGCATACCGTGTCTACCCCTTCGTATTTGGCCCGATATGTCTTTGTTCGCAATACTCCAGTCCTGGCCCCAAACAGTAGAGAACTGCCCCGAGTATTATCATAGATCCTTTCCTTGACTGTTTCCTGCTTAAAAGCTCGATAGATCTCTAGTGCGGACTTTTTAATCATGCCAATCCTCCACATATCGGTTTCAGCTTCCTTCACCTTCTTCTTAAAACCAATAATTCTTTTTGGTTTGGCCCCCTGCTGTTTTCCAAGTATTTACCAGTCAATTTCCTGGTTCGCTTCCACCATTTTGTATCGACATTCTTCATGTACAAGTAGCTGAATACCTTCCTAGCCCAACGCTCCTCCCCCTTTTCTCTCAATCGCTTCTCAAATTTTATCTTGCTGCTAGCTTCCCTGCCTTCAAATGATGTCCATCCCATATCACCTTGTACTCCCTGATTTGGTGCATTCCCGTGAGCTCCTAAAGCAAGCCTACCTATTCCACGTTGCTCAATTTCTAATCTTGCTTGAACATCTGATCTCATGCACAAGACCGCATTGCCGAACGTCAGACCAGGAACCATGACCCCTTTTCATATTCCTCTCACAACATCATACCTATCGTAATTCCACAGTGCCCTGTTTTTTATTACTGCTGCATGCCTGTTACCTTTAGTCGACACGTATATTTTGTGTTCCCTTAGGTACTCGGCCCCATTGCTTATCCATACGCCCAGATATTTGTATTTATCTGCTATCTCTAGCGTGGCCTCCTGTATTCTAAGCTCACTACCTTCATTATCATTAAAAGTCATGACTGCTGATTTTTCCTTACTGAATCTGAAATCTAATCTATCTCTCTCAGTACCGCAGATGTCCATCAATCTCTGCAAATGTTCCTTGTTGTCGGCAATTAGCACTATGTCATCTGCGTACATCAATGGTGGTAGTGCCCGTTCAATGAGTTTTCTTTTTTTGACGAAAGAGAGGTTGAAACCCAGTCCACTTCCCTTTAACTTGGCCTCTAATCCTTGTAGGTACATCATGAATAACAAGGATGACAGAGGACATCCCTGCCTAAGCCCCCGTTTCACCTCTGTGGGCTTAGATACTTGTTTTTCCAACTTTATAACTACCTTGTTACTTTTATAGATCTCCTTTAAAAAATTAGTGACTACATCTTCCACGCCTAGCGTGTCCAGTATTCCCCACAGTTCCTCTTGTACCACGCTATCGTACGCTCCCTTGATATCCAAAAATGCTAGCCACAGGGGCCTGTGTACCTTTTTGCTATTTCGATGCACTGCGTCAGTGAGAACAGATTGTCTTCCAACCTCCTGTGTTTCCGAAACCCATTATGCAGTTCCCACAGCACCCCCTCATCCTCTATCCATGGCTGCAGTCTTTCCTTTATAATCTGCATCGCCAGCATGTACACCACTGATGTCACTGTTATAGGACGGTAGTTGTTTATGTCAGCTTTGTCCCCCTTTTCTTTATAGATCATGCTCATCCTGCTAAGTTTCCATCAATCGGGAACTTCTCCATCGATTATTAATTTGCTCACTGCCTCTCTCAAAGCCTGCTTAGACTTCAGACCTAATGTCTTAATCAGCATAATTGAAATGCCATCTGGTCCTGTTGATGTACTACTAGGAACCCCTTTCTCAGCTCTTTCCCACTCTTGTTGTGAAAATGGAGCCATTGCACCACTTGATTCATTCTTGTCTATTGTGGTGTATAGAGCACTTCTGTGTTGAAATTTTTCTGTCACCCTTGTTTGTATATATTCAATAGCTTCGTCCCCTTCTAGCCTAGCACCTTGAGCTGTAGTTATAAACCTCTGCTCTGCGCTCGTCTCATTTCTTTAGATGGTTCCAAAATTTCGCAGCTGCCTTTCTATCTTTTTTATGTACTTCTGCCAGCCACTGGGCTCCCTTTCTTCTAATATTTTCATTGATGAGAAGGGATGCATCCCTTCTACAGCTTAGAAAGATTTCCCATTTTCTTTCAACATCGTCTGTCGGTTCACCCCACTGCTTAGCATGTCTGTGTTCCCTAGAGGCTTCCTAACGTTTTGCTATGGCTCTCTTAACTTCCTCATTCTACCAACTTTTGGGTTTGTGTCTTTTTTTCCGGGGTGACTTGTCATGTGCCTTAGCAAGCTCTAACTCAAACCGTCAAATTAGATTCGTGTATGTCCACACTGTTTTATTATCCTCAGTGATTATTTTCTCAATTTGTTTAGTCGCTATTTCTATTTGCCTTTCTGAATAAAAATTTTCCTGTTGTTGCTCATCTTGTCTCCTTCCCACTTTCACTGCTCTTCCAAAACTTAGCTTGATACGTTTGTGATCAGGCCCTCCACTACGGCGTCTCTCATAATCATATGGTGGTTTTGGGACGTTCAACCCACATATCAATCAGCGTTTGTCATCATAGAGGAGTGAGCATCGCCACGACATCTAGCGGGCACCATCCAAATTAAATTGAGCACAGCGGTGCCTATATCGACAGCGGTGAATACTGGCGTGGCTACAACGGCCAGACGGGAGACAAGCCTCGACCCTAAAGAGTTTTGCTCTTAAAATAACAAGACACAGGGTCGATATTCCAGACCGTAGTTCCGCACGACAGGTACCAACAGCATAGAGCCCCCAGTTACGCGAAGACTACACGAAGAATGAACAGATTTGGAGGGACATTGAATTATTATTCTTTCAAGTTTGAAAACAGAGCGTAGACGAAAGCGTTCTATATTTTAGGAAAAAGACGTAATTCTATTCCCATTCCATTCCGACCAAAAGACGCCTCATTCCCCTCCCCTTTCATTCCTCCAAGCGTTGTCTTCATTTCATACCTATTCCATTCCAAGGTCGCGAAACTGTGAAATGACTCTTAAGTGATTACGATTCCTAAGTGGTAACTGTTGTTATCAAGACACTAATATAATTTCCTATTTGGCGGCACCTATGACGAGAAATGTTTTTCTACTCACTGCGAAGTGCCTGGTTTGGCCTTATAAATTGCGCCGCCAAACTGTAGCCGCCTGTAGCAAGCTGCACAGAGTTTAACTACACCACCACGTCAATACTTAGTGGAAAGTAGGAGTGCCTGAGTATTTGTAAGTAAATATATACCAGAATGCCGACACAGGATTCAAATTGATGAGTATTGTAGCATTGTGATTTTAAGGTTCATAATAAAAGAGCTACTAAGTTGTCAATTGGGGATTCTGCAGTTATTTGAGTGCAAAATAAAACGTAGTTGAGGAATAACGGTACGAACTCAAGTACAATATGACTTACGTGGATAGATCCTTACCAGCAGGGCTGGGCAGTATCGAAGATACATGTATTTTGACATACTATCTTAGATATTCTTTGGGTATCTTGTTTCGTTATCGTGATACTTTTCGCAAGATGATTATCTGTATTTGTATTTCATTACTTTCGGCAATGTATCGTATATCTTAAGGTGCAAGTTACTCCGGTCTCAATGCTATACCATGCGAAACATTAATCGCTCACTGAACTCCTCTGCTCAGGCTGGTACTGGTGCCACTAAGCTACCTGAATAAAACTAGGGGCCATGACATATTTTTTTTCGCTTGACTATACGACTACAACAGTAAGGACAAGCGATGAGGTGTGCGCGACCTATTTGGTGAAGCAGAGCAACACGACAGAGCTCGCGCAGTCTCGACAGGAACCACGTTCACATGATTGCCCACCTCCATTTGGTTTTAGAGATCTTTTTTTAGTTGTGTCTGAGCGATGGCACTTACACTTTGCCACTTGAAGCGCCACGTACCGGAATGCGCACGACGATGAATGCACAAATTTAGATGCTGCTCTCTAGCATGAACCTATAGCACCACCGGTACTGATGCTGTATCTAATAGAACAAACAATTACGTATCAGGTCATATTTGGCATACCATGCCGTTTTATTCCTGATGTTAGCGTTCAATGAGCTCTTGAAATTATATTATCATTGTTAGCCCAAGGGTTTTCTCAGTTGTGCTTGTCTTGCATCCCATATAACACATATAGTATTCTAAAGGTTTTTTGTTCAGTCTCGTGAATGAAATATGTCGTCTATAAAGGGCCAATCACCAGGTTTGACAATTTCAAGCTCATAAGCGCAATGCGTAGAGGAGGCGTTCATGATCACGTCTGCCAAAATTTGCAACGTTACGCGCCGCGCAAATGGGTCAAATTTTAAAATGAACGCTGCTCCTCCTCCCCTCTGCCGGCGCGCGCCTACAGAATGAAAGCATGACGTGTGCGTATGAATGCCCCTACGTACATGGCAATGCACTGCCGTTGGTCCTCTACGTAGACGACCCGGCTCTGACGTTGCAGACAGTGGCACGTGATATGGCGAAAAGTATTTAACACGGCATGCGTAGTTTACGTAATTTGTTGCTTAAAAAGATCAATAAAACTATAGATAAATAATGAGACGCAATAAGGAAATGTGAACGTGCTTTTTTTGTTTTTCTCCAGCGAGTTTCAACGGGATGCAGGGCTAATGTGTCGGCGTTTCGCATGCATTCGTGTACCCGCGGTCAGCGCATGGAGCGAACGACCACCGTGGAATGCTCCTACGCGTTGGCGCACTCATTGTGCTCATCTATTCTACCGCGTCTAAGCCAGCGTTTCCAAACCATCCCACAGAAACAGGCAGAAGACCACAAAATAACGGTGGTCAACAAAGCAACGCCACTCGCGTGCTCGGGGGTTGGACTTGTTTGGGCACGTGATGCGCACGTCACCTCTTCATCGGATGCTGGAGAGGGCGAGGAAGAGATTTTGCTTGCGAAGGCTACGCGAAGGAGCGGCAAGGGTTTCGAGTTCCCCTCCTCTGATCCTTGTTTCGTGCCACTTCGAAAAACCTGTTTTCTCCACTCGTGATGAACCGATTAAAAAAATGTTTGCGGCAAAATGTTCCTTATCAGACACCCAACAACTGCCACTCTCTAACTAAAATTTGGTGTGGGGTCTGGTGAGTGGCCTTTTAAAGGGCAGCCAAAATAAGCTCTCTATTTTATCTTGACTTTATTTGTCTGCTTCACTTGACCACTACGTACACATTTATATTCACGTGAGATTACTCTTCTGCGAAGGCGATGTCAGAAACAAGTATATAATTATGTGGACATGCGTTGAGTATACAACACCAAACATTCTGCTACCTGCTAGTTAAAATGATGCTATTGAGTTTACGACATAACAGTGGAAATTCATAAAAGCTATGTAAAATATCTTTAAACGGAGATTAAAAAACATTTGTTGCGTCATCATCGTTAGCCATTTATTATGATCGTGATTTTACTAGTTACCGCGCTGCAATTCTCGGGCAGCTCATGGCAGAGCTCGAGGCACTAACCGGAAAAGAACGAGCTCACGCTTCTGACAAACTGGATGCTAGCAGATTTATCTCTAAACTGATTTTCAAGATTGGTGTAAGTTTTATTACTTGAATCATCGTGTTACCCTATTATTGGCCCATCCCCTTTTCTGGATGAGTACCATTCATATGTGGTTATCATCATCAACACCATCATTATCAGCTGCCGCAGCCGCTCCGCTTGAACAGTTTCAAATAAAGTGGCGATATCGACAAGGTGATGTCAGCCGCCTTCACATTTCTTATGATCCTCGCTACACATTGTTATGTAAATTTGTCTGTTCTTCTTACTAATATCGCAACGAGCCATTTTTGGCAAATTTTCTATAACAAAAATTTTTCATATTACCTTACCTCCGCAGGTGAGTTGATAATATTTCATGCCTGATTGCCATAGCTATTTAAGAGTGCCACCTGTATCGTGCATCTTCACTTATTCACCACGAATGCTTGAGACATACAGCTTTTCTATATAGGATATAAACTTCTTTTTATTATTATTTGTATTTTTACTAATACGAATATCCAGATCATCGTAGCTATATGCATCAAAAGGGTAAATATTGGCGTTGTTCCTCAACGATTGGTGGAACCATGCTACCACGCACTCTTATTTTAAGTTTTAACTCATTATAGTGTGATGGGGCTCTAAATCACAAAAAAATTATGGCCGCTCGCCGCAACCACTACGAAATGCTTCGTAAGCTTCGAGATTGCCTTAAGTTGTGCTTTGAAAATTACGCACTAAGCCTGCTGTGGCGGCCGCAGTTCGATGTAGGGGAAATGCTGGAGGCCCAAGTACTTATTTTTTATTTCATGTTAAACAACACCCTATGGTCACAATTTTCGGAGTCCTGTGTTCCTCAGAATCATATCGTAGGTTTAAGATGTAAAAATTCAACAATTACTCAAAGTACACACCGCACGTTTGTTAATAATCCGCGAGCTTCCGCGTGCACCAGCGATAATGCTGGAAGATGCGATCACTGCTGTACAAATACAAGCCGCACTCTGTCGATGATCAGACTAACGAAGGCTGATGACACTAATTGCTGCTATCAGAGGACAACGTTTTTTTCGTTGCTCTTAAAATTACTGAGTTTTCTGGGCACGCAATAGCACATTACCGAGTTTCATTTCTATCAAAGTGACACCGCCTTCTAGTCACCACCACGAGACTATACAATAGATATGAGGTGTTTCTGAGAAACACATGTTCTCTCGCTCAAGTGAATTGCTTTCACGTTACTGAGTATGCGGGGTGCTTGAAGAAATGAGGCCAATATTCTTAAAAAAATCACGAAAGGCGTTATTTGCTCGCAGCTTTTGCAATTGTTTTTTTTTTCTGTTGCAGCTGGCATCCTAAAAGGGTTGAAGACATCAATTTAATATCAATTTAACAGCAAAGAGGAAGTGGAGAATCACTGGGTGTGAGCTTCGTAGCGCTGCAGTTTGTTGCCAGTTTTGTATTTTTTTTACTCGGCTTCTGTATCTCACTGCCAGGATTCGGCCATCAACTTCACGGTGCACCAGGCGCCACGTCTTTAAGGCGCCGAAGCTTTATCTTAGGCTGCCACAATGTCAGAAAGCTTCGACTACTGGTGGCGGCCATTCTTCCCAGCGCCGATCAGATGAAGACGAAGTGATGAATGCCTCCGAACAGCAAGATAATCTCGTGGTTCGTGGACCCGAGGAGGACTGTGACGGCCCCTCGACGACACCCAACGCCAACAATGAGTGTGTTACTCCGAAGAAGGCATGAATTGATAATCAAGAGGATTACTGCGATGCAACGATCATCGACTCCGCAGAAATGAACTGTGATATGGAAGCAGAAGACAGGCCTTTCACAACAGTCACGTACAAGAAAGCCGAACCAGCGGGGATACCCGTAATTTTCAAGCTGACGGACCCTAGCGCCTCATTCTGGAAAGTCAACCAGAACAAACTGGCCAATGAAGTGCTGTCTGCTGCTAAAGAGAAAGTGCAGTCGTTCCGTGTCAACAGAGATGGCAACTTCTCCGTAAGTGTCTCAACAGTTACTGACTCCTCTGGACTTTTTGAGTTAGCACATGTTGCTGGTCTTGAAGTGGCACCGTATATTCCGCAGTCGTATGTGAGAAACCTAGGAAAGATTAGACAAGTACCAGTACAATACAGTGAAGATCAACTGCTTGAATATTTAAAAGAACGTGGTGCAATCTCAGTCAGGAGACAGACTAAATGGCTCCGTCATGAAAATGGTTCAGCAGAGCCACAATTACTCGGCAGTGTAATTCTTGAGTTCTCCGCCGACAAGCCACTGCCACCTCGCATTCTCCTAGGCTTTACAAGTCATCCGGTAGAAGAGTACCTACAGACTGCTACACGATGTTACAACTTTCAAAGATATGGACATGTTGCCAAATGGACAACTTGGCTGCAAAATCTGTGCCGGAGCACATGATTACAAATACTGTACCCCAAGAAATAATCCAAAATTTGCCAATTGCAATGGAGACCACGTAGCGTCGTATGCTGGTTTTCCGAAACATCAGGCGGCTACTCGACTAAAGTGACAGGAAATTTAGCTTGGAAGAGCTAAAAAAAGGATCGCCTTCTCTTAATCCTGAACCTCTACAGCCACTCCCTATGACTTCATATTCACAGATGAGTACATCCCCACTATCGTATGCGATGGTAGCCAAGCGTGCTTCAGCTCAGAAAAAAATACAACCAAAAGGAACCGTATAGAACGATCACCAAGCGTTCAAAGATAGACAAGCGACAGCAGAACACCGAAACCATCAGCAATTCAGGATAACGAAGCATCTACACCTTTAACCTCGTCAAAGCCAAAGGCACAAGAGGAACGTGCACTGAAAACAAGTGATGTGCATATGGTTATGTCGATGCTCTTTCTTGCTTTGAAGGCAATCCTGCGTGTATTTATAGAGGGCAATGACCTTTCAGAGGTACACGCAGTCCTTTCATTAAAGCCTCTAGCAGTACAACAAAAATTGTATATTAAAATGACTCTGCAAATCAACAACTGTTTCAGCAAGACAGCTGTGTTTCAGTTCAATGCTAATGGCCTTAGGAACAAAAGCGCAGACTTTGGGAAGCTGGTTGCTCAGTATAGCTTCCCCGTTTTGTGTCTAAATGAAAGCAACATTGGCCCTGGCTTTAGGATATCTAATTATGTTACGTAGGCATCAGGGAAAAAATCCAGGCTTGAACAGGGCACTGTTATGCGTATGGCACGATATGCCCTCTTTTTTGTATACTTGTTGAACTTGGACATGCCAGAATTTGTATGGTGCAAAATTCAATTTCAGAAAATTACCATCACAGTAATTTGTCTTTATTTGCAACCAACAACATGCATCTTCAAATCATCCCTGGTTCATTTATTGCGTTAAGCTCAGGGACTTACCCTCATCTGTAGAGATTTTAATGCGCACAATACTACGTGGGGTAGTACTCTTATCGATTGGCGTGGGAGACACTTGAAAAAGCAATTGATCAATGTGGTCTTGTTGTACTGAATGATGGATCAGTAATGCTTTTAAGAGGTTATATTTCGCCAGCTATATTGATTTAGCTATAGCCTCCCCTGACATTGCACAAGGTATGAACTAATGTACAGACCTCAAAACACGAAGGAGTAGCAATTATTACCCATTTCTCATGCAACACCCAAGAATGCAAGTGCAAACTATGACATTGATTTCAAAGCTAACTGACTGGAAACTAATTCGTGAACATACTGGACGTGACTTGGTGGGAGTTAATGAACTGGATACATTTATGTCCTGCATCAAAAGCAGTTACTCCCGTACGACAAGGTTTACAGCCGTCCCAGCAGGCCACTCCAGTGTAGATGCAGACTATGAACGCCTACGATCAATTAGAAGACGAGGAGAACGTCGCTATTGCCGCTCTGAGAGGCTAGAAGAGTACAAGAGTCAGACCACACACATTCAATATAACCGACACATGCAAACGTTAGGTCGGAAAAAATGGCACGATTTGTGAATTAGAAACCCATTGACCCTATTTACTCCACTTCCGAATATCTGGAAACAATCACAGCTTTAAGTCATCCAGTATCCCAGCGAAACCCATTGAGACCAATGGCCATATCTCTTGGATTATCCGAACGTGATGCTTCTAATAAGTTTTGCACAATGCTGACTAGATTCGGGTAATTGGTTCACAACGCTACTGCACTGCCTAATTCTGTAGAGCAGCAAATCCAAGATACACACGCTTTATCACATGGTCAACTGAATAACACATTATTTACTAGAGTTGCGTACTGCTCTATCAATAACCCGCGTAAGAACGGCAACTGGTCCCTGCAGCGTTTCATGCAGCGTTCTGAAAAATCTAGGACCCAACGGCATGCCAGTTCTTCTACGGATATATAAGAACACATGGACGAAGACGTACGTTTCAATGTGTTGGAAAGTCGCGAGAATCGCCCCACTGCTGAAGCCCGGTAAATCACCGCTTTCGCTCTACTCATTCCGACCAGTCAGCCTCACTAGCTGTATATCTAAAGTCATAGCAAAAATGGTTGACAGAAAATTTCAAGGGTGGATTGAAGGTAACCACTCTGTCCCAGAACAGATGGCTGGCTTCAGACGACGGCGATGCACCATGGACTGCGTCTTCGACGTCGTTACTTTTGTATAACATGAGACGAGCTGTGGAAACATGGCTGTTTCGGCATTCATAGATATTAAGAAAGCGTTCGACTCTGTGAGCCACTTTTCGGTGCTGTACGGGCTTACCTCACTAGGTGTTTATGGTCGTATCCTTCAATGTACCGCCAAATTTCTGCGTAACAGACAACCATTTCAGCCAGTAACGGAGACAGCGATCGCTTCAACACGACCAGAGGTGTACCCCTAGGAAGCGTTCTAAGTCCGCTTCTTTTCGATACCGCAATGGCAGGTCTTCCAGAAGTGTAGCCCGAAGCCTTGAACATATCCATGTATACAGACGACATATGCATATGGACGTCCCACAAATCACCGGAAGGGATCAAACATCGGCTTCAACAAGGACTAATTGCAACAAGTGATTACCTCAAAGAGCGAAGCATGTACATTTCTCACGACAAATTGGTAGTTCAGCCGTTCACGAGAAAGAGAGTGAAAAACTTGAAGCTTTTCGTGGGTGACCAGAGAGACAAAATTGCACGAAAGCATCGCTTCCTTGGTGTTAACTTAGATAGCCAACTCAGATGGAGTCAGCATATTGCTGAATTAAAAAATCAAGTGAACTGCACAATAAATGTTATACGTCGCACCGCGGGAACGAAATGCGGCGGTACATCAGCGTCTCTACTCCACTTTCACAGCGCCCTAATCCAACAGAAAATTGCCTACCTTGCACCAGTTCTCCACATCTCTCAGACGTCTCTACACCGACTTCAGCTTTTACAAACACGAAGTCACGCATGTCTGGGGATTCCGCAGGCAACATCAAGTTCTCTCACACTGGCAGAGGCAAGATAACCCAACTTTATAGTAATTAGAAATGTGGAGACATGTCGATACCCTTTTCGACTAGTCAGGCCACACCCTTCACATCCGCTCATATCCAACCTCGTGAACCGTGACGGAGCGCAAATACACCATGTGTACCAACAGTACATTTCCCGGCTTCGTGTGTCGACGCATTGGCCACTGGATGACTGCTTGAGCCACCCGCCATGACTGCTTGAGCTACCAACTGTTGAAACGTTTGCTAGTCGGAAGCTTTATTAGCCGGAAAATTTTGCTAGCCGGAAGCTTTATTAAACTGTCAACGACACCAAGAAAAAGGGTGGTTTTACAGACTCACTGGCAGCACTCGCATGCGTGAAAAATGCCACTTCAAGACGCATTGTTGTGCGTATAGTATACGCAATACTAAAAGAGCTTGCAGAAGCTACGAGGTCGAATCATCGAGTGGCATGTCAGTGGGTTCCCAGTCACTGCGGTATTAAGGGCAATGAAATGGTGGATGAGTTGGCAAAAACCGCTCATAATTCTACGCAAACGTGCCTCATTCCGGTATCTCAATATGATGTAAACAGAATTTTAAGAACAGCAAAACGTGAATTATGCCTTTGTACCTGGTTCACAGACAAAACAAAGCAATCGATCTTTTATTTCGTTGACCCTAATTTTGAATATCAATTAGGCCATGACCTCCCTAGAATATTGACACACTCATACATCCCCTACGACTCGGAACTGCTTACACAAAGCACTTGCTACTTCGTATTCAGCGTGAAACATCGTCAGCATGTTCATGCGACCATGAAGACGAGGATATCTGTCACCTCTTCCTCGATTTTCCGAGACACGACACCCACCGAAGGTGACTAGAACAGGAACTCCATAAGTTAAATCCCGAGCGGCCATTTGTGTTGTATAAAATACTAGGTCCATGGCCAACTAAAACAAATGGCAAAGCAATGAAGGTGCTGCAACATTTCTTCGAAGAAAGGAAGATTTGTGACGACTACTGAGCGGACAAAACTTGTATGTGAGCGTGGCGTCGACGTGTTTGTTCTGCCCATAGGAGAAATTGTGCTCTCACCCATGTAGGACTTCATATATGTATATTGGCTATTGTTTTTTTTTCTTTTTCTTTATTTGTACCAATCAAGTGGAAAGGGGTAGCCGTCGCCATTAAGCGGCGAGAAAAAATCCTTCGTTTGTTTTGTATTTTAATAAAAACATCTATTAGGAAAGTTACAATAATCAACTTTTTAATTAGTTCAGTTAGGCAGTTAAGTCACAAGGGAGAATTGAAGTCCTTCATTCGAAGAATCCAATGTAGATTAGAGATTTCAAGAAAGCGGCCTCCAGAAATATTTCTGAATTAATGAATTTCTTTTTGAATTTTGTGGTGAAACAGCATTTGAAACGCGAAAGCGCGCAACTACCATATTCGTCTGAGACGCGCAAAATGAGAGAGCGCTGTTATATACTATTAACAGTTTGGTTTTGTGAGTGGGTGGGCTGCGCTTGCAAATACAGCACGCATGACGCATATACATCAGTGAACAGGAAAAAACTGCGCCCCTGTAATCACTTTTTTTTATATTGACGTCATCGTACTCGCCTGCTTGTTGCGCTAAACGGCAATTTAGTTTCGGTTTCGCCGCAGAACTCCGGATGATTTCAATATTTCGAAAATAATATTGCAGGCCACTTTTTGGAAATCTGAAAGTTCCATTGGGTTTTTGGCGTGAAGCACTTGAATTCTCTTATTTGATTTAACTGCGTAACTCCACTAACTGAAAAGTAAATAACTTAACTTTCCTAATTACTCTTACAAGTGATCTCTTCAACCCCTTTATTTTGTCTGCCACTAAAAAAATTAACCGTGAAGACTGCGAGCAAATAGCACCTTTTCCAGATTTGTTAAGAATATTGGACACTTTTCTTGTAACACCTTGTAGAGATAGAAGTGATATCAGTTTTATGAACTCTACCTATGCCTATATGCACACTGTTGAACATACCAGGGTTGTTGCTACACACCGGTTAATCGTTTTGCCAAACGGTCTTCTTTGACATGCCCAAACTGAACATCGGTATTTGCACCATAGTTTGAAGGTACATCAATGAAGCTTGTGCGAGTAAAGAGCAATGCGGGAACTGGTCGGCAAGCTCAGTGGTGACGGCCGTCAATTAGCCTACAGAAGTGACAGGCGAAAACCCCTGTAAGCGAAGTGTCTGCAGAGCTGTCTTGTTAAGCAGCTAAAACAAACTCTAGTATGTTTTGCGGAAGTAAGCGAACTTATTTTGGGACAAAGCTGTTGAGATACCCACAAACATTTTGTTAAATAAAAATTAGGCACATTTAGGAAACTTTCAAGCCGTCAGTTTTTCGGGTACGCGTTTCCTACTAGATTGGGGAAAACTATAAAAAATTTGCGAATGAACCAAAATAACTTAAGACACAATTGGCAAACATAGTACCGGATACAATTTTTGCGGCAGAATTTTTATCTGTATCTCTAATCTTTTGCCTGAGTATATCGTATCGTATCGCGATACTATTCCAAGGTATCTTTTCCCAGACTAGAGTGGATGGAGTGAAGGAAGAAAAGTTGGTGACGCCAAATGACGACAGCGAGGTGCAACGCACCCTTGTCAGAGACGTCTGCAAGTGTAATCCGAATGAGACGTTAATAACAAAAGCAACAAATTTTATGGCGTAGGCGCGACTGTAGACCTTGGTGGGCCTGCGGGCTTTCTAGCCTTTCAGGCAGCCTGCTTCAGCTTCAAACAGGGAGCTCTACTTTAACAAGGATCCACCAGAAACACTCGCTCAGTGCGTACAAGTACCCCCGAGGGTAATCCCTAGACTGCACTATTGCACTGCGCTCATATAATCACGAGTGAGCTACGGAGTGGAAGTAGTGGACACAGGGAAAGGCCACTGTCCTAAAATGAAGCTGCGTTTTTTTTGTAAGTGCTATGCTATTTTTTAGAGACTTGTATAACTCAGGAGGGCTGAAGGCTGGGCGAATTTTAATTACATTACTACAAAAACAGCGCTAAAAACACAGAAGGCACATGCACAAGCGCACTTTTTTTGTGCAGATCAATGTCAAGCACTCTGAAGATGTGAAAGTGGAGCTTGTATTTATTCTTAGATAATAGTTGGCCTTTTCAATACACAGTAGTCAGTTTTATGGGAAGAATGTTAGGTGATTTCCCAAAGATTTCAGTAGGAATTGCAGGCGTTACACGCTGTGCGACTTCAACAACAGCCCCAGCTGGTTGTACCTCAGCGCTTGTGCAAGTGTGTTAGGTGTTCGTGGCAATTTTTCGCGCAGCTTTTGTAGTAGAAGTACCATTCAAGTGGAGCTCTTATTTGAAAGCCTGATTAGGTGTGTGAGGAAAAACATTTCCATCCACCTAGATACACTTTTTACGAGGAAGTGGGCAGATAAACAACAAGGGCTTTATACATAAAGTGACGAGGGAAAGAGAGGAGGGGGAAAAGAATGACGGGTTTTCACTGCTGTCTCATTGACTGTCGTTACAAGTAATACGTACTAAAATAGGTAAATTATTAGTGTTCTCTTTTGACTGTGCAGACACCTGTGTTTTAGAACAGAACCTTATATCGATGTGCATAGTTCGATTGCAGTGAAAACATGTAGCTCACCGGATATGTGTAAACATGTAGCTTACGGGTAGCTTACATACAGCTGAGGCTAAAACTCAGGACTAGCTGCGAGAAATATGTCGCACAAGATGCCACAGTGCCAACTTTTCACCTTTCTTTTCGTTCGCTCTATATTTTGACCATTATATCAAAAAATTATTGAGCTCACTTTCAAACTTATTTAAATTTGTCAGTATAACATTTGCACGAGGCTGCGATTATCTAAATATGATACATTGCGCCAATTATGTTCTGAGACTAGTTATAAATCTAATAAAGTAAGAGCTAAGAACAAGCGTTTCTTGGCTCTTACTTATAATCAAAGGCCCTCATACAGTATCCATACCTGGAAGCACTTCCAACATTTAAAGCTAGCGCAGAGATCTTGGCATTGCGCTTTTATACAGCTAGTTCTGTCCCTACTTGCGGTGGCTTCGTTCTGATGGGTTATCGAATGTAAGAGATTCTAGGTAATGAACTTGGGTTCATATGCTAAACGAACTCCAGATGTTGAAAATACTGCAAAGTACTGCCCTATAACGTCCCTCTGCCTCAGGCCATCGTTATGAAGCTAAAAGGGAAACTAGAAAATTTATTTCATGAACAGCTTGTATTATTATTACGCGAAGTTCAACAGTTAAGTTAATCATGTATTTCAAAAAATGCATGTCTCATGGCCAAGTTGAATGGACCAATTCAACTACTGAATGCCCATGAAAGGTGTATAAATTTACCACTCACTCTCGGTAGTCCTCTTTTCTCGGCTTCTGTTCCTTTACAGATTCCTAGGATCTTATTAGGATAATATAAAAATAATATCTGTGGTTTGACATTTCAAAATCATGATACATGGTTATTAGAGATGGCTTTGTACAGGGCTTTGAAAATTCCGACCATCTGGTATTTTTTTAACGTGAACTTACATCGCACAGTACACAGGCCTCTACAATTTTGCCTTCATTGACTTGCGACCGACGTTGCTGGAATCGAACCCGTAACATTCAGGTCAGCAGCCGAGCACCGTATTCACTGATCCACCATAGAGCACTTTGTGCAGATCATTACAACCCCCCTTTCCTAAAGGTTACAAGACGTCTTAGGTTACTGTATAATGACATATTTCGTTACGAAAAGGATAATTTAATTTTGTTTTTGTAGTATTCATTCTATAGAATTTGTTGTTACCTCAGAGAGTCAACAATTTACAGCAGTTCGAGGTTGTTTGAGGGTTGCTAAATAATTGTCTGAGTCGCCTAATATTACATACAATCTTTGTTCAACGTTTCAGAAAAACAAGGTGTGCTGACAGTACGTCCCCATACCTGATGAGTGGTTGCTAAGCTTTGCATCTGAAAGTATTATGCTGGAAAAAACCAAGTTCGCATGTTTGTGCCTATAGAGCTCGTGCTCTCAACCATGTGTGCACCAAACTAAGTGCAAAATTAAACATGCTGACAACGTGTTTATTAGCAGTAGTTCATGCTACAGTTTAAATACTAACTTTGGCTGAAACTTAAGAAAGACCACCATTTGTTCAAATCGTAGGCGTGGTTGCACAAAGCAAAAAAAGCGGAGGAGGGTCGCATGTATTCAGCATAACGATTCCTTTGCTCAGTTTCAAGAACGTAGGAAGTATCCATAGAGCCGACTTTGTCTTCATGGCTGCCAATTAGCTAAGGAACAAACGTGTCACCCTGCATATGTAGGAGAAACAGGTGAGAAGACAAGAGGCAAGAATACATTCGTTTAAGGGGTCCTGCAACACTCTTTGAGCATGATCAGAAAACGCTGACGATCTCTTGTAGAGGCTTCCGAGAACACGCGAGCCAAATGTCATAGCGCAGCACGCAGCCTGAAATCTGCAAGAAATTATCGATGTCAGCTAAACATTGCTTTCGCTGGCCTCGACAAATCAAGGAATATGCCGAAAAATCTAACGTAGATGACCCATTATTCAGCCATTGGCTAAATTGCACGTGGCGCGCTCGGTTGTTACAGAAATCGCCGCAAGAGGCCGTCACTTGTCCACGCGTGCGCACGTGATCGCACTGATAAAGGCGCGTATTCGATGAAAAAAAAAACAAAAGTGCTCAAGGTCACGAGGCAAGAGAAACGTTTTTCGTTTGCCTCTTCCATTACTCCCTGCTTAGGTTCCAGCACTTTTGTCGGGACGAGAACAGAGAGAATACGACTGCAGCGTGTGACAAATATTTGTAACTCCGCTCGTGCTGGACGGATTCTTAAAATTTTTTGCAGCGTGGAACTTGTGAGGCAATAAGCTTTTCTAGTATTATAGTTCCATGGCTACTTAAAAAGTGTTTCAAGGCCCATTAAGAAACGCACTTGAAGCGCAAAACATGGACTGAAGAGAATAGTACACAAGACGAGCGCTGCTCTTCTTTTCGGTCCGTGTTTTCCGCTTTAAACTCGTTTCTTAATGCCGTGCGAACTCTTCCAAGGTTCCGTGCTTCTGCATGCATTTGTTTTGTAAGATGCACAAAGAAGTTTCAAGACGACCGTGTAGGTTAAAGCTCCTATCTGGTTCAGTCACTCCCTCGTACAGCAGTGTTGCGGAGTCGCCACCCCGGAATGGGAATGAATTCGAAATTATTCCATATTTTCGCGACCCCGGAATGAAATGGGAATGGAATGGCGACAAAGCATGAAGGATCGGAATGGGAATGAAATTAAGTGCATTTTCCGAAGAATAGATTGGGAATAAAATTTTGTCTTTTGCCAAAAAAAGAGCACATTTTCATCGTTGTGCTGTTTTTAATCTTTAAACATTAGTAAGGCAGACTCTCGAATTTAAAGGGGTACTGACACGAAAACTTTCTCCTCGCGCTCTTCTGCTCCAACGCGTTGCTGGGGGCCTGTTAGTCATGACACGACACATTGTTTGCTGCACCACGCAACATATAAATAATTACAGGCCCTTCATTATCAATCAGTCTCAGTTTGTGTTTGAGAGAATTCCAAAAACTGGGTGCAACTGTCACCACCTAGCGTGTGCAGCTCTTGACCACGTCAGCACACAGCAAAGTGACGCACTTCTGCACGGTCCGCATCAAGAATTACATTCAAATAGGAAACGGTACTACAATTTCACCAAACACAAAACTTTCTAAGCGTGCGCCACGGCCACGCACTTGCAACCAGCTGCCGAGAAGTATAGACTTCGGGAACTAACGCGGCAAAAGAAAAATGACGGCAATGACGTCATCATAATTTGTTGTGTTGACCACATTGTGTTGACGTGAGGGAAGCAGAGGGTTACATCGGGGTCCCCTCCGAGGGTGTCTATAGCACTATGGAGTCGGTCGCTTACGCAAACTTCAAAATTTATTTAAAATACCTTCCAAGCTACATTCGCGGTTGATATCTTGCAGATGATATACGAATGTTCACGAAAATCGACCCCGCTGGCTATTGCGGCCCTGAAATTTTGTTTCAGTACCCTTTTAACAATAAATCAGTAAGTAAAGAAATACTTGGCTGACTACAAGAATGGTACATTGAGAAGAAACGCACGTACAATAATTCTGTCCTTTTATAGACTGTGTTGCTGCGAAGTTTTTCTCTAATCATCGCGTAACCACGGCACTGGGACATGCTATCCGTTTTGCAAAACTATACGGGAGCGGCATACTCACCTTACACCTTGTTATTTTCCCCCTCGTTGGCACCTCATCTGGCTGCTTTTTTTCATCCATTACTTTGTTTTTGCACCTGCCGCCATTGGCGACTCGGACGCATATTCGAAAAAGTGTTTTTCTGACCTGTATTGCGTATACATGCCTGTGCAATGCTTCTGTTTACTGCAATCATTCGTATTATACCAGCTTCCTCGCAGTCATGGCACTAATCACCCCCCCCCCTTTTTTCTTTGCAATACGGTCCTCCCCCCCTCCTGCCTGCACATATTGGTGAATTTGCCTGAAACTCCATCGCAAACGTATGTAGGTCAGCACAGCACACATTCGTACACAATGAAGTGTGCGTTGGGTGAGCTGTGTGTGTGATAAAACATACAGAGAAAGATACAATATGCCTACGAAATCATTAGTTTGGGTAGACAGCTAAAACAGGCGATCCCACGTAACCGAGGCGGCGCCTACTCGAATCCCTACGCGACGATTCGCCAAGTCGTCATATTGGCAATAATGCCTTTAGGCTTACCAAGTATTACAACATCATTTGTTTAAACATGCATTATTCTTAGAAAAAAAAACCTGCTTATTCACTAACCAAGTACTAACCGTTTACTTAGCAGAAAAAGCACTAGCCTCCTAGAAACGAATGTTGTAAAATACTAATTGGTGAAACTTGCAAGTTTGCAAAGTAGTTCGTGAATAGCGTTGACTCGAATATTTATTACATTACTTAATTTTCCGTTAATGGGCATATTTATGTGCATGTACAATGCCACATAAAAATAATCACAGAACTATATATAAGATAATAGGTGAAGTGCACTTGTCCACGGAAATTTATCAGCGGCTACTTATTATTTTATGTATTTACCATGACAAGTACGCATCTTAGCTACATAGATAGAGGCATGAACGAATCACAGAATAGGACATACAGGCAAACCCACTCTACAACATCAAGATATACTCGGTATCGTATACTGTAGCAATCGTTTGAATGCTATCTATGCTCCTAATTTATAATAGCACAATGTGTACTGGTTAGCAACCATAGATTTTATAAAAATAATGAGCAATCTGTGCACAGCATTGTCTGCCCATCTATCTATTGATGTCATCACATAGTACGAAACTTTGTTTCAAGGAATCGACGAAATTAAGGTTGGTCTAAAGTTTTCTTAAGGGTCTAACAATTACTGCAAGATGTATGGTGGTGTTTACGAGAGATCTGGTATTAGCAATTACCTAGTTCAAAAGACTGATACAGCAGTCCTGGTTAGTAACTCCAAAAGTTCCGAGCTTTGCTTGCTGCTGATTATAGTAAAGAGATGCCGCAAATGTAGTAAAATACGCTCTAAGCAAATAAATACAAGCGTTTCAAAATGTTTACTAACTTTTGCTTCCTAAGATTATGCCGGCCATGCAAATACCAAAGGTAGCGGGAGAACTGCCCCAATGGGATCTAGTAGTGTGGTTGTACTGCACAAGATAAGTCTCCAAGGAACTATTCCTCGAGCTTGAAACGTGTTTGGCGTAGTTTTGCCGTTTTTTTTCAAGCTTATGTCATCATATGGATGTTTTACAATCATTCGTAGCTCAATGAAGCAATAAATTTAGATGCCCCTTTCCTACGTCGAGGAATTGTAGAAACGGAATTGACCTAGTGGGCCATTCTAGGAGCGGGAATAGGCTAAATATTTTCATTACGACGAATTAAAATGATTCGAATTACGGCAAATTACAATTCGTGGAATGGAATTGGAATGAAATGGAGGTGCTCATTCTGCAACACTGGCGTATAGTACAGAATGGACGTTGTCTTCATCAAAGATGAGATGTTTACCCTCTGTTTGACGTTACTCTTTCGCTACATTGTCGCGATTGTAACTGCACGCCCAAGTCTGATGAATGCGCAGTTATATGAGCACACAAAAACAAAGCAATGCCTATAATGGCTTTAGCTTGACATAGAAGTAGTACTTAAAGCGCATGTGCAAGCCAGTCTTCAATTAACCTTCGTAATGAACAAATAAAATGTTGAAACATCTTTCGGGCTGATTCGCACGTGTAATTGACTGACAAGTGGCGCTCTCATTCCTGAACAAGGGAAACTAAGTGTGGTGCCTGCTATCTTTTCTGCGTAATGCATCCTTTCATTGTAGACTGATTTCCTTCAGTGCGAGTGCATGTGTGTGTTCGCGCGTGGGTGTGCGTGTGCGTGTGTGTGAGTGCGCGCATGTGTGTGTTTTTTCTTTTATGTTATATATTTGTGTTTCTACATTGCTCTATTTTATTTTTCTCTCTTCTCTGCTATTTCGTGTATGTTACTCGTGCTCTCTTTCTGCTGTCCACTTATTTCGATTTCGGTCATTCTCTATCTATCTTTACTTCCTTTCTGTCTAAATTTCTCATTTCCTCTTTCTATCCCTCCCTTTCACCCACTCTTTCTTTTGTTTCCCCTCTTTCTTTTTTTCTCTCTATTCCTATCTGCCCATTTTTTTCTGCCTTTAGTTCTCTCCAATTCTCCTCTTTCTCATTTCTATACAATGCTTCATCTCTCCCCACCCCCATTTACCTTTCCCACTACCTTGCTATATCACGTTCTACAAGGCTACGCTCTGCTCTGCTAGCATGCCTGGATAGTCAAGTGGCTAAGACACTCTCCTTCAGACCGTGGGCACGCGAGGTGAAGTCTCGCTCACGAAGGCATTCCCCTGCCCGTCCTTCCTCCTTGGGAAAATCCATCTTTCTCTAGGTTTATCTTTCGCCTCCACGTTCAACTCTATAATGCTCTTTCGTTCTCAACTCGTTGTCTCGCCAATAGAAGTCACGCGCCGGAGAGAATTAAGCGCACGTGTTCTATGGCAAAGCTGAACATGAACAGGATGACGAAGAGAACGCGTGTTGGTTCACAATATTGATAGTTTTCTGTTCGCAACAAAATAATAGGGCTGGCTCAAGCAGCCGGCCGTATCACTTTGAAGTCTAAATTTTTAAATCCGTTTATAGTGAACAAGCAATAAAATTTTACTACAAGCTCCAAGTTAGCAGTTTTAAGACATAATTAGGAAAACTCAGTGTTATTCTGGAAGGTCTTAACAGCTAAAAGGTTGAAGGATGTAATACTTGTATTGTAATACATGAATTCAGCCACACACATCTAGTGTTTTTTTTGTTTTATGAAAGCGTCTGCGTTAACACCACCCATAGAGATAATATGTTTTTATTTATTTATACACAGAACTTGATAAGGTCTTTATCAGTTTCTTCTTTCCATATTTATTAGTTTTCACAATGACATTCTTAAATCCACTGTTCAATCTTCGTTATAACCTGATTCAAAATTGTTGTATAACCATCTGCTTCTTGTTCAATTCCTTGTAACCAGTCTGAGAAATTGTTAAAAACTAACCTCCCGTAAGAACGTAGGGGGGGGGGGGCTGAGCTTGTGAACCCACCAAACAGAGCTTGCCATTCTGCTACAAGAGTTTGTATCTCAAGCAGTTCCAGCATTGGGCGTGTACTGAAGACGACCTCATGACCCAGTCGCAGAGCGGCGCTTGTTGCGCTGCTGTCAAGGTAAGTGTCTTAGGTGAGATAACGAGAAGTTTTGGCCGCTTAAAATAAGTCTGTATAAAGCTAAGGGTTCAGAGATCGACGTGGGCAGATACCACCCACGCTTTCGCAGATGTATACTGTTGGCCATTAAGCTGTAATAAGAAGAGAATGACACCGCTTTCTTAAACTACCTTCCATTTGTGCTAAAATTTGAATGTCATCAACCTTCCAGTGTTTTGACGGCTACATAAACGTCTCACGTGACAATCCCATTTAAAAATTGATTTCACTTTTTTTCTGTGTTTGTGACTGTGCAAGCGGAGCTATAAGAGCGTGTATTTTAAAAGCACGCATTCTTGAAGGGCTCAACACTTCGTTCTGACATTCCACGATTATTAGGAAGAAGTAAATTATGAGGAGGAGATAGAACTTATAGTAAGCTTAGTAATGCGAGCAAGAAACTGCTGTCTTGCTTTAGAAGTTGGTGTGATTTAGGGGCCTCATGTGCTTATGTGTTGCCCCCCCCCCTTTTTTTATCAGTTTTCCTCTCACATCTCACGCCTTATTGCGTGACGGCTTTTATGCATTATTGTCTACTCGTTTTCTCTAACCTTGAGTGAGATGAATTCACTGTTTCGCTTTTTGTTCATGTTGAAATGACCATTTCTCAAGAATACTTTTTCTCTTACACGACAAACGCACAACCGATTAATGAAAAACGTCTTAACACTGGCAGTCAGAAGTACTTCGCATTTCGCTCAATCAGCCGGAAACGAATCACCGCGCTCAGCAGTCTTAACAAGCCATTGTTTCGGATGTGATAAGAAGCTTTCGCGGAGGAGGGGGGAGCTACAGCCTCTATCGAGATTAATGCGATGCAGAGCAGCTGCATAGTGGCACCCTATCAGCCTTTGCCAGAGCGTCTAAATACGCATTCACGCATACGTGAATCTATGAGACACGCGAATGTGGCTAAGCGCTTTAGAACGACGCTCTCGAAAGTGGCGCAGCCATGCGCCGGAAATCAAAGAACCTGTCGTGCCCTCGAAGCAGGCCCACTATCTTGCCAGATTTTGACCTTGCGACAACACGGAAGGTGCATACTACACTCGATTTTAGCTTGTTTCTGTCGCGTCTATAGTGAGGGGGTTTGTTTATAGCTGTTGGTTTTCGCGAGTTTTACCTTGTAATGAGAGTCAGGCTTCCAGGCTAGCAGAGTTCATAAGAGTACAAAACCGGCTGCAACGCGGCTAATTACGAGCGATGCACTTAGGGATGACAGCGAGTCCTCCGAGAAGAGCTCCGTTGACTCGATTTGTTGCTGTTAGGAGAACTTATAGGACAAGACGCTGGACCAAGAGAGCTAGACGGCTTTAACGGAGTACGTGAATATTACGCCGCAGGCAAGACTCCACGTGGGGTTGACAAAGACAGAGGAACACTTGTCGGTAATTGATCCGCCTAGAATATATCTAGTAAATATAGCCACGAGTTTAGGGCGTTAGAGCAGTCGAACGCCGTGAATGTAGTGCTTGTCAATTACTCGGATATGGCAAAATATTACAAAGCTTCTAAAATATTTTCACAGCACATTGCGGTCAAGCTAAACTATACGTATTTCTAAATAAATATGTGCAGCATGCTCATTTTCAAGCATTCGCTTTGTGCATTTAAATATGTAGTTTTGCTACTTAGGTGAAAACTGCAACTATGTTTTGTAACAATACTTTCAACCTATAATATTTGGACTGCTGGACGAAGACGTTCCAAAGTTGTTGATATCTTACCCTTCATATCTTGTTCGTGCCACATTCATGTTTAGGGCTTTTTAATGTAGTCGCTCCATCTAGCTTGATGCCGTCTTCTGCTGCACTTTCATTGTCTTGGTATCGTTTTCGTTGCTCTAGCTGACCGCCAGTTGTCGGCCCTACGCATCACGTTGCTAATGCAGGTTCATTTCTCTCACTAATGCCAACAGGAATATCAGCTAATGATGTCTGTTCTCTCACACAGTATGCTACTTTCCGACACCTTATTGTTACGCCTATATGATTCCCTGTTCGTTCACGCATGGCGTTTTACGTATCATTTTCTAAAATTTGTTTTTTAATAATATTTGTGGTCGGACGTCCCAAAACTACGATAGGGTTATGAGATGCGCCGCAGTGAAGGAATGAAATGAAAAAAAATAGTTTGTCCTGCTGGACGCGGTAGCGGGTGCCTGGAGGGCTTATACGTCGCCAAAAATTTTGGAGCTCACTCACAATCACCGATGAAGTATATTTCGAACTTTGGACACACTCGAACTCCCTTTTCGTCAGTTGAACTCACGAAACTTTTCCCAGAGCCAGACTCACTCGGACGCACACTAACGAAACTTTTGTTTAGCGGGACTCACTCAGGCTCAAACTCACTCCTAAATCTGAGTCTGAGTGAGTCCGAGTGAGTCGATTCATGAGTCTATTAGCGTAGAATTAGCGTTTTGGATCATGGCATCAGTGCTTTTTAACCTCAATACCTCACGTAAATGGTGCTCTTCTTGGCAACGTTTGACATATCTTCGAAAATTAATTTTGAGTGCTTGCAAACCGGTAAGATCATTTTTTTGGAAGACTTTATAGCATAGGGTATATTTACAAATAACTTCCCTTCAAGAGTTGGTGTGGTTGAGGTCAAGAGCCCGTCCTGCGTTGTTTACGCCTCTGATCAACAAATATTGAAGTGGCGTGTGGACGACGTGGCTTTGGAATACCGGTGAGTAGACGTGAGTATAAACGTGAATCAAAATAAGGCTGAGAGTAATGCTGAAGATGACCATAGTAGGTGACAGCCTAAAATAAATATCAGCGCAACCCACCAGGTCATATTGACCACATTTTTTATGCATCCAAACTACGAAGCAAGTGTATAGTTCCTAAACATTTGTAATAGTTTTCAAGTATATAACCAGTGTTTAGCAATAATTTATTGATATTGAAATAAGAATATGAAAACTAAGTAATAAAACTTGAGAAGTCCCGGAGTTCAAGCACAGCTTAGAGTTTCCTAAATGTACACTGGAGAGAACTCTGGCGCTGGTGTCTGCGGGAGCTGAAACGCACGGTGCTTCAGCGAGCATGAGAATGATGCGTAGTACACGGATTTGTCTAATATTCTTACTTCTGGATACGCGTGTGTTCATGCGGCTTAGAGCTCTTTTCGCATGAAACAAAAATCAGCAAATGTTTAGTGGTTGGACTTCACCGCCTGATTCTCTTAGGCTTACCATTTCAATTCGGGTCAAGAAGTTCGAAAAGGGTTCGTTCGTTCCTTCGAAACGAAACCGAAAAGCAGCAATAAACGAAGCCACATGCACGATTCGCCACCCGCAAGTACGAAGACTAGGCAAATGCGTGTATTAGACAGCATTCCCATGGTCGCTGAACGATCGCAGCGTCAGAGTCCCCTCTAGTTAATTTTAGAAAACTCTATGAGGCACAGCATAGGATTATATCTCTTGTTTAAAATAACACCACCCACCGCAGAAATATCAGAGCGTGCGGAGAAGTAATGTGCGTTATGTTTTTGTCCAGTACCAAATCCGATACTAAAATAAACAATGCCAAATTTCACGTAAAAATTGAAATAAAAATCCGTTCTTCTACGGTATGACAAAACAAAACAGGAACATTGAGGGGTCGTTTGTAAATTTTTGTTTGTTTTACGAAAATTTCGCGGCCTGGTTTCTTCCATGTCTGCGGTAGCCACGGCAACTGTGAATCAAAGCGCAAAAATAGTGAAGTGTTGTGAGATTGCCTTCGCGAATTTCTATTGTTGTGCGGCTGGGAGTACCAAAATTTCTGCCCGAAATAGCCGTGCTTCATTTGACGCCTTGTTTAAATGTCATAAAAGCACGCACCACACATGGTGTTTGACAATGGGGTCATTTAATACGTTGCCACTGCGTTCATGCGAAGGTGGTGTATGCGGCTCAAGTGGCGGTTACTGAAAAGGTAAAGTGAATTGTTTTCCTAATTTTACAACACATACTGGCGCTGCCCCGACCTCTTCGGAATAAGGAAATGAAACTATCTTATGCGCAGTGTACGTGGGTCCCATAACAAGAAATAGACAGATACGTTCGTGGCGGTGCTTTTGCATAATGTTTTATTTGGATAATTAGGTGAACACCTCACCTAGCCAACACGCACACTATTAGGGCCTCTCAAGCCCTGTGGTCATAAACACGTACGTAACCACACATTGCAATGTTGTATAGACAGAAGGTATGTGTGATTGCAGCATTGCAACTCGTGTACAACATCATCATCTCGCAAGTATGCAGCCACCCAAATTAGCACTGTGACGAAAAAAAAAATGTATGGATGACATGCAGTACTCCTACCACAAACTTTCTTGAACAGTCAAAACACTTTAAAACAGTAAACAATTGAAAACTGAACTGTGGCCTTTAGGAACAGCCACTATATAATTAAATTGTCGTGGAGTATAATAGAACACCATTAGAAACAAAACTTTTAATCATTAGCATTGTTAGCAGCAATGCTCCGGTAACGATCTCGATCGATGCAATCCAAAGTTCCTTTTTTACAGCGTTATTACGTAGCGTGCATCGCTTCGATGTTTGCAGGTAGTGATTACCTCGCACGGCTTTTTTTCGTTCAAGGCGTTCGTGCGTCGAACGTGAGACAAAAACTTACGAAACGGGCACTTCAACCTAGCGCACATCGTTTTGGGCTGGTGCCCAGGTGGTCAAAATTTCCGGAGCCCTCCACTACGGCGTCTCTTGTCATCATATGATGGTTTCGGAAAGTTAAACCCCACATATCACTCAATCAATCATTCTGGGCTGGTGAAACTCAGTTCTGTTAGGATGACACAACTGCGTCACTAGGCATCGGTAACACAATCACGCACGTGCCGGATGACCAAAATTTGTTTGAGACGCATACATCACTGCATGTCATCCCCACCTAGTTTGTTTACTTCAGTTCCGTGTCTCGCTGGCGGGTTATGTTGGTTGCTTTCTTTCTCTCAAGCTTTGTCCGCACATAGGTATTACAAAATATCACAAGCACAACGAACATTTTCAAATATCACAAAGATTCCTCCGTTGCGAACTACACTGTTAAAAAAGGCAATGCGACATACTAACTTCGAGGTAGTAAATTGTTGTCACGAGATTCACTACATAAGTTGTAACTGCAGATAGTAGACCAGAGACATTTACTACCTCTGCTTGCTTCTAAGGTAGTAAACGTCTGTGGTATACTACCTGCAATTACTGCTTAGGTAGTGAATGTTGTGACAACAATTTACTACTTCAAAGTTAGTAAGTAGCACTGCCTTTTTTAAGAGTGTACAAGTAATCCACATACATGCACCTATGGCAACGCTGACGCTATGGCCTTTGCGGGCGATAAATAATACACAGACACGCGCATTCTTTCTTTACATCATCTTTTCGTCCACAAACACGACAACATTCGTAAAATATGTTGACTCCCAGGTGACGTGCTTGCTGCGTCCGCGCGACGCAAAACACACATGGCATTTCACGCTGCCGAAACGATGGAACGCCATAAAGAGTTGTAAAACAGTTCGAGCGGCGGCCGCGGCGCACTTCGCAAAAAATTTCAAACAACTGCATCAGAAAACAACGGGTGACCATGGTAAGTACGTGTGGATAACAGCAACAAAGAGCTTCTTGTAGACGAAAAAAAAATAACATCACAGGTGAACCGAACTAACGCCTCCTGCTCTCAGTACAACAGCACTTTACCTCTCATCGCGGTGCCATGAGGAATTTTTTAGTGGTCGATCCTATCCGTTAGGTAGGAGTAAAGAGCGGCTGCAGTTCGACGAGTAGAATAAAAATGGCAAGCGGTACACCTTGCTTTTTATTCTTAGGTTGATCATGTGGTGTTTCTTAACGCGCACAGACATTGCACAGTAGGCTGGCCTCTACCGGTTCCCCTACATGGAAATGCGACCGCCACAGGTACACACAACACACGCCACAGGTACACACAACAGGTATACCTTCAGGTCAGCAGATGAGCACCGTAACCACTGTTTCACTGAGGAGGACAAAAAAAGTAATGCGTATCTACGAAGCGAATCATAACGAGTGGGCGAAGCTCGGGGTATTGCATCGGTTAGTAACCATACGTTGCCCTAGCGTTGCCCCGTATAATGTAAATGGAGTGACCTAAAGTGTATATAGAGTTGTAGTTATATTTAACCATCCAGTCGTCTCAGGCAGTTGTGACGTGTGCTGTTTTGTTACAGGTTCCCTTTAGAAGCATCAACACTTATAGGCACATTTTTGCAGAGATCAACTCACCAGTACTCTTTTCGTTAGGTTATTTTCGCAGAGAACATGGATCTATCAACTTAAAATTAGACTATATCTACGTTGAAATCTATTGTATACCCTTTTTTGCGTCTCACATATGTTTCTACTATAGTTAACGGTTCTATACCGTGTCGAGAATGGATGACAAGGCTGGGTTCCAAAGATATACACACCTAAAAGCGTCAAACTTATCCTCTGAATTTCAGCCCCATATCTTAGAAACGACAGTGTGCAAGCATTGAACAGTTCTTGTTACAAGGACAGTGGCTGATTGACCATAATTATTTGGGAATGCCTGCCGAATACCTGCTGCGTTGGTGGATTTGCATAGGTGGCTTTTATTCAGTACTGGAAAGTCACTAAACGAACTATAAGCTGTAACCACCAGGCTCTGACCTCATGGTTTTAGCTATAAAGGCAAAACTTGAAACCTGCTGCTAGGTTGCTTAATGAGAGCATTTAAATTTCACATGTTTCTAGATAAGCCGGTTTTGGGCTCAATAAATCAAATATTCGTCGAAGTGTGAAGAGTAGCGATTCATTAGGACTGTGAGGAAGAAGATGGACAAATGCGGAAGCGCATTGCCATCGCCTGGCTCGCTCGGCTGTTCGCTCTCTGACTACGCTTTGCCTGCTGCTGCTTCTATTCTCCCACTCGCTGTGTACCTCAATAAACTCCCGTAACAATTGGTGGAGGTGCGGGGTCACGCCAACCTAGAACTTCGCAGCCGTAAACTCAAGCCAGCCTCTGCATTCGGATGAAGTATCAAATCAACTACAGCAACAACCTGCTGTCCTGGTGCCCACATTGGTCTGGTCTGGCCCACCGCGTCAACGCGACCCAACAATCTTCAGCGGTAGCGAAGAGGAGGATGTGGAATATTGGCTCGCCGCATACGAACGGGTAAGCGTGATAAGCCGCTGGGATGACGCTGCGAAGCTCAGCTACGTGTCAATTTATTTGAGTGGTGTCGCCAGCGTGTGGCATGAAAACCACCAACGCAACTTCCCGACGTGGGTTCCTTTCAAAACGCACGTGACGCAAGTATTCGGGCGCCCCACTGTTCGCAAGCTTCGAGCCGAGCAACGGTTGCGTGGCCTCGCGCAGCAGAATGGTGAAACATTCACCAGGTACATTGAAGACGTTGTGGACTGGTGTAACCGCGTTGACGTCGCAATGGCCGATGCCGATAAGATCAGGCATATCTTGAAAGGAATTGAAGACGACGCCTTTTAGATGCTGCTGGCAAAGAACCCATCCACAGTGTCGGAACTTGTCAGTCTTTGCCAAAGGTTTGTTGTGCGGCGCAAACAACGCACAGCCACGCGCCGCTCTCATCCACAGGCGACTTCAATGTCGGGATTGGCTGTGGCTCCTGACAACTCACCTCTGCTGCTACAAATTAAGGACTCCGTTCGTGAAGAGGTCACTCGCTAGCTTTCGCTGATGCCGCTTGTTCACGACCAGTTGAATTCCCCGTTGGCTCCCCATCTCCAAAACATCACCAGAGACCAGGTCGCCGAAGAGGTCTCGGCTTCGCTCCATCAGGCTCCGACTGCTGCTCCCCTGACGTACACCGCAGTCGCTTCTAGGCCTGTGATGCAAGGTTACAGCCCTCGTAGTCCGCCTATTCGCCCACCACTATCGCCGTCCGCCCGCCCAGTCGTACACTACGCACGAGCCGACGACCCTTGGCGCACGCAAGACAACCATCCCATTTGTTTTCATCGTGGCCTTGTTGGACATGTGGCCCATTACTGTCACTTTCATGCACCACCTATCTCCAACAGTGTGCGTCCACCATGGGTCACGTATGCGGCACGTCAACCCCGCCGTAGTTATTCAGACGACTACGAATCTGATGCTACCTCCCGGACACCACCCTCCTCTCTCCGCTTGCCTTCTCCTCGCCGCCGCTCCCTTTCCCCCATGCACCGACGGCGGAGCCCTGTGCGCCAGGAAAACTAAGTAGCGCAGTTCAGGAGGCGAGAACTGCGGTTCCGGCAAAATGCATAAGGCCTCAAATTTCTCCTCGAAACGTTATTGAAGTCGCTATAGAAGGAACATGGACACTAGCCCTTGTCGACACCGGCGCTGCCCTTTCAGCGATTGATGCCCGCATTTGCCACCATATCGAAAAAGTCACTGTGGCTGTTTCTGGCCTATCCCTTCGTACAGCCAACGCGCAGCACGTCGAGCCATCCGGTGCCTGCAGAGACCGTGTAGCCATGCAGGATGTTCTTTATGTGATCGAATTCATTGTGCTGCCATCTTGTTCTTACGACGTCATACTAGGGTGGGACTTCCTTTCTATACATCGTGCGATCATCAATTGAGCCCGCGCTGAACTCGAGTTGTTCCCATTTTCGACAGATGTCATGAATAACAAGGACACATGTCGCAAAATCACAGTTTTTGACGACAACATTGTGCCGGCCCAGTCTACTGTTCTTGTCTGCATCTGTTGTTACTCTGACTACGGCGGCTCAGTGCATTTTGCACCGTCCGCACTTCTAGTTCCCCGCCAATCACTGCCATTGCCATTTGCCGTTCTCGAGTTCCATTCAGGCGCCTCGGTGTTGTACATACATCACCAATCCATCGCATGAGCCAATCACTTTGCGATGCCGGGAAACCCTCGGCAAAGCCGAGCCGCTGGCGTCATGTTCGATATTCGACACCATGGACGCCCACACTGTTATTGCCAACCTCGAGATATCAACTCCTCGGCCACTACCGCGATCTTTCACACCAGTTATAGCCAGCGACCTTACGACGACACAACGAGACCAACGTCTTCGCTTACTCGACGATTTCTCTTCGTCTTTTGACTGCCAAGCAAGGGCACTCGGCCGCACAACGACTGTTTTGCATACTATCGGCACCGGACGCCATGCGCCCATTCGACAGCGTCCTTACCGAGTATCGGCGAGTGAGAGGCGCCTTATCAATGACCAGGTGAATGACATGCTTAAACGCGGTGTTATTCAACCTTCCAACAGTCCTTGGGCATCACCTGTCGTCCTTGCTCAAACTAAAAATGGCACAATACAATTTTGCGTCGATTATTGCCGGCTTTACAAGATTACCCGAAAGGATGTGTACCCGTTGCCACGAGTAGATGACGCACTCGACTGCTTGCAAGAAGCGGAGTTCTTTTCTTCTTTGGATCTCCGCTCTGGCTACTGGCAAGTGCCCATGGCTGAGTCTGACCGCTCGAAAACCGCGTTTGTAGCACCAGATGGATCATACGAATTCACTGTAATACCATTCGGTCTCTGTAACGCGCCCGCTACCTTTGAACGCATGATGAATGGCATCTTACGCGGCTTGAAGTGGCACACTTGCCTCTGCTATTTGGATGATATTGTGGTCTTTGCGCCAGATTTCCCGGCCCATCTACAACGGTTGCATGAAGTTTTGACCTGTGTCCGAAATGCCGGTGTCCAGCTTAACTTAAAAAGTGCCTATTCGCCGCTAGAAAACTAACTATACTAGGCCACGTCATCTCCAAAGAAGGCGTCCTTCCCGATCCTGCTAAACTTCGAGCCGTATCTGAGTTCCTGAAGCCTCTAACCTGAAATCACTGCGCACCTTCGTTGGTCTATGCTTCTATTTTTGGCGCATCGTTCGTAATTTTGCTGCTGTCATCGCACCTCTCAATGCACTCCTCCAAGGCGACAACGAACTATCTACCTAGTCAGAAGCTTGTGACGATGCGTTTACGACACTACGGCGCCTGCTTACGTCTCCACCTATTTTGCGTCACTTAACTCCGAGCGCACGCACAGAAATTCACACTGATGCTAGTGGTGTCGGCCTTGGTGCTGTGCTCGCACAACGCTGCCAACGATGCCAACGATGCCAACGCTGAATACGTGGTTGCATATGTTAGTCGTGCACTGACGAAACCTGAGACCAATTACACCGTAACCGAAAAAGAGCACCTGGCCATCATATGGGATCTACAGAAGTTTCGCCCCTATCTTTACGGTCGTCCTTTTGACATCGTAACAGACCCCCATGCTCTGTGTAGGTTGTCAAACCTCAAGAACCCGTCAGGTAGCCTTACTCGGTGGGCCCTCCGACTCCAGGAATACGACATCCATGTCGTATATCGTTCTGGCGAACAACACTCTGATGCTGACGCCCTGTCACGCTTCCCACTTATTTCAGACGCCAGCGCATCTAGTAAAAATCACAATATTTAGCCACTTGACATCTTCGACATGGCCTCGGAGCAACAGAATGACCCTTGGATCGCCACAATTCTAAACTTTTTGTCAAGCCCCCTGACCACCCCGGCTCCACGAGCACAACTCCGCGAAGTGCAGCATTACGCTATCCGCTATGGTCTTTTATACCGCCGTAGCTACCACAACGATGGCCGCACATCGTTATTGGTCGTGCACCGCCATCTTCGTAGCGATCTATGCTCCGATTTTTACAATTACCTTCAGTGTGGCCACGGTGGCGGGTTCAAGACGTACACGCGCCTTGGCCTACGCTATCATTGGTGCGGAATGTACCGCTTCGTCTGCAAATACGTCCGCTCATGCCTTGCCTGCGAGTGACGCAAACCAGTCTCGCACCTCTCCACAGCACCTCTCTAGCAGCTTCCCTGCCCAGCTCACCCGTTTGATCGCGTCGGCATTGACTTGTACGGGCCTCTTCCATGCACTGGCACTGGCAACTGCTGGATTGTCGTCCCCGTGGATCGCTTGACAAGATACGCCGAAACTACTGTATTACCTGTCGCAACAGCCAAGGACGTTTCCTAGTTTATTCTACGCAGCTTTGTTCTCCGCCATGGTGCGCCTCGTGAACTGCTCAGTGATCGCGGCCGTGTATTTCTCTCAGACGGGCTGCAATCACTCCTATCAGAATGCCGAATTATTCACCGCACCACTACCGCATATCACACACAGACAAACGGATTACCGGAACGATTTAACCGAACTCTGAGTGACGTGTTGTTGATGTACGTTGCGCGTTGCGTCAGACCACTACAATTGGGATCTTGTTCTTCCGTTAGTCACATTCGCCTACAACACCACCTCTCAAGCCACCACCGGATATTCAACATTCTTCTTGCTATACGACCGTGAACCCACTAGCACCATTGATACGATTTTGCCATATCATTCAGACGTTGACGACTACCAGCCTGTGTCTGCGGTGGCTCACCATGCTAAAAAGGGCCGACAAATGGCCCCTTCTTTCACCTTCTACCAACAAGGTCACCAAAAACAGGGTTATGACTCCGACATCCCCCCTGACCTTTTCACCGTCGACTCTCTCGTGTGGCTTTGTGTCCCACCAGTAGTTGGCTGTAGGACAGGGGGATACAATCTCCCCAATGCCATTTACCGCGTGCTTACAGGAGGTTTTCAGAGACCTAGAATGGGAACAGTTAGGGATAAGAGTTAAGGCGAGAATACCTTGGTAACCTTCGCTTCACCTATTACATTGCATTGCTGAGTAACTCGGGGGATGGATTGCAACTTATGATTACGGAGTTAAACAAGGAAAGCAGAAAGGTGGATCTTAAGATTAATCTACAAAAAACGAAAGTAATGTACAACAACCTCGGATGAGAGCAGCGCTTCGAGAAAGGTAATAGTGCCCTTTAAGTTGTAAAAAACTATGTCTATTTAGGGCAGGTGATAACAGCGGAGTCGAACCACGAGATTGAAGTGACTTGAAGAATAGGATTGGGGTGGAGCACATTTGGCAAGCACTCTGAAATTATGACAGGTAGATTGCCACTATCCCTCAAGAGTAAGGTATATAAAACAGTATTTTGCCGGTACTTAGCTGCGGAGCAGAAACCTGGAGACTTACAAAGAGGGTTCAGCTTAAATTGAGGACGATGTTGAGCAACGGAAAGAAAGATGGTAGGTGTAACCTTAAGAGACAAAAAGAGAGCAGAGTGGATTAGGGAACAAACTGGGGTTAAGGATATCATAGCTGCAATAAAGAAGAGGAAATGGACATGGGCCGGGCATGTAGCACGTAGACAGGATAACCGCTGGTCATAAAGGGTAACTAACTAGATAACTAACTGTAACTAACATTAAGGGTAATTAACTGGATAACTAACTGGATAACTATCATTAAGGGTAACTAACTGTAAGGCCTGTTATCAGCTTGTGGAATTGGGAAAAATATGGCTTTTAAAGCTGATAATAACATTGGTATGGCAAGATAAGCTAATGACACAGAAGAGTTTTCTGGTTGCGTTACATTTACTAGAAGCGATGTACTCGTGCTTTGTCGAATGCTAACCACGTGGTTACTTTTCTTTTGAGATACCTCCTGAGAATATTGCCAATTTTTTTGCAGTCGAGAAGGCCATGCTGAGTTCTTCATATTTGGCTGGGGTTCATCATGCTGTTGTGTGCATCCATAGACGATGTGTTGTTGATATCGAAGAGAAGCCGCTCTGCTAAGTGGCATCAAAAAAAAGAAAAGTAGCGTGGGGCCCATTGCAGTTGGCGCACTTAGGTTGTGTAATAATTTACAGCCCTTGTTTGCAGTCCTTGTTGCAGTCCAAGATTGCTCATAACATAAAAAATGTAGGTAATCAATATGGTCTAGAAGTAGTTTTTTTTTTTGACACCAAACAACTTTAATAAAATGTTCCAAACTGGACCGTAAATTTTTTAAGAGCGAAAACTATTGCCGGTAGTTGTACAATAAATCACACAACAAAGTTTGCTAAATATATCCTAGCAGTTGGGTATTGCTTGCCGTTGTCATGTGGAACAATATACATCAGGAAGATGGGACAATTTTTTAACACTAGACATTTAGAACATAAACAATCATTGGCAATTACTATTATTCTCACATAACAGCACAATGATCTCAGTGTGGCTGCTCGCCACTGTTCGGTGATACAACCGTAGTCTCCCATCAAGGGAACGAACTCACCAAAGAAATTGTTGAAGCCTTCCACATTATTAAAAGGAAAGATGGCTGCAGATGGTTTTGTCATGTAACCGAAAAGTCAGCTTCCTTGAAGGACATTTCCAAAGGAGGCGGAAATGTTGTAGGCCTGTGTGCTCAGATTTGGGTGCACGTTAAAAATTTCTGGAGCCCTTCACTACGGCGTCTCTCATAATCATATGGTGGTTTTGGGACGTCGAACCCCACATTTTAATCAAGCTTCCTCGAAGGACTTTACTTGAAGTCAGTGTTTGCATGTGTCTTATTGTCCTTCATGTTGTTTCAATTCTATTTCAGGCACGTCCAAATTCACGACAAACATTTTTGTTTTTTGTTTGGTAACAAACAGCGCTGTTATTTTTTATTTCATTCAAACGTGTCTAGGCATGACTGCTATATACTGTCAAATGAAGTTTGTATTTGCATGGGTCTTCTTTCTTTCTTTTTGTTTCAATTCTGATTCTGCCACGTGTATATCTACGCCATTGTTCTCAATGATACCCATCGCTGTCATTTGTTATATAACCTAAAGGTGTCTAACCTTATCTGTCATGGTACTATCGCTTGACTGTGCGCAAAAGGTTGTTTGCAATGATTCAATGTTCGTAGTTCTTTTCAGAGTCGCTGGGGATTTGGATTATATATGAAGTACTGTTCATGGAATAAAATTACCTGCGAATGTAGCGAGTGTCATGTTTCTTCTTGTCCTCTATGCTCCCGTCGAATTCGTGCTAATACATCTTATGTTAAAAGGATATCTAACCAACTAGCCCAGCTCTCAACCCTACTGAGTACTTGGGATGATGGCCTTCTGCGCACATTTTGCATTATCTAGTTGCTCGAAATTTTTTCCCATACGTACAAACCGCCGCCAGTTATAGCAGCGTCTTGCTGGGTTCAGATATTCCACTACTAGATGTCTGGTAAATTCAAGGTACACGCTTTCTAGAAGTAGTGTGCTATATACGAATCGTAAAATCACACTTTACAGTGGGTCCTATTCTACAGTGACATTTTTGACGTATGTAACAGGCCAGGCATCTAGCCGATGTCACTCTTGCCTCTCTTTAATTATTCTGTTGTTCTTGTGTGTACTCTAGAGGGAAATGTCTGCTTTTTTCTATGTTTACTATCTAAGAAAATGGTTCACGTGCAAACCAGCCACCTGCACACATCACAACAAGCTTTTGGCTGAGGCAAAATAGCTCGCAGTGACTGAAAAAAACTTCCATATTTGTTCGTTCGGCAAGAACGCAATTTCTGTTTTGCTAGTGCAACGTATTTTTTTCACATCTCGACAGCGATATATATATATATATATATATATATAATATATATATATATATATATATATATATATATATATATATATATATATATATATATTTATATAGGCCTGCCAGCAATAAAAGAGCAGTACTGAATTTTATGTCTTACTATTTGACTAGTTTCTCCGCACTTTTCTCAGGCTGCGTTATCAGAGGAGGAGGGAGAAGAGGCAGAGATATCAATCAGATGCTGTACGGCACTCTACCCAATCCTGTAGGAAAGTTATCGAGTGATAAAAAGTCATAACGAAGAGAAAGAAAGGCGCCACTAGGACGGAACATGTGAGATAGTTTATTACACGCCTACAAGCGAATACTAGCACCACCCGAATTCAGAAAATGTAGCAATGCTCGCGCCACTTTGCTGACCTGCGATGCGTAGGTAAGATACTCGAGGATTACCGCAGAGATCGTCAAGTGGTTAAGTGCTTACAACTCTAATGCTCAAAGCACTGGGACAATTCCCAGTGCCGCCGGGCAAGTGCTGGTTTCTGTAATGGGCCCAGAAGTGACCCAGCCTAATCTCGTTACTGTCAGCACTGGAACCTACAGGTGGCCTTTAGTTTCCACTCATTTATTTCACTCTCGATACGAAAGTGTTTTATACCGTAGTCCACAGAAACTTCACTGGCGTTTTTATGTCACGGATATTTCGTAATCAAATGTACACTACAGATCACGAGAAAAAAATTTGGGAATCCTTTAGCATCGCCTTTAGGAGTTAAACGCAAAAGCGAAATCCGGCACCCCAGTGCACCCTTCAACTGTTAAGTGCATACTTATTAGTATGTTTTGTTACATATAGACGCACGCACAAAAACACGCACAGAGTAGACTGAACCAGCACGTGCTATTATCGCTGAAAGGGCTAGTTTTTGTCGTGACACCTGTCAAACAAAATGCGTTAAAAGGGCCCTGAAACACTTCAAGTAACCATGGAATGATTTCACTTGAAGAGCTCATTGCCTCACGAATTCATCGCCGAAAAATTTTAAGAATCCATCCAGTGCAAGTGGAGTTACAAAGGTATGTCGCATGTTGCAGTTGCATTATCTCTTGTCTCGTCCCGACGAAGGGGCCGGAAGCTAAGCAGAGAGGGGTGGCAGGGCTAAGAAACTACTCCGCCTCGTGACCTTGAGCACTTTTTTTCTTCGAACGTCGGCTTTTCCAGTGTTATTGTGCGCGCAGACATGGACAAGTAGCGGCTTCCCGCGGCTATTTCAGTAACTTGATTTTTCGGTCACGGACGCACAGACATTTTTCGCTCACAACCAACGGGGCAGACGCTGGCGGTGGGTTTTCTGCGACACGAGATCTCTAATATAATCGCGATAAAATGAGAATAAAAAATTCTGTTGCCGGAAATCGATCCCACTACCCCTCACTCCGCAGTGCGCGGTGTTAAACCATTCGGTCCCAAAGCGTGCATAACTGAGCGCACTGGCAGAGAGATATTTATATACACCATTTATGACTGGCACCTCTCAGAGCTCGGTGGCAGTCGAGGGTGTTCTCGTTATCACTTGAGATGGCACGAAGAGCACGTTTTATAGGTACACTTATTTCCATGCGCGCGCCTCCTGTCTATACCATCTCTACTCTGCTGTGCAGAGCGTGGCAGTCCGTGCGTGTGTGTGCGTGCGTGCTTATCGTAGGAGGGAGTCGGTTTGTACATACGTGTACGCTATGACCGCAAATTGTGCGTTCAAGTTGCAGAACACACAATAGTACTTCTGTCGCTGCAGCGGCCGTGTTTGCCAAAGGAGCACACTGTTTAAAGGACAAAGTAGCAAGTGCGATAGTTGTTGGTTCATGCCACCCTTTTGTATACGTGTGCGTTAATTTGGGTGTGCTTCTCTGTGTTCAAGCAGCGTGATTAAGTGTTGAGATGTAACATATGTTCGCGCACTTCCTGTGTGTGTTTTCTGGTGCTTCCTGTGTCCTTCAGCTGCATGCTGGAAGTTCTGATCTGCTTGGCGTTCTTTCCATGGCATTCCAATGATCAGCTCTCGCATTATTTCTCTCACCTTCGATTCGAAACTGAGTTTATGTGCATGCCGATGATATTTTTGCGCGGAGTTCATAATATGCTGTGTACAGCTGTACGTTGATGACTTCAGCTACCACGACAATTAAATCACGATCCAAAAGTTAGCCGTCAGGTTGACGATGAGTTTTCATATATAATTCACACTAAACCCTGAACTACCTCTACGAAGACACGTTTCCCTTCCGTGTTGTACCGATTCTTATGACGGAAGGATCAGCCATGTTTTTCTTCTTTATTCTGAAGACGCCACGACACACTGTCTTATGGGCTGCATAATTAGGCGTCTGTTGTTTTCCTAAGCCTCCACTACCGCAGCCACCCTCATTTATGGTACTAGTGCAACAGATATCTACTTTGAAAAATTGTTGATGGTCGATTCAATGGTTCGTAAAGGAGATACAGCTAGCCATTTGGGGGGTATGCATTGACCATTCTCTAAAAAAATGGTGGCGTATATGCGTGTTTTTTGGCAAAGGTCCTCGAAAAGACGATAGCCTTTTGTACAAAGAGAGGGTCTAAAACGTTTATTTGACGTCCTGCGAGAGACTCAACGAATAGGCGCTGCGTTAGACATGGACGCCATCAAGAAGTCCTTTAAGAATCGAAGTTTTTTCTAGAACGCAAATTCACTAGTCAGTGGCAGCACCATGTTGGAAGCACGAATTTATTAGGTAATAGTGTCACATTTCCAGCGGCATGTAATAAGCACTGCGGCTTTTAAAATACGTATTTATCCATTTTAAAAGTAAAGTAACACACTACCAAATGACCCCATACTGATGTTGCGCTAAATATGCGTAATATTTGTTTTGTGATGGACAATGTGAGCACGTATGAACGCTAAAACAACACCCAGATGGCTGGTCGTTTTGGAAGGGGTTATACTTTCGCCATTCTACTGAATGGGGTGAAAAAATGCAGAAATAGAGACCAAACTTTCTGTGTTGAAGTATCCCAAGAGAGACCACTATTGTCTTTAAAAAAGCGTGCGTTGGTCGCAGACCCACCCGGTACCTTGACAGTGGCTGCTTCTGAATTTTCGGGGCAATTCATTGCACTATTTCCTTATTTCCATGGAGCTGACTTCTGTTTCCTGGCTGCAGAGCCGACAATGTTTTGATAAGCTATTGAGATCGAACTACCGTGACACCTAATTTTGATCGTTATTTGCTGGGAAGAAATAGGAGATGCCTACACTTTATACTGCATTCCATGTTCATTTATAATCTCTCATTTCACCCATTTCACTTCCCTAAAAAGGGTCCTCCATAACTCCGACAGGTGCACAAAGTGTCCTCAAAACACTACTGGCTGAGAACCACTGGTCGCGTTGGTTTAATACATTTTAAAAGAAACGAGGCACGCAAACGCGGAAATAAAAAAGAAGTCTGCAAGTCACAAACACCTACTAATCAGTTATTAACGTAAAACGGCAGAAAAGAAAGAAGGCATAAAAAGTTATCTGCTTCATGCCCTTGCATCGTGTGAGCCTGTCAGTCAGGCACGCGCGGTGGTCTGCGTGAAAGATTGCCGTTGTAGCGCCATCATCATCATCATCATCATTTCTCAATCACCGCGCCGCGCCTCTCGCGCAGCGTATGATAGCTCGAGCTGCGCGAGAATTAGAACGAGCTGACACGCCTGGCGTGGCGGACGCTGGTAACCGACGTGGCTCCGCTTCAGGCCAGGAATAAAGTGGCGAGATCGGCACGGCCCCATCGGCCGCCTTCGACGTCATCTCACGTCTCTCTTTCTCTCGCCGCTACACCGTTAAGCCATTTGATTGCATCCTTATGCAAGATAATCGATGGTTGGCTTACGCATGCACTACCGCTATTATTGATGCGCCATGCCTTAATTATCAGACGCGTGTCATCATTATTATTACGGTTCAAAAATGAACATTCATCACACTTTGGCGCGCACTTACACTCTTGAGAATGTTAAGAAGGATTAGAAGGTGAGCCATGGTTAGCAATCTTTTATGTTCTAATAATCTCTGGGTAATGTAGCAGCCCGTCTGTCCTACGCAGAAGCACCCGCAGCTTAAAGAGGCCTCATATACTACATTTTCATGGCAATCAGTGAGCAGCTTGCGTGTTTTACGAAACACATATCAGTCTGCTTCTCGTCCCATTTTACTCTCTCATTCTTTCTGCACACCGGCACGAATGTTACCTAGCTTATTGGTGGCCATGAAAAAAATATTAACGCTGTATCTATTTCGAATTTTTTTAGTATGTGAGATGCGCAATGAATGTGCAGTATACTTACGACACGTTTATTCCTATCGCGTTCTGCAACCATGCTCGGACTTGACCGACTTCTTTAAACGTTCAGTGAGATTGGACACTGCAACACAGGGATCACCTACATCTAAAAGACGCATAACCTGTGCGCTGAAACTATCACTCATTTCGGGCTCCCACATATTTGCGAGGGCCCAAGTAAGTCAAGGCATAGCAACAGCGTTTTTTTTAACTTTCGAGTACTTTGATAAGAAGTTTAACATTGTTTTTGAAGATGCTGAAAAATGCTGCTAGCACACGTGGTTTTTTTAAACATTTCCAAAATGTCTATAAATTTTATTTCACTGTTTTGACGTGATTTTCTAGTAAAGTTTAGTCCTCCTCGATTTAACTCTAATTTTTTGGTCGCTGAGGCTACCATGATTTTAAAATCCTCATCACAACAGAAAACTAAGTATTTCTCTACCTAACGAAAAAATACCTTAGTTATAAAATTACCTAAAGTGCTTTCTAAACATCTGTCCATCTTGCTAAGGTATCAATCACTGAGAACTGGAAAACGTTAGAACCAGTAGAATTCCATAATTTTTGCACATAAACGCCTTCCTTCCAACCTACCAGCGTTGACTTCAAAAGAATTTTTAAAAAAGCCTCCTTAGAAACACAACATTTATCACTGAAAGTCATGTTCTTTAGTAACTTTATCAACACAGTTTAACAAGTCGTCATGTGGAAAAATAATAAATGTCTTGAATATTCACAATAAAAGCTTTACAGCCACCAGGATTCTCTTCTGAATTACCTAAACTGGCACCGGAGAATTACGCATACGAAAGGTTGTGAAATACTATGAGGTTAAGCAGTTCCGCAAGTAACAGGATACCGCGACTTGCCAGGTGCCCTTCTCCCAAAGAATTTCTCGTAGAGGAATGTTATTTTTATGAATCCCCCCAAACTCCTCAAAAAGAAATAATTCTTAAGTAAGATAGTTTGCCTTTTTGACTTTACAGGCTATTCTAAACAAGTCATGTCTTAACAAAAGGTCGACAGCACGTTGCCTAACTACCGATGGTTTAAGTTTTATCGGCCAAAAGTTCTTTTTTCACGCCAGTTAATGTTTTTTCTCTGAGAACTTACTCTCCAGCATAATTACGAACCCTCTTGCAACTGAAATTACTGGCCTGAGTTTATTCTCCACACAATAATTAACCAAAGGTTGGGTAGGATCAGCACATTTGAGAGGACAATATGTTTCTCGATACTAGCAACGCAGTCCGAAATGCAGCTTGATAGCTCTTTTTCAGCAACTAACCTAGTAGTAGTCAGAAAACTTGAAAAAAAAAAACGTCTGTTTGTGTGACCTTCGTCTTAGAACAGCATTTTGTGCTAGCGTTCTGGAGTGACTGTCATCTAAGGCAGCTCCTCTGAGAACTAGCAGGTTATTTTTCGATGAAACAATAGACAAAATTTTCCTCTTACATGGTCGAAGCTCTCGAAGTTTTACTCTCCATAGGAATTCCGCATTCTCGTTAGCTACCCTCATCCAGTCTGTGTGCATGTTCTTCTGGTGGCGATCGTTACGTGGAGTAAAGCGACAGACCTTGAGACTTCCATCTTATTTGTGTCCGTGTTTCCACGCCCTTTCTATTTTAGAAAGAATAAGTACCAACTAGATCGGCTCACTGTTATTCTAGCTTCATTAGACTGCTTACTAGCACAAAGTGTCGTATAACTCAAAGTTTACTATAGGTTTACAAAAGTTAAGCCTTAGTAAATTATTTTGCGACCACTTTATAAAATAAAAAATGATCTTCCTTGAGATCAATTTGGCGTAGATCTAAAATTTATAAGTAAAATTAGTTATCGTCAGGAAAAGGTATGTTTTGTTTCATTTGCAAAGGCTGTGCGCACAATGTTTGACTAAAGTTCGGCTTATTCTTCCCCAAGGTCGCGCTGGTGAACCATGTCGAGGGCCGCAGCAGCTTAAATCCTGACGAGCTTCCATGCTTGGTAAGCGTCTTCATCCTATTTAGTCATGGCATAAAGAACTGTGTTGGCAAACTTCGCTGTTACGTCACCCGCTACATGTGTCTTCAAGTGGCCTGATACTTAGTGCGCACATTCCTGCATGCTCCTTGGGCGGATAACTAGTGGTTATTTAGTTCTATTGTGCTGCGTATTAATGCAAAAAATAACTTTGCTGGAGGCAATACCTTTTTTGACAATTGCTTGACGAGCCGCGTGCCAGGACGAACGTGAAAAGTATTTTTTCTTCGCTCGAAACGAATGAAAAAAAAAACAACACTACTGGGAATCATCTGTTGTGCCTAACAGATGATTCTTATTATGCGAGTACTCGAGCTAACTGCTGACAGAATAATTAGATAATTATTTGCACACTCATTTACGTTAAATACCAAAACTTACCCACAACACATTATTTCATATTCTTAGCGGAAATGTAATACTCAGTGCTTTGGATTATTCCATGCGAATTTATCCATATGAACTGCGGGTTAGCAGTCGAGTGCCTTTGTCACAAGACCACCGTTGTGGGGCTTTGTGGTCTCGTTGCAGTTGCAGGAGTGACAGATAGAGGTAACCATCGTTCTCAATACAAACGCGTGATCAGGCCATGTCATACGAACTTCAGGGGTCTAAGGTCATAACAACGAATCAGCTTCATGCAGCTGTCCACTATGATGATAGTGAAAACTGATCCGAAAAGGTAAAATCTGTCATTGTAGAAGATGACCTACGCCCATGAACAACAATCGATCGAGAAAATAAGACTAGCAGAGGAACTGCAAAAAAAAGGTGAAAATAATCGCTATCCTTAGCATGGTGGTAAAAAACAGGAAAAGATTGAAAAATCCCTCTTTCTAAGAATCACTATAACGTAACACCAAAACTCAACACCAGAGGTATTTAGCATTTATTGTGCATTGTTTCGCCACAAGGGGGAAGGAATAAATGCTACAGAAAGAAATCACAAAGTCACAAGAAGCACGACAACCAGCTTTAAACTTGCAGCGCACACCTATAAGCACGCCAGAAATGAGTATACCCAGGATGAGCACTGACTAAAAATTGTCACAGCTCGAATCTTAAGGCACGCCGTGCAAACAGAAAGAAAGGTGGATGAAATTAATTCACAAGTATTCACATCACAAGTGCAAACAACTGCCGCAATTCTTACCTCTTCGTGTGTTAGGAGCGGGCTTCTTTCGTGAAGACAGCCGCGGCAGCGAGAGACATTACCTTCGTGCTCTCTCATATCAAGTCTCGGATAAGGGCGCGTGAATGAGAGACCCACTCGGTAAAGGCGGAGCTCATAGAAACGTGAGGTGACGCTTGCGCCAATCGCGAGACCGTCGCGTCAACTCTTCAGTGATGACAAAAGCGCGCTGAAGTTTCGGAGCTCTGAGGGCCGCCAAACGTCACGTAGTGCATTAACATGGCTTGGCGCTACCACTTCAAGGAACATTCGCTTTGTGGCTGAGTGGTTAGCGTCGTGCGCTGGCAATTGAAACGTCTCTTGTTGAACGTGTCAATATAGAACCTTTCTTTCTTATTCTTTTTGCAATCTGTTAGTAACAATTTCGCAACGTCGATTCCATGACGGAAATACGTCAGAGGAGTCATGGGGGAACCCGGCACAAAACGCTTTCGTGTTAAAAAGACAAAATTGTGAAATTACGGATGGTGCCTTGACATTATATACCGTACTGTGTATCTCATTAGATCATATTCATACAGTAGTTTACTAATTTTGACTTTGTGAAAAGTTTTGCGAGAATAAAACGTCTGGTGTAAGTTATTTTTTTACGAAAGTGAGTTGTTGCGCGATACATATTTAAAAAGAGCAAGTAACAGAAGCGCCAGAGTGCTGGCGCTTGTTATAGCCATAAAACACAATTCTAGAACTTAAACAAAAATAAATAAAAGGAAAGTGGTGGTAATGGTCAGAGGCATGATCAATATAGCACACAGTAGCGAGGGCAAGAGAGACGCAAAGAGAGGCAATGAGATTAACAAGATGCAAAGCCGGTCTGCTGCTCTGCAATGGGGAAACAGGTAATGGTCTGATGAAAAAAGAAAGATTGACTGTATTATGCTCGCACGCTTTTTGGGGAGGACATCATTGCTATGGGCGGTCGCATAAAACAGTTGACCATAGGCAAGTCAGTAACTGTAACTGCAAGTCAAACTTAGGCGATCGAAACATCAAATGATAGTGAAGCGTTTGGAAACGTTTCTCTGCGTCCAGCCTTCATGGGAGATGGAAATGATATGTTAAAACCTTAACGGTTGTTGCAACTTCTTTTTTCATGCCAACTCTCATCGGGTAGTTCACCAGTGATCACTGTTTCTTCAGCGCATGCCCCTCGGAGAGCAACAGTCTACAAAGTAGAGCACTAGATATCACGCTTGGCGACCCACTGTCGTTCTTTAACAACTTTCCATAGGCAACTTGATGTGGCGTTTTTTTTATTCTCTATCTCCAAGTTCTTCGATCAAGAATCCATTTTCTTGAAGGCGGAATGTGCTGAACGACGCCCTGTTCATAAACTGGCTAGCGTGTCGTATGCGTAGTGACAGAACTATTAGATCGCTGCAGCTGCCTATTTCTTGGCGAAGGGAAGTGTTCAGTTCCTCGGCGTTCCGCAGACAAATGCCATTTTGTTCACAGACGGCCTCGACTCCACTTGGGCTCTGCCTCTGTCTTGTCACTTATGTTCGCTTGGGAAGTGCCAACAAATGCGTGGGTAACGCTTCAATGCACGAGAAACGGTTCAGCCGTCTGTCACCTCCAAAACAGAAAAAAAGATCTCGCAGGAATACCAACACTGGGCGATCACTACACAATGAACAGAATTTCCTCGTACATGCCTTGGGCAGCAAGCACTCTGACACTTGCTAATTGAAGAAATGATAAATAAAATTAATATTACCTATACCATTGCCACTACGCGAATGAGAAACGTTTCAGGGCGAAAAAAAGCTTTTGCCAGGCTGTAGGCCAGAAAAACAAGCCATTGTATCCGTTCTTTTTTGCTTTGTTTAGCTGGCGAAAGCCTGCTGTTTATAAATGATTTCACTCCTATGAAAACGACCGCTTCATATTCGCACAGCCCGCACATTCTTATCACCCAACCTGATCTAGCTGAGCTTCATTTTTTATCGAGGCTCCCTCCTTACAGCAGGGCAACGACTGCCGGGCGGGCAGCGAGAGTGCAGCACTTCTCGGTTTCGGGCATGCTTTGTTTCGCCGCCACGGTGTGCCGCCTCATGTCGGCCCCTCCTTTCGAAGACCACGCCAGCACTCCCTAATGCTCCCAGCAATCCTTCCCTTGCACAGGCGGCGTTCTCTTTTCCCCACACCTTCTCCTTCGCAACCACCGCGCCTCTCCGTCCCTTTCGGCCGACGTGGGTAGCGGTGGCTCACAGCGAGTCTCTCTTCACTGCTGTGCACGGCTGTTGCGCTGTCGAGCCGCGTTTTGTTCACGTGCGCTCTCCCGTACCGTCGCCGCGCCGCGCGCAGTCGGCCCCAACTTTGTCCAGGCACCGGAAAAGTGAGCGCGCACGATCCGCAGGCGGGCCCTTTTGCGCCTCACTGAGATTGGCGCCGTGTGTGTGATCTATCCCACTGACTGTCCGTGATTCTGAGTGACTGAGCGTGGACTCGCTTCTTCCCGTACTTCGCGGGAGTCCACTCTGTTCAAAGCCCAGACACAAAATCTCCAATCTTTGTTGTCACTTCTGCACCTTCCTTCTTCGCAAAAGTCTGCCGAAACTTTTCTCTACCCATTTCCCGTGATGCCAAGAACGATACGCTCGTCACGTCTCTCCATCAAGCGTGTTCGGAACACGCGTATCACCTGCTTTATGGTTCTGCTAGCGGGTGTCATGAACAATGCGCAAGCCTCAGGTGTGTACTTTTTCCCCCTATCGTGAGGTGCCTAAATATTGTTTAAGCATACGCTGAGTAGTGCGAAACGCATGTTTACTGATTTTCAGTGCTTGAAAATTATGTAAAACGCACGCACGCGCAAAAATAGGCATATCGAGCTGTACAAGTTATTACATATACTCTCTTAGACGCTGTTACTTCACATTGTTTGCTATAGTTATGAGTTTGCTGCAGTGCGATAGTTGCTTTGTAGGTTTTTGTATAGCGGTAGAGTATACGTGAGCCACCCATCGAAGTGTTCCCACAAGTGTGTGAGCAGTTCGGAGGTGGCGAATAAACTTTCGTGTTCTCGTTGTCCTCGATGCGGTACCATAATAACGTTCATTGTGAAATGCTTTTCTTTTAAATTATTCTCTGCAAGCCTCAGCCATACTTAGGGAAAAATAATTCATAGTTTTACAGTAAATTTTGCATGTCTTCCAGTTACACTAAACTTTGTGCTACAATATGCACAAAGTTAGAAACTTTGTCAATTAAAAAGTGCGAACACAGTCGCTCTTCAGTGGCTTATGTAGAGCTGAAATCCTGCATGCCACCTCAATGCTTCGTTAATAAAAATACCTATTCCGTTTCACTTTTTTTGCTTAAGGTGATGAAATAAGTCATTTTGAAATATTGTGATACAACTCACGTGTAGACATATTTGTAGTTTCAATAAGCAAGACCTAGAAAAATCGAAGCCAGCGTGTAGCTAAAGGCGTACTTCAGCAGCATATAAGTTCTTGTGTAAAAAAAAAATAATGAGGCGCCTTTGTAATCGCACTTCAACTCATGTTGATTGTTTGAGAAAAAAAAAAAACTCATACTTAGGTCGCAGGTAGGGCGCATCACTATTCTTAAGTTTATAATTACAAGTTTTTCTTCCTTTATTTCATTAGTCATTCGTATATGTTATGGCGGTCTTTCGAAAACGTGCCGAGGCTTCGTATTTTTCTGCTCTGCTACGTTTGCGGGCTCACTATTGCGTTTCTCACAGTCACAGACGAAGTCGGATAATTAATGATGCGAAGCGGAAACTAAACGAGCGTACAATGTGGCGAAAGACGTGGACAGAAAATGGCGAGATAAATGGCTTTGTGTTATGATCGGGACCAAGTGAGTGAATCTATGCACCACGTGGCGGCATTTTTAGCCGGCAGCGGACTTTTCTCGGGATGTTGGCATGATGGGGAAACCGCAGCCGAGTGTTCTATAGGAGAAAGTAAAACGCAAAGACGCAGCCCGATGCATTAACATTCTCGGAGCTCTGGGCCCGAAACCATGCGCTGATTGTCGACTAGGAACAAAGCAGGTGCGCTGTTAGTTACTTGGATAAATCAGAAAACAATGAAACAGAATTGATACAGAAGCGGGAATTCATTGTTAAAAGAGCGGTCGCTGTGCAAACCTCCGGGGAATTAGTTCTCGTAAAAGAGAAGCCTGGCTTGTCTCGTCTTACATTTATTTGAGAGAACCGCAAGTTTTCTTTTCTACTAGTTTCTTTTAGAGTTTCGGTATTTAAATAGACCACTGCGTAAGAGGCTCATGTGCGTTGGGTCATTAAGACAATGTGTTATAGCGACAATTGAAGACATGCTGCGACCGGCATTTATCGACCACAGATTTTGCTACTGATACAGAAAGAGGAAAAAATACCACGCGTACCTTTCGCTCGTTCCATTTTAAAAGCAATATGTTCAAGAAAGGCGACGCCGGCTTTGCGAAAAAAAACAACAACATTGAAGTTAGCGTGCGAATTTTTAATGAAGCCTTATTCAAATACTGCGCTTCACTTCATGAATGCCATCAAAAAGCCTTTGAATATAACTCTTTATTGTACCCTGTGTTTGAAGGTATGTCTTTAAGGAAATATAAAAAAAAGCGCAGCATGTTTAAGAGACGTTTTCATTGCAAAGTATTTCTAAGCGTATAACCAAAAAACATTTTCAACGTTTTGATTTACCTGTCTAGCCACCTATATGTCTTGGTGCTCTTGTGATCGCCACTTTAACATGGTGTTAAAGGCCCAACAAATATGACAGTCTGTTCGTGACACGAATAACGTGAAAATCTTGTCGCGTAGGTCATCAAACCCTTTCCTCCAGACACGTGTGGCACATACCCGTTTAACATGGACCGCAGTTTGTGGGAATGCGCCACAGGTGAATGACAGCTTATATCTGCCCAGGAACGGAGAAAGCAGATATCGGTCATTTAAATGCGAGAGCGTTAGGTAAAACAAACTTCCGCATTGTTGACTGCATGAATGAAAACAACAAAAATCAGGATCGCGGCTGGAACAGAACACTTACTTTCTGCGTGACAACCGTGTATTCACCATAGAGGCATACCAAGTTTCTTCTTTTATTACTTTGATTTGTATATCATAGAGTATTCTTTCAACTGCTTAAGAAAAATACCCTGCGCAGGTGTAACATTGATGCAACATTAATTGTAGTTGTGGTGCTGATAATCTAGTTTTCCAATAAAGGATGCAATAAATATTACTTCTGTACAGTTTTATAGCAAAGCGTCATGTTGGTCTAACGTCCATTGTAGTTCCAGTGTTGGCTCTGCCTTTTAGCAGTCAAATAAACATTATATAAAAAAAATCTTTGATTCAGAAAGCTATATACATATGTTTCACGACCTCGGAGGAAAACTCTGACGGAAGTTACGTATGATATCCACATGATCATGCCAGAAAGTGCTTTTCGTTGTGATTATACTGGCGTCTGTTGCCCAACGCGAGTTCAGACGTTACGTCAGAGCATCGGTTACCCTGTATACTCCAGTACTGGAGACACTCCCGGTAAGCAGGCGGTGTGCATGCGACTGCGACACATGAACAAACAGGTCGATCCACTTCATAGCGCTTGGGCGAACGCCACAAAATGCAGCACAGGCAATAACTTACCGACTGGTTGGCATGCGACCAATTTGCGCAATGTTTTTGATCTGCCGAATTTTTTTAGAACATATATATCACGACATCCCTTGTATTTAAATGCGTTGAAAAGGCCTATAGTTAACATTTATCAAGTTGTTGGGAAGCAGGTAACATACCTAGTACATTTCTTTAAAGGTCATGGGTGCATGCACATGACTTGTTACATCTGTAATTTTTGCATGTAAAATCATCACATGTGCAATAATATGTACTAGAAGTGTGCGCTGAATTTTATAGCACTTCCTCTTCACGTTTTTGTTTTGTCTAATGGAACAGAACAAGTCAGCGACTAAACGTGGTAAGCTTTACAAAGACAAAAATATTTAGAATACGCACACTCCTGGCAGTACAATTTTGTTTAATTTACGGCACGTTGGTGACTGCTTGGCAAGTATTTTTTGAATGAATGGTCCAATGAATATTTATAACACAGATTTTACCGTTGAGCGTGCTACAACATAAAAAATGAAACAGGGCGTTGTTTATAGATCGATTGTCCCATTATCCGAGAGCCGCTCAGTGCACAAAGTCACACATCTAAGTACTTTTGTTAAAACTTTGTGTCCATCGACTCATTAAGGAAGGCAGAAGTTTCGCTGGCTCTTGCGAGTAGCCTTTAATAATTGTTCAGTTAGGAGGAAAATAAAAGATATTTTATACATAGGGCTGGACATCCTAAATCATCAGACAGCTGTGCAAGACGTCGTGTTTGTAGAGGTATTAAATAATTTTCACCATGCCAGTTTTACGTACGTGCTACAGTATATGAGCTAACTATTGTTTTTACAGTGCGTATCCAGCGAAGCGTAGGTGCCGTGTCGTGAATTAGACCCACAACTGCCGATTGTGTTTGGTATCAGAAGTATAGACGATCGTGAGTGGGCGGAAAACAAAATAGAAAAGATAAATCAGATCTCAGCGCTCATCTACGCACCACTAGCCATGCAAAATATATAAGAAAACATTAATTCATTGAAAAGCCCACCACACCAGTAACTCGCAATTTCATGGAATTTGCAACGTATAAAAGCTTCCTCGTGTGCCTCAATAAAAAAACGAGTGCTATATGTTTTCAAAACGTCAAATATTATTACATGTTTTCAAGACGTCCGTGCATATGTGAGACACTAGCTACTTGTTTTCTATGACACGGTGGAGTTTCTCATAATTATCTTATCAAAATATTTTGGAAAGCAGTACACTCACGAAGGCTTGCGTACATAATGATTGAGTACGAGAATATAAGTGTCTGTGCAACAAAAGTGTTCACGCAACGTAAATGGTCACACAGTATAAATGTTCGCAAAATTGCAAATCTTATTTGGCATTCAGAAAGGGGCTCTCACTCGAGTGCTTTATACGAAGCACAGCAGTCATTTATTGAGACACAGATATTAAATAAGCAAGGAAAAGAAAGAAAGCCAGGAAGAAACAAGTGGTGCCAAGCTCACGAAACCTCTTTTTCGTAAGTGCATTTTTTTATTGAACAGAATATATGCCAGACATTTTCATTCTCAGACTAATTCACTTCGTGAACTTTTTAGTTTGACATGTTTTACAGGCGAATCTTCATAGGGCCTAGCCTTGTCTTCCAATGTGGTCGCAAAACAGAATCATTTATATAGTGAAAACATATGTAAAACTCATAAAAATGTTTTCACAATAGACTTCAACATAGACATAGAATAATTATAAGGTAATATAATGTTCTTTGCGAAAATAAGCTACCAAGAAGACTAATAATGAGTTGATTTCTACTAAAATGCGCCTATGTGTTGAGGCTTCTCAAGGAAACCTGTAACACAAAGCACACGTCGAGCACTACTTGTCCCAACAAATTACCGATATTTGTAAAGTAGAGAGGTGGGCGTATTAAAACGGATGCATTCTTGAAAACTTTTTAGAGTAAACGAGATAGAGCACAAAATAGAGGACATAAACAAGCGCTGTCTAACACCTGAAGTGTATTGAAGGAAATGCCAACCATCTTGAAAACAAAGAACGAATGCTCAGAATAACCTGTAATAAAAAAAAACTCCTACAACTTACGTAGTTGACAATCTAAAAGGCAAACAGCCAGCTTAGATATTCAATCTTGTCCCGCATCTTGAAATAAATACGCTTCCACGAGTTCCCGTGCCCTTCTATCTATATATATTTGTGAATCATAGTGGTGTTATCGAAAAACGAACTAAAACCACACGCTCTACACAGTGTCACGAGATGAGACGTCGGCGTTTCCTTAAAAAAGATATTGTGCTGTCGGAGTCTTTGATTGATGCATTTTCCCGACTGGTCCATATACACTCTGCCGCAGGCAAGGGGTAACCTATAGAACACACCGACAGAGCAGAAAACGAATTAAGCATCGATATGGGTCAAGCATCAAAATAGTAAAACATCAAAGCCCCCCCCCCCCCTCCACCCGTTTCGCAGTTCTGTTGATGGGATATATAGGATACCCCTCTCCTGCAGCAGAGTCAATGTAGGCCTGTTGGGTAAATTCAGCGATGAGAGACTCCGACAGCAGAATAGCGCCTTAAAGGGAACGCCGACGTGGCACCTCGCGACACATTGTTGGGCTTGTGGATCTACACCACTCTTCAATAACACTGTGATTACGCACAAAAATAGAGACAGAAGGGCACGGAAACTCGCGTAAGTGTATTTCACTCAAAATGCGGGACAAGATTGCATATCTGAGCCGTCTGTTTGCCTTCTAGTTGTGAACTACGCAAGTTTTAGGAGTTTTTTGATTACAAGTAATTCTAAGCATGTGTTCTTTGTTTTCAAGGAGGTTGAGTTTTTCTTAATTAAACTTCTGTTGTTAGCGCTTGTTTATGTTCCCTGCTTCGTGCTTCATCTCGTACGTGCCGAAAAGTTAAAAGAGTATACCTGTATCAAAATGGTATCTTGCCACGGGCAAGGGGGCGAGTTCTCAAATTCTCTTTTGAGGCATATCCTTAACTCCAGCGATTTTATAAACCCTCCCCGAATTGCCTTAGACGACTGAAAGAAGATATAAATTTATATATATAGGCATTTTATACCACTTAATTTATATTGCATGCACTCTTAAAACAATTGAGTCGTGTTCTCTTCGTTAGGAAGAAACGGCGATATCTCCAATGTTCGTCTTTAAATAGAGAAACGTTTTTTTCCTTTTGCACGGAGCAACCAATTCTACAGCATCAAGATGGCTGATCCCGGGTTAGCAAAGCGACTAGGCTTAGCGAATGCATCGATTCTCAATTGATGTAGAGTACACGGCTCTGAAAATCATGAAAAAACTTTCCCGTTGAGCTTGATATTGAATAAAATGACCATAAAATTAAGCAATCGATCAACATGCGGCGTCTTTCATATGATTATGAGAGACGCCGTAGTGGAAAGCTCCGGAAATTTCGCCCACTTGTGGTTCTTTAACTTACACACATGTTTGAGCACACGGGCCTACAGCATTTCCGCCTCCATTAAAATCAAGCAGACGAACTTGTGGTTAAGAAAACATTGCGAATCAGAACGACGTAGCTAATAGGTTTCGTAAGGCCAGCAAGACGATGTTCACTTTGAAAGACACGGATACGGTGGAGTTCTCACCCGAAAACTGCATGCTAGACTTCCTGTATTTGTTTCTCGAAGATTCATATAGCGTAACGACGTTATCCATGCGTTTACACAGGCCACGAGATGTGCCCCAAAACCGTACACTCGATCGCAGCAATGCCGGTTCAGCATTGCATAGTCGCGACAGATAGATGTTCAACGTTATATAAGTAGCTAGAGGTGTGAGAACGCCATAGCCGTAAAGTAGGTGGTAGCTGGCGCAATCTGGAGAAACCGAACGACCCTAAAAAAAACTGGCTGGGGCAACGTTTGTCGACCCACCCGCACAGCGAATCAGGCCCTTCATAGATTACTGTATAAACCATTCAGAGATTACTCACTGACACCGGATGGCTGACGTATGTTAATGCAATGCATATATGCAAATGCACATACGGACACATGGTACACATACAATAATACATACAGAGTGAATTCAATGAACTATTCAATCATACGTACAAAGTATAATCAACATTACGCCACAATGGCGCACGCTTTGATGTTTTACTCACATGACACTATGGAAACGTACGAGCTTATATAACAATGAATTTACACTGATCATAGTGACATAAGTGACAAGTAATCTTTGCTCAACTTTTTTTACGTTTTCTGGCTGCACCACAAAATGCGCATATATATATATATATATATATATATATATATATATATATATATATATATATATATATATATATATATATATAGTCTGCCAGTACGAGACCCTCGTTAATGAATAAGGGAAAGAAGTGTGTAACCCAAGGGCTCGTTTTTCTGTGTTTTGACACAATATTAATGAGGTCTAACAGACAATAATGCCAAGGAATATATAGGGTAAGTTATTAAAACAAATAGAATGTAAATAACAAGAAAGAAAAGTGGGTGAAAAAATAACCAGCCGTGAGCAGGAAGCGAACCTACGACCTTCAATATATATATATATATATATATACTGTATCTCATCCTTAGACAATCAGTAGTTATCAACGGTTGCACAACAATAAATGGGGTAATTAGTAGAGCTTATTGGGTTTCCGCGAAAACGATCACCACAAACCATGTATAGAATGCCAACAGCAATCGAAAGGCTGCGCCGTTTCTAGAACACTGCCTTAGATATTTATTTAAGCCTCCGAGAAAGCAAACTCTTTCCGTTCGCTTGCCACTTCGAAGGTGATATCTTTTTTTTTTATTCTTTCACTCATTACTCAGAGAGGGCGCTGCATGCAGGCCCGATTTTAACGTGATAGCGTTAAAGAGCTCGTGTCGCACAAAACCCACTGCCGGCGTCGGCGGTGTTGGTGGGAGCAAAAAAATGGTCTGTTCATCTGTGACAGAAAAATCAAGTTACCGAGATAGCCGCGGGAGGCCGCTACTTGTCCAAGCGGGTGCGCGCGATCACACTGATAAAGCCGCGCATTTGAAGAAAAAAAAGTGCTCAAGGTCATAAGGCGCGGTGGATTTTTTGTCCTGCCGCCCTTCCCTGCTTAGCTTCCAGTGCTTTCGATGGGACGAGAGAAGATAAAATGCAATTGCAATATGCGACAAATCATGGTAACTCCACTCGCACTGGACAGATCATTAAAAATTTTGTGGCGTTGAATTCATAAGATATTAAGCGCTTCTAGTGAAATCATTCTAAGGTTACTTGAAAAAAGTGTTTCAGGGCCTCTTTAACGCATTTTGTTCGACAGGTGTCATGACAAAAACGATCCCAATCGGCGATAATAGCGCGCGCTGGTATGTATGTAACAAAACATATGAATAAGTATGCACTTGGCGGTTGACGAGTGCATTCGGGGCCGGATTTTACTATCGTGTTCAATTCCCAAAGGCAAAGCTCAAGGGTCCCCCAATTTCTTGCCTCCATCGTCACGTCTAGTTCGTTTAGTTGTTTCACGTTAACATCTTTTTTACATTCTATTCACGCGCATAGCACAAGTGTGACCATTAGATATAGACAAAGTACACTGCTAACCCTTGAATAACATTTTTTTATTGTGATAACGACCGTCTCAGTGGTTTATACGAACGTTACAACGTGGGTTGTGTGTTATAAATAATAGAAGACCTCGCACCAGATTGGGTTCTTTCGTGAGCGATGTCAGTGGATTTGTGCGTCGCGGCAACTTGATTACTTGAGTGGAGAAACTAGCGATACAGTGCACGAATTTGCTATAACATACAAACAACCTCTATATTCATAGCCTTCTTTGACTCAGTCAAGACATCAGCAGTGATGCAGGTATTACGAAATCAGGGCATTGACGAACCCTGCATAAGTAGAATGGAAGAAATTTACAGTGGATATACAGCCACCATAATCCCCCATAAAGAAAGCGACAGATTCCTAATAAAGAAGGGTGTGAGGCAGGTAGACACAATCTCACCGATACTATTCACCGCATGTTTACTGAAGGTTTGCAGGGGCCAGATTGGGAAGAGCTATAGATTAGAGTTAATGGAGAGTTTCTTGGTAACCTGTGATTCACGGATGATATTGCTTCGATGAGAAACTCAGTGGACAAATTGCTGGTAATGAACACAGAGCTGGACACGCAAAGCAAAAAAGTGCCCCACTGCGGTGGTATAGTGGCTAAGGTACTCGGCTGCTGACTCGCAGGTCGTGGGATCAAATCCCGGCTGCGGCGGCTACATTTCCGATAGAGACGGAAAGTTGTAGAACCATGTGCTCAGATTTGGGCGCACGTTAAGGAACCCAGGTGGTCGAAATTTCCGGAGTCCTCCACTACGGTGTCTTTCATAATCATATGGTGGTTTTGGGACGTTAAATCTACAAATCAAATCAATCAATCAAATTGAAGCAAAAAAAGTTGCTCTGAAAATTAATATGCATAAAACTAAAGCATTATGCAACAACCTCGCCAGAAAACAGCGCTTTGTGATAAGTAGAGAGTCTTTGGAAGTAGAAAAAAATAGGTCTATTTAGGACAGGGAGTAACCATGAAGCCGAACTATGAGAGTGAAGAAACTAGAGGAACAAGGATGGGGTAGATCTCATTCGGCAAGCACTCTCAAATCTTGACTGGTAATCTACCAATAGCCCCAAAAAGGAAAGTATAAAACAGCTGCATCTTGCCGGTACTTACCTAGGGTGCAGAAACTTGGAGGCTTAAAAAGAGGGCTCAGGCTAAATTGAGGAAGATGTAGTGAGTGGTGCAAAAGAAAAACATAGGTGTAACCTCAGGATACAAGAAGAGAGCAAGGTGGATGCGGGAACAAACCGGGGTTAAGGATATCATAGTTGAAATCAAGAAGAAACGGACATGTGCCAAACACATATCGTGTAGGCGAGATAACCGCTGGTCATTAAGTGTAACTGACTGGATTCCTAGAGAAGGCAAACGTCGGAAGGGGAGACAGGAAGTTAGGTAGATTGGTGATATTAAAATTTGCAGGTATAAAGTGGAAGCAAAAAGCACAAGACTGGGTTGATTGGCGGATGATGGAAGAGGCCTTTGCCCTACAGTGGGTGCAGTCAGGATCATGATGATGATGATGATGATGATGATGATGACAACGACTGGCTCATGAGACAAATCGCCCTCGAAACACTGCATGCCTTGTCCTATCCAGGTTTCCCGCTTGTGGAGCCAATCCATCTTTCTCTGCGTGCTTCGCCTCTCCTCAAATTTTGTGTTGTAGACGTAACCAACTCAGTATAATGAATTGGTTTTAATATAACACAATGTAATATGGAGGTGCCTGTTGTCAATAATAAAATAAATGTTCGCACATAACTTTGCATCGACAACAATATGCCTGGTCGCCCTAAAAGCATGATTATTGTATATTTTTGTGTCTGCCTTATTCTTTTTTATGAAACCAAAGAGTTCGTAAAAGACTTGTTTCAAAGGATGCGATCGCTCATATTCTCACGAAATTACCAGCAATAAATTATGGTTTTGCAGTTCACTCTTTCATCTGTTTAAGTTTACTTTTCATGCTAGTGCTTAAAATTCCTAGCATAAAGTGGAATTTCAAGTGCACATTAAAACGTGACATATTTCGAACAAAGGCTTAAAGACCGCCAAATGCAGCCGTAAGTCTATTATCTTGACTCTGAGCAGTGCTTGAAAGGTGTGATTCGTATGCGCGTTTGTTCAAAAGTTTATATTCGATTTGCCTAATGGGGTGCGACTACTGGAGAGCGTGTTTGCTGCAATAAAAGGAGCAATAAAACTACATAGAACTGTTGCGCTTTTACAATCTAAAAGCCCGACAAGGGTTTGAAAAACGCTGTAGGGGGGGGGGGGGGGGCTCTGAAACTTTGAACCACTCGGAGCTCTCTAACTGCCACCAAAATCCAAGTACAGGGCCTCTACGATTTTCCCTACACCAAAATATGACCACCGAAGCCATTCGATCCCGCTACCCTCCGGGCAGCATTCTATAACCAGAGCCAATAGACCACCATGGCGGGTTTTCAATAAAACTAAAGGCATGCTGCGAAACTAAGACTCTGCTGAAATACAAACTTTACCTAGTTGCCTCGAACTAGTGGTTTGAGTGCCATTTTATGTGAACTCCATGAAATGCGTGCATGTAATCGCTGCGCAACACCACCCATCAGAACAAAAAAAAAATACTTTTTGCTGCTTTCGGTGGAGAGAAAAGGCTCTGTATAAAAGTACTGATGACCTAAGTCTCTTTTTGAGGTTTTCTTTGACTTCTCGGTAGAGAGTAAGTGCCCATCTACCTATGTGCGATTACAATTCCGTCTCTGCAGTTTTCTACTTGGTCGTTATTGCCCCGATATCGAAATTTCGTAATAGACATTTTTTCAAGTCCCAGTATGATCTGTAATTGAAACAAGAAACAAAAAATCAAGAAGGTAAAGATGTCTAGCTCAGCTTGACGTAGAAAGTGCTTGTTGCAAAAACTGTATACGCGTAGTACTCCTCATCTGCACACCATAAAATACACAAATACAATTCTTGTATTGGGTGTATTCATGTATTCATGAATGACTCGTGTGATTCAAGTGCGATTCACCAATACATTTATGATTCGGGAAACTGAAGCTAGCAGACGCCGAACGAAGGAAGCACGTAATAGTTTAGAGTTAACCAGTGCCGTTTCGTTCGTTTAGCTGCATGGTATGCGTAGATGCCCCTGAAACCAGCTTATAGGCCAAGGACCACACCGAAAATTAACCACACTGCGTAATTATAGCTTCTCGTAATGAAGATTCGTATGACGCCTTTCTTCAGCTCCGTTTCGTGGTGAACACGTATGGTGGTGCTCCGAACTGGAATTCAGTGGCACGCCGAAACGTTCCCCTTGTTATTTTGCTAATACTTTGTCTCGCCGTAAACTAAGTATCTTGTCAAGAGAATACAACGATGGGCAAAGCTGGAAGTTTCACTTCGGTTATTTGGTTAGACAGCACCTCAACATAAGAAAAGAAGAGATAAGACACCGGGAAGAAAGAACAAAACACGACAAAATGATTACCTGCAATGTGGCGTCGTAAATTGACAGCGTTCGTTTCATTAATCAAGCAAGGGCTGATGACTGGCTTCTCGCCACAGCTTCCAGAGTTCACAAAGCCGGCCGACCTGGGCCCGAATTACGTAGCCCCTGAATGGGGTCTACTTTTTTGTTCTTGCGCCTGTTTCTGGCGCTAATTTGGGCTGCTGGAGACGAAAACTAATCGTCGTCGCTAACGGGTAGCGAGAATTGGGCCTTGCTATGGCTTCTTTCGTGATAACTTTGTACTAGAAAGAGAAAAGGGACATAATTGCAGAGGGTCATTTGTTTTTAATTAACCTTTTTTTCTTTTGGTAAGTTTCCTTGCATAACGCGTGCTCGGTTCAAAGAGTTAGCGTCGTCCTATCTTATACAAGAAGACAACAGAAAACCTGGCCCGTAATGCTCTTTCAGCCCTCGGGGGCATATATGAATCACACAGCTCCTTCACGAGCGGCTAATTGCTTCAGCATACTTTATTCTTGCATTGACTTTGTCAGAAGGCCGCTGGATGCTGGCCATACTTCGAGCAAAGTTTTACCGGATGTTGCACAATACATTGAAATGCACACGCTCACAATAATTGTTTACAAAAAATTCGATGCTGTGACGCATGAGAAGTAGCCATAATTTCATACACGTCGGCAAGTACGTGTACGTGTCTCTCTTGTGAAGTCGCCAGCTGAAACTGCGTAAGAGTGCGCGTGCTATAAAAAAGACCGGTTGGTTCATGCTTAAAAAATAAACCCTCAAGTTCAGTTTACTCACACAGGGAGCATGACGTCGATTCTCAAGGTACTTGAGATGGGCTGATTTTTTTTTTCACGGCTGATGTAAATAGCAGACTATTCATAATAAACTGTATGTCATTGCTACATAATGTAATGCGTTTCTCCTACCAATAATATCAGAATCTTTGCTGAAGTATAACATGATGCTCAAAATTTTGAAATGAGACTCAGTGACCCGAACATGTATATGTATAGGAATATCACCTACCTACCTATATATGTGAAAGTTGCGTGACGTCGCGGAAATGAACAACCGGGATTGCATTGACATTTCTGCGATGTTTTCTTCTGGGCGGTGCACCGACCATTGTGGATAGAGCTGGCATTTACGCTTCGGTAATAACAAGTTGCCCTTTATTGTACTACCTAGCTGAAGCAAAACATGACCAGCTGTTAACGTGCTTGATGAGGAAAGCAACAACAATTTAGCTGTTTATGCAGCCTCATGTGCTTTTGCCACAAATTTTTAGGTTTCAATTCACTTCAGTGATAAAAGGGTCAGAGAACACATGTTCCTTGAAAAGCGTACCCAATTCATGAAAAGGTGGCTTGTGGGGCACCACGCACCAATTCGTTCTGCTTTATGAACTATTTTGCGGGTTGCTTACGGTTCCGCTATAGTGGGCTATTACCCTGTCGTTTATTTAACAATTAAATGGTATACGTAAACACAAGCAAACGGCCGAACTGGTGCATTCGACGTTTCATAACCTTTTGAATGCACGTCGCGATCCATAAAGAATAAGGAATCACTCAGTTAACGCCGCAAGGGGCAGCGTCCCAAATTCTTACGTAAAATTGTCTGTAGAACATTATTACAAACGTATAAAATAAGCCACAAGCTGCGGGATCGAATCCCGGCCGCGCTGCCGTACTTCAGATGGAGGCGGAACTGCTTGAAGCACGTGTGCTTAGATTTAGGTGAAGGTAAAAGGACCCTAGGTGGTCGATATTTTCGGAGCCCTCCACTACGGCGTCACTCATAATCCTAATGTATTTCTGGGACATTAAACCTTAACAATTATTATTATGAAGGCATATATATAAACAAAGAGAAACGCTTCATCTCAGGTCAAAAATAATCGTGATTTAGTTTCGAAATATAGTACATATGGGCTCTATTTTATTTTAAGCTGAGACATTAGGTGCAATTCAAAACTATTTGTGTAAGTTTGTAAACCACGAACGCTACAGGGCACTATTTAGTAGAGTCAGTTTAGTCAGTGGACGAGTTGGTTTACCATGACAGTAGAGCACTGCAAAGGTCGTGATTTTCTGCCCGAAGCTAGCACTCGTTAAAGTTTACCCGCCGGAACCCACCAGTCACTCAAATCGAGGTCCGGGCCCGGTCCTAAATCGAATAAATGTTTTACGAGAATCCTTCAATGCTTTTACTGGTATTGACACTTTGGCCAAAGTTTGATATAATGACAGAAGCAACCACTAGGGGTGCCTTCATCCACGGCAGGGCATCAGAGTGGCCACGGGGCTGCAATTTTACGGCATGCTTTGGAGCTATGAAACGTTATTAAATGTAGCCGTGAAGGTTGAATACGTCTTCAGAGTGGCGTTGGCTTCAGAATTATTTGAGAAAACCCTAATGCAGTAGAATTTAGCGTCGAATGAGGCCTTAAAGCTAGAAGTTCGATGGCACGCTAATTTCTCTGTAAGATATCCTACCAATAAAAACCACGCTTTTTTTTTACCTAGAGATCTAGTCAACATTTCTGTACGATCCAGAGTTATGCAATGACAATTGTGAATTTTAACGATTTGCGGAAGTGCAGTGGTTGCAACTTTTCAAAGCGCATATTCAACCAACCTTTGAGGCTATACATCCGGCGTTTCTATATACGAAAATAGGCATCCTAAATTTGCCTCACGCTTATTCAACCAACGGCCACTCTGAATGAATCGGTGCTTTTAATTTAGCAAGCGCTGATGATCAAGCAACACCTCATAAGACGTTTGCCTCGTTTTCATGTTGTGTTTTGTGTTAATTTATCACTACGGTGCCGTATTGCGTTCTAAATTCGGCTGACATTGCAGTGTAATTTCTCGGTCTTTTACTCTGCTGTGTATAGCTTACCCATGCTGTGTCTTTTCTGTCCTTGTTTATTGTTTTTACTGTAAAGGCGAAAGACTTACTGGCCTACACAAACATGAAAATCGACTCGTAGGTCGGGGGATACAATCCCGGCTGCGGCGCTCCAATTTCCATGGAGGCGAAAATCTGTCGGCTCGTGCGTTCAGATTTGGGTGCACGTTAAAAAACCACCGTTAGTCGAAATTTCTGGAGCCTTCCACTGTAGCGTCGCGAATCTCAACAACGCAATCCATTCAAAGCGGATTCCAAGCCTGTACTTTTCATAATTCCCATAGGGGTACAAATGCCGCTGAAGGAGTCTGCGTAGACACTATCGCCTGGTTACCCTCGAAGTATTATAGTATGAAACTTTATGCTTGAGGCCCATGTGCTTAGATTTAGTTGCACGGTAAGAAACCCCACGTCATCCAATTTTTAGCAGCCCTGAACCAGGGCATCTCTCGTCATGATATAGTAGTTTCAAAAGCTTAGCCCCAACAATTATTATTAACGTGTATAATTTCGTCATTTTAGCAGGTTTCAGTAGTATTTCGGCGCTCTTCCCAAGCTTTCAGTCGTTGTATATAGAAGTACTCGAACCTTCAACTGACATATAACTGAAGTATATTACTGACTATGTAAACATAGATTGGTCAGACAGAGAAATAAAGGAACTTAGTCAGGCATGTGAAGCTAAAAGGGGCACCATGGCTATTTATGTTATTGAAAATAGAGGCCCATGATTGAATGAGACAACAAAAAAGTAGTAAAATATATTTCGATGAATTGCTAATAATGAAGTTTTGTACTAACAGTGAAAGATAAAATAGTTTGGCATTAGCAGCAAGAAAAAAGTTAGTGTGGTAAACAGATTACAAAGGAGCAAAAAAGAAAAAAAGAAAAATAAGTCTGACGAAAAAATAAAAAAACGGTGAAAAAAAACAAAAAAGTGGACAGGTAAGCAGGCCTAGATGAGCCACCTCCCGTCGAGACGTACAACCCCTAAAATCAAGGCATTCATTGTAGGTCGTACACAAAAGAAGGAACGTCCTCCAGTAACCCTGTAAGCTGCACAGGGCAAGCAAAGCACTAAAATATAAGGTGCTGAAGTGTCGCGTGGTAACTTGAAGAAGTCCTTGATGGATTAACCACACATCCTTGTCAGTGTAAGCATTCGTGCAAAAGAATACAAGTGAGCCTTAGCGAAAGTGTAGCTGTGCCTTAGCGTGTCGAGACAGGCCTCAACCGTGAAAAAGAAAATGAAGAGGTGAACCTGCAGCAAGCTGACCGCAGTGCTCCTCTAAAAGGTAGCGATGAATGCACAGACAAGCGTGAATGAATTTACGCAATTTTTTTAGGAGTGAAGGCTGCTAGTATACAGCCACTCATGCCAAACTATCTTAGAGGCAAACATGCAATATCTGATCATGGTGTGTATTCCAAAAAATTGTTTCAGCAAGAATACCAGAAATGGCTTAGTGCCCAATACAGGGGCGACGTACACTGCTAAAAAAGAGGAAAGGCACCAACAGCAGCGCACACCTAAATTGACATTTAATGCAGCGGTCTAAACCATGAATTGTCCGCGATTGTAAACAATATGGTCCAAGTCTTCGTAACGCTCCATTTGTTCCTCAAGAACTCTGTTTCCTGTGTTCTACATAAGCCCTGCTATTACTTTAGTAGACTTATATTGTGCAACTTCTAATTGCAGTACTAAGTGCTTAGCAGTATTTCTATGCATATGTGGTGTGTTAATGAAAGCCCCAACGCAGCGGTCTCGTTGCTAAGGTACTCGGCTGCTGGCCCACAGATCGAGGGATGGAATAACGGCTGCACCGGCTGCAATTTTTATAGAGGCGAAATTGCTGCAGGCCCGTTTGCTCAAATTTGGGTGCACGTTGAAGAACCCCCCGGTGGTCTAAATTTTCGGAGCCTTCCACTATGACGCCTTAATAATTTTGGGACGTTAAACCCCACACATCACTCAATCAATGAATCTTCTTTTGCTACACGAAAAATTTCAAACAATGTTAAGAGTGGTGAAACAAAGTTTACATCAATAGATTCCTTTTGTTGACGCGATGACACGCATAAACATTTCTGCTTCTAGAAATTTCAACACAAATGAGTTTGCGTCACTTGCACATCGTTCAAATTGTTCTCTAATTCAGCATTTTTTTAATTTAGAGTTTGAGATTTTCGCTGCGCAGTTAAGATATTACAAGTGGTTTTATGAAGCATACTATTTTTTGTAGTTAGCTAGCAGTGTGTACCACATTTGAAAAGAAAAAAAAACAGATCGCTAAGGGCCATATTCTCATGTGACCCCACACTATTGCAAAAATCTCATACAGTCTCAAAATGTTTGATGATTACCGGCAGATGCAGTCGGTAATGAATGGGTCAATATGGCCTGGCGCTCTGCCAACCGTATACCAAGCCAGCCAGTGAGAAACATTGTCATTAGTAGACACCCACGCATTGAGGCTATCCTCTCTAAACCTCACGAAACTCAAAGTATTCTAGAAGGTGATAGTTATGCAATATCGCCCAAGGTTGCCAAAGTTGGCAATGATGAGCGTGGAAGTACTTAAATTATTAGTAAAAAGACGTTAATACTGTACATCGTTACGCATGTTGAGCGAGAAATTGTTACACACAACTTTATTATTAGCTCAGTTCTTCCTTGAGAAATTGATATCGTTTTCCGAATGCATCAAGATTGTGACGCACGCCATAGAGGTTGCATTAGGGTTGCTGCCCAAACTTGTGTTTAGCACAAGGTTGTGGCGCGGAACAGCATAATATATGTGAATTCAATAAAAATTTGACATATTGCTTTTTTATATAAAAGCCATCTGCATTTAGTGTTCGTTTTGGAAAAAATGACATCCAGTGGCAGGACATACAGAGTGTTAATTTTTTTACGGGTTGTGTTTCGTGCGAACCAGGAGAAGCGCTTTACGCACCTGCAAGTTGGTGTCATGGACTTACCCTTCGAGAAGTTGTCTTCGGTATGCATAGAGAAACAGCACCGATGGATCGCGTATGTAACCATATGAAATGTTTTTTTTAAAAAGGCCGAATGCAGAAACTGAAACTGGGCTAAATTTCAGTGTAACGCACAGAATGCCTAAGGATCTTCAATATATAAAACATATTTAATAAAAATAGAGCAATTCCTTATTGTAACATGAGTTCAAAAAGGCAATTTCTGCCTTTTCACCGAGAATTCCAACTGTTTCCAAGCACCCCATCTTGCAACGAGCCAAGTATTCGAAGTTTTTCAATCAAGGTAAGCCACATTCATTAAACCAGCACTGTGCCTACAAACAACATCAAAACAACCAAGATGGTCCCACCCAAAATATTTCATTCGTGTCTTACTTGCTTGGTTATTGTGTGTACGTTCCACAATTAGGTTTTATAGCGCGAGCTGGCACTTACTGAAGAACATGATGACAAAACTCGATTGTAATAAGTAAGAGGCTGACTTCCTGATTTCTTTTTAGAAACGAAGCTCCTTAAAGTGGCACCCGTTCGTCCCTCCTCATATTCGTAGTACGTAACCAGTCTTACGCTTTCACCTGCAATGTGGTGCCGGTGGGAGATTTCTCCTGTGCGTTGCTGAACAATAAAAAATTCGCAGCGTGCGCGTAACTAAAAGCCGAATTCTCCTGTCTCTCATTCCCAATTAGCAGCCATTGGCATGTACATTGAGCACTATCTGACAAGAAAGGGTTGCAAGGTTGTACTCGCTGGGCGTAACCTCCTTGGTTTTAGAAAGGTTTAGCGAGCATTGCCGCAGTGCCATGAATACAGTGAACTAGTATATACCATGAGCTCGTGGTGGTTAAAGGTGGGAAGTAGACAAGAAGCGCAAGCCGTAAGAAAGTATGCGTGTGCCACCTCTCGTTTAGTCGTTGGAATGTCCGCTGGGTGGTGGTGCTTCTATATACGGAATATATGATGAAAAGATGTGAGATGGTGGTACTTGGAGTATTGACAAGATGGACGAATGAACACACAGACAGATGCATGGACGGACGCATAGATGGATGCACGGACGGTTGGACGCATGGACGGCAGTAGGGGTGGATGCATGGACGAACGCAGGGACGGACGCACGGATGGACGTGCGGACGCACGAACAGACGTGCGCACGTACGGACGGATGGACGCACGGATGGTCACACGGGCGGACGCATATACGATGAAAAGATGCGAGATGGTGCTACTTAGAGTGTTGACTAGATGGACGGACGGACACACAGACAGATGTATGGACGGACGCACAGATGGATGCACGGACGGTTGGACGCATGGACGGAAGTAGGGGCGGATGCATGGACGAACGCAGGGACGGATGCACGGATGGACGTGCAGATGCACGAACAGACGCACGGACGGTCACACAGACGGATGCATGGATGGACGGAATCAAGAACGAATGGACGGACGGATGCTTCGCCCCACTCTCCATCATTCACCCCGTGGGCATGCAGCCATATTTTGCATCTCAGTGATTGTATTTAACTTTAGCCCAACGGTATCTTGTTCGCATTTCACTCCAACACAGTATATTTCGAATCAAATAGACATCAAATGAAGATATTGGGCACTTATCTATTCCCTAAGGAACAAGAAGTGGTCAGAAATGGCATGGCAAAAAACTAGCTGGAGCACTTTTCGAGGTCTTCAATTGAAGCCAGGAAAAAGAAAACACTGATGACAGTCCAGAATAGTGCCCCTTTTACCAGGAAGGACCACTCACTCTTCAAGTCTAGTCATCGCCTTACGCCCATGCATCGAAGGACGGCAGCAACGGAAGCACAAGTATAGCGTCAATTTTATCGCGAAATATTTCAATACTATAAATTAAGAACATTTTACACTTATTTAACGAGCTAATTCATATGCAAATAAAACGTCTCACTCTGTATGAGCCAAACACAAACTCCACAATATTGACGATATTTGGCTATGTATATTTCAGCCACAATATACCATTGTGGTATTTAGGAGAGAGGAACATACTGGCAAAAATTTCTTTGCGCATAATGTCAGTAGGAAAAGAAGTGTGTTTTTCTCAGTTTCATTTAAAGTGCATTTGGTTATTTAGAAGAAAAAAAACGCCTCATATAAGAAATGCCGTATTTTGTTGCCAATAAAAGTGGTTCACCATCACGGTGTCACTTATTGCCTGCAGTAGCATTGTAAGGCGTTAAATGAGAATCGGCATGCGGAATTTCACAGTAAAGTAAAGATAATTAGCAGTCGAAGTTACGCTTTCTAGAGCACGTACAACTATAATACTCCCCACTGATTCAGCTGACATGTTATTTCGGAGTAGAAGAAGTGAGTTCCCCTCTATATGTACGAAGGTGTTTGTATATGTGCGTGTATACATATACCAGTGGAGAACTACCAGAAGGAGGTGATAGAGCTGTCCCGCCCGACTACTCAGGCTACACGTATAATACGTTATTGATGACTGGTGGAACATGATGCAAGACAAAACTCTAATGTTGAAGCAATGCTAGGAGTAGTTTGGGGCATTGGTGCTGTAGTAATACTGGAAATATGTATGGAACATGAAAATATATTTTAGACACGTTCGATCATCAAAGGAATACATTGGCTGTTGTGTATGTATCTGACTATTAAATTTGGGGTCATCATGTAATTGGATACGGGGAGCCTTCCCGTTACATTAATGTGAAGGTTGTGCTAAAGATTATCGATGATTCTCTAGTTATTGCGGTGATGTACGAAGAAACCTGTGAATAATGCGGAAAACGTTCAAAGAGTGTGTAAAACATGAGGTAGTTGGATCTAACGAGAACACAACTTATATAAAGGTGGTTACGGCAACTAGCCTGCAAGAGCTTGTGTAATGATTAACCCCCTTGCCGTCATAAAATTGGGTATTTATTCATGTCTTTTAAGGGGAATCTCCTAAGTTTTATTTACGAGCTATGTGGCCTATACTTATATTTGTGTCGCTTCTTGAAACCAGCTGTTTTGATTGTTGCATTTGAATTTCACCCTTTCCTGCCCTCCTGCAAAAACCATCTTTTGCTTTCTTTTCGGTAGACGATATGCATGCTAAATTTGAAATGGCTATTGCTGAATATTGTGAAGTCTATAGGCCAAACTTCGTTTCTTATCGAAGTTTGCTCAACTAATATTCGTTCTTTAACGCAGAAGACCATTTTCTTTAGTCATGCTCTGGTGTCCATCTTTTATAAGCGTTTTCGAATATATAGTTCGTGATGTCAATGATGCTAAATGGTTCCCGAAACTCTTCAGAGTGCTGTTATATTCTCGCCAAAGTCAAGGTCCAATCATTCTTTTGGACATTTTTCTATTTCCACGCCTGGTTAGGCTCAATTTTTTTCCTGGTTCTAGTTCCATTGAACTTTTCATGATATACAAACGTCTTGCTCTTTTGTGATTTGCAGATTAGACACCTGTTCACGCGCTTCAATAGCTTAGGTTCTCACCAGATTCTACGCCTCATGTGCTCTTTTTTCACTCGAATTAATCATTCGCCCCATCCTTCTTGTCTTTTGTTGTAAAGCATCCCAAAATTCTTTGTGATTCTACACTTCTTCAGGAAATGCCTCTTTCTTTTCTAATGTTTCGTTTTAGTTTCTTTTCCACCATATAAGTATTATGATGCGGATGCTTCCGATCCTTCATCGCTACCCCTCTGAATGTGTAAACCTATATGTTTATGATCCCTAAGCAAGATCTTTTGTCCTCGCTCAAACAACTCAGCAGTTAAGTAGAAGATGGAGGCTTTATGAAGTGAGAAATATTGAAAAATGAATGCCGCTGGATTTAACGTTTGCAGAAAAGGTAAATTTTTTTATCGTAATGTTCACTCCCAGGGCATTCACAACTGAACCATTTGTTCATATTTGCAAGCGTTTCTGAGACCGATGTTTAGTGCATAAATGATTGCTTAGTTTCCCAACACTTACTATTTGGAACTATTAGAAAGTTATTCATAAAACAAGCGCTAAAAGTACACACACTCAGAAAGGGCACAGACGAGTGCTTACTAGCAACTAAAAGTTTTATTTAGAAGCGAACACTAATAAATACCTCACACGCATGTACTTCCTTCCCAACTTCCCCCTGTCTTCATCAACAACGTGATATACCAAAATAATCTAACGAAATAATCACTCTCATATTCGATGGCGCACAACCGGAAACAAACACCTGTCAAGAACTAAGAAGAAAAAAAGAAAACGTAAAACAAAAAATGCACTGGGTTATGTTACGTCCAAAAAAGCGAATTCAACATCTGTTAGTAGAACAGACGCTTGACTGACGCAACTGTCACCTCCTTTCCTAATTCTGTGCGCTCCCATTATTTCTCTCGTCCGCCTCTTGTGCCTGTCAAGTATTCGTGTGTCTGAAAATTTCGGGTTGGCAGGTGAATTCCTTGAAGTGCATCGCTAAGTGTGAGTAAAGGGCCCCTTTTAGTGAGCTCTCATGTTAACGAAGGCGCACATTCAGGCATCGACCCGTCTGACCAACGTATTCCTTTCCACATCTAAAAGAAGTTTTGTATACAACATCATTTTTGCACTCAAGGTACCCCCTGCCATGTTTTATGCTACGTCTGTCCGATTCTCCCGTTTTTTTCTTGTTGGCTAGCCTTTCTACTGCTGGGCAAATCTTCGATAATTTGTTTTCAGCTAAAACTGCACGCGATACTTTAATGCAACTTAATGCAAAGTTTCAGACAATTTAGTTGCTTAGGCGGTGGTTTTAATTGAAGCCCGAATTTCTGGTTTATGACGGACGCACTTGTAAGCAATTTTCAGGTGAGTTTGCGGGCATCGACGTTTGGCCAATACAGATTGGTTGAGTTTTTTCTCGAAAGAACCCTTACGCAATTTATTATTTATTACTACCAAAAAGGCGCCATTCTGTTTCACAAATTAGCTGCAGTATGAGGTGAACTCGCTTTATAGAAGTACGAATTACTATAAGTATGTTTGTCTAATGCTGAGCAGTTCATTCCTATATATATATGTGTGAGTGCGCCCTCCAAGTATGAATGCCACGTTGCATGACCTCATCTTTCTCTCTGTCTGCTCACTATTCTCGTAGCACAACATGACCAATGTCACCCTAATTCCTACTCATATTCTTGAAGGTTTCCAAAAAACGAAAGTGGCAACCCATACATGTGTTTAGGGATGCATGATGCTTGTAATGTTTTAGCTGGCAAAACGGGAAATTCTTTCCAGCATCCATGCACATAAAATCAGCATTTTTTCGCTCACTGCAAGGCACCGAGAAAGTACTTTGTGTAATAAGAGCCCGGAGGTTCAGGAAATGAGCTTTTCGGATAGCATTTAATGTGGCGACATAAGTATCAAGCGAACTATGCATGACACCCGCACTGTTTGCGCCTCCGAACCAACTCTGGTGACTGCGGAGAAATCTCTAATTACTACGCACGTGCCTAGGGAAGGGGGGGGGGGTTGTTTCTTTTGACCCAACACTGCTGACACTCAGGGTCACTGACCATCTTTCTCGAAAAGTTACTGCACAAAGGAATGGTTCTATGTTTGTGATAGAGGGTGATAATGAGTCGGTTCAAAAACCAAACCATTATTTCCAGCAATCTTTTCCGCCAGCGTTGTTCAGCGAAAGTCAGCTCCTAACTAATATATTGTAAATAGTTATAGTAGACGAAGAAAGTGCTTGACAGCGCAAACGACAGGAAGGGAAAGAAGAGACGAGTACTCTTCTTTTCCCTGTTAAGCACTTTCTTCGTCTACCACGCAGCACTAACCAGCTTAATCAAGCACCCTGTTAAAATGGTTATACATTTTTAGGACAAAGAGAGGCTCCTGTTTTCTGGGCAATGGAATGGGAGTACGGCTCTCGGGCTGTGCTCTCTTTTTCCCGTGCGGGGGGGCGGGAGGGGGAGAGCGTCACACAGAAATGAAACGTTTCAAAGGAAGTCATGGATGTAGCAGCACCCTTGAAAAAGAACGGATGAGTAACAGGAGGGACCGGCTTCCGTCATCGCATGCTACGACGGCGCAAAGACAATTTTCCTCATTTTTTCCAAATGTGACTTAGTGGCGTCTTCTGGTGGCTCTAGGGGAAACTACTCGCTAAATGGTGACAGTAGAACCGCCACCTCGCCACGAACCCACCGGACGAACCGTATTGGTTGGCATCGACAAACGTGATGGACTGCGGATCGCAGGCGACGGATAGACCTACATTCTGTGAGTGCCTTGAAGAGCAGACGACCCACAGGCTTTGTATTGCTTATGTGATAGTTTATACTCATTGGACAAACACACACAACAAAAAATTTCAAGCTCAAATGTAAAACTTCATCAATGATTACGAAACTGCCGAATGTGGATTTCGAGTGCACATGTTTAGGTCTCTCAGTCTTTCTATAGGTTGAGGCATGACTGCCTCGCTAGTTGGAGGAGCGCACAACGCCGCGATTGGACGTCTTCTTCAACAGCCACGGTAGACAGGCTCCTTCAGTGCTTCACTGCCACGGTAGACAGTTCATGCAGTGCTTCACTGCCCTATGTTGTATCAGTGGACGTTCTCGCCACGTACCCTAGCAATGACGTCACTCAGAGACCGCACGATGACGCGCACTACTGTGGAGCCACGGGTGGCCACCGCTGAACCTTTCGTCTTGCCACTGTCGTTCCCTCCTCGTTGGCTCTCCTCGCTATCATCATCTTTCATCCTCCACGTCCACACTCTTTCGTCTTCGTTCAACATGCCGGATACTACGACACTAACGTGGTTCAACGCAGGAACGGGTGTTGAAGAGATGTGCTTTGAAACTTATTCAATATAGGTAGACTTGTGAGTCTGCTAGAGCGTTCTACACACAGTGTCCACATGACCAACGCACGCCTGACGGTTGACCTGCGAGACTTCTCCCAAGCCTGACAGGTGAACCACTTTGTCATGTCCATGCGCGAGAGGCCAGCTTTGGGCTGTGACAAGAAGGGAGAACAGGCACGAAACATTGCAGAGACTAAACTGTGGCTCGCTGCACTCCGCGTTTCCTCTCTTTCGTTTTCATTCGCTATGCAGGAACGCGTGCAGAAGAGCTGCGCTCTAAAATTGCAAGTATGAGCGCAGAGTCTCTAAAAACTCGAAGTGAAAATGAGAACACAAATTGACCAATGCTGTGGTTATACGGACAAAAAAAGCACGAGGTGGTTACAGAGCACATCGAAGTGAATGGGGCCAGAAATCGCGACCACCGGAGGTGCGACCACCTGCATTGCTGTCGTCACCGGCACCCCGCCGTGGTGGTCTAGTGGCTAAGGTACTAGGCTGCTGACCCGCAGGTCGCGGGTTCAAATCCCGGCTGCGGCGGCTGCAATTCCGATGGAGGCAGAAATGTCGTAGGCCCGTGTGCTCAGATTTGGGTGCACGTTAAAGAACCCCAGGTGGTCTAAATTTCCGGAGCCCTTCACTACGGCGTCTCTCATAATCATATGGTGGTTTTGGGACGTTAAACCCCACAAATTAATCAATCAATCAATCAGCTGTCATCACCGTACAAAGTGTCGACTCGGATTTAATACAGTAGTCTGGAGCTTAGAATCCCTGCAATTCGTGGCATCGCGAATAATTTTTGCTTCGATCAACCTTTTCTAGAACAGTGATTCCGAAATGGACGCCGTTCCAAGCAGCACTGCAGAGGTACCCGAGGATACATGCTCAGCCATGTTCGCTCGTGCGTCTCAGTTAGCTATATTGGTGTGTTTTGGCGTGCAAAGCATTCAGGTATACGCAGAGGGGTCAATGCAATATAGCTATCGCGAATGAGCATCAGCGGAGAAATAGAACACGTTTTCTGCTGGTCAGGTTCTTTTTTGCTCCTCCAGATGGCCCTACCTATCCAGCCTCTCGCGGTTAACAAAGTATTACAACTTTTACGTGGACGCAAAGTCTACAGGTGAACTAAAATTCAACGATACCTGCATATTACTAGTTAGCGGTGACATCCGACTACACGCTCTTCCACTTTTGATAGCTTGTGGTCGTGTTGATGTGTAACACATACGTGATAGGAAAACACACCCTCATTGCTCTTTTTTCGTGCTTCGAACTAGACGACTGCTACTCACCTGCAAGTCACAACGATTCGCCGACATGCTGACCGACAAGCACACGTTTGATCACGCTCCTTTCTTTCGCCATTCTTTTAAGGTGGTTTTTATCTTGATGATTTCACGAAATCATTGATTGATTTGTGGAGTTTAACGTCCCAAAACCACTATTTTGATTATGAGAGACGCCGTAGTGGAGGGCTCCGGAAATTTTGACCACCTGGGGTTCTTTGACGTGCACCCAAATCTGAGTACATGGCCCTACAACATTTCCGCCTCCATCGGAAATGCAGCCGCCGCAGCCGGGAATCGAACCCGCGACCTGCGGGTCAGCAGCCGAGTACCTTAGCCACTAGACCACCGCGGCTTCACGAAATCATTCAAACCGGTGCGATGAAGAGCAGACGCGACGAGCCACGGCCGGGCTAGACTGCACCTGCGAGCGCTAGTCGGGCCCTAGCTCGGCCGCGGACGAGTGAGTGCGTTTCTGCACTTCGGCGCCAGTCGGCACTACGATAAGAACATTCGGATCGTACACGTCATCGCTACTAGGGCATCGTCACTCAGGATGATAATTGTGGAATGTATCACACTGAACACGTAGCACTAGTGTCGATTTCGCAGGGCAGTCTATTTTTCGTTTTCTTCTCCTTAGCTTTTCTACGCTGTTTGAGATCGAATTCAAATAACTTCCATGCGACGGATGCCGTTCAAATTTGACCAAGAAGACCTACGCACACCAAGCGATCGAATTATGGGCACATCCCGATTTTGCAATTTGATGTCAGTGCTCCTTTAAAATGTGAGTCTTCCCGCCCGCGAAATAAGCATACCTACGGAATATACACTTAACCCTCAATAACAATTACGGCTAGTAGAAGTGCAAATTATTAAATTCTCTTCTTTGAGGGCCACATGGTGCTTACCATTGGCTTCAAATGAAACATCAGCAATGATTTAGAAGTCGACGTTGATCCAGAGACCTGAATGTATCTTAACATCCTCCAAGGAAGCGTTCAGGCATTGTAAAACATGAACTTGAGGTTTAAACTGGTGCTATTTTCGTAGAGAAAATGAAAACTGCAATTGTAATAATAATAATAATAATAATAATAATAATAATAATAATAATAATAATAATAATAATAATAATAATAATAATAATCTTCTTCTTCCTATCATTACTATTATGTCATGAAGTTACGTCATGCAAACACCATTTATCCTCACTGACCCAGCAAATTATTGTCGGGAGTCAATTCATCACCACAATCTCACACGCACCGAATAAATGGCAAATCAAACTTGAAGTAAAACGAACCTAGTCTCAATTATTACCCAGTCTCGGTAAAAGAAGACCGCGAAAGCTAAACAGCCACCGTTCACAGCACAGTTGAAAAATGCTCTCACATCGTCTGTAAGGGAAGTACTTCAGTAAAGTCAACATATAGGGCTTTTCGTTTTATAGCTATGTATGTGCGAACTAAAGTACGAATTGATCAAGCCGAGATCCTCGGTCATCGCCACGGCTTTCTTGCCGAGTGGGTGCTCCTCAAACGGACTGAGAGTGAAAACTAGATAAGAAACAAAAAGACATCTGTATCAAAGAGAGAGATTTAAAAGAAAACAAAAACGTGGCAATGAGGCGTAGACGCGGTACGCCATATACAGCAGTAGTTTTCGGCGTGCCCGGAGGAAACGAAGTGTAGGTCGTTCGCCGAGCCGCTTCGCCAAGATGCTTCTCCAAGATTGCTTTTCTAGACCGTTCTGCAGTCCTTCGTGGTGGTTTTGAGAGTTGCTGTCTTCCTTTGAGAGCTTCATTGTTTTATTTTACATAGCTATAATAAGCCTTGTTTGAAAATTTTTTAAGCCGAGTGCACAATATCAAACAAAGACATTTCGCCCTAATTTTAGTTACATCAATTATCGTTCATATAACGCGACTGTTTAAAAGGACAAATTGTATAGTTGGAAGATCTAAATTCGGTTAGTTTTGTGCGTCCCTACTGTGATGCCCGTGACTTACAACAGCGATCGTCATTGAGGACAAACAACGGCGAATTTAGTCTTCATCATGCCACCTTGTCAGTCAAAGTTTTCCGAGAGACCTAGCAGGAGGAACAATGAAACTTTTGTGGACCTTTTCGGAAATTCAACCCATGCTGGCTTTACAATCTGCCCCTTGAGATCACAGTGCGCTAGCAGCTATGCTATGGTGCAGTTAGACTGCTTGGCTCAAGGATTTTGGTGCAACATTTCAATTAGTAGTGGGTGTGCGCGCATGGCAGAGGTTGGAACAGAGCGATACAGCAATATTTAGAATTTTCATTACGTATACATCGTGCGGAAATCCTTCGTGACAGTGGCGTAGCCAAGGGAGGCAAGGAGCGGGGAAGTCAAACTTTCTCGAAAATTTTGAATCTTGCTTGTATATATATATATATATATATATATATATATATATATATATATATATATATATATATATATATATATATATATATACGACTGCACGTACGAAAAACTTAAAGTAGGGTCAAACCTCTCCACGTGGCCCTAGCACAAAATTGCTGGCTACGCCCCTGCTTTTTGAGAAGATGTGGCGGTGTCTTCGCGTGTGATTTTCGCGTTCACTCATGAAAACACCACCAGCGGCACAAATAAGGCTTACATTGTAGTGATGGTAAAGCTTATGAACCTTCGAATGTTGCTCAGACTCAAATGGAAGGATGATTCTGTTTTGATACAGTCAATGGCAAGGAATGACTGAATAAGTAATGGCACGGTTCTCAGGGAGCAGATTATACAATATGTCTGCGCTGAAGATGCGCAGAAAAGTATTCTTCAACGCAAATCAAGCAGAAGAAAAGCTATCATTTTGCTCCTGATATTGCCCATTGAGGTTAAGATCTTCAAGGAGGGTAATTTAAAAACAGTGCCTGTCAAAACAGGGCCTGAAAGGCGAGTGTTCCTTCATGGATGCACCTTTGACAATGTGAATAACGCTGGTCATGCAGACAATAGCGCAATCATGAAGCTTTAACATCTGAGATGAATAATCCCTAGCCAGGACCTTGATAGGGACTAACATTGGCTGAAGATTGACGGCAAGCGTAAGCTGTATAATTGAGACTCATAAAAAAGCAGACCATGACAGTAAAGAAGAAGCAAACTGCTACATCGAACTAACTAGATAGAGGGAATATTTAACTAAACAGGCTAAAGCCGACCCAAAAGCAGGAATTGCGTCAGCTGAAAACAAAACAACGAGAACGCCCTCCTTCAGCAATACTTTCTGAAAGGCATGACCATTTCCCAATAATCACGATGCTGCCAAACTCTGAATCTGTTTAGGTGTTTGGTAAGCTGAGGAAATGAGCATTCCTTGAGGCGACGTGGCGTGGCGCGAATGGGTGTATAGAATGTTTGGTTTGCGCCTCAGCGTATAGCGTATACAGTGAACCTGTCGTCACCGACTTCCGCTGCCACTGGCTGACGTGAAGGCTCGAGAGTCCACTAGAGTATTCCCCGCACATAGTGTTTCTTTTACGAGCACACGACTTCTTTTTTTTCCTAGAGTCTTGCATGTCCATTCCATTTCTCGTGTTCCTGCGAGAAAGACATGCATTGCCCTGTCACAGTAATCGAGAGTAGGCACGAAGCATTGCGAACGCTAACTGAACGGCTCGCTAACTCTCATGGTCATTGCGTATAACTATTTGGGGTAGTCCCTTTTTTTCTTCTCGTCTTGTTCGCTTGATCAGTTGCGCCGACAACAGCGATGCAGTTCATCGCAAGAACGAGCGCCTCAAAGCTGCGCTCTATAACACTTGGGTTCACTCAGCGACAAACTTTCACAAAATCGTGTTGAAGCGCGCGCAGTAAGCAACACTGGCTCCCACGCTGCGACAAACTATCAGTGAAGTGATCTTTTAACCAGTTTGCTCGAGTCAAAACGAGGACAAACAATAGTAATTTCTTATAGTTTGGATATAGTTGGGTATTGTATAGGAAACTTTAGATATAGTTCAAGCCGTCAGAAAGTGAAGAGTGAGCAATCGTCAAGATAGAACATCGAAATTAAAGGAGTAACAGTGAGACGAAACGAAAGCACCCACGCACCCATTCCCTAAGAAAACAGGCAAACAAGGGGGAGGTTATGGTAAGCGCACGTGGTGTCACGACTTTAACCCAGCGAAAAAAAAAGACGATTCGTTCTTTTAGTTAACATCCGAGTGTCGTTATGTGTGAAACCATGGGAAAACAACCACTGCATTATTATCAACTAATCTTCTCTTTGAGAGAATGCTACTGTCGCAGTAACGAAGTTAATATGCAAAGCAACAGGTAAAATTTTCAGCACTTTAAATCCATCTTTATCCGCCACAGTGCGGTGCTTATTGTGCGTGACTACTGACCCGAATGTTGCGGCATCAAATATCTGCCGCGGCGGTCGCATTTTCAATGGAGAAGAAATTCATTCAGGCCCACGTACTTACAATTAGGTGCCGTTAAAGATTCCTAGCTGTTCGAAATTCCCGGAGCCATCAGTGGCGGTTATGGTGCTTGGCTGCTGACCCACCGGTGGTGAGTTCGATTCGGGCTACGGCAGTCTCGTTTTGATTGAGGCGAAGTGGTAGAGGCCTGTGTACTATGTGATGCCAATGCACGTTAAAGAACATTAGATGGCCGAAACTACAGCATCTATCATATCATATCATAGCATTGTTTTGGAACTTAAAACTCCACACATTGCTTATATTATCATTAGATTTCTGAAGCCCTCCACTACAGAGTCCCTTATAATCTTGTCGTGGTTTAGCTACAATAAACCTCAACAATTATTACTGTCATTCATGATTTGTTTTCAAAAGCACGTTACTTTTCAATAAAGAACTCGAGCAAAGCGAGAATATGCTTGTTGATGGAAGAAACCTGTTGCACAATGCATAATTCAAGTTTTTTTTTCCAAACAAGTGCGAACCTGCGCATAATTCCTAAAGCCCACAGAAACCCTTCTTTTTCAACAAAAACGTAAAAAAACAGAAAAAAATTGGTATTGAATACTTTATGGTGCGATTTCTCTGTTAAAATTTTCATGCTGCGTCAAAATTATGAGTACTTTGCTGCACTTTATGTCTTGGTAAACCAGTATAGAAAAATAATTGAGCTAAAGAAGAAAGTGCGAACACGTACAAAACAATACAAAAAAGTAACAATAAATTAATTTAAACTTTTGTGAGGCAAATGACCACCTTCCTTAGATCAGTTCTCTGTATTTACTTGCCTCATCTACATTTTGGAATGGTCATTCGCGTGCCATCACTTATTATTCACAACGAGCGCTCATCTTTTTAGCACCTTAGCACAAAGCACCGCTACCCTTTTTATACAGAAGCTTTTAATTTATTCTAAAATCAGATACAGAATTTTTTCTGGGAATCCTTTCAGTGCTTTTAATCGTGAATGCCGCTAAGCCAGCCTCTCAGTTTCACTCAGAAAGACAGACTGGGTGGAACAGATCCCGAGATTGGCATAAGTAATCCCACAATTGAATATTAATAGAGCCAGACTTAAGAGCGCCAAATGCAATGAACTTCAGAGCAATTCCCGAGCTTTTATTCACAATATTTTTATTACTTTTGCTCTAGTACTCATTAAATTGTTCAGGAAATATGGTCGCTGCTGCGAGTTCCAATTTAGCTGCCGGACCTTCTACCATTATTTTTATTTCTTGAACAGATGTAACATTGCGCATGCTGTGACGTTATCGAGGCTACCAAGATGTTGCACAGCAAATGCAACAAAATGTCTCTATGTCCACATGCCTGCAGAAGTACAGCGAAAGGTGCAAAATATACAACAAATGCATCATGTAGACATTGTGAAATACTCTCCTCAATTCCACCGAGTGCATGCATTTAGTCGTCAAGCTTGCGAGCTTTACGTGTATGGAAGATGCCCGGTAGTCAACGCTGCTACATTCTATGAATAAAAAGGCCTCAGTTAGCCAAACTTGCTTCTTTGCGGAATGCTTCCAAACTGCCTCGTAGATATACAGCTAAGTGCATAAGACGGCAAAGGTACGGTGGTCTGTGCTTCTCCGTTAAACAGACTTCTTCCTTTATTACCTATGAAACAGCTGGCCTAATTTGGTAACACAAGCGTCTGCTTTGCTGCCCTCTACTAGGAGAGAGCCAAGCGCAGAAAAAACTGCAAGGAAAAATGAAGAAATAAAAATTGTTAGATCCCACGTACAGCGGGAATCAATTATACGCGAAGCGCTAATGAGGAAGGTTGAATTGTTACATGAAAATAAGCACAACGTTACAAGGTGGACGTATATTACGCCATGCATGACTTTTATGTCATGATTATCACGTTTGCGCCTGGCATCTTGTTCGCCGTTCTGTCAAGTCCCGTAAGACCAAACTTGGTACATGTGAAGCTAGCGAAACAGCTGAAAGCGCATTGTTATGATCGGTTATGATCGGCCTGCCTGGCTTGACGCCGCTTTGATGCATGAGACATTGTGGCTGAGCCTACCCTGATTTCTTCTGAGTCAGCGCTCCCAGAGATGCACCAAGAGCGGCGACAACAGAGAAATTGTTCTTCTAGTTCTCCCAGATCGTCGGCGCTCCTCGTAAATCTCTTTGGACACGCCTGATCGACTGACGTATTAGGAAGAGTCGTTGGCCGTCGAAGCGGCTTTCTTTGCCGTCAAGATGGCCCGGGCAAAGGGCCCAGCGTCCGACAACCGCCTGTACATGCGTTTCCCACGTTCTCCGTGGCGACTTGATGCCGCGGTTTCCACAATTTGTGCTCTGCCTGGCGCCACATAGCCATCACTGCAACAGATTGCGAAATTGACTTCCACGTAAGACTCAACGTCTTCGTGGTTTGCTGTGTCGTGCTCGGTGTGCAGTGTTTTCTCCCTCGCCATTGGCTGAACTGGGCATGCCTTTTCCCCCTTTCGTGGGTTGAGAAGGGGGCGGTGTTTCACCTTTCTCTTTCGGGGGTGGATGTGAAGATGACAAACTTTATTGTACTGTCCTGGCCTCCATTGTTTTGTTCCTGAAGAGAATCCTGGAAAGGCCAGGACATAAAACGCGAGCGCCGAGGCGCTCCTGACAAGCTCTCGCAAGCCCGCAGAAGCGCCTAACATGCTTCCGCCGAGAGCTTCCATGATGCTGCTCTCATCATGTAATAACACGCTACCTGTAAATAATGTAACTAAAAGGTACTGTTAACCGCTCCCGGCATCTCTCCTCGACATCTCCCCGAGACTCTGGCTGGCGCCGGTCCTCCGGGCAGAACCCCGACTACCTCAGCAATGGGAGCGTAGCATGTAGTCATGTTTTACATGACACTAATGTAATGAATATCATGTTCGGACGTGTCAGTTATCTTCGTCGTCTATTCATATAATGTAATGCCAAATTTGGTATATGTGAAGCTATAGCGAAATGGCCGCGGCCGCATTATGAGCGTTGTATGTGGTCGTGTTTTACATGGCACGCATGTCATGATTATTATGTTTAGACCAGTCATTTACCTTTGTCGTTCGTTCGCGTCACGTAATACGAAAATTGGTACAAGTGAAGCTAGCTAAACGGCCGTGAGCTTATAATGTGCATGGAATTTAACTATGTTTTTACATGGCACAGATGTCATGATTATCATGTTCGCACCAATCGCATATCTTCTTGATCCATTTCCGTCACGCACAACTAAATTTGGTATATATGAAGCTGGCGAAATGATAGCCAGCGCACTATAACCATGTCATGTAGTCATGTTGTTGCATGACCCACACGTCATAGATATCACGTTTGCACCAGTCATTTACCTTCGTCATCTATTCACGTCGCGTAATACTATATTTTGTATATATAAACCTCGCGACACGACCGCGAGCGCATCATGAGCGTGGCATGAAATCATGTTGTTACATGACACGCATATCATGATTATCATGTTTGCACCAGTCATATGCCTTCATCATCCATTCACGTCACGTAATACCAAATTTAATTAATGTGAAGCTGGCGCAACGACAGTGAGCGCATCCTGACCGTGGCATGTAGTCGTGTTTACACGACAGCGATTCATGATTATCATGTAAGCACCAGTAATATACCTTCATTAGCCATTGACGTTACGTAGTGCCTAATTTGGTGTATGTGAAGCTAGTGAAACGACCGCGAGCACATCATAACCGTGGCATGTAGTCATGTTCTTGCATGAAAGACATGTCATTATTTCCACGTGATGGCGTGTTACTTGTGTTCACCATGCAGTCAAGTCATACCATACCAGTTTTGCGATACGTCATGTGCACAAAACCACCGCGGTGGCCGCAAGACCATGTTATCTCATGAGATATACTTCTGAACCGCAAGACCAAGTCATGTAAATCATGACATTCATGAAATATACTTCCCGATTGCCATTTTACGACTGGTCTTCTATTTTTCTCTTATAGTCATGTTATGCCATACGAATTTTGGTGTAGATCCCATTATCTAAACGGCCAGGAGAGTTGAAACTCGTAGGTGGATAGATAGATAGATAGATAGATAGATAGATAGATAGATAGATAGATAGATTCAAACTCGCCGATGTTCTCTAGGAAATTCTTCGCATTTAAAAGAGCACAGGCTCGAAAAAGGAAAAGGGAAAAAGGTAAAGCCGCAACTCACATGACCAGATGATATCTGGTCACTTCAAACACACAGTTTCAATTAGCAACGAAAAAAATCAAAAATGGGACAGTTACGCATTCATGTATATTCACGCGACTGCTGCCGCGCAGGTCACAGGACCGAGTCCCGGCTGCGGCGGCCGCATTTTCTATGGGGGCGAAAACGCTTGAGGCTCGTGTACCTGAGTTTTAGTGCAAGTTTAAGAATGCTAGGTGCTCAAATTTTTCGGAGCACTCCAGTACATATTTCAAACATATGGTGGTTTTTGAACGGTGAACCTCAAGAATTAATATTATAGTCAATAATCACGCGTTTAAACTAAACCAAATTTTCAGGGTTGCCACGAATGCTGGATGAGTGCCCAGACAGCCGAATGAAAAACATCCCTGTTTCAAGAAAGTCTGGTGTAATTGGGCCTCGTTTTGAAGCAAGCTTCTGACCATAACATCTGCGAAATATAGAAATACCGCACTTTTATATCGAAAAAGATGAAGAGATCCGAAATGACAGTTTTCTTTCAGTGTTATGCATCAAACTGCATGACCGACGGAGTTCGGAGTGCAACGATATTACCTACAGGTGGGTGTAGATATTGACCCATGTCTACATGTGGACAAAAACGATGATGGGGGGATTTAGCGGACACCAGGTAGTGGGCCTCTGGCTTGACGCGAGAACGAAGAAGATCTTGTGGCTCAGCTGTTGAGAACACGCTGCTTTTGCTGCCTCAAGGCGTACTTGTGCTTTGTTCGCGTTGTACTGCGACACTGGTGGAGGTGCTGGCCCGCGACCCCGCCTGATGCTCCACACTCCCACGGGGAGCCGTTCATCCAGCCCAGATGCACTTGTCGACACTCCCGTGCATCGCTTCAGTCGTCGCTTGCGAGGCCTCCTTCCAGAGTTCACTCTCTCACAGGAACACTCTACAAAGCACCGCTCAGATCTACCAATGGCCACCGCCAATCTACAACAGTTACTACGAGACAGTAGTTTGCCAACCCCATCTCAGGTAACCTTTTTTTCACCGCTGGTGCCTGATCGCTTTGGTGGTGGAGCACATGAAGACGTTGAAGAATGGCTTGATCACTATGAACGTGTCGCTAACACCAACCAGTGGTCTCTTGAACAAAGGCTTTCCCGCGCCTATTTTTATCTCGACGACAGCGCTAAAACTTGGTACGAGAACAGAGAAGGCAGTTTGTCATCATGGAGCGACTTTAAAAGAGGAATGATTGACACACTTTCCGATGCCGACCGGCGCGAACGTGCGCAGCATTTACTCGAGCTACGGGTTCAGAAACCCAATGAAACGGTCGCAATGTACGCTGAGGACATGACCCGTCTCTTCCGTAAAGCTGATCCGCACATGACCGACGACAAAAAGTTGCGCTACCTCATGCGCGGCGTTAAAGAGCAATTGTTCACCGGACTTTTGCGGAACCCGCCAACCACCGTGACAGACTTCATCAAAGAAGCTACGGCTATCAAACGGGCGCTTCACCTACGATGCCGACAATACGATCGCTTGTCCAGCAGCGCCCACATGCAAGTCGCCGCTACGGCATCTGAAAATCAAAGCTCGTTGCGCGATTTGATAAGAGAGATTGTTCGCGAAGAGCTGCTGAAGTTCCGGAATCTGGTCACGGAACCACCCACGGCGTCTGTCGCTGAAGTCGTCCGCGAAGAAATACGCCAAGCGTTTTCAACAGCTGATCCTACTGACGATCAGCGACCTATGAGCTACGCAGCCGCGCTTCGCCGCCCGCCGCCCGTTGCGCCGTCGTACCGCCAGCCATCGGCAGCCGTTCCTTGGTCGCCACAAGAACAGACACCGCGACGACCTGCCGTCGTACCGCCGTACGAAATGCCGCTGTACCAAGAGCCGTCTCCCAACGGGACACGGCATTTGCCACATTACGAGCCGTTGCGGCGTCCACAGCTTCGTAAAACAGACGCCTGGCGCACTGTAGATAGGCGCCCGATTTGTTTTACCTGCGGAGGTGTGGGCCACAGTTCCCGCCATTGCTGGCACCGCGTAGATATGTTTCGACCTCTTCGGCAATGGTCTGGCGATCGACGCGCCAACGACGGCTACGCACCACGCCGGGACACTAATTCTCAAGGACTCCCCTTGTCTCAGTCTCATTTTGACAACCGCCGTGCCAATAATGACGACAGTGTGCCTGATTACCAGCCAGGTTTGGGACGTCGACCACGCTCTCCGTCTCCGGCATATTCGCCTTCGTCGCGCCACCCAACTACAGCCGACGTCAGTGGAAGGAGGTCACCAAGTCCACGCCGGGGAAACTGAAGGCGGCGACCTCCGGGGGTGAGGTTGCAGGCCGTCAAGGCGACGAAAAAAAGCCCCCGTTACTTGTACCACAGGACGCCGTAAACCCGAGAAGTTGTAACACCGACGAAACTGTGACCAAAGATCTTACCGTTTCGGTAGACGGACAGCAAGTAACAGCCTTAGTAAACACCGGCGCCGACTTTTCTATCATAAGTGAAAACCTTGCCGTACGCCTCAAAAAAGTGAAGACTACGTGGACGGGACCTCACCTGAGGACAGCAGGCGGCCAGCTGTTGATGCCTGTCGGAAGGTGTACAACAAGACTCGACATCGGTGGCTCTGCTTTCGTGGCGACGTTCGTCATCCTCACCTCGTGTTGCAAGGACTTGATCATAGGGATGGACTTCTTAAGAGAATATGGTGCCGTCATCAACATCCCGGACCGTTCAATTACATTCCGCAACAGCTCTGGTTTAATTGACTGTTCAGACGCAATACGCAACACTTTACGTATAATTGATGATGATGTGGTCGTCCCGCCCCGGTCATGCACTCTTGTTTCAGTTGAAGGCGACGAAGCGTTTGATGGCGAAGGCATTGCTGACCAAATTGGCTCGCTGCTATTTAGTCATGGCATTTTGGTCGCACGAGGTATCGTCCGTCTCACTCGTGGACGCACGAATTTACTTCTGACGAACTTTAGTGCTGAGCGCCGGCACCTTCCGAAGGGCACAGCTATCGCTTCGTACGACAATATTGTAGAAATGCGAGGCAGTTTATATTTGTCGGTATTGGACGAAGAGCCTTATCCAGAACCAGACCCCATTCACGATGTTGGCACCACTCTGTCAAAGGACGAGAGACAGAGACTTCTTCAGCTGCTAGCCGAATTCCGCGACTGCTTTTCAACGACATCACGAGTTGGTCGAACACCTTTGACAAAGCACCAAATAATCACCGAGGACACGGTGAGACCTATCTACCAGAACCCTTATCGTGTAGCTTCAAAGGAACGCGAAGCCATACAACAACAAGTCGCCAAAATGCTTGCAGATGACGTCATTCAACCGTCACAGAGCCCCTGGGCATCGCCTGTAGTGCTAGTAAAGAAAAAGGACGGCACCCTGCGTTTTTTCGTGGACTACAGGAAGCTGAATCAGGTGACCAAGAAAGATGTGTACCCGCTCCCACGTATTGATGACTCCCTTGACAGACTTCGGCACGCTCGCTATTTTTCTTCCATGGACTTGAGGAGTGGTTACTGGCAGATCGAGGTAGACCCGAGAGACCGAGAGAAAACCGCTTTTGTGACACCAGATGGTTTATACGAATTTAAAGTCTTGCCTTTCGGTTTGTGCTCCGCGCCCGCAACTTTTCAAAGGCTTATGGACACGGTAATTTCGGGATTGAAGTGGAAGACGTGCCTAGTCTATCTGGACGACGTTATAGTGTTTTCGACCACTTTTGACGAGCATCTCAAAAGGCTGGAAGTTGTTTTACGTGCCATACGGTTCGCGGGCCTAACATTGAAACCAGAAAAGTGCCATTTCTGTTTTCACGAACTTCAGTTTTCGGTCACGTCGTCAGCAACGCAGGCGTCTGGCCCGATCCTGGAAAAATTGCCGCCGTCGCACAGTTCCCAGTACCCTCCAATAAGAAGGCTGTCAGACGCTTCCTAGGCCTTTGTGCCTATTATCGCCGGTTTATCGCAGACTTCACCCGCATCGCGTCGCCACTAACTCGTCTCACAAGAGATGATGTTGCCTTTGAGTGGAAAGAAGAACAGGAGGCTGCCTTTAATGACCTGCGTCAACGTCTCCAAACGCCCCCTGTGCTCGCCCACTTCGACGATGAAGCCCCGACAATGCTTCACACAGACGCTAGCAATGTAGGTCTTGGGGCTGTGCTTGTGCAACGGCAAGAGGACACAGAGAGAGTGATCGCCTACGCAAGCCGAACGCTAACACGCGCAGAGGCTAACTATTCAACAACAGAGAAAGAATGTCTCGCCGTAGTATGGGCAGTAATGAAATTTCGCCCGTACTTGTATGGCCGACACTTCAAAGTTATTAGTGACCATCACTCCCTTTGCTGGTTAACTAATCTAAAAGATCCCACCGGTCGATTAGCGCGTTGGAGCCTAAAACTGCAAGAGTTTGACATGACGGTCGTGCACAAGTCAGGCAAGCGACATATGGACGCTGACTGTCTGTCCCGTTCACCCATTGAGTCGGCAACCCTACCCGAGGAGGAGGAAACGGCATTTCTCGGTGTCCTCGACACGACCGCCATTGCGCAGCAACAACGTGACGACAGTGAGTTGCTCGGTTTAATTAACTTCTTGGAAGGCAGATCTCAGAAGGCGCCAAGAGTTTTCGCAAGAGTATTGCCATCGTTTTGTTTACGGGGCAGAGTACTTTACAAAAGAAACTTTTCGTCGACAGGATCCGCCTATCTGCTCGTCATACCAGCAGCCCTTCGTACCGAAATACTCAAAGCATGCCACAACGAGATGACCTCTGGCCATTTGGGTTACATGAGAACGTTGGCCAGAGTACAGCAAAGGTATTACTGGCCGAGACTAACCACAGCCGTGAAGCACCACGTTCGTACCTGTCTCGACTGCCAGCGACGCAAGTCACCACCGACTAAACCAGCTGGCCTACTGCAACCCGTGCAGGTCCCAACAGCTCCATTCTACCAGATAGGCATGGACATTTTGGGCCCACTTCCTATGTTAACTGCAGGAAACCGCTGGGTTATCGTCGCGACGGATTATCTGACCCGTTATGCCGAGACAAAAGCTATTCAGAGAGGTACAGCAGCGGAGGTGGCCAGGTTTTTCATCGAAAATATTGTACTGAGGCATGGTGCACCAACCGTCGTGATCACAGACAGAGGAACCGCATTTACGGCAGCTCTTTTGGATCACGTCCTGATGCTGAGTGGAACAACGCATCGTAAGACCACTGCCTACCACCCACAAACAAACGGGCTGACGGAGCGTCTGAACAAAACCATTGAAGACATGCTTTCGATGTACGTAGACATAGAACACAAAAATTTGGATGAAATCTTACCATACATAACGTTTGCGTACAACACGGCCAAGCAAGAAACGACCCGCATGACCCCGTTCAGCCTCGTTCATGGACGAGAAGTACGAACTATGTTAGATGCGATGCTGCCGCACGAAAGGGACGACATCGACCCAGACGCCAACACGTTTACGGAACGCGCGGAAGAAGTTAGACAACTGGCACGTTTACGGATCCGCCAGCAGCAAGAGTACGATGCAGGCCGCTACAATGCTCACCGCAGAGCAGTTGTCTATCAAGCTGGCGACAAAGTATGGATTTGGACACCCGTGCGGAAACGAGGACTATCAGAAAAGCTCTTAAGAAGATACTTTGGGCCATACCGAGTGGTGCGACAACTGAGTGACGTCACTTACGAAGTTGTTCCCGACAATTCGTGTAGTACCAATCGTCGCCAGCACCATCCTGAACTCGTTCACGTAGTGCGCATGAAGCCTTACGTGAGCGAGTGATGGCGTGAGACTTATTATTTAACAAAAACTGCATTATTGTCTTCGCATCGGGTCGATGCTCTTTGAGAGGGAGGCAAATGACCCGTGTCTACATGTAGACAAAAACGATGATGGGGGGATTTAGCGGACACCAGGTAGTGGGCCTCTGGCTTGACGCGAGAACGAAGAAGATCTTGTGGCTCAGCTGTTGAGAACACGCTGTTTTTGCTGCCTCAAGGCGTACATGTGCTTTGTTCGCGTTGTACTGCGACAATATGTTGAGAATCTCTATAACAGCTGACGCGCTATGCATGCGAGATCACATTAGTGGTTTTCCGGTAACGTAATGCACTGAACACATGCCCGTGCGAACGGCATTCAGGGCTTTTCATGAAGGAGACAGCCATGGCGTGGATCCCTACGAATCAAAATGCACTCGTTATATGGCATATAGACATCGGATTTGGTGCTTGTTATCATCATTATCATCACCATCATGATCAACCTGCCTACGCCACTGAAGGGCAAATGCCTCTTCCATGATCCGCCAATCAACCCGGTCATGTGCATTCGGTGGCCACGTTATACCTATGAACTTTTTAATCTTATCGCCCCAGCTAACTACCTGTCTCCCTTTTGTGCGGTTGCCCCACCGTGGTGGTCTCGGGACTAAGGTACTCGGCTGCTGACCCGCAGGTCGCGGGTTCATACCCCGGCTGTGGCGGCTGCATTTCTGACGGAGGCGGAAATGTTGTAGGCCCGTGTGCTCAGATTTGGGTGCACGTTAAAGAACCACAGGTGGTCAAAATTTCCGGAGCCCTCCACTATGGCGTCTCTCATAATCATTTGATGGCTTTGGGACGTTAAACTCCACATATCAATCAATCCCTTCGTGCGGTTGCCTTCCATAGGTATCACATCAGTTACTTTTATAGACCAGCTGTTATCCTGCCTACCTGCTACGAGCTCGGCACGTCTCCATTTCTTCTTCTTGATTTCAATTATGATATCCTTAATCCCCGTTTGTTCCCTGACCCACTCTGCCCTCTTCATGTACCTTAAGGTTACATCTATCATTTTCCTTTCACTTGCACACTGCGTCGTCCTCAATTAAAGCTGAACTCTCTTTAAAAGCCTTCACGTTTTCACTCCCTAGGTAAGTACTCGCAAAATGCAGCTGTTTCGTACTTTCCTCTAGAAGGCTAGTGGAAGATTACCATTCATGATTTCAGAATGTTTGCTGAATGTGAGACACCCCATCGTTATTAGATGCGAAGCAGCTCTTTGTCTAGCCTGTGCAACGGTAACCCTCCATCCACACCGCTCGCCTCGCCACAGTGCTTAGAGCGGTGCAAAATAGCTCACGCCCCAGTAGCAGTGCGTGGTGACGTCTCTTTTCCTCGCCTACCGGGCGCTTTCCACGTGTAGGCATTCTTTAGCTTCACCCTCCCCACCATTCGCAACGCTCGAACCCACTCCTCACGTGGGCATCATGTCCCCTGCACCACCTATCTCCATCTGTCGGCGAGAACAAGCCGCGTGCCGGCGGGTGCGCACGCTGCGCTCGCACGCGCCTCGAGAATGTTGAGGCGTTAACAGTGTGGACAGCGCGCCACTACTTGCCAACTGATCGCGCCGACTGGCGGAAGGCCGTCGTGTTACACTGCCCGATAGAGTGCGCGTGCCTTCCCCGGCTTTTGCCGCCGTTGCAAGAGTTAGCGAAACTGATGGCCTTCACAAATGACGACGTCAACACTGACGAGGCATGAGCCAAGGAAACTGATCGCAAGCGTCGGCAGCGGAAGACCAGTGACACCGACGAGGTGCGAGCCAGGAACAACGATCGCGTTTGAGAATACAGATGGCGTGCGGGTAACACCGACGAGACGCGAGCTGGTGAAGCCGAGCACAGGCGTCTTCAATGCGTCCCATCGCCCATGTCTTTGCGTTGCAAACAAATGCTTACTCGAATAAACGCTACACTGAGTTTCATTCAAACCGTTCTTGTAGCACACGCTTCGACGCCCGTTTCAAATGGGCTAATACCGTGCGCACCACAGATGCTCCGCATCCCGTCAGGGTTTCCATAGGAAAGATGGTCGATACTTTTCTTCTAGTTATTTCCCTCTCATGGTTGGGCTCCACTGTTACTTTATGTCCTAATAAGGGATATTCCTTTACAACTTCCAACGTCTCTCCCCATTCTGCTACGCGCTGTTTTCTCCCGAGACTGTTGAACATTACCTTAGTTTTGTGCATATTAATTTTCATACCTAGTTTTGTGATTTCCGTGTCCAGTTCTCTAACCATAAGCTGTAATTTGTTCCCTCAAGTGCTCATCAAGGCAATCTCTTCAGTGAATCGCAGGATACTAAGATACCCTCTGTTAACTCTTACCCCTAGCTCTTCCTAGTCTAGGGTCCTGAAAACTTCCTGTACACAGGCGATAAATAACGTAGAAGAGATCGAGTCTCCTTGCTTTACACCTCTCGCTATCGGGATTCTCTCGCTTCCTTTATAGAGAACTTTGGTTGCTCAGGATCCTTCGTAATTTTCTTCCAGTATGTGTATGTAAGATTTTAGATGCCCTGATTTCGTAGTGCCTGCATTACTGCTGATGTCTGAACTAAGTCAAACGCCTTCTCGTAGTCTATGAAGGCTACGTGCAGGGGTTGGTTGTATTCTGTGCATTTCTCGATTACCTAGTTGATAGTAGGAATATGATCTACTGTGGAGTAGCCTCTATAAAATTCTGCTTGGCACTTTGGTTGATTTAACTCTAATGTCACCCTGATTCTATTATCTATTGGTTTTTGTAAATAGTTTGTAGAGAATGGACAGTAAGATGATCGGCCTGTAGTTTTTCAAGTCCTTTACATCGTCTTTCTTATAGATTAAAACGATCTGTGCGTTCTTCCGAGATTCTGGCACCCTTCCCCTCAAGAGACATTTCCTATATATGGTGGCCAGTATACCTAATCCAGTTTCTCTGCCATATTTCAGGAGGTCCGTTGTTATGCTCACCAGTGACTCTGCTTCTTTACATTCCTTCAAGGGCTTTCTTTACGTCCCTTGTCGTTACTGGTAACATGTTGAATTCTTCTAGACTATTATTGTTTCTCACGATATTACCCTGGCTGTTTTGGCTTCTGTGCAGCTTTCTGTAGAACTCCTCCACCACTTCGTCTATTCTATCCATATTGGTTATGACATCGCCTTCCTTGTCCCTTAATGCATGCGCTTATGCACAAGTTGGCCTTCGGTACTTTTAGGCCTCTGCCGCTAATTGCAGCCTGCTCGATTCTGTCTATGTTATACTTTCTGACGTCGGCTACCTTACGCCTCTTGATTAATTTCGAAAGCTCCACTAGCTCTATTTTGTCGGTTGCGTTTCAGGCTTTCGTGGTTTGCCGTCAGTTAATGAGATTTTTTGTCTCCTGAGATAGTTTGCCAGTGTTCTGTCTTGTGACTGTGCCTCCAACTTCCATTGCACCCTCTTTGATCATGCTGGTGAGATTATTGTTTATTGTGTCATCCCTAAAATGGGTTACCTCGTTTAGAGCCTCGTGTCTATTCTGAAGCTAAACTATGAATTCTTCTATATTCACTCTCACCAATAGTTCTTGAATTGGCTTCTTAAGTATAAGTTCTTGTCTTTCCTTTTTGAAATCTACGTGAATACGAGCACTTACCATCCTGTGATCACTGCATTGGATCTTTCCAGCTGCTTCTACATACTGTACATTGCCTGGTTGTGCACACAGAATGAAGTTTAGTTCAGTTTTAGTTTCACCATTAGGACTTCGCAGCGTACACTGAAGGTTAGCTCGTTTTCTGAAAGAGGTGTTCAGGATTCGCAAGCTATTACGTTCTGTGAGCTCTACTAATAACTCCTCAACTCCTTTCTGAAATTTTTGCAGCCGACGCCACATTCCCCCACTGCATGCTCTGCGGCCTGTTTTTCGCTTACTTTGGCAATAAAGTAGCCCGTCAGAATAATACACTGTGATATACTTTATTAATGGCTGACTCTACCTCTTCATTGAAGTGTTCAACCAAATGATCATCATGGCTCGATGTAGGTGCGTAGGTCTGTACCACCTCCATCTTGTAAGTTTTGGTAAATTTAGTTATAATACTTGCCACCCTCTAACTGATGCTCTATGCCCCGCCGCGGTGGTCTAGTGGCTAAGGTACTCGGCTGCTGACCCGCAGTGCGCGGGTTCGAATCCCGGCTGCGGCGGCTGCATTTCCGATGGAGGCGGAAATGTTGTAGGCCCATGTGCTCAGATTTGGGTGCACGTTAAAGAACCCCAGGTGGTCTAAATTTCCGGAGCCCTCCACTACGGCGTCTCTCATAATCATATAATGGTTTTGGGGCGTTAAACCCCACATATCAATCAATCAGTATTTCTCTAGGTTTCCAGCGATATTCTTGTGTATAAAAAACTCCCCCCCCCGTGTTTTTTTCTGTCAATTAATTTACGACAGCTTAGGAAATGTCCGTTTCTCAGCACTAAAAAAGTCGCACTTGTCCTGCCTAACTTCGCTGATCCCTAATATATCCCATTGAATATCCTCTAATTCGTCGAATAGGACAGCTAAACTGGCCACACTAGATAGCGCTCTAGCGTTGAAGGTAGCCGTGTGCAGATTCCAATGGCGGCCTGTCAAGACGCGGATATTCTTAGCACTCTCCGCTGCGTCACAGGTCTTACCGCCGCCTTGGACAGTTGCTTCGCATCCGCAAGGCAGTGCAGGCCATTGATTGATATGTGGGGTTTAACGTCCCAAAACCACTATATGATTATGAGAGACGCCGTAGTGGAGGGCTCCGAAAATTTAGACCACCTGGGGTTCTTTAACGTAAGGCAGTGCAGGCCAAGGGTGAAGGCTGTAGTCATTAGAAGTCATGGCCGAGTACTGCACACGGGAGGCCATTCCTGCTCTGGGGAAGTAGTGTATTACTGGCAGATGGTCGCTAGTGAGGCCGAATACCAGACTTCTTCTTTTCTCCTTAAACGAATTTCTTATCACTCGTTTTAAGTAAATATATGATTCGTAATAATTCGAGCATCTGCATTCGAACCGAATTTTGTCATTTCACGCTAGGCCGCTGCAATGTCTCTAAGCAGTGGTTCTTTTGTACTTTCTTAGCATTTTAGAACACCACCTGACCTTCCATTAGCACTCAACTTCATCTGATTCGTAGCTCGATTGCGTGACCTTCTTTTATTACTATTTGAAAGTAAAAAAAATACTTATTCAAATATGATCTAATCAAATATTAATTCAATCATACAGTATTCAAATATGCCATTGGAACCTGAACTTCGCAACGTTTAACGCTAGAACCTTATCTAGTGAGGGAAGTCTAGCGGTACTATTCGAGGAGCTAGAGGGTGTTAAATGGGATATAGTAGGGCTCAGTGAGGTTAGGAGGACAGATGAAGTATATATAAACATTCTGGAAGAAATCTACAGGGGATCGACTGCTACCATAGTGCTTCATAAAGAAAGCAACAGAATACCAATCAAGAAGAGTGTAAGGTAGGGGGACACAATCTCCCCAATGCTATTTACCGCGTGCTTACAGGAGGTTCTCAGAAGCCTAGAATGAGAACAGTTAGGGATAAGAGCTAATGGAGAATACCTTAGTAACCTGCGCTTCGCCGATGACATTGCATTGCTGAGTAACTCAGGGGACGAATTACAACTCATGATTACGGAGTTAGACAAGGAGAGCAGAAAGGTGGGTCTTAAAATTATTCTGCAGAAAACGAAAGTAATGTACAACAACCTCGGAAAGGAGCAGCGCTTCGAGATAGGTAATAATGCACTTGAAGTTGTAAAAGACTATGTCTACTTAGGGCAGGTAACAACCGCAGAGCCGAACCACGAGATTGAAGTAACTAGAAGAATAAGAATGAGGTGGAGCACATTTGGCAAGCACTCTCAAATTATGACAGGTAGATTGCCACTATCCCTCAAGAGGAAGGTATAAAACAGCTGTATCTTGCCGATACTTAGCTACGGAGCAGAAACCTGGTGACTTACAAAGAGGGTTCAGCTTAAATTGAGGACGACGCAGCGAGCAATGGAAAGAAAAGTGATAGGTGTAACCTTAAGAGACAAGAAGAGAGCAGAGTGCATTAGGGGACAAACGGGGGTTAAGGATATCATAGTTGAAATAAACAAGAGGAAATGAACATGGGCCGGGCATGTAGCGCGTAGACAGGATAACCGCTGGTCATTAAGGGTAACTAACTGGATTCCCAGAGAAGGGAAGCGGGTTAGGGGGAGACAGAAGGTTAGGTGGGCAGATGAGATTAAGAAGTTTGCGGGTATAAATTGGCAGCAGCAAGCACAGGACCGGGTTAACTGGCGGAACATGGGAGAGGCCTTTGTCCTGCAGTGGACGTAGTCAGGCTGATGATGATAATGATGATGATGATGATGATGATGATGAAAGTAAAAAAAAGCACCCAACGCGGTTTTTCCAACTTCAGACGTTGCGATCTTAGGCGACTTAGTCCTCTGAATGAGCTTCGTTTTCACGCAATAATGATTTTCTTACTTCTTCCTGTCTTGCAGAAATTTAACAATGTTGGTTTGAGAGTGTCCGCAGAGTCGGAGCTTTGCTGATTTCGAGGGGTAGCACGGCTACTATGCGTGCTTGTATTCCACCACGTGTATTCTTGAGTGCCTGTATTACACCGAAAAGCTAACGGCAAGGAAGCAGGCAACGGGGGCTGGGGGCAGCGCACAGAGACATGGAGACAGAGAGCACCCCTCAACACAGTAGCGGATGAGGGTGACTGCTCAAAAAACAACTGCATGCCTGGACCCTCAGCAATATCCAATAAACGTTTCCATTGAATAAACAGGTAATTCTGCTAAATAACCCGCAGTACAGTAACTTATGATTTCTGCGAATTTGTTAGAGTTTCTAGCTTTTAAACAATATTTTGATGGATAACTTTGAAATGGAACAGATGAAAGGTGCTTTCAGAGATTGGCTGCTTACTCCGGGGATGATGAGGATGTGAGCTGCAACGCACCAATACCTCGAAGGAAGCCCAAGCGATTTGAATTGAACGAATATGAACCAACAGCGCGCCCGTCAATGGGGTCATCTTGAAAGCTAAAAAAATTGCTCAATGCGAAGACCTAGATTGATTTTTGTAAGAGAAGGGGAGCACAAATCCACCGGCTTGATTCTTCAACATTGGCGTTGATACGGTGCAATATTACTTTCCATCTCTCATAACCAAAGCAATCTTTTTTTTTTGGTTGTTCAAAATTTTCTATACAGTTTCAAAGACTTTTTTAAATGAAAATTTTTAAGGAAATCAATATATGCACTTTGAGTTGTGATTTAAACTTGGCTCCAGCAATTTGTCTCGGTGTGCTCTAATTACCGGGCCATACAGAAAAACACACGTTTTAGTGGGAGTGCAAGAGCCCCGATTAGGCATCTTGCACGAGACTGTTCTGGTTATCTTGCCGCATTCTCAAGACAACCGTAGCTTTCGTGTGTGACAGTCTCTACGCATTGCACATATGTTCTATCGAGCTCTCTTGCCGAAACTAAGGAATGTGGATGCTCTATTAGATTGGTTAATTCTCTGGTGTGACTCAACATAATAACATTGATAGACACACACAAAAAAAACGATCTGTCATTATCTGTTCTGAACGTGCGCCTATCGTTTTTATTGCGTACGGCATTTACACCCATTATGCTAACATTTTCGGTGATAACAAAACCAGTTTAAAGCGTAAGTGCATTCAGGTTTGTTTATGGGTGGCAAAGTCGCTACGCAGCACCCCTTTCGCCCTCCACTTCGCATCCATCGAGATTAAAAACGTAAACTTCACACTGAATGCTGAAAGAAAAATGAAATGAATGACATGTATGCGGCTCATAAAGACCTTATTTTCGTTTGCGGCTTTCAATGGTAAAATTTGAACGCTAAACTATCTCGAACGGCTCTTAGAATGCAACCTCTGAAATTGTTGGCCTCTATTCTCGTCACTAACCTACGTACCCCTGCACATTGAATAATGCCAGGACAGTCGACTGAGCAAAGATATGCATGGGGTTGACATAGCACTCCAGTGTCATTGCCCTCCTCAGTACGCACGTCTTTGCTCCTAAGCATTCTGCCGTGGCTGTAGTACAGCCAGAGAAAGTCGAAATACTGACGTTGAAACACGCCACCTGACGACATCGAATTATTAGCACTTTAGCTGCTCGCGTTGCTATTCACTAGTAGTTGAAGAGATTATCAAAAACTGTGTGCATTCGGCAATTAGAAGCGGCAACGCGGTCTTAGATATCAGCCACACTGTGCGCTGCACGAACCGCTGCTCTAGAATAGAGATTGGTAATGATTCGAGGTGGAAGGTCGAGTTGCACGAAGCCAACATGGTGAGGGCGGCTTGGCCTATCGGGAGGAGAGATGGAGAGGGGCGTTCACAGGCAAAGAGAGAAATATTGTTGCATTGTATTGATGATAATGCAAAAAAGAATGGGCATCTGATCTTATTTATTTTCAGCACGCACGTCTCAAGGTTAATATTCACAAAGATGGGTTACAAATGAAAAATACATTTGATGTCAAAAGTGAAATGTCAGCCTTCGGAAAGAAATGGACAAGTGGAGGTGAGAAGGGGCTTAAGGTCACGCTGGGGCCACATGTTGGCGACCCCTGTACTAGACTAGGCAGCGAAATCATAACCTTGCAAAGAAAGGACGTCACTCTTGGCTTCGAAACCACAACGTTACAATGCGTATTGATGAAGCAACGCTGCTAAGTAGGTCAGCCCTTAAAGGTTGCCAACAAATATTTATGACGCTTTCATAATCAGATGAGCTTACTGCACAGGCTAGCGCAAAACAACAGACCTTTTTGTCTAAAGCAAAGTTTTTAAAACCACGGACTGTGCCACCTATACACTGTGACTCTTGCTTAGAATCTTGCCCCGCCGCGGTGGTCTAGTGGCTAAGGTACTCGGCTGCTGACCCGCAGGTCGCGGGATCATATCCCGGATGTGGCGGCTGCATTTTCGATGGAGGCGAAAATGCTGTTGGCCCAAGTGCTCAGATTTCGGTGCACGTTAAAGAACCAGGGTGGTCGAAATCTCCGGAGCCCTCTACTACAGCCTGTCTCATAATCATGTCGTGGTTTTTGGACGTTAAACTCCACAAATAAAATCAACGATCTGACACAAGCAAATTTTGTAGGTAATCGTTGAACTCAGCGTTTACAAAGCTTTCTGTTTGTGTATTAGGCTGGCTCATACAATACTAGTCATGAAAAGATACTTGAGCAGGTTTTCTGAGGCAGCATTTAATACGGTGAGCAACAAAAATCGCTTTCGATGAGCTCCCGTCATCCACCAGCGCTCTGTAATGCTGACGTATCACTGTTATATTGTTTACGAAAGAAATATTAGAATTGAGGCATCAAATTGCCACAAAAACACTGATGCGATTCTTGGAACAAGAAACCTGCACGAGTGACTTTATGAATGAAAACTCACAACTTTATGCAATCGACTAGGAAGAGTCGAAGGTGAAAAACATCATCTTTTTCTTATCACTCCATGTAATAGTCCTTCCTGCCCTCCTTCCAAACGATTTCTGTATCTGACGTGGTTTTACACTGCCTCCTCAGTGAGCCCACCTCTGACCAATGCAACGTGATAATATCAAGTGACATCACGTAACGTGACTTAGTGATGATGTCACAAATATAGCGATCTGTGACATCATAATGCCATCACATGAGGACGTCACCATATGAAGATTCTTTCACATCACTCGTGTTGACCCGGCCGACACGGTAGGCTGTCTGACGATCAATTTCTGTGTCTTATAGTGCATCTATAACTTTCGGTTTGATAAACGAATGCCACTCGTCTGCAAACAGCAGTGATCGTGCACATACGCACACTATTTTTTTCTTGCTGTTGCAGTATCAGCCAGTGTGACGCAGCTTGCAGCTTGCTTGATTCTTGGATGACGCAAACTCAGGCGCCGCGCTTCGGAACAGTTCATGTTGCAACACAGCGCAAGCCCGTGCAGCCCTTGGCGACACTCTTGTTTTCGGAGCCCTACCCCGCATTACAGCGTTGCGCGCGTGTTGTAGTGATGACATCGATAATGCTGAAACACGAGAGGCTCATAAATAATGGTGTAAGAGCAAGGACATAATCCGAGAGGCTTGACTACTGCGACGTCCTCAAAAACAATGTAGATGTAGGCTTGGAAGCTTCCTGTATTCTGGATGTTTGGACTAACTAAGTAGCCGCTTGTGTGACCTTGAATGATAGCTTTAAAAGGTCAGGATGATTAATAGTAAAAAATAATTCAAGAGCTTGAGCTACTGACCAGGCAGCAGGCTGACATTAAAAAGAAATAAAAATAATGGAACAGGTGATACAAGAGAGCACAAACAAGAGTAGAAAAGTATGCTTGAGCCGAAAATCTTCGTTCAGTGACAGGAAAAGAACACAACTTTTTAATTTGAACGGTGAAATATTTTTTTCTTTATTCGTTGAAAACACCTAAATGAATTTGGTTCTACAATTGAATGGTTTTACAATTTAACACGGAGTATAAGATGCATTAAAGGGACTACTCCTTCTAAATTAAATGCATGTAGCTTGTTTTTTTTTCTTTATGAAACAGATTCAAGCCCTTGCATGGTCATACGTGGTAAAACCATAAATCGCCAAACTCACGAGTTGACGCACTCAGACTCGCTTAGGCTCGGATGGGGACATGGGTCTGATTCCGAGTGAATAATATTTTGGCGAGCTTGAGTCCAAGTGATAATTTAATAAAAAGATTTGGTTCGATGGCAAAATAAAACCCAGGCCTTTTGCGTGGGTGCAAGTGTTGTGAGACACGCCCTCACATGAAGCTGTAAATCATAGCTTCACTTGCTCGAGTTTACGAAGCCTCATTTCAAAAAAGTACTTGGTAATTTTATGATGGTATGCAATCTAATATACTATTTTTTTCGACTTCATTCGTGCAGACAATGCGCCATTTCTGGTTCGTTATGCAGGCAAATTGAATGCATAAACTCGTGCTGATGAGTTGTTCCTGAAAAAAATCACATTGTATCAAAGGAGTTATTGATGATGACTGGGAGACGCTCCAGAGGTACGTCGAGAACCTGTGAATCCTTCGCAAATTTCGCCCAGTCGATAAGCCACATTCACGACATGAATGATGATGAAGGAGCTTGCTCCATCCGTCCGTCCTTCCGACTGTCCACTCCTATTACACTAGAGCACGCACCGGACGGAATGACCCTTCGCTCCACTCATCATTCATTCCGTGGATATGCTAGCTACGCCAGATGAAAAGACGACCGACCAGGTGATTCTATAAGGAGCTTCGTTCAGAAAAACAATAAAACTACGTCGCGCTGCCCGTGGAAGCTGTGGTTATGTCAGGGCACTTGCAATAATTTTCTAAACAGCGTTACAGTGTAAATCAGATGAAGAGCACGAAAGTAACAAGAAAATGACCCATTTATTTGCGTGTAACCAGTGTGTGCTGAATGCGGCATTTTGATTTCCCTGTCAGATTTGGCTGTCAGTTTATCATTAAATGCAGATCGTTTTATGGTCGCATCTACTCGCGAATCTAGCGTCGGCGGTGGCTTTGACACACCCACTGCGCATGGTTGGGTCTCGTGTCTCGTGTTCAAGCTTCCTTTACCTATCTGACATGCAGAAAGGCACGCAGCAGAATGACATATTCCTGAAATTAAAAGAAAGAAACAAGGCCTCACGTCACTTTCTCTAACAGGAATAACTACAGCATTGACATAGCATCGATTGTATAGCTGTAGCAAGTCGGCAACTTCATTATTGCAATAAATGTTCACATTCACTTGCGTGCCAAATTTTCTCTTTTCTACGCAGAATGTCAGCGAGCATGAACGCAAGGCAAACACAAACGCCGAAGCATGAGCGAGTTACAAAAATATAACGTTAGCTGAAGAGGATCGATTGCTGAGCCGACAAAACTCAGAGCTCAACGTATGCAACTGCCATGCTCTCTTCTTGCAAAGGGACGATGTCGTCGAGTATGGTGTGAAAGCCGCGCTCTAAAAGCCTCCAAACCTTCGCAGTCTCCCGCGAGGCTTCCTCAGTATCCATTTCCAACTGCCTCCCATCGCTCCACAGAATCAGGAACAGGGAGGAGATCGAAACCGAACGTCACAGACTCTGCGACAACCATTGGCTGGTTACAGTTGCGCTTCGCACTGTAAAATCTAGGGTGTTCAGTGGATATGTTGGGGAATGTAAGAACGAACATCGAGGTCTTTTATTTGCTGAAGCAAAATACCAAACGCATTGAGAGTTTTGTGCATCTGGTATGAAGTACTAAGCGTTACATAGCAGTCACAATTCACACTTATTTTTCTTGAGTAGTCTACCTCGATGAATACTTAGTTTTCTGTAAGACGCCTTTCGGCCACATGTTCGACCTTTTGGTTTGAATGCAGTTGAGAGTACTGTAATTGAACACAATATTAATATTGTCATTGTGCTACAAAAACATACTCAAAATACAGATGATGAAAAAGGAGGCGATCACAACTCACGCACTTTCACTGTGAAGAACGTGTTGAGTAAATGTCGCTCGACTAATCGTAGCCTTCGACAATATTCCAGTAATTACATATCACATAAAATGCCTTGGGCACTAAATTATCTAGGGTGTAAACAGTCTTTGGTTGACCACCTCATAAATATTTACACGCGATAAAATGAAAAAATCTATCTCTAACGAGAGGAGAACATTAGGAGTCAACTACAATAATTAGCCCAGTTTTCACCCATATACACGTCTCTAGAAAAGGGGAATGCTAGAATGTCTCTCTAATTCTGAAATCGAAGTATTTAGCACCGAGAGAAAAGTAATAGTGTCACAGACAAAAATAAAACCTTCCTACATGCAATGATCTATGCAAGAAAAATTGAGCAGTGGTCACGCTTTTATTTCTTCATTGGACCGAAATAAGAGCAGTGAGAAAAATACTTGCATTCAGTGCAGCCAGTATATTTGGCAGTGAATTTTACTCACGCGCGAGAAAAAAAACATGTGCCTGCTCAAATCCTGTGCGCTCTGCTTTCTGCCGTAGTCTCCGCCGCCACTGGAACACACACTAAGTTCGCCCTCTCGCGGTATCCGGGCGGGTGAAGCGATACTCTCAGGTTTTGCTGGGAAGTGCCGCAATTGGGACGACCGGAAAGAACTACGCGCACGCCCACAATCTCGGAGGCCATGCGTGTACGAACTAATAAAATGGTATGCATTGCATCAGCTTTCTGGTGTCTTTGAGCTATCCGTATGAATGGGCTGACTTATGAACTATCCACTCACAAGCCATGTGGTATGCCCACAAACGCTTTACGGGTGAAGCTTCTCTTAGCCTAACCTCGTTCTGCGTGTTGCGTAACTGAGAGAAGAAGAGGCGGGAAACCGAGAGAAGGAGAGACGGGATAAAAAGAAAAGCAGTGTCTCTCGAACAGTATAATAGACGGCGCTGCCTCATAGAAGTTCATAAAACTGCAGTTGAGTGAGCATAACACAGATGGCATATAAGCAGTGATAGCGTTGTGGTTAGAGCACAAGCCTCGCGCGCAAGAGGTCCGTGGTTCAAATCCCGGAGCCTGCCGTTCCCAACTGGATTAAAAAAATTCGCGTGGTGATTGAGCTGCATTAAAAGGCCTGGGGTGCGGCCTCCGCGGTGACCACCACCAGTAACGCACTCCCTCACCAGAGAAGAATTGGCCCCCCTGGTGCATTATCTGGCCTCTCTATCCCACATGCATACGTCACTTAACTCCCGGCACTCAGTCCCCAGCGGCAGGAAGAACTGACCACGGCGGCGGTCAGATATGCAACGCAGCAGAGGGTGCTAACAATCTCTGGGTCTAGACAGGCCGCCATTGGGACGTGAAATTCGCAACGTTTAACGCTATAACCTTATCTAGTGAAGCTACTCTAGCTAAACTATTCGAGGAGCTAGGTAATGTTAAATGGGATGTAATAGGGCTCAGTGAGGTTAGAATGACAGATGAGGCCTATACACTGCTAAAGAATTGGCACGTTCTTTGCTATCGTGGGCTGGCTGGCAGAGGAAAACTGGGTGTGGAGTTTATTATCCACGGAAATATTGCTAGCAACATAGTGAAATACTGTAGCATTAATTAAACGGTTGTAGGCATTGTAATTAAACTCAATAAGCGGTACAAGATGAAGGCGGTGTAGTGTTACGCGCCTAAATCCAGCAATGATGACACGTCAGTTGAAAACTTCTATGAAGACGTGGAATCGGCAATGAATAAGGTAAGGTAAAAACACAGTATACTATACTGATGGGTGACTTCAATGCCAAGGTAGGGAAGACGCAGGCTGAAGATCAGGCAGTAGGATATTATGGCATCGGTACTAAAAATAGCGAAGGGGAGATATTAGTTGAATTCGCAAAACGCAATGATTTCCGGATCTTGAACACTTTCTACCAAAAACGAGGGACCCGTAAGAGGAAACAAAGGGGTCCTAATGGCGAAAGTAAGAACGAAATGGACATTACACTGAGTGCACACCCAGGCATCGTGCAGGATGTGGAAGTGCTTGGCAAGGTACGATGCAGCGACCATAGAGTTGTGTGGTGTCGAATGTGCCTAGACTTTAAGAAGGAACGACAAAAAAACTGATGCACAAAAAGCCAATCAATGTGCTAGCACTGAGAGTGAAAGTACAGGAATTCGGAATTCAAAATCTCATTTCAGAAGAGGTGCTCGGCTGTTATCAAGGTAACCAGCCTAAGCATTGGCGCAATGAATGGCAAAGTGATGAGAATCATTAAAAAGTGTGTAGTGAAAGTTGGAGGTACTTTACTTAGACATCACAATGACAAGCGGTCCCAGGCGACAAAAAACCTCATCAAGAAGCGTCAAAGCATGATAACCACATATATCAACAGACAAAATAGAATTGCAAAATTTTCAAAGCTGATAATTAAGTGTAAACTATCCGATGTAAGAAGGTTTAACGTGGAGAAAATTGAACACGCTCTGACGAACCGAAGAAGCGTCCAAGCAGTGAAGAGGAAACTTAGGATAGGCAAAAATTAGATGAATGCCCTAAGGGACAAGCAAGGCAAAGTTACTACCAATATGAAAGAGTAGTTAAAATCGCAGAGTTGTTTTACAAAGATCAGTACAGTAGCCGGGACAACCACGACCCTAATATGAGAACTAGCAGTAACCCAGATGGCATCCCACCAGTAGTGATACATGCCAGAAAAGCTTTGGAGGAAATTCAAAGAGCCAAAGTTTCAAGTGAGGATCCGATAACATCAGATCTACTGAAAGACGAAGGACTTATTGTGTTAGGAAGAATAGCCACCCTGTTTACGAGGTGTCTCCTGAAAGGAAGAGTATCAAAATATTGGAATAATGCTGTCACCAGCCTAATACATAAGAAAAGAAATGACCAGAACTTGAAGATTCACAGGCCACTAAGCTTGCTCTCCATCTTGTAAAAGCTATTTACAAAGGTTTTCCTAACCGAATTAAGATAACCTTAGAATTCAATCAACCAATGGAACAAGCAGGATTGCGGACAGGCTACTCAACAATCGACCAGGTTCATACTATGAATAAAGTAATAAAAAATGCTCAGAATACAGCCAACCACTATACATAGTGTTCATAGAATACGAGAAGGCGTTTGATCGAGTAGCAATATCCACAGTCATGCAGACACTGCGGAATCAGGGTGTCAACAATGCATATATAAACATCCTGGAAGAAATCAACAGGATATCCACTGCTGCCATAGTGCTCCATAAAGAAAGCGACAAAATACCACTCAAGAAGGATGTGAGGCAGCGGGATACACTTTCTCTATTGCTATTTACGGCATGCCTACATGAGGTTTTCAGAAGCCTAGAATTGGAAGAAATAGGGATAAGAGTTATTGGACAATACCTTAGTAACCTACGCTTCGCCGATTACATTGTATTGCTGAGTAACTCAGAGGACAAATTGGAACTCAAGATTACGGAGTTAGACAAGGAGAGCAGAAGGTAGGTCGTAAAATTAATCTGCAAAAAACGAAAGTAACGCACAACCTCGGAAGAGAACAGCGCTTCAAGATAGATAATGGTGCACTTCAAGTTGTACAGGACTACGTCTACTTAGGAGAAGTAATAAGCGCGGAGCCGAACCACGAGATTGAAGTAGCTAGAAGAATAAAAACAGCGTGGAGCACATTTGGCAAGCACTCTCAATTCATAACTGTTAGATTGCCACTTATCCTCAAGAGGAAGGTATATAACAGCGGCATCATGCTGGTACTTAGATATAAAGCAGAAACCTGGAGTCTTACAAGGATGGTTCAGCTTAAGTTCAAGATGACGCAGCAAACGATGGAAAGAAAAGTGATAGGAGTAACCTTAAGAGACAAGTAGAGAGCAGAGTGGATCAAGGAACACACCAGGACTAAGGATATGGTAGCTGAAGTCAAGTAGAGGAAACTGACACGAGCCAGGCTCGTAGCATATAGTCAGGATAACCACTGGTCATTAAGGGTAACTAGCTGGATTCCCAGAGAAGGCAAGTGGGTCAGGGGGAGACAGAAAGTTAGGTGGGCAGATGAGATTAAGAAGTTTGTGGGTATGAAGTGGCAGCATCAAGCACAGGACCGAGTTGACTGGCGGAACATGGGAGAGGCTTTTGTCCAGCAGTGGACGCAATCAGGCTGAAGATGTTGATTATAGTTGGCGCTCTACCGCTGCTGTCCGATCAGATTTAGTAAGGAAAAATCAGCAGTCATTTTTTTTAATGATAATGAAGTTAGTGGGCTTAGAATACAGGAGGTTACGCTAGAGATAACCGATAAATACAAATATCTGGGTGTATGTATAAGCAATGTGGTCGAGTACCTAAGGGAACACGAAATATACGTGTCAACTAAAGATAACAGGAATGCTGCGGTAATGAAAAACAGGGCACTGTGGAATTACAATAGGTATGATGTTGTGAGAGGAATATGGAAAGGGGTCATGGTTTCTGGTCTGACGTTCGGCAATGCGGTCTTGTGCATGAGATCAGAATTTCAAGCAAGTATAGAAATTAAGCAACGTGGAATAGGTAGGCTTGCCTTAGGAGCTCACGGGAATACACCAAATCAGGGAGTACAAGCTGATATGAGATGGACATTATTTGAGGGCAGGTAAGCTAGCAGCAAGATAAAATTTGATAAGCGATTGAGAGAAATGGGGGAGGAGCGTTGGGCTAGGAAGGTATTCAGCTACTTGTACATGAAGAATGTCGATACGAAATGGAGGAAGCGAACCAGGAAGTTAACTGGTAAATACTTAGAAAACAGCAGGTGGCCAGACCAAAAAGAACTATCGGTTAAGAAGAAAGTGAAGGAAACTGAGACTGACATGTGGAGAATGGGCATGATTAAGAAGTCCGCACCAGAGACCTATCGAACCTTTAAGCAGGAAATTACCAGGGAAAGGATCTATGATAATACTCGAGGTAGTTCTCTACTGTTTGAGGCCAGGATGGGAGTATTGCGCACCAAGACATATTGGGCCAAATACGAAGGGGTAGACACGGTATGCAGTGCGTGTGGAGAGGAAGAAGAAACTGCCGAACACTTGATAATGTTCTGTAAAGGGCTTCACCATATAGTTCAGGATGATGGCGCAGAGTTCTTCAAAGCACTGGGGTTTAGGGACAGGAAGGGCAAAATAGACTTTAAGCGGGTAGAATTAACTAGAAGGAGGTTATCTGATTGGTGGCTAAAGTCAAGGCACGAATGAACAATAAACCCTTCACTGCAAAGTACGAATTCTCAACCTAACTATTTAAGAAAAAAAAACAAAGCTAGTTTTTGGTTCATTAAGTATTACGGCTTGGTGGCGCTAGCCACCGCCCGATCTAAAGAGTACAGCCATATCCATCCATCCATCCATCCATCCATCCATCCATCCATCCATCCATCCATCCATCCATCCATCCATCCATCTATCCATCCAATTGGCTGCCGCAGGTTGTGCCTGGGTGAGCAAACAAATCTCAGCATATTCACGGGGTGAATGAAGACGAGTGGGCGAAGCTCCGGAGAGAATCATCGGTAAAGCCATGAATTTAACGTGTGTAATTCGCCCAGCCGATCATCCTTTAAAACATCATGAGAAACACTGTATGTGTATATAGAGAAGGCAACTTTTATTTGTTATTAGAGACGAAGATTGGCTTGCAATATACCTTCATTATTATGGCTTTATGATCCGTAAAATGAAAGGTGAGCGGTTCTTGTATAGGTTGCATTGGAAAATTTGCAAATACTAGATCAATAGATATTTTCCGGATTGTGGTTCGTTCATATGGTCATACGATGCGTCGCATGCATAGATGTCATGCATAGATGCGATGCATAGATGCGATCGTACGATGCGATGCCAAGATGGATGCATGCGTCCTTCTATGCGTCCATCTGTCTATCCGTGAATCCATCCATGCGTTCGTCCATCTGTCTGTTCGTCCGTTCGTGCGTCCATCAGTCCGCTAGTCTCTTTGTCCTTCCGTCCGTGCGTTCGTCCGTGCGTCTATCTAGAGAACACCACAAGTACATCCATCTGCCATCTCGCATCCTCTGTTGCACCTACCTGCTCTAGAGTGGGTATGTGTCACCGGTGGCTACGTACATGACCAACAACAAACCCCATGGAATGCACAGACCCACGCCCTTAGGAGCTTCGCCCCTAAACAAAGAGTGCATCCCAGTCTCCTGGATAGTTGCCGTACGTGGCGGATCGTTGGTGGGGTTTGGACGATGTAGAACGGCGGGCGCGTTGGAGACGCTTACGCTGGGCTTCCTTGGTTTGCGTCTCGTCAGTGTTACCCGCGCGCCGTTTGCGTTCTCGAACGCAATCAGATGCATGGACGCACGCTTGCACGGACGGATACATGGACAGATGGATGAACGATTGGACGCATGCTCGGACAGACACACAGATGAACAGACGGACAGAGAGACAGATAGACGGGCGTACTCACGGATGGACAGATGGATGGACGTACGGATGCTTCGCCCCACTCATCATCCTTCACTCTGTGGACATGCGCGGCTTTTTTTTTCTTTTTGATATTGTTTAATTCCTCCAGATGGCGCCAGCTACCACATTCTTCACAGCTGTGGTGCCCACACTCCTACCACTTACATATGTTGAAGATATATCTATCGAAATTATGAACGGTTGCACCGGCATCGTTTTGCTAAGACCCTGTGCGTTTTGAAGGCACATATTACGGCTTCTTGCCCCGTAAACGTCCAGATAACATTGCGACTCTGTGTGAACCTGTGAGAAATATAGACAGCAAACATAGCCCAGTGTATTCAGGTGAGAACATCACAGAATTGGTCACTTTCAAGGTGAAGGCCATCTCGTTAGCCGAGCATGACGTACGAGTTCTATCGTTCATTTTAACGACTTTTTGTGACCACAGGTTCATCTGTTTGACTTTATTGTCATGACATTAGATAACAGGCTCAGCGGGACTAGCTTTTGTGATTAGCAGTGCCGTGTACTTTTTATCATTCGAGAACTGATGCACTCGCAAGGCCTAATCGCTTCGCTAACCTGCAGTCAGCCATCTTGATTAAAAAGGGGAGAAGCTGTTTCTCCGTGGCAAATAGGAGGCAAGTTGCTCCATTTGAAGACGAACAAATGGGTAAATCGCCGTTTCTTTCCTAATAGAGCGAGAACACTCCATTTTTGTAGAGTGTGGAGTTGGATATGACAGACAAACACGGCGAACAAGCCTACGGCTTAAGCAGCTTCGCCGTTAAAATCTGCCACTGATGGTGACACTGTTTAGCCGATTGCGTAGTTACAAAGATTCACTCAAGTCGAGTCTCAAGATTCAAAAATTTGCACAAAGAAACCACCCAAGCTACTTGATTTGTAAATGTGGAGTATTTCTTCTTCGCACGATGTGTCGCTTCGTACCCCGGCGTTGTCCACACTCCCACTGCGCATGCTCACGCTTCGCATGTCGGGCCAACCGTTTGCTCTCTCCTTCCCTCTCTGGCCTCACAATGCCGACGCAGGCAGCGTCTGCTAGTCAAAAGCGACTGCTTGACCTGCACAATTGTTCACTGCCCCCCTCCCTGTACATGTAGGCAGTGGATCGCACATCAGCGTGCCCCCCCCCCCCCTCATTGAAGGCAAGTCTTTTTCTTCATTCAATGAATAGGAATATTAAAGTGGAAATAACACTTAGGCATTCCCAAGCCATCCCCAGTTACGCAACATTCACGCAATACCCCCCCCCCCCACACACACTGCATTTAACACATTTACTCGAGTTCCCGCCGCGGAAAGTTCCGGGTGGCATTTTTTATATTGTGTATTTAAAGGGAAAAAGAGCGAGTATAAGCATAGCATAGCTCACGCAATTGCTTGACAGCTGCTGCTCACGCAAGTAGAGCCTGATGAGGTCTAGGTGATGAGACGCGTGGCTTTATGAAATAGTTCGCCCGTGTAATGTGCGAATTGGTACCATATTGAAGGAAGCATTACTTTGAAACCTTAATGTTTTTTCCGTGCTTTCAAGAATACTCCATGTTGTATGTGCATTTTCTTTAGAAAACCACCATGGCGAATGTAAGTTCGCAAAAAAGAAATATTAAAAAAGAGAAAGCGATTCATTAGTAGGTGCATCGCCAAGACTCATCTTTACACAATACAAAACGTGTGCTCAACTACAGTTGCATCATTTAGATAAGCCGAATGCAGCAGATGCTGGAAGAACCACTGATGACTGCAGGACACAGCAACTCCAGGTTACACGGTGAAGATGCTGGTTGCAGCGCTGTTAACGATGAAGACCACAAGATAGGCTTTCTGTAAAGGCGCTTAGGCATAACAGTGACGTAAATAAAGGCTCATACCTTCCTGCCAAAACCCTTGGTAGTTTTGCCAGCTCATCCACGTCGTTTCAGTTATTTTGCCAGCTCATTCTCGTCATTTCAGTTATTTAAGGGCCCACGTAGGGGCCCTTAAATAACTGAAACGACGAGTTTATCGAATAGTCTATTTTGAGAGGCCTTAGCGTAAATCTTCAACCATACATTCGAAGGTCGACTGTTTCAATTTTTCTCCACAATCAGCAGTTTGCAGGTACAGGAGATTATCACAAGAGTGAAACTTTTTGTTCGCACTGAAGAAAAGTTAGATCTTGTTCCGTGTGCGAGCAGAGCAAAACCGGCAAGCAACGATCCCTATAAACGGGACGCAAAGGAATATGCTCGTGATCTCGCTGAAAGATTTCTTGAAGGCGGCTGAGTGGGGAGTGGTGGGGAGAGTGTCTGCAGCTCTTCGTGGCGAGAACGACTGAGAAAAAGAGTGTGCGGCGCTTAGTGCAGAGCGAGCGATATACCGGGAGCGCACGCCTGTTTTGCTTGGTGCCCTTGCCCGGTGCAGGAAGCTTCAACGGTGATGGCGCAGGCGAAGTGCGAACTTAAGGAGCTTCGCTGCTAAATTAGTTGAAACAATAGACTCGTGAGCACGCACACGAAAAAGCCATGGTTAAAACAAGAAGGGCTTCTTCCTTCCTTTCAAGCTATTATATGTAATCAGCCACATGTATGAGAATGCTGTCAAATAGTAAAAAGACTTCATTGAGCTCCTGAGGGGCTGAATCCACTTAAAATGGAGGCTTGGTTGTGGTATCCATTATGGCATACCAAAGTACGACGCTGTAGTCCGATCTCATAGGCCCACAGCTCGGTGGCATTACTCACCTTGCCCATCCCCAAGAGGCAAGCGCGTGCGGGCTGCACCCACTTGCCTCTTGGGGACGGGCAGGGTTGGGGCCGAAAGAACATGAAGTGGCTATGTCAGTGCCAAGCAAGGCAGTTATTTTATGAAATAAAAATTGTTGATCCCACGTACAGTGGGAATTGATGATATGCGAAGCACGAATGAGAAAGGTTATTATGTGACTTTAAAATCAGCAGAATGCCATGAGGCGGACGTTCATCATGCTGTACATGATTAAATGTGATGACTAGTCGGTTCGGACGTGTCATTCACCTTCAATGTCAATTCACGACACGTGATACAAAGTTTGGTATACGTGAAGCTAGCGAAACAGCCGCGAGCACATCATGAGCGTGGCAAGTAGTGATGTTCTTACATGACACGCATCTCTTGATTATCATGTTTGCACCAGTCATATACCTTCGCCATCAATTCACGTCCCGAAATACCAAATTTGGTATATGTGAAAGTAGTGAAACGACCACGAGCGGGCTAGGAGTTTAGCCTTTATAAATGTTTTACATGACATGCATTTAATGATTGTCATGCTTGGATCTCTCATTTACCTTCGTCATCCGTTGACGACACGTAACACCAAATTTAATATATGTGAAGCTAGGAAAACAACCGCGAGCGCATCATTAGCGTGGTGTGTTGTCATGTTCTTACATAAAAAGCATGTCATGATTGTTGTGTTTGGACTAGTCATATGCATTGGTCACCCATTCACGTTCCGTAATATCAAATTAAATATATGTGAAGCTAAGGAAACGACTGCGAGTGCACTATGAGCGTAGCGTGTGGTCATGTTTTACATGACACGCATGTAATGATTATCATCTTTGGACGTCTTATTTACCTTCGTCGTCTATTGGAGATATGTAATACCAAATTTGGTACATGTGAAGCTAGCGAAACAGCCACGAGCGCATCATGAGCGCGGCATGTAGTCATGTTTTTACATGACACGCATCTTATGATTATCATGTTTGCACCAGTCCTATGCCTTCGCCATTCTTTGATGTTCCGTGAAACCAGATTTGGTATATGTGAAGCTAGCAAAACGACCATGAGCGCACCATCACATGGCAAGTATTCATGACTAACATTATATGCATGACATAATTTCCACGTTATAGTCTATCACTTGTGCTCGCCATGCAGTCATGTCATACCATACCATACCAGTTTTGCAATATGTCAGGTGAACTAAACCACCACCAGAGCAGCATAAGTATGAAATGTAAATCATGGCACTCATGAGATAAATGTCACAATTTTCACGTTATGACTATTCAGCCATGCTCGTCATACTGACTAGTCAGTATGACGAGCATAACTTTGAATTATGCAAACAACATTCTCATTGCACTAAGTGCGTTATTTATAGACTGAAGTGGAGCAGGGCCACATAAGTTCCTTTTTATTTGCAGATGAGTGAACTGAAGTATTCAACGGACTTTAAACGAAGTTATTTGCCACAGATGAATTTTTTTTTGTTTTTTTAAATAACGCTGAACATGGGTGCCAGTATATATTCTCCTTTTTCTCGCTTGTTTTACATGCTCGCATTACTTTCGTGCAAGTAAATTTCTGGTAGATCAGGTAAAAAAATTAAGAAAAGAATAGAGCAAGAATGATTTGCACAAAGCGCGATTCAATCGATGTTTCGCCAATCCTTGCAGCTGTCTTTGACCAAATCATGTCAGCACTCGTATTTTCGAACTTGTCGGTTTCACTTCTCTGGCTCAAGGGTGTCTGATCGATGCGCAAAAGATATATGCAACCTCGGTAGTCAATAACCAGGAAAGAAATAAGTGGGCGAAGTGTGCAGTGCAGCCCAACGTGCCCCGCATAATTATCCAAGCTGTGAGGACCGTTCCTCGTGATACACAACGTGTAATCATGGCATCAATACATGTGTCATGTGCGTGAGCATCGACTACTGCAGAGTGTCTACAGGGGACAAGAGAAAAAAGGAACTAGGAACATGCCACTCATCGCGGGATCAATTATATACGAAGAATTTTCAGTTTAGCTATCTAGCGAGCACTGACTGGGATTACGCAAAGCGTTACAAAGTTAACCAATGTATAATAGGAAAGACTAACAGCAAGGCGTTTTGAAGAAGCACGTGTGTAACGATTTCACCTAAAGGACATGCAAAATTTTGGAGCAACATTGGACAAAAAAAGGCTAGGGAAACACCCATATTAAGTCATTAACTACTGCTAGTTATACTCTCGTATGCACCTGTAGTATTTGTGTGATGTATCTTAATTTGAGGATCACCTTTGTACTTTACCGCAATGAACCCTTGAACCTCTTTAAGCTTGATCTGGTCGTAAACGCCGCACAGCACCACAGAGTTTCAACGTGCAGTATTTACGTCTATGAGAAAAGTACAGGAGACTGTGGGCCCATTCTGGACATTGTGTTGTCTAACATGCACTCTCAAAGTGCAAGCTTTAGCGCGGAATGAACACAAAAGCTATACCACGTCTTAAATACATCTTTTGCATCAACTGTCTGCCCTTGCGATAATATTCAAAAAATAAAAGCGATACACGTTGCAGCAATATTATGGTGGCGGCAGTCCATAGCACGCATTTAAAAGACCCTCACGTCTGATACACTAGTGCTAACACTCTAACTGCAAGGCAAACCCTTGCGCATTGTGCACAATTCTCTACAAAGACATTGCTTACTGATCAGAAGGGCGGCTCTTCTCTTGATCATTTTCAAGAATACCCCTACATTGACACAACTGGAATAATGATGAGAATATGTGAACAACAGTAAGCCGTGTGTTAGTCCTTTCCATATGTGGTTGTAGGAGTGAAAAAATATAATAATTAAAAGCCGGTAGAAACTGCAATCGAGACCAATCAGACCAGTGCGTACACACGAGCAATATTTGCAGTCCCTTTGTAAAAATAATAATTGGCGGGTTTTGCGCTACAAACCCACGATATTATTACGAGAAGTGCTGTATATAATGGATACAAACAAACAGCTGAAATTTATTTTGCTGTAGTGGAGAGATCCAAAAACCTCGACAAACTGGGCTCATGTTCAAAAGGCAGCTCAGAGATAACCCGCGATTTTTTAACGTCCAGCTAAATCAATGCACACGGGCTTCAAGCATTTCGACATCATAGATATGCGACCACTAGGGGCAGGATTTTGGGTCAGTATTCGAGCACCTTAACCGCTACACCATCGTGGCGGGTATCTTATTACTTTTGCTTCCATTTACTTAAAGGCACATCTGTAAGTAAAAAGGGAGATGGTTTGTGCGTGTTACAGTACAAAGGTAGATCTGCGGCACATCGGCACTTTCTATATATATATATATATATATATACAACGCATGAAAGTGACGGCGGCCAAACCCTGTTTTTTCCCATGATCGCTATAGCCCTAAAGAAAGATTTTAAGGAGGACAAACAGTCCTTTGACTGTTTTCGCTAAGTCTTGACTCGTCTCGAATATGATTGCTTTTAAAGAGGCGCGTGAACTGTCTTTGGGCGCCATTACACTCTCTTCTTAGGATGGTATGACTTACAGGACAATTGACAAGCCTTATTAAAGAGAGTCATGTACGTGTCAAGTCAAGACTACTTTAAAAGAATCACATATGCTGTGTTTTTTGGTTATAGTGAGGTAGAGAAGAAAAAAATACAAAATTTAACAAACCAACAACAGCACTTTATCCTGTCGTAAAATTTTTAATCAGGTTGCAGAGTTTTATGCAAATGTTTTTAATTTTCTTTCTTTACATAAAGTGCACCACTCTCACGACGACAGACATTAAGCCCTTTATTCTCGCACTTTTTGTTCATAACGAGGATTGTAACGTCTCAGTCAATAAACTTGAATAGGTCATCAACCTGTCACCGTTTGTTCGGACATCGCAAAAGAGGTGCACATCTATTATACTAGCCCACTCCACTGCACACTGAGCTCGAGCAGTGCCGTTCGCGTTCAGTGCTTCTGCTGATGCTACCGAGTCCTAAGGTCGAATGAAAATAATTTGGTGCAGAACCACTTTCTTATCGCGCACAATGATGGGGCAGTGTACGCAATGAGCTTTTAGGCACATGAAGTGTTTTGTTGTTTTGTGGGTCACCGATTGGAGCAAAATTCCTATACGCCAGTGAACATCTGCCTTCCCAAAAGAAGACGATAAACTTGTACAACGAGTAATGCGTGCTGTATACGTGCACTCCGGGTCCTAACCGAATGATGCCGAGACAGACGAAGTTCACTCTCTTTGTTTCTACTTCATAGCATTGGTTCCATACAATCCTTTCATCATGTAGCTGTTTTAATCTCACATTTATGCTTTGAACCAAGACGCCAGCCAGGCTTTTTGTGTAGGGAAATAAAGAGAACTTTGCCTCCAGGGCAAACGAATGGTTAAATGCAGCGGCAACAAACTCTTCTTCTGTATGAAATAAGGCTAGATGATGGTTTGAAATAAAAGGCTCAAAGAAGATGAAGACGATGGACAAAAAGGAAAACACATCATGTGTTTGCACACACACACACACACAGGTGTGTGTGTGTGTGTGTGTGTGTGTGTGTGCGTGCGTGCGTGCGTGCGTGCGTGTTTGTGTGTGTGTTTGTGTGTGTGTGTGTGCGTGTGTGTGTGTTCCTTTTCGTCCATCGTCTTTTTTGCGTCTTATATTTCAAATCATGCAATACCAACGCGCCCAGTTGTTCACTCTCACAAGGCTAAGTGCTCACTTCGTTAGCGCTCGAGCGTCGGCATAAAGAATGGGGGCCGCTGCAGTGATCGAAGTGACCTTTGTGATGTTTTTGGCTTCAATGTGAACACCTGCAAGACGAACCTAGGCGTTCTACAGCCCAAACGTGCGCCTGCAGAGACGACTATAGCTATTGCCGAGAACCAACAGATAGAAACACATCTTAAAGCTTGGAGACCTTCCTTCAGGCATTTTTATCAATTTAGCAAGCTTCCAGCCACCACCTGGCAATACTGCCCTCGGAAAGACTGCAAGCAACAATTTCAAGCTGCTCCGCTAACCTATCGTCACGCTTTCGACCCACATCCAAACCATCAATTCCACTTTTGTGTTCAATTTTTCCTGATATTCACCTCAGGGTGTCTCCACTTCTACTGCATGAGAAATGCACCGAATGTGTCCATATTTACACCGCAGGCTAAACCGACCACCCGAAGTACGTCTGGAGCGGTAGTTTTGCCAGGGAGAGGTGCAAAAGTTAGTTTTACCCGAGCGCCCAACAAAATCAACGTCTGCGAAACTCACAGCTTTTCGCACTGCACTTGGTGTTGTCAATGCGAACAACCGCAGCAATGGTCATTTTTTAGGGATCTGAAAGCAGCCCTACATTCTATCTTGTCAGCACTATGGCGTAGACCTTATGAAAAACTTTTATTCGAGTTAGTATCCATAATTCAGGCGTCATTTAGGAAGGGTCGCCAAGTGCATTGCAATAGTTGTCAAGACACTGCGGCGTTATTGGCGATGAACAGGACGATCATGCTGCCAGGTCAGCTTTGAAGGGTGACAAGGAAGAAACGCTACCACTTTCATGCTCTGATGCAACTTTCATGCTTCGAAGAACCCCAAATATCTTCACGCACTCAACAACATATATACCGAAAAGCAAAACTGTCAGTATTACTACCAAAACGAGTTGCGTCGATTGCAAATACCAATAAGACTACGCCGAAGAGAGGCCACTCTTCTATTCTGCCTATGGGTGAATGTGGCTTTCAGAAAGCATATCTTATGCGACTGTCCTCGCTACGCTGTGCAGAGATGACCCTTTTCATTTGCTGCTCGGTCGTCTAGACAACAGAACATTGACATACGTAAATATTCAGCAATGTTATCGTGAAAAGTCGTCGACGATTCAAGCAACCAAGGCATAGCTAAAATTCATAAGGACAACAGAGTTGCACAAGCAGGTGCAGAGTCTTAATTATACCGTATACCGCACAAGACTGCCGCTATGCGATGTGACAAAGTGTGTGCGTGTCTGTTCCCCTTCTCTTTCTCTCTCTCTCTCTCTTTGCTCTTATTTCAATTTCCTGCATTGCGTCCCCCTGTTCAGGGCAGCATACCGGTTATGCTAAACTGGTTAACATCCCTGCCTTTCCTCCCTGTCATTTTACTTTCTTCCTTTCCTCTCTGTCATTTTACAGTAGATACATAAATATGAACCATCTCCTAATCCTTGTCAAAATACGGAACATGTGACCGTGTGCGACCACGTGCGGCTGGTCAAAATACACAGCTGCAGCCCGAGCCGCGCAGACATTTTCCCCTCTCTTCGGTACACCTACATTTGATTTTCGTGCAACGGACGTGGCCGCTGCGTTTACCCCGGCCTTGAACCGCAATGGTGAGGCAAGTGCTCGCACCCTTTCACTCGAACTTAATACGTGGGACGGGCGGAGAGATTTTATCAACCTTGGAAATATTACGGTACGTCAAGGCGACAGTAATTTTACCGGCTTTTGTTCATTCCAACCTTTGTATGCATTCTTGTATAGGTATTCAACTGCGCAACAGGATAGGCTCTGGTAAAAAAAGGCTAATGCTATCACAGTAATATACAAAAAAATCAGGCAGACGAGAAGACACACATCTGGGCACCTGCCACATCCATACGTACAGGATTGGTTTCTATGAAATTAACACGCACTTTTGTGAAGTATTCCAATCCTCTGTGATTTACTATGTGTTTTACCTAGAATAACATTTCCATTGTAACGGAACAATGCCGCGAATGAATGCTACTCGTTAAACAAACGTAAAAAACAGTCTGATAGGTGAAACACAAATGGTAGGGTGGCATAAGTATTCCCACTGATTCCATCATAGCAGAAAAATGCCTGATAATCTCTCCCGCCCCACCCACATTATAACCACCATTGTAACCGGTGCGAATGGTCGGCTTCGCTGGGTGCCGTACAATGCCGACAGGCGCCTTTAACAATTCATAGCTTGATAAATATTACCGCGGCAGAGCAACAAGTAGTCTGATGGGCAGGTGGCACACACCACATGGTTTTAGCCCCCTTACTAACAACTGTGGAATCCCAAATGATTTGTTTGCACTGCGCGGTGTTGCTGCTAAACTTACTTTAGCTCTAGTGGCTGTTTAGATATTTACAATATTTAGTCTCGGTCATTACACAAACACGTCGGAATCCTTCGCAGCGTGGAGTTGCAAAGGCCATTGGAAGCTTTCCTCAAAGTATGGCCAAATATCGTTTCTTACTATGAGTTATCGAGTTGTGACAACAAGATCGTTACCCTTAGATAATTTTCGGCAAAATGTGTACCGATTCCTCCCCGCTCTTCCCTTCCTAAGTTCTCTAATAAAACAGCGAAAGCGAAGCATCAGTGTGGATAAAAGTTCCTAGTCGTTTGTAAACTTCAACGCAAGACATTATGATGTGGCAGAGAATGAACTACAATTTACGCATCCTAGTATACTACATCTGTAAATATTCAGTACTTTTAACCATGTAAGCATACAACCAGCAGTGTTTGTGTTGCACGTATGGTGCAATAGACATATAAGGCAACGCTACCGTAGACAAAATCTCTATTTTGGTATTAATAAAAATTGTGGCTTCTCCATAGATGGTAAAAGATTTATTACCTTCCATTTCATGGTAAGTTGAGTGATAAATGACAGCTGTTGTGAAACACCGACACACCAATTAGGCTCCATTTATTATATCACAGTCGTGTGATCGATCACTGATATAACGGTGATGAGATGCTCTGCTACATCTTCTCAGAATACGCCACACTTACATAGCAGCAAATTACTAGCTGACCGGTGGAGAATCTCCAAAGTATAGTAAAAAAGGAGAGGCTAAACATTTTCCCATGCACGACGTCAGTCTATGGGAAGCAAAAGCTGAAAAAGAAAAGTACGACCCCCCTGGTTTGCTTTTAAAACCCATGTCCTCATCCGACACTGTTTCTGGCAAATGAACAATTCCTTGATGGGCAACAATTCTTATTTTTCTTCCGCAAAATAAATGTTACGCACGTTAATGGCCTTATACTACTTTATAGTAAAGGCTTTATAATCATATAGTGGTTTTGGGACGTTAAACCCTACATATCAATCAATCAAGGCAGCTGTGACTATAACAATAGGTTGTACACTAGGTCTTTATATCTTAACGTCTTGGTGAAGTAGTAGAACAACTTACATCAAACATTTAGTAGATCATACGCTTGCATACCATATCTACTACATTCACTGCTCACCTAAAGTTTTATTGATGGTATAGCATTATCATATCGGTTACAATATTCACGGCATCTTTTCCAATCTCATCCAGAGCCACTATACAATTTTTCCACTACCGTCTGCGCATAACTTCTTAGATATCATAATATAAGCAGGAAGAAATCCAGCTGGTAATGAAGAGGTGGAACGTACTGTACTAAAGGCGTGCCTTGATTGTCTACATTTCATATTGTGCGTGTAAGCACACTTGTCTAACTTTACTAACACAATATTATTTCGTCTCATGCTTTGGCTATTGAAAGAGATTGCCATACATGCTATGAAAAACACTTCACCGTCTATACAAAGTCTCTTAGAAGCTCACAATGAACAATGGCTGCGTACGAATTTATTATTCTTGTTGAACACTGCTTGCCAACTTGTCTAGGATTCTATGATCATCTGCACCTCCTACGCATAATAGTGTAAATGGTTTCTGCGAACACTTGACAATCTAATCACTCATTAAAGCAAATGCAATGAAGGAAAATATTTAGTACCGTTACTATGGCACCTAACAAATGAGCTACGTGGGGTTCTGAGTATACTATCTAATTAAAGAACTTAAAATATAGGTGTGAACTTGAAAAGCACCGCAAGTATTACAAATTATTGAGTTGATCAATACTTGCCTTAAGAAGGCAATAACGTTTTTTGCAATTATTGGTGGTACCCACTGATGCCCCGCAACACTATTGAAGCCAGAACACACTGCAGTTGAAATTGTCAGGATAGTAGGTAACATAATTCATTCGCTTTTATATAGTTTACTCCTATTCACAATACCAGTGCCTAAGACGCCCTATCTTGGGGGTAATAAAAACATGCTACTTACAGGTACATTAGTGCGTAGTGCAAAGTAAACAGCCTAAATGACAGGCGCTTACAATGGCTCGTCATGAATTCCACCTAATATAGTCATAGAAATTACCCTATCAATAATGCTGAGGCTTTAAACAAAGTGCGTTGAATCACTTAGCGCTGCTTTGTCATCAACTCCGATGTTGATAGCAGCGCTTCATAGTGCCCGTGTCCACGACAATATAGAGCTTTTTATATATACATAGTATTCCCACGGGCTATCTGGTATTCAATTAAAAAAAGTGCTTCGTAGCATGGTGCACAAATATTATTGTTCTCGGCCAATTCTTCAACTATTCTGCCCTATAACACAATTCTCATGTAAGAAACATGTTTTAATGTTACACTATAGCATGAACACTCGAAAACAAGTGACAGTCGAAGTGTGACGGTAAGTTTTTTCTGCCTCTAAAACATAGCAAGACATTTATTGGGCACGAAGAAGACTTTCCGAGATATTTGATACAGCAAGAACAAAAATATGTGATGCGGCAGCGAAACGCTACTCAAGGTGTATCTTCGAAGACTCAAAAGTATGTATTTAATGCTTTTTTTCACCCACCCGTAAATATAGAACTACGGTCAGGGAGCCTAAAAGCAACTCTATCTGGCCATTGAGTGCGATCAGAATCGAGAAAGTGATTCTTTTTTTTTGTGCTCATCCCGGGGCTGCAGCCTGATTTAATTATTTTGACGGACGTGTTCTGGGCGAACAACGTTATTCACTCACTTTTTTCGTGACACGTACCTTCCACAAACAGGTGAAAAATTCAGAAACTTAGTGTACACCTCGGCTCGTCGCCTAGGTGTTTCGTGCTGCGCTTGTGCCCAAGAGCGCGTTAGCAGGGAGGAGTTGCCAAACGTGCCTATGGATATCGGCTTCATTTTTTTTTCGTGGGTGGAAAAGGCGGAAGGGTGTGGGCTGCTATATTCGTGGGTCCCGTTTTCTTTTCCCCTCTCCGGATTGGCGTCGTTCTACGACCCAATGAGCAGAGCCCTTGAGAAACCGCAAAGGGTAAGTGTTCGGCGCCGCTGGGACGGCAAGAGCAGGGCCTCGAAAATTGCTCCTTTGCCGACGCTTACGTCATTCACTTTCTCTGCTCGACATTCGCAGTCACGTTTTGGCAAAAAAGAAACTTTTAGCCTTGACTCATACCTCTTTTCCGCCTTTTTCATGCTTATTTATGCTCGAGAAAGACAGGATAAACCTTTTTCTTTTCTGTCTGGAAGAGTAGAGAACGCGCTAAGCAGGCCCGTCGCTACAGTTGCACTAAGAAAAAAACAGTGCACTGCTAGCAACGTAGAAGCACTCTGAAATCCAAATAAAGCAGAAGGAAAGCACAGACCACTAAAGTGAGCTCAACTTTCGTTTCTGTGTGTGCGTGCGCGCCATGCATGTGCGTCTGATACCACTTTGCGTGAATGAGAGGGTGCTGCAGTTGGGAGAGAAAGCAAAGAACATATTGACCTGGGGCAGGGGTGGTCCTGGGAGCAGCCAAATCGAGTGGCTTTTTATTTCCCAAGACATTGCTTGCTCTCATTTTGCCTAGCAAAGAAAAACCATGACTCGGCCTGAAGACCACTGATCTGGCAGCTGAAACCTGTGAACATGGATGGGATTTGCTCATGATCCCGCGGCTTCGTTGATAGGGCATAGTCTTATTTTCACCGAGAAACTGGGGCTGCATTCACGTCGCCACACTCTGGCATGCTGAAACGCAACAAAAAAAAGTGTGGCTATACGGAAGGCGCCGCACTTAGCGTAGGTGTGTAGCAATGGTGATGCCGGAAGATGGTGCATAGTAAACAGCGCCATGTTTGGAGCCAGCTCCCATGGAGGCTAACCTGGCGCACGCGTTTGGCGTAGTGCCATCTCAGTAAGCTATGTTTTATGCAAGGGTACCATCACATTGCGTTAACGAATACAAAGTGGGACCCTTGTGTTTCCTTCTACGCTTATTAAACGTCTGAAGAGAGGTGCAGACAAAAAGAGAAAAAAAAACGCTAACATGAAGACTCCATGGCATAGCATACCCGGGGTAACTCCAGGGAAATTATGGTTGGACTCTTATGGTGGCCTCCTGTGCTTTTGTTGCAGCCAAGTTGCAGACTGCTTATACGTACTTAAACATGTTTTAGCATGTTCAAGTACGTGGCCTTTCTGCGTTCTCGAAAGCCGGCAAGATATAACCAGCAGCGAACTAGTGCGGGCTTTGATCATGAAAGGCGCTTTTTGGAGCTTCTGTGAGAGATAGACGCTTAACGTCACGTAATGTATTACCAATTTGTCAGGGTACAGTAGTTAGCAGATTCTATATGTACGTCAGCTTTACATACAGCGCAAAGGTGTGTTGGCATTAAGTGCACAGATCTTTTGCATATTAAGAGCAAGTCATATAGGAAACTACACCACAATAATTCAGTGACAGATACGTTTTTCTTTTCAAGTAAATGCTACTTTGAACATCGCCACGAAGGAAGGTCTTAAAAATTTTGAAGAAAGCAGTGATGAGTGTCTATGGTTGATAGGCTTTAAACAAGCTTATAGGAACCATCTTTTATTTTTTAGTGAAGTCAATAACTTTGCCATTCAGAGATCTGAACGTGTCTAGGCGTATTACGAGAAAACTCGACTTTCTGAAGATGCAAAATATGAAGCCAAACTCTCTTTTCACTGAAATACTATTATTTCCCAGAGACCATGCCGTATATAACGTATATATGTTACCTTATATTCAAACAAACATGCATGCAATAATAATTCCTCTTCAGACTCACTCCTGGATGCATTATGGTTCCGCTTATTTCTTTACTTTTGCTCCAATTTCCCTCGTTTCCACAAATAAAATATTTCCGCATTGACGAACAAGTAAAGTTGAGCAGGCTTTTTGAAAACTGGGAAAGCAAATAATCTGTTTATAAGTCCCGTATTTCATATTTACCCAGCGCAGAGTGCATTGGGCGATAAGCACACTTCAGTGCACTTACATTCCTTCTACTTTGAGTGTGCGCCGAGAATTTCTGATCCATGCCCACTGGTGTGAGAGATGACTGGTCCTCTGAGATGACACAAACGTCCAAAGAAAAGCGGATTCTGTGTGTCAGCCAGGAGATATAGGACTAAAATATGGGCATACGTGTACCTACGCACGCGTAAACTTCTCCTGCAAATTTTTTTACTAAAGTATTCGCAGTGATTTCTTTGCATCAGGGCCAGCGGTAGTGTCATTTGTCCTTCATTATGCTACGAAGCTAGTTGTTTGTTTTCCTCAATATATATATATACATGTATAATAAATAAATATATCTATATATATATATATATATATATATATATATATATATATATATATATATATAGATATATATATAAGAGAATAGGTGTATGCTTAAGGGCTCATTTGTTGTGTTTTTTACACAATATTAATGAGATCTAACAGACAATAATGCCAAGGAAGGTATAGGGGAAGTTATTAGGCCAAATGTAATGTAAATGAGAAGAAAGAAAAGTGGGTGAAAGAATAACTTGCCGTGAGCAGGATCCGAACCTGTGACCATCGAATAAAGCGTTCGATGCTCTACCTATATCTGTCACATATATATATATATATATATATATATATATATATATATATATATATATATATATATATATATATATATATATATATATATATATATATTTGTGTGTGTGTGTGTGTGTTAGTGAACAAAGAATAAATTGTTTCTGTTCGTATCTATACTGTGCATATTCATTTGCAAATTTTAGAAATGCGCAAACGAACGCCCACATCCGACCTACGTGCGCGTTAAAGCTTCAAAGGTCGTCCAAATCAATCCGGAGTCCGCACCTGCACAGGGCCTCACAGCAATACGCTGGTTCAAGCCCAGGGCCCCATACCCTAAATAATTGGTGGTTATACGTTCGAGCTCATTTGTCAGAACTATTTAGGCGTACATCCCAAATTCTCCGGAATTAAGCATAAGACGCCCCCGGCACGCCGCGAAGTGTGGCGTTTGCGACCTCTGTACTGCCTCCGAGGCATTACGTTTTGACTAAGGTTTTTCCTATACCATTTCAGTTATTTAATTATAGATCTAGTATTACTGCAGTTCGACACCCATTCTTCATAATGAACAGCAGCACGTAATCGAAACTACAGAACTCTTTGCCATCTGAGAATAATCCGCTGTACTATCGATGAATGCACCACGCCGCGGTGGTCTAGTGGCTAAGGTACTCGGCTGCTGATCTGCTGCCGAATACCTGGCTAAGGTACTCAGCTGCAGATCAGCAGCCGTGGCTAGCCGCCAACAGTGGCTGCTAGCAGCATCAGCAGCCAACAGGGGCTAAGGTACTCGGCTGCTGATCCCGGCTGTGGCGGCTGCATTTCCGATGGAGGCGGAAATGTTGTAGGCCCGTCTGCTCCGATTTAAGTGCACGTTAAACAACCTCAGGTGGTCGAAATTTCTGGAGCTCTCCACTTCGGCGTCTCTCATAATCATATGGTGGTTTTGGGACGTGAAATCCCACATATCAATCAGTTGATAAGTGATAGCGTGGATACAAACAATAATAATTGTAGAAAAAGTGTTGGTGTTCTTACGGAAGCATGCTAATGGTGTCTTTTGACATGTTTTAGTATTTTACTTTCTTGCACTTGTAGGTATGAAAACTGACAGAGACAATGGGCGGCAGTGACGTCATACAATCACTGTAGAAGTACCCAGAAGTGGGCTACATAGTGATGGTCAAAGCACCACCCCTGTCTTTTGTCGGACTCACAGCAAGAGCACAGGGCGTATGAGTTATTGAGCGTGCCTGGTTACCGTTATAGCCAGCCGCTTTCGCGCATTTTATTTCGGCCCCAAGATATTACGATGATGCCATTGTTTTGTACCACTTCCGCCGTATAAATGGCAAAAGTGGTGCCTCACGGCACAAAAATACAGATTTTTATGTTGCACTGACACAGTGATAAATGGTAACTTCCCAAAAGCAATAAAAGGAAAGGGAAAAATTTCAGACTTCCCACGTACCTTGGAATCGACGTTATGCGAAGCAGGCGGAGGAAGGTTACCGTGTTGCAATTTTTTTATTGAGCGACAGGTCATAAAATGACGATGAATATATGTACAAATGTTGCACGCACAGACATACGTTGAGGCGCTGCAGATCAGTTGTTTGCACTTGCGTAACGATGCCAACTGAAACATGCGTATTAGAAACACCAGAAGCTGATATTAAGCGCTGATGCTCACGGGGATGCTGGCCCTGGACACTGCTACATAAATTAACTTCAGCGCATAGCAACTAACCACAATGGACGTTAACCCGACGTGACGGCTGTGTCAAAGGAGTGCATATGTAATGTTTAAAAATTGGGTAGGCAGCACTGCAACCGCTATTGACGCTTGGCGAAGGTTAGCGCCTCTTCGAAAAGTTGTTCCCAGACCTGGCGTAGGTAGCTCTGTGGTAAAATTCTTCATTGCCAAGCAGAATGGCTGGGTTCGGTTGCAGCTAAAACCCTGACATATATTCTTTGCATTCGTCGGGTGGACGCCACCGATGTCGGGTATTTCTTTCTTAAGGCTCGGGCGTTGAAATCGCCCATATCTGTTCTCATCGTTTCTTGGTAGATACTAAGTGTCAATGAGCTGTTGCACATACCCGAATACCAGCGTCCCATACCCACCCGTGGGGGGGGATAAACAACAAGAGGGAAGGCAGGGAGGTTAACCAGGCACATGCCCGGTTTGCTACCCTACGCTGGGGGAATAGGAAGGGGGTATAAAGATGAGAGAGAGAGGAAAGCGAAGAGAAAAAGAGAGAGAGAAAAAAGGAGTATTGTCAGTCAATCGGCTGGCGCGTATGCAGCGGTGGCACTACACAAAAGTTAAAGGTGGTCACGTAGGCCTGTAGTCCTCAAAAAAGCACAAGACAGCTTTGACTGCTTTTTGAGCCGACGAAAGGCGATGGCGGTGTTCCAGTACCATCTGCACAGAGAGTGGCCGATCGTCCAATTGTCGCAATGCGTCCGAAAGCTTCTGTCTTTCTGAGGCAAATCGAGGGCAATGGCATATCAAATGGTCGATGTCTTCTTTGGGGCAGCAGACGTCGCATTCCGCAACCCCCAACCAAGGCGACAAAGAAGTGAAGCGTCACGTCGACGAAGTCCGGATGGAGGTCGAAGTTCCAGTCGAGGGTTTATTTGGTATAGTCTCGTATGTCTTTTGCTTGGGGTGTTCCACTCCTGCAGACTCAGACTACGTGCCAGGTGACGAAGTTGCTTTGCAGCGTCAGTCCTTGACAAAGGAATCGGAAGGGTGTGCTCTCCTTGGTGCGATGTGCGAGCCGCATTGTCTGCGGAATCATTGCCACTGATCCCACAATGGCCAGGAAGCCACTGAAACTTGACCTCGTGGCCTGTTTCTGTGACGTGGTGAACAAGCTTGACAACTTCGTAAGTTAATTATTCATGGCAACCTCGTCGAAAGACTGACTGCATGCTCTGTATGGCTGGTTTTGAGTCGGAAAACACAGCCCATTTACTCGGTCTTTGGGATTTGATGTTCTCTAGGACGCCACGCAAAGCCGCAAGTTCTGCTGCCGCAGACGTAGTGCCATGTGACAGTTTGATTCGCAGAGTGATTCCTCTAGTTGGAATCACCACCGCACCACCAGAACCAGACGCTGTGGTTAAACAATCGGTGTATATGTGCACGTGGTTGTTGTACATTTCGTGCAGATGGCTCAAGCTCAATTGTTTTAGGGCTGATGAAGGCAAATTTGATTTTTTCTGTATTCCTGGAATTGAAACACGTACTTGTGGAAGTTTCAGGCACCACGGAGGATACACCAGTTTCTCAGCAGGCGTAAAACCTGACGTAAACGACGCACGATGAGCACAGACAATTGCACTAAATTTCGTGTGGGGCCTCTCAGTAGCGAGGGTTGCCAAGTGGTGGGAAGGATTCCTAGCATGTTGCCTGAGGTACGTATGCATCGTTTCAATGGTGATGTGCGTCATGATCGAGTAGTCCTGTGCAATGGCAATTGTTTCAGCTGTCGATGCGCAGCGGGGTAAACCAAGGCATATCCTAAGCACTTGGGCTTGAATATTTTGGATTGTGTGCAGGTTCGCTTTGCACGTGTTAGATATAACAGGTAGGCTATACCGCAGGAATCCAGTAAATAATACCTTGTACAGCTGTAACATAGACTCGACAGACATTCCCCAACTTTTCCCAGCAAAAAACCTGAATAAGTGACAAATGGCAATCAGCCGCTTTCTCACGTAGTCTACGTGGGGTGTCAAAGACAAGTTTCGGTCGATTATGACTCCAAAGAACCTGTGACTCCGGCTGCATGATACCAACTGCCCGTTAACTGATATGCCGTAAGCGGACATTGGTTTTCTGGTGAAAGCCACGACTGCACACTTCTCACTTGCGATTTCGAGCCCTTGTTTGCGTAAGTGGTACGATGTCATTGATGCTGCCTTCTGAAGTCAAGCGCGAAGTTGAAGTCGAGTCACACCTGATGTCCACACACAGATGTCATCAGCATAAATGGAAAGTCGTACACTGCTTGATTGCTTGCCAGCTAGTTCATTGAGTGTTAGGTTGAACAGCGTCGGGCTTAGCACTCCGCCTTGCGGGACTCCTCGGCTGCAGTAATACTCGGGTGTCGGGCCATTCTCTGTCTGCACGTGAAATGATCTATTCTGTAGGTAGCTCTGAACCCACGTATATATCCTGCCACCGAGTCCCACTCCTTCTAGTGCACTGAGAATGGCTTCGTGGGTGACATTGTCGTATGCCCCTTTAATGCCAGGAAACAGAGCAGCAGATAACCGTTTGCAGGCCTTGTGCAGGCCTGCAAAGCCTGCAGTGGCAGGCCTGGTGTTCTACATATGTCACCAAGTCAACTACATTGTCAATTGACGAGCGGACTCGTCTGAACCCGGACATGGCATCTGGATATATTTCATAGAACTCTAAGTACCAATGCAGACGTGTTAAAATCATCCTTTCCATAAATTTTCCCACACAGCTCGCGAGGGCAATCGGGCGGTAAGAGGAAATGTCAAAGGGTGACTTGCTGGCTTTGAGAAGTGGAATCAGGCGACTTGACTTGCATTCCTGTGGAACCATGCCAGTTTGCCAGGAGTCGCTGTATAGCTGCAAGAGTGCCTTCCGAGCTTGATCTCCTAGGTGACACAGAGCGCAGTAAGTGATGCCGTCAGGTCCTGGCGCTGAAGAACGTCTACACAAAGCAAACGCAGACTTTAGTTCGTCCATTGAAAATGAAATCTCCATTCGGGGATCACGTGAGGATACAGAAAAGTCGGGCGTCTTTGTCCCAGTTGAATTTGAGCCGCAGGCAATCTTTCGACAGAAAGAATGTGCGACATCAATCTCTTCGCAGCGTAAGTGAAGTGCCAAAGATTTTAATGGGTAGCGCTGAGTAATGGTTGTACAAAGACCCCGGACAGTTCTCCAGATTAGTGACAGAGGCTTTCTGGGATCCAAAGACTCGCAAAAAGATACCCATCGTTGCTTGTCCAACTTGTCCATGTGACGCTGTATTTTCTTTCGCGTGCGTCTGGCCACTCTCAGATCATCAAGTGACCTCGTGCGTCTATAACGTCATTCTGCATGACGACGAATCGCTCGGAGTTTTTCGAGATCAATGTCCATATCAGTGTGAGATGAACTCACCGGAAGCGAACGCGTCGTTGACTGTAGGGCACTCTTTATTGCGACCTCTAGGTTGAAAGGTGAGGCGCCAACATAGTCTTTCATTATTAACTTGTATTTTTGCAATCAGTGCACTGGACGGCTCTGGAGGACTTGAGACTTGGAAAGCCGTCAATCTTCAGGTATGTTGGGTTGTGGTCACTACCCCTTGTGTCCAAATCCGAAAACCAGTGCACTCTGCGTGTGAACGAGCGTGAGACGAATGTGAGGTCCAGCCAACTGCTATAGACCGATCCGCGCAGATAAGTAGGGCTGCCGTCATTCACGAGGATAAGTTCACTTTCAGAAACGAAAGACACTAACTGTCTGCCTCTAGTGTTCACCCTGGAGCTTCCCCATAAGTAGTGGTGGGCATTGAGGTCACCAGTTATCACCCATGGCTGGAGAGTTGAATTCAAAATTCCGCGCAAGCGCTCACGGTCTAGACGACTTGATGGATGTAAGTAGGCTCCAATGATGGTGATTGTAGTCTTCTTGTTTTTTACTGTTAGGCAAACGTACTGGTTTTCTTCGTCAGGGGGTACAGAGTGATGAACATAAGTTAAGTCGCGCCGTATGAACACAACGACCTTGCTGCGCTCTCCGTGGGTAGAAGACATAAAGCACTCATATCCAGACAGTCTCATCTGAGCTGACAGGTTCGGTTCACAAATCACAATTATGGAGAACTGGTTCGTGAATACATATTGCCGGAACTCGGACATACGCGCCCTAAGTCCTCTGGCATTCCACTGAAGGACAGATGCGTTCTTGACCTCCTCTTGAAAGGATAACATGTTGCGGGCCATCGTTTTACCTTAGAGCTGCAAGCACCGGACTCAAAGTGTCCAGCACTTGGAGTGCGCTCTGCGCTGATGGGGTGTTCATGTTGCTTAGGAGCATGCGCATTGCGCTCATAAGGGTCTGCAACATGTTGATGAACTGGCGATCCTCAGTTGTCTTTTCATCAGTGGTTAGTGATGGCATCGAGGTTGGCGGGATTCGATGCACCTCTGAAACAGGCTGTGTTCGTGGAAGTGATGGCCACTCTTCACGAGGTGGGAGTCTTGACCCTGATTCCGTTTTCGGTGTATCCGTCTTCGCAGAGCCTGACGATGGGGGGCCAGTTCTTCTTGCTTGAGATGACGGGTCTCTATCGGCAGATGTCACGTTGCATGATGATCTTCTGTGGTGACGCCGACGTCGCCTGACAGTAGCAGCGGCTTCCATGTGCGTTGAATTGTCGCGCACCATGCGTTTCAGCACCGCGCGTTCATTTCTCACTTGTGGGCAATCTTTCGACGACGCTTTATGAGCACCGTGGCAATTGGAGCATTTGAACGCAGTTGCGTGGCAGGTGTCTTCTGAATGAGGTTCGGCACACCGCGGGCACACGACATTGCTGGAACATACTCCTTTGACATGTCCTATCTTGAAGCATCTGAAGCATTGTAGGGGCTTCGGTATGTATGGACGGACCTGGTGGCGAACGTGGCCAACTTTTACGTGTGGGGGAAGACTGTCTCCCTCAAAAACAATCTTCAGGCATCGTGACTGACCAAGCCTTGCTTTGTGCTTGAGGAGGATGTCGTCTGTAGTTGGCTTTATCAAGATTGGGAAATTGTCAGCGGGAATTGAAATGTCCACGTTAAATAATGACACCAACACTGCCCTTACAGTCAGTGGGGATCACTGATTTAACTGTGATTGTCGATTTCCGAGATGTTCTGTAGGCTTTGCAGCGCACTACGGTGTAGAACATCAACTGCCGGAACATTCTTCCGTGAGTTGATCCTGACATCTTTAATCTCATTTGGTGCGAGTCCTTCGAGGTATGCAGAGAGGACTTGCCTGTTAAGCCGCCGAAGGTTGGCTGAAGGTTCCACAGCCATGAAGAGTATAGTGTGTGGCCAACGCGCAGGGTGGATATACTTGTCGTCGATGATGTTCGTAGAAGTCTTCTTTTTGCATTGCGGCTCATGACGACTGTGTAATTGTCATCCGATGACTCGAAACCGTCGGAATAGAGCTCCGTTGCCTCGCTGTCTGTGCCACTTGAGGTGGTCCCACGTTTTCTAGCTGCTGCCAGACGTAGCGGTTGTCCACCTCGAAAATCCTGAGAGGCTTCTTCATCCATTCTCGCAAGGAGGGAGCGGCAGCTCCCAGAATTTGCGGTAAAACAAATAGAAAAATTGAGACAAGGGTACAAGCGTTCTATGAAATAGACACTTCGTCGTCGTCGTCCGCCCACCCGTGGGTATGTGTCACTGTCTGGGGGGAAGTGTTTGACGACGTACCCGACGAGATTTTGACATTATTCATGTCTTGACCAGTGGGTCATATTTGTCAAACTATCTTACCCTCCCATACTAACTTTGGTTCACGCCAAGTTAAGGGGGTGACCACGAGAGCACCCAAACGTAAACAGCTAGATAGATAGATAGACTGATACTTACGCTCAAAGTCACCGGAGTTCGCTAAGGAATGCTTCGCATTTAAAAGTAATGAAAGTTTGTTGCAGAGGCAGCGCGGTGTATTGTACAATGTGGGTGAAAATTATGGCAATGTAATGAAAGGCAGGATGGCGAGTTCGACATTGTGGGTTGCCTTTTTTCACAGCTACTTTCAATTACTATAAATATGTGACAATGCATTATCTATTGTCATAAGCTCTTAAGAGAATCACTTTTAGTTGCCTAAATGTGAACTCGCTGGAAAAGTTGAATATTGAAATGTCAATAGAAACAAATTATTTTGGTACGCGCATTGCTACAAAAATTACTGCTCGAGTATTTCTCACTTATGCAAATAAGATTCACTAATCATTATGCTTCGGTTATCTTTATCATATATATTTTTATTTGGGTAACATGACAACTGCAACTATAAAAAATACTCACACAGGGTGACCTGGGCCTCTGAATAGATAATATATTTGGTGGTGATTGCCGAAAAAAAATTGTTTAAGGCAGATGCATTGCGTTGGAAAAGTGATGTGAGAAACATTAAAGACACAAAGCGGAATGACAGACACTTATGTATTTCTGGAACCATCAATGGCGCATGGCTTCAGCAATCAAGCTCAAGCATGAGTTTGTTGGGTGGGAGGTTGCTTACACAAGTAGTCTACTGTAATGGAAGAACCTACGCTGATTTTATACCGGAAGTATGGCATTATAACTCTCAAAAAACCAGTGTTCAAGTCGCTTGTTTCACTTATTCCTGGGTTTATCGTGCTATGTAGCTGTCAATCATTAGAGTCTGCGGTTCCTTTCGTCCCCTACATCTTCTACATCGTCCCTACAGCCAGAACATTGTCCTCTACATCGTCCCTACACCCAGAAGTCTCAAAATCATCACAGCAAGCATGCCTCAGTGCCGGAATTTACTCAAACACTTGGAGGATGCTTCAGCTTAGCCTCCAAAAGCAGAACGTGGTAGTGTAATCAGGCTTAGTGCGCACCGATTTCTCACTACTAGCCTACTTTCAGTTCTCGGTGCATGCCTTAACGATGGCCTCCGAGATGGCGAGCACGTGGCGTGTTTCTCTCCGGCCGTCCCAATAACCGCCCTCCCCAGCTAAACCAATGAGTACCAACTCGCGTGCCCGGCTACCTTAAGAGGGCGCATTGAGCGAGGGTTCGGGCGGTGACGGAGAGCGTGGCGTTGTGCGTAGCGCACGGAATTCCAGCATGCTCGTGTTTTTTTTGTTTTGTTTTTCGCCTATGAGCAAGAATCCCCGCCAGGATCTTCTGGCTTAACTTAAGAAAAATATTGAATTTTCAATTACTGCATTTATTTTTGTTCAATTTGGAAAAAAAGCATGACAACCGCTGAATTTCCCTGATAGGTAATTGTAGGGAGTTATCAATTCTTCTGTGGCAGTATTACTTTTCTTCATTATTGTTCATTTTGGCTCGGCGCTAAATACCTCGATTTGAGAAATATAGAAGCATTGTAGTATTTCTCCTTTCTGGGGAGTTGTACGGAGATAAATAGGGCTAATTATTGTCATTCAATCGTATTGCTCTCATATCCTGACTCGTGATTTTACTATCATACGGATTTTTTATGAGACAGCCAACCAAAACCCAGATACGCTTTAAATAACTGAGTGCCCTGGTCACATCATTAAAATGAGGTACTTGAAAAGTCGTTTTGCCGGAATAAAGGCTTCGATTAGCCGACCTACATTTACTCCCAACGTTTTTCACAGTCAAAGCGCCCGAGTTGTCACCGTCTCTTTTAGGCGCTAAGCTTCTTAGGGCGTGGGTCTGTCCATCCCTTGTAAGCATGTAGTAGTACGTAGCCACCGGTAGCACATACCCGCTTTAGAACGGGCATGTGCACAGGGTATGCGAGATGGGAGAAGCCGGTACTTGGAGTGTTCACTAGATGAATGCACGGACGGACGGAGAGACAGACTAGCAGACGGACGGTCGGATGGATAGTTGCACGGAAGTGCGGACGGATGGATAGACGCGCGGACGTATGGACGTAAGGTCGCACGAACAGACAGACTAGCAGACGGACGGAGGGATAGATAGATAGATGCGCGGACGTACGGACGGATGGATAGAAGCATGGACGTACGGACGTATGAACGCACGAACAGACAGACAGACAAATGGATGGACGAACTCACGGACGGACGTATGGAAAGACAGGCGGATGCATGGATGGACGCACGGATGGTCACGCGGACGGTCGGAAGCGAGAACGAGCGGACGGACGGAAGCATGGACAGGCTAAGGGACGCTTCGTCCCACTCATCATCATTCACTCCGTGAATATGCTGTGAATTTTTTCATCAATATAATTATGATTGTTTTGGTAGCACAATTGCAATAGGTTGGTGGGTTCATTTCCTGTACTCTCGACTGCATTCGAATCAAAGGGTCACCATGTAGCATAATGGGGTCTTTCGAATAAAAAATAAGTATTCACCGAGGCAGCCTACTAAAGAAAGAATAAGCGCCAATTGTCACTGCTATGTAATACCGCACTGTTTCGTAAAAAGGTACATCAAACACTGAACGCCTGTTACGTACTTCTTGAACAAGCAAAATGTTTCGATGCTTGTTCTTACATTGCCAGTGTATCCACTAAACACCGTAAAATTCACAGGGCGAATGGGTGACCACAAATGACCGAAACGTGCCTTTAACCGACCCATGGTCGTCGCTGAACCGGCGACGTGCATTCTAGACATAGTCTAGACGCACGGCGACCGCCTGCACGCTTCTCTGTATATGCTGCTTCAGTGGCTCCACGAGAGGATTCTTGAAACGGCGTTACAATAAACAGCAGCGCTAGTTTAATGAAAAGGAAAGAAAGAGCAACCCTGTTAATCGAGTGTATCCCGTGAGCCTAGAATGCGGCACTCCTCTGACTTCGCTTGCTTTTCGGGCTGTCATTTTTCTTTTCTTCACCAGTGCCCTCTGTAGTATACAGCCTGCAAACTTTGAAGTAGAGTAAGTTTCCAGCCTATGCGGATCTCTTGCATAGGAATCGCAATGATAAGTGTTCTAATGTGGGTGGCCCAAATCTGCCGCGAAATAGCCCAGAATATATACGCCCAAGCACTGACTTTGCATCTCGTACACCTTGACCTGACATTCCCAAATGAGTGCACAGTTTTATAAAAGCACTAGACCATTTTTATTCTCCCCACACGCAAGTTTCGGCTACATCGCGGCGACCTTTTCAACAATAGAAAAGAGCACCGTGGTGCAGAGAAAATGGCAGGCCACATCCAACTCGGGAAACACGCTCTCTCCGTGCGATTGGGATGGCCGGAGAGAAACCCGCCACGTGCCCGCCATCTCGGGGGTCATTCCTGAAGCATGTCGATAGAAAATGAACGACTATGCGCTTAACATTGTGGCCGTTTCAAGATATCTCACCATTGTCACGTGCCCACTGCACCATTATGATTCCTTGGCGAATCAGTGAAGGGCCCACTACGCCACCGAGCGGAAGCCTACACAACTGTTAATTTTGCTGATGCTTTTTCGGCTGCTGATGAAAAAATATGTCTGAACAGTTTGTAATGGCTGGACGTTTTAAACATTCACATGTAGTAAAATTAGCATCTTGTTACTTCTGGTACAATTCTACGTTTACGCTGCGCTATATTGCATGCGTTAAAAAGATTTCTTCCAACACATCACATTCATACAGTAATGTTTTTTGAAGCTGTTATAAGAAAAGTGTGGCTGTGTGGTAGAACGCCTGCATGCCACACAAACCGCCTGGTTCCACTTCTCACTTCAAGCGGAAGATTTTATTATTGAGATTACTTGCATCTTTTTCGATATACAGTCACGGATTGATTGATTGATGTGGGGTTTAACGTCCCAAAACCACTATATGATTATGAGAGACGCATTACAGTCACGGAGGAGATGATGACTTGTCGTTCACAACCAACAACGTCATCACCGAAGCTAACGCAGACTCATCACTTTCTGTGAAACGAGCTCATAAATGCTATTGCGTTAATATGGGCAAGGACATTGCATGAAAAATGCCATAGTATCTGTGGAGAGGGTAGGGGGGGGGGGGCTTTTGAACAAAATAATATTATACTTTGTTATTTGGGAGAACGCGTTTTCTCTATTTGATATATGGGTAATTTCCACAGACGATTTGACGTACGTTAGCCTTCGAGAAAGATGGTGATCCGTAGACTGACTAAACTTTGAAATAGAGGTTTTGTTCTATGGTGATGTTTCAGCACACTGTAACCACATGGGTTGCCCCAGGAAAAAAATGCCTGATACCAGTCGCAGCCTTGCAGCTCACCGGAAAAAAGCGTTATTAATCGTAACCAGCGACAGACTATTGTGAATACTATTTAACAAAGCTACAAACGTTTGTTGCTTGTGAAGCCACGGTTCATTACGAAAAGGTTCACGGGTCGCGTGTTTAAAACCACGCCTTAGACTTTTGATTCATCGACGCACACGAACACGACTATACAGGTATTGTTCGAAAAGCAGCCCAGAAGTGAAGGATGCTGTAAGTTGCAGGACATATACAACGTACAACATCATCATCTTGACTATCATCATCATAAATGGTGTTTCTTTACAACCAACTATGTTTATACGGTATGTATCGCAGTATGCATGTGTGAATAACAAACATCGCTGCCACAAGGCCTCCCCAATTGTTGTGTCTGTGTATAGTGCCCGAAACCCAGACGTACAATCCTAATTAGCTAGACTAAACATGCAATACGTGCGAAATGTAGTCTTGCGTTTGTTCCGAAGTATGTTGCCGAAGTGCTGTCTTATGTAGTCAGCTATATGCGTAGAACTGTTTGGTGTGAGAGCGCACAGTCATCATTTGCGTAGGTGCTAAAAACCGGCGTGATGGTCGAAAAAGATGCAAAAGTTGAGTGCACTGACAAAATGCACGGGAAGACCATTTACGTCGAAAAGAAACTGTGAACGCTAAGCCAAAGTAATTATAGCCTAATTGCTCCAAAAAAAATTGTAAATCTTTTGTTGAGATCCCCGGTTAAGCACTGTTCGCTTTCCCAATAAAGAACTCTGGCCACCCTTATTTGCTTTAAGTGCACTGCCGGCTCTCCTCGGAGAGTGTTAAGTACACCAACAGCTAAACGTTGTCCATTTACGGCGCCGTCGATAATGTGTGCTACAAAACGAGCCACGTCACGAACAACGGGGCAGACGACGCTCCTATCGGAAGTGAGCTGTTACACTTTTCGTTGACGGCTCGCGCGCACGAAAAACAGCCTTTTCTTGTTTTTTGTTTGGTTTTTTGCACCCTCGCTTGCCTTTCGGGGCATCAGTCGACGTGTCGTGTCGAGCGACTATTTTTCGAGTCCACACGGTTGGGGTGAAAAGCTCGCTTTCTTTCCTGCAGCATACTTCCGTGCCACAATGCACAACACAGTGCCGAAGTTTATTTTTTTTTTGCGCCAACTTCCACACGCAATGATTTTAATAGCCACGAGTTTCTGAGGTTCTTAAGGGCTCAGCGTTGGTCTACTTTTGATGATGCAATCGTGGTAGCTCCTCTTCGTTCCTTTTGTTGGATATACAATCGAAAGACAATTTGGTTCGATGCTTCAGCCTCTTTTTGTTTCTTGCGACGTGATAACTGGATTTTGCTTACTTGAAGCACACACACAGAAACTGTTTTCGTTTTTTATTTGCTTTGAAGCAGATAGCATAAAAAAACTCAAAAATTTATATTAGTCAAAAGATAGCATAAATGTTTTGTTAACGAAGTCATAAATAATAAGTGTTGTGTAAACTATTTTCATGTCATTAATAAAGAAACCCTAAATATTATTATAATAAACGTTATATTAGTGATATTTCTGACATCATTACTTTTTCTTCTGAGTATGCGACAAGACAAAAGCATCACCCAACAATAACTCAATTCCGTGTAAAAAATAATTGTTTCAAATATTATTTTTCCAAGGACTGTGACTGAATGGAATAACCTAACTAACATTCAAGTTGTTGAACCTTCACTGTCTTCGTTCGCTGCGAATATTTCTCATTTGCTTTCCAATTTGCAACGCGTGTTGCAAATTTGAAAATAAATAAGAGATATTTGAATGAGATCGTACTATCTCGTTCAAATGTGTATTTTTTCATTTTTATGTAGTTGGTGTTCCGTATGCGTGCTCTGTGTGTATTTGTATTGTATTTTTTTCGAAGCAATGTTTGCTACCCTTTTTTGTTTTGATGCCTATTTTTTTACCATGACAATTTTTAACCACCCTGCTAAAATCAACTATGGGGACTGCAGTATCTGTAAATAAATAAATAAACGGTTTTGACGATTTTGACAAACTCATCTGGCCGATAGACCAAGTGTCAATGGTAATTTAGAGACCAATCGGAGCTCTCAGCGTAAACCGTGTAGTTTATTACAACGCTTTAAAACTGCGAAGCGTGCCCCGCCGCGGTGTTCTAGTGGCTAAGGTACTCGGCTGTTGACCCGCAGGTAGCGGGATCAAATCGCGGCTGCGGCGGCTGCGTTTCCGAATGAGGTGTAAATGTTGTAGGCCCGTGTGCTCAGATTTGGGTGCACGTTAAAGAACACCAGGTGGTCGAAATTTCCGGAGCCCTCCACTACGGCGTCTCTTATGATCATATGGTGGTTTTGGGACGTTAAACACCCCATATCAATCAAATCAAAGCTGCGAATCGCTCTAGATGGCTGCAGATCGCTGCGACTCGACCAAACGCAATTTCAAGCGCTCATACACCACGCGACCCGCTATGCCCCACTGACATCATCGTTTCGAGCTGATTTGATTCGCTCTCAAACGCGCAGCACTGACTGCCTGTATCAAACATATCGGATCGGCGGCGAGATTTACGCGTATATGGTCTCACGCCACATCGTGACGCAGGAGCCGTGATGCTGGCGCTTAGCCCCAAACGCTCGAAGGGAGAGTTTGGGCAGTTGGTGAAAGGCGGAGCGGAGGAGGAGGGTACTTTATTTAGTACTCGTAGCTTCGTTAATGATAGGTGTTTCAAAAAAACTCTGTGGTCAATGATTTGTTCCAGAAGTGGTCTAATAAAAAACAGCATGTGAAAAAACCGTTTCAGGGACCCTTCAATCGAGAGCCCTGCTACAGTCGGCTCTACTTTGGGGCCCTCGTCTGCATACTACCACCCATGAACCTTTGTATTTTTTATGAATAAGGAACTCAAGCTAAAAAAAAGAACATCCTGAAAGCAAAAGAAATGTTTCGTGTAATGGGGCCCCGATGTGTGAAATACCGTCGACAAGGTATAATCAGCCAGGCTATTGCAGCTAACTGAAACGAATGAAAACACCGCTTAAAAAACTGCTTTTTCCTTTTAATGTTCTAGCTCGATTTGCCGAAGGTTCTGTTCCTCCGGATATAATTCTCAATATTCCTGCCAAGTAATGGCATTTCAAAGAGTATACTACATACTTTCAACAGCACCGTCTTTCATGTCTGTTCTCAAACAATCTAACACTGTAACCGTAATATAATTGAAGTCGCAGCCTTCCGTACGAGTTTTAACGATATAACCTATGGTCAACACTAGGTATGTCGAATATACTAGTTCGGAATATAAATAAAATAATTTGACTCCGCCTTTTGATAGATAGTATTGGAAGTTAAAATAATTCAAGTGGGCGAATATATAAAACGTTGCAAAGACTGATGGTGCGATTTAGTTATAGTGTTAGTGTCGGATGCCTAAAACTAACTCTAACGTCGTTGGAGTCGGCTTTCTGCTTTCAGTGATGTCCTGTTTGAAATCCAAGTCAATATAACATTACCCATATATGCCTGAACTTCAAAATACGAACAAAACAATTTTACTTTCTCGAAATATTAGCTTTAAAGGCCTAACAAAAGAGAATAAAGCATTTATTTACAAGAAAACTTTTTCTAATAACGGTTTTGGCAACGTCCTACATATACAACCCTTGGCACATGAAGCGTCGCGTTGTGTCAAATTGGAACACCTGCCACGTGCTGCATCACTTACTTAGTTGAACGGTATAATTCAAAACATTTTGCATGCACGGTGATGTCACATTTTTTACAACGTGTGGTGTTCTTCCCGTGACTACGAGCACACCTCTTTCGCAAATCGAATACTTATGTTTACATTTCATAGGAGGTCCCATTTCAGTGTGTACTACGAGACCTCCCTCTGTATAATATTTTAGTACATCTTATTATGAAAAATAAAACTTCATTTGATTTGATTACCATTTTCTTGTGGGATCACCGAGTGGTCTGTGCGGTCAAATCCGCGTAGCGCTTCCAGAGCAGACTGGAGGCTTTGTCCACGCAATGGCTTGGAGCCATATCTCTTCGTGTATGACATTGTTACTGCCCCTCGAAACATTCTCAGGTCCGCTGTGTCTGTTCCTTGTTCGTACAACTGGAATGCATTGTTCACACATGCATCAAGAAGATACGTCGGCAGTGCTGACTACCACTTGATACCTTTCATGGTAGTGTGGTACTTTTCAATATATTGATCCAGTCAGTCAACCAGCCCATGTTGTCATTATATGTGGAAAAAAAAGGCTGCTTCATTGTGGCCTTGGATTGCTTTTATCTAGAGTATCTTTCACCATTTGCTGCGGTTCAAGCCCTTGACCATTTGAGATCACGGTAACCATGCTATTGTCCTTCCAACGGCATACGAGAATTTCTGATTCGGTGTCAACTCTCTAATGGTAAACGCCTCGGAACTCCTTTTTCATTCGTTTATCTGTGCCTACTTCCTCGCCGCCCTATTGACCTTTCACTGCACCAGCATAATTGTCGGGCAGAAGAATGCCAACAACTGGAGGCACCTCATCGCCAGCGTCCGTATAACCCAAGATGTCGTTGGGCATCTGCGGGTATTTTCTTGAGCGAAATGAACTGCAGATATTCTCCTAAGTGCAAATAAAATATAAACATGAGCGTGCTTGTATACACTCATGTGCATGTCATTGCGTTATGACAAGCTTCACGGACACGACGAGGCACGCGTTCGAAATTGACTAAGAGTGGCACCTCATGTGCCCAGCGTTCTATATGAAGGACACTAATGTTTGACAGACAGCAAACAACAAACCTTACCGCATAACGCAGTCATACAAATTTTACTGCACACTCAATATACGACAAACAATCCACAAAAAAAAAATATTGGCAGCATCGCGAACAATCTGAATCTTTATTACTTGAATTTCCTTGCGCGGCATGGTTCTCTGCTTTATGCACAATGAAACAACAATTTTGCGATTGTGCTCGCGAGGTGATTGGGGGCCCGGCAATTGCCTAGACTTGCGCGTGATAAAGGTAGGGTATCGTCAACACACGTCAGGTAGCGCTATCTTTTAACGCAATAACGTTAGAGAGCTCGTGTCGCAGAAATTTCGCCAATGCCATCGGCAACGTTGGTTGTGAGCGAAAAATCGTCCGTGAGTGACAAACCTCGTTACAGAGATCGCCGCGGGAGGCCGCTACTTGTCCACGTGCGCGCGCATGATCACACTGAGAAAGCCGCGCATTCGAAGAAAACAATAAAAAAGTGCTCAAGGTCACGAGGCTTGGGTGACGTAGTTTCTTTGCCTCTGCCACCCCTCCCTGCTTAGCTTCCAGCGCTTACGTCGGGACGAGAAAAAAGGGAATGCAATTGCAGCATGGGACAAACTTCCCGTGTGAGTGGAGTTATAAACTCCACTCACACGGGAATGATTCTCAAAATTTTTGCGGCGTTGAATTTGTGAGGCAAAAAGCTAAAGTGAATTCATTTTATGGTTACTTTAATAAGTGTTCCAGGGCCCACTTTATGCATTTTTTTCAACAGGTGTGACGACAAAAACAAGCCCATTCGGCGATTTGTAGGCGTATTTGGGAGGCCTCAAACTACGTCCAAAAAGGCAGGGATAGTGCAGCCATCGTCACTAAAAACACACAGCAACTTTCAAACAGCTCTAAAAATGGACAACTATGTCTCTCTAGTGAAAAACTAATCATACCTTTCCAGAGGCGTTGATCATGCTAACAGCAAACGCCAAATATTATGCTGCACTCTGTGAGGCATTGTCAGGCTCTCAATGTCCTCCGAGGTGGCAAGCGTGCGGCGTGTATCTTAGAGGCCATAAGACTCTTGCTTTAGATTTTAAAAAAACCTGTATGTACCATTCGCGCGCACAAGCTGGTACACTCTACTGTGTGCGTGTGTGTGTGTATAACAAAACATAATAATAGGTATGCAGTTAGCGGTTTAAGAAAGCACTAAGGCCGGATTTCGCGATCACGTGCAACACTTGAAGCGAAGTTAAGGGTCCCCCCATTTTTTTTTATAAATGAAAGTACAGATTCATTGTCCTAAGAAAGAATAGTGCTTGTGGAAGCTGTACGTCGCTTCCATTCTTCTTTCATTATAACAGTTTCATGGTCGGTGAAGTGGAGGATCAATTATAGGGTGTAGTGGGATGTTTGCAAGGACGAAATTGTGGGCAGTATGCAAATGTGGCTTTATTTATATGTGGGTTTCAGCGTCCCAAAGCCAACATATGATTATGAGAGACGCCGTATTGGAGGGCTCCGGAAATTTCGACCACCTGGGGCTCTTTATCATGCACCTATAGCTGAGCACACGGGCCTACAACTTTCAGCCTCCATCGGAAATGCAGCCGCCGCAGCCGGGATTCAATCCCGCGACCTGCGGGTCAGCAGTCGAGTACCTTATTCACTACACCACCGTGGCGGAGCATGAAATGGTGGAACTATAGGCAGTCACGTACATTCAAGGCATGGGTAGAGTGGGACAATCCATGATTCTTTAACGTGTACCTGGATACAAGTACACCATCTTGCATTTAATATTGGCTACTTCTCAACAGTATTTGCTTTATGGTCGGTGAAGTGGTGGATCGGTGATGGGGCGTAGTGGGTTGTTTGCAAGGACGAAGTAGTGGGCAGTTGGCAAAGGTGGAACTCTAGGTAATCCCGTACATATATACAAGGAATGAACAGACCCACGCCATCGGAAGCTCCGCCCTTAATAGATGCTAAATTATCTCAGGAGAGGGCGGAGGAGGATAACTTCATCGACTCGGAGTAAAAAGAAGCTAAGCTGACTTCTGCTTTGGGTTGTATTAGGTGAGTGCATAGGGGGCCCAGCAAAATTTGTTCTATTGCGAAAAATTCCTTCCGCTAATATCTCAAAGCAGTCAAACTCTACCTATGGCAATGTGCAACCGAATTTGAATGACATATTGGGCCAAGAAATCTGACTATAAGGAGCAAGAATGGAGATCAGTTTGATCAGCCTGCAGTGAATCTTGTTGAGTTAACTCTCATAGATAAGAATTACAAATGAATATTTGTGCTACATACTATTTCAAGTAATCTTGCACTTTGAGACGAGCGAAGTGTTCAACGGCGCTGACTTTAGGAACCCTTCAATAGGTGCGTCACGGTAAGGGATTTCTTGCAGAAAGAAATCACAAACACGTTTGCGTTGTCGACGACTAACATGAGTTGCCTAAGCGGCACTTTCCGAACAAAGGATAAAGAAATCAATTCTTCGCTTCTACCTGTGAAAATTTCAATATGCTTATAAAGGGCACTGCAATGAGGGATTCAAGATTACTCTTTTTCAATCTGGGCTTCTGTAATGCTCAAATCGATCTAAGCACGTGGGTGCTCTTGAAGTGACAACCGTGGATGGGAATCAAAAAGGAGTCTAAAATGAGTCTAAAAGCTTAGTAGCACATCACTTCAGGCGCATAGCCACTGTGACGTTTAGCTCACTTAAAATGGACAGAAAAGAAGACACAAGATGACAAACGAGGATTCGTTTGTCGTCTCGTGTCGTCGTGAATGTGCATATTCAGAGCATTACACGTATTTTACTGATGCCGAGCCATCAGACCAAATTATCCAAAGGTCTACCGTGGTGGGCCCGGCCAAGGTGGTCCATAAAGTAATCTAAGTAATCTATATCTATTCTGATAAGCAAATTCATGTAATCACTGGTGAACTCGGTAAGTTTAGGAAGGGAATAATTAAGGCTTCACATAAGAAAGCTCATTCTTTCACGTGGTAGACATTGATGGCGGCCGAACCAACTATTCTTTAAAAGCAGGGCACACAGTGTAAGACCGCATGTTCATGTATTATTATCCTGAATAATTCTTGGGGACTCTCGCGTCTGCCTAGACGTTTCTAGCTTACTTTTATTGTAATAATTAAGTATATACCACGTTGGCTCTGGCTCATATGTATTCAAGAAGCAATAAAAATGACAATAATGCTGATAACAATAGCAATGAGAGCGACATAACGGGAGTCAGGCAGAATGCAGATGAAGGTAATGGGAATGGGTCAGCGTAGGCTAAATATTTAAAAGTTCAAAGCGGAGGTTTATAAATAACCCTAAGATTTCTGTTACAACAGCTTAGGAAAACTAATTAAAACCGGCTGAGGCATTTCGATTAATTTTTTTCCATAAATTCAGCGTGATATTGCATATCAGGCCCCTATTTCATAATTGTGTATCTTATTCACTTGCGTATTGTCATACGAGACATAGGCATAAAATTATCTTTCACTGATGACTTCGTGAGGAATAATAAAAAAGCAATATCGAAACGAATGGAGAAATAAAAGAAGAGAGGAGAAAAAAGCCTGCACAATGCATGCACCAGATGCTTGGTGTCAAAGCCTCAAGTAGATACTTTTTTTCGAAAATCCTGTTATGGAATGGCAGGGTGACTGTTACTTTTCCATGTTTGATGTGAAGGTTCAGTGATCTTTTTGAAGGAGATAACAAGGCCGCGAAACATAGCTGTGTGCATTGTTTGCTATTTCCGTTATTGGAAGCAAGCCTATCTGCAAAGTCTCAGTAGTCTCGCCAAAAACGGGGACAGCAGGATGTACTGTGATGAAAGTGGGCCTGCACGGTAGTCTTACGTTACAATAAATGAAAACCTACAAAAGACATGCCTGATCGCTCTGTCATAGGAACTGGTAAAACAAAAAAGCGAAACATGTCTTTACAAAGGTAGTTGAGCGTTTATTGTGCATTGTTTTGCCATATGCTCAAAGGATCAATTTTAATTGCAACAAATGATAATGTCACGCGAAGAACGGCAAGCTGCTCGAAAGTCAAACGCGTTTCTCAAACAGAAAGTAGGCATAAAATGAACATACACAGGATGAGTGTGAAATAACTGTCACAGCCGGGCAATTAAAGTGTTCGGCTCATACTCAGAGAAGCACGCACAGAACGAACGCAAAATTATACACAAGACAAGCACGAGCTGACAACTGTCACGATTCTTATTTGTGGGAAGTGGCGCACTCCGTTCCTCAACGCGGCGGCTGCTGCAGAGAGTGATGTGACCTTTTTCATCTCTGTACTTTCAACACACACTACCGAGTAAAGCTTAATACCCATGAACAGCCCCGATCACGAGATATTCGCGGGCACACGAGTGACCACGTCCCGTTGAGTATAGCGCGCATGGCAACGCGCGGGGAGACGGTTTCTAAAGTGCGTCCTCCAGACCTTTCGCGCAGTCTGGCCAGTGATAACAAGAATGCGCTGATATCACCAATCTCTGAGTCTGAGTACTGCCTGAGGCGAATGTGCATAAATTGATTACCGTTAATAAACTTAAGAGCGTACGCTATGTGGGTGAGTCGGTTCGGGCCGTGCGTTGCAGAGCAAGACGTCGCAGATTGGACAAGTGGCGACGGAACTTTTTCTTTAAAAGCTCAGAGTATATAATTTAAAACTCCATATACGTCAAGCAAATGTGTCAATGAAGCTATGGTTCACACCATGGCTTCACTGACAAAACATGTTCATGTTAGAAAAAGTATGTCCCCGTAGGTAACACTAGAAGGAAGACACACTAGGGTACGCAAGTAACTTCTATACCGTTTACATCGAAAAGCATTTTTTTTTTCACTTAGCGTGGCAAGTTCTGCATACACGAAAGCTGCAGCAGCTGCAGCACCGTCAAGTTAAATGACCTGCGGGCAGTCGACGGTGCCCACTGTGCCCGATTTCAATGGTTTCAAAAACGACAGAGCGATAGCAATTGGAAGAGGTTCTAATCTTTAACGTTGCCGCCTTGTTTTATAGTTAAGATAGGGCAATCTGTGCGCCGTCTTTCTGCCAGGGTTCACTGATGATGGCTGGGTCGCACAGTCAGTCACGTAACACTCTCAGACACAGAGAGAAAGAAACAGATGAACAGAAAGGCCGGGAGGTTAACCAGATATTCGCATCCCGTTTTCGACCCAGCACTGGAGAGGGAAATGGGGGAAAGAAATATGATGTAGACAAAGAAAAAAAAAGGAAACACACCCACACACCCACCCAACTACACACACACACACACACACACACACACACGCACACACACACACACACACACACACGCACACACGCACACACGCACGCACACACGCACACACGCACGCACACACACACACACACGCACACACGCACACGCACACACACACACACAAACACACACACACACAAAATCTTTCAGAAAGGCCTCCCGATTGCGGAAAAAAAACGCAGTAGCGCTTGGAGGGCTTGTTCTGTGACGTTGCATTCTAACGATGGTATAAATTTTTTTTCCTCCGGCAGAGGTTGATTATCTGAGTTGTTGAGCGTGTTGTAAAGGCGCAGTCGTTGTGCATCATGCTTTAGACAATTGCGAAACATATTTCCAACTGTTACTTCATTGCCACAGTGGTAACAGGCTTCTGTATAGGACATGCCTATGCGGAAAGCGCAGGCGTCGGCAGACGCAACGGCCAACCATGGCCAACGCAAAATGGTCGCGTCTGGTCAGCAAAGCCTTGATGGGACTTTAAAACTTAACGTAGGGTTGAACTAGTGCAGTCGGGCATGCATGAAGTGCGGCTGATTCCATTGTGACGTAGTGCGTTGACGAGCAAGGCAGTGGAGTTTCCGTGCCGGATCGGTTCTAGAAAGCAGTAGTAGTTCATGGTCTTCGTAGTAGTAGTAGTAGAAAGCAGTAGTAGAAGACGAAGAAGTAGTAGTTTATGGTCTTCTGCATGAGCTGAGTGGCCAGCTTTATCGATCGGTTAATTTCCGATTATTCCGCAGTGACTGGATAACTTCTGAAATGTAATTCAGTTCCCTTGCTCAGTTAGCTTGTGTATACCCTCTCATGTCTTTAGTATCAGTTACTAGTGTCGTCCACAGAGTAAGACTCACAGTGGAGATTGCAGGGCCACCTTTGCTTCGCAGAAAAGAGTCAACATATATGTTGATTGATCATTAATGAACTGTAACGCAGATGAATGACTGCCAAATTTGGCTGCCGTTGATTTTGTTGCGTGGACGGCTCTCACACAACAGACTGCGCATGAAGTAAGGGCCTACGAATCAGGCAAAAGTGAACGTGGCCAAGAAAGTGAGAATGTGGGTAAACTGAAGCTTCCGCAGTCTGCATGAGTGCCTTTTGAGAGCGGGTTCACACTTCAATAGGTAGATCGGTTGCATGGGACGTACTCTATCCTTGTTAAAAGAGCGTATGCAACCTTTCTTGGTACAGTTATCGTCATTTCAGTTATACCACTGGCTTTAAGGGACGATAAACAAGAATAGTGACTTTGTTTAGATTTGCAAACTGCATTTTGAGAACACTAATGCATTAACTTCTGCTATCATAGGCTCACTATTAGCGGAAAAATTCAATGTTAAAATTTCATTTGAAATGTCGCACCAAGATCTCTCCACGTGATGTAAGGCATTTCAAAATTTATTTCTGGTATTTTCGTGGCATCAGCTCACTGAAAATTTCTGAAATTCATAATATATGTCTATGGCGCCTACAGATTACATTGTAGGTCATTTTCATCAATTAGAAGCTACCTAGAACCCAGTCGATGCCTGCGAAATTTTTTACGTCAAGGTGTTTGATGCAGGAATCTCAACATGGCCTCACCACCCGCATTTTCTTTGGGCGCGTTTTCTCGATTACTAAGCGTTGTGTCATGGTAATAGCGGTGTTTTCGCGATTGTGAACTTGTGTTTCACTAATATTTGCACAATTATTTTGCTCTTTAGTGTCCCTTTAGTAGTTGTACTTGTGGCGGCGAGCTTGTGCTGGCGATGTCATCGCATAAACTTCTAGCGGCAGTGTTCACTACACAGCAGATATAGCTATTAGAACACCGACGTGCTTCAATTTAGATTCAAGTTGAAGAAGCACTAGCCGTCGAGTTGAATCTGAACTTCTGTGGTATACTAGTTCCATCGCAAATCAACGACAGCTTGGTTTCGGAAATTAGAGTCATCCGAAGTAATCCAAAGTGACGTGCGTGACTATGCAGTGGTAACCACTTGAACTACCCAAAAGCTGCTGTAAGGCCAAAAGAAAAGCTTTGCACATGACACGGATTTTGTGGTCAGGTACATCGTGTCGCAAATAGCGGGCTATATAGCGTACGCTAGGGATGTCTGCGACGCACCTCAAACGGACATCATTCCGCTTGTATGAAATGAACGATACGGCTGCGGGACGAGAGTAAAAAGGCTATTGATGAGGTTGACAATGGCTATGACTACGATGGTAAGTTGTGAAAATATTAGTTGTAGTGAGGTGATGAAAGCCGATTTGATGTGCTGAACTTAGGAAACGACAAATATGGGCATTAATGCTCACTTGTGTTGATGTTCATGTCAAGTTACACTAATACCAACCAAAAAGAGCAGCCACAGCGTGGAAAACCATGCACTCGTTCACCTTGGGTCGAAGAAAGAGGCAACGTATCAAGGAGTGGCCGTTCGATAAAAGAACGTCGGCAGGTCTCCACAAAGTGCTGTTGGTTGGCGATCACCTCTAAAAGCATGCATTGAAAACTATTATTATTGGACATAGCAAGGTGACGTCGCGTTAACTCGCACGTATTGTAGACCTAACAAATTTTTTTTTCATTCTCACACTCACTTGCTAGAGTGAGAACTGGGCTGTCCTATAGATGTCTAGTTTTTGATGGAATGGTTGTGCATTCGCAGTATTTCGCATATGTTTGCTGCTTCAACATAAATATCCCTGTTCTTGCCATCATGCAAGTGAGGTGGGCGGAGAAAAAAAAATTGTTTGCTGAACACAAAAACTTGTAGTTGCATGCGTTTTGTGTGTGTTTACATGATTCCACACATGAGTTGGTTCGGCACTAAGCGTTCAAAATTTCTGCAGTAGTTCACCCACACTTATGACTTCGCCAGACGCCAGTCCAAATATACCTCTTCCCTGACGCTCCTCGGCGCCTTTTCTCGCCAACTCTGCTCTCAGTTTTGTGTATATTTATCTCAGAAGAGCGGGATACGAAAACTCCTAATAGAAAAAACAGAGTGAGCTGTATAACGCTGCGGACAGATACTATACGTAATTTTCTTCATAACACCAAACTAGTCCCCACAATTTGCACTTCACCTACATATTACCACCAGCCTGTCTTTACTTATCAAGCAATATAACAGGGCACCTTATTAGCACCCAAAAAACACCGAGAAACCTCAGAGAACTTTGTATAACAAAGGAAAACTACAGTTGTGTAAACCGTTTGCAACGTATCTCATAAGGCAGGACACGTTGAAGTTTCACGGCGCGTCACATTTAATAATCCCTTCCCATGTAGCGCAAACTTAGCGTCGTTCAGCGGCAGTTTACATGAATAATGCGATTAATATGTGGGGTTTTAACGTCCCAAAACCACCATATGATTATGAGAGACGCCGTAGGGAAGGGCTCCGGAAATTTTGACCACCTGGGGTTCTTTAACGTGCACCCAAATCTGAGCACACGGGCCTACACCATTTCCGCCTCCATCGGAAATGCAGCCGCCGCAGCCGGGATTCGAACCCGCGACCTGCGGGTCAGCAGCCGAGTACCTTAGCCACTAGACCACCGCGGTGGGGCTTGAATAATGAGAAAAAATGAAAGAGTTTGTAAGGGTGACGTGACGCTTCCAAGCACCTTCCTAATTTTTTTTCTGTTTGCGATACCCGTGGTTCAATCCGTACACGCTTAACTTGACATCCACCCAGACAGAGGGAGAGAAAGAGCTCAAAATCACAGCTTTGCCGCAAAGGCGAAGTAATGAAGGCGATAGCAAGAAATTGGAAGGTCATTCAAAGAATGGCAGGCAGATCGAAACGTGCCCGCATTTATTAAACACAAATGACGCATGAAACCTACTCACAGGTACAGATGAACGCGAATAAGCGTCTCAATTCTTACTTCGCTCTGTCTGAAAAGCGCGACCTTTTCACAAACGGAGACTGTGCGGTGGTGCAGTTGCCTTTGTGCGCCCGGTAATTACAACAAAATTGTTCTGGTGAAAGCCAAAGAACCACGATTCTCCCCACCGCGAGATAAGCGCGCGCACGCGTTAGATAAGCGCGCGCACCCCACCCCCTCTCCGCTAGGCAAAGTATGCGTGGATGATGAAAGCGCAATGCCACCATGGCGATCTGGCGACGCGCGCTCATTGCACCATCTCGCGGGTAATGCTGAAAACACGATCGTTCTTCCAAGGTGGACATCTGCAGTGGTAAGTGTTAGATATAAATAGCTTCCTTCTTCGGAGTTGAAGAAGGTACTTTTTTGTGTCTCTGTGACTAACGTCTCACACTCACAAGCAACAGGTCGAACGTTCGATTCCGCATGCCGTAGTCTTTTTGTTTTAATAACTTTTCTGTTTTTTTTGTTTTCATAGATGCAGATAGGTATACATACACGGTCGAGAGTATCTATCTAAGGGCTATCGCAATAAAAGCAAGTTAAATGCAGGGAGGTTAACCAGATTGAAACTGGTTTTCTACCCTACAGAAAGGAAGAGAGAACGGGGAGGAACTAGAAATAAAGTGATAAAGGAAAGAAAGGGAAAGACAGCACGCATGGTAGCATGTACAAACGCATGCCCAAAAAGCCATCAAAATGTGAACTGTCACAGAGTGTGGGTTGACTTCCACTGTCTTGGAAGTATGCAATACATTTCATGGTGTTAAAGAAGGCTTTCAAAGACTGGCTGCTAGGTACACAGCACTTGCAGCGTGCTTCGAGCTGATGTTGCTGTCAACCCAGGGAGGAGTGTGCGCACTGCGCTTATCTACGACCTCATCACAGCGACAACACGTAAGTCTTCGTCCCGGAGATCTTTAGCCGAATCTTGTGTCGTCTCTTGGTGGGGACTCAGTGGCAGTAAGAACTGCCACTCGACATCCGCCCCCTTCCTCTCATCTGCGTCTTCTCTACTCTACGAATGTAGCACATTTGTTGGTGGTTGGGGTGGTGGAAACCAAGGTGATAGTGGCCGGGAAAGGGAAGTCTGGTGGTCCTCTTCATTACGTGATGGTCCGATTGGACAGCATCGTTCCTAGGCCTTCATTGGTGCCGCGAACGTCGTTTTCGTTTTCTGACTATATCAGCGGCTTCTTTGTGTTTGGAGCCATCCCTTACTATCTGTTTGATTATGCCCCATTCTTTCTTCACAGTCGACCAGTCAAAAAAGCCCGAATTTCCACTATGTCATAGTGGCTGCCCTGTTTTTTTCAAATGTCTCAGTCGAGTAAAGAGAGGAAAGTGCTTTAGAGGAAGTAATAGTTTATGTGCCGAAGTGCATTTGACCAGTGACTTGTTACTATTCATTGAGCATGAGAAGAAGATTGAACGCTTCCGTTTCAAGCTGTTTACGAGTTCAGATACACAGCACACAATTTCGACGCAAAAAAAAGAAGTTTCGCAGTAGTTTTAATGTTAAAGCTGTTAACAATAGCCAATTTAAGCGGCACTAGTTGCCTGCAACGCACTCCCGGTGTCGTTATCTGGTATTGCGCAGAAAAAAAAAGCCTGCATCGACCAGGTGTTTAGACCATGCCTTCTCCGAGATGGTCGACTATTGAACCACCGAAAACCCCGGTTATAAAAACTCTTTCACAAAAATACGCTATATTGGCGTCATTTCGGTCAAAGAATCACGTTTTCGTCAAAAATTATGCCTCTATATCACACTGAGTTCAAGACGAGAGAGCTATTTCTTTCTCGCCTTCACTGCCCTTTATACAGGCACTATATCTTCCTACTAAAACACGAGGACAAATTCGAGTACTACGCACTGGGTCTATCTTTCAGGCTACATGCTAATATCTCCGCTTGTCCCATTGCAAACCTACAAAACGAAATGATACCAGCTCATAGCGCAAAATAGTCATGTGCGAGAATGCATAGTCGGCGTGCGAGGGTACGCCGAAGCAACATAGCAGACAATATGCCATATCCTTTCTATGTGGGCCCGTAGAGAATTTATAACCACAGTACTTCTCATAAACAGACCATTAGCGTCAATAATGAAACTTAAAATACGGAAAACAAAAAGAAAGAATAACGCGTTAAATCTTTGCATATTGTCAAATGTTGGTTTGGTGCATGTAAATCCATGGAATAATAGCATGTATACGAGTTTAATAATAACCGAGCGTTACACAACGAACGTGCTCTGTGAAATGAGTGAGTTGAGCGTTGTCCACTCGTATAAAAAAGGTTCAGACATAGTTATTCGTCGTCATCAGGTACAGCATCCGCAAAATAACAAAACACATGCAATGTCTTACAGATGCGCAGTGCATACCTCATTTCTCGGCATGTTGACGAGAAATGACAAGGGCGGTACTTCCCAGCTTCGGAAGATTATGATGGTTCATGGCATATTGAACTTAAAGTAGTTATTCCACGAGAGTTTACAAAGGTTTTAGAAAAGCCAATCCTGAAGCTTTCGCTTTGAACGTTTTGCGCGTTGCGTGCAAGCCCGGTGTTTTTTTTATTTTTAGGCCTCCAGCACTACGCACTTCCAGTCTAAGTGCGAAAACGACGGAGCGATAGTGATGAAGAGAGGTCCAAATCTTTACCGTTCCCTCTTCCTTTATACTTAAGATGGCGCAACCTGTGCGCCGTCTTCCTGTCATGATTTACTGATGATGGCAGGGTTGCAGAGTCAGCCAAGTAACGCTCTCAGTCAAGCAGAGAGAGAGAGGAGTTTATGAACAAGAAGGCCAGGATATTAACCAAATATTAGCATCTTGTTGGCGACTCAGCACTGGAGGGGGGGAAATAAGGGCAAGAAATATAGTGTAGACAGAGAAAGAAAAACATAAACTTTAAGTCCGAATGCACGAACATGGCGAAGCAGCTGCTATTGTATTTGATAACGTTACATTGAGTGGAGGCAGATAGTATAATGTCTGGACTAGCGAAGCAGTGCGTTCAAAATTATTGATCCTACTTCGGGGTCAATCAATTGCCGTAGGTTATCTTGAGAAGCACCGACACTTCAAATGCGAATACTTTCTTTGAACTTGCATATATTTTGCAATACCGCAATGATCTGTCTTGATGAATAGAATATTTTCTTGCTGAGATACTTGTGTAAAAGTCTCTCTCAGGCTGCTTCAACCACTTTCTCTCTTTCTCTATTGTTCAAAGAATTACACAGTGGCGTCGAATACTGCGAAACGGGATCCAATGTATTGTAATATAGGTCTTCCGATGAAGCTAGGTAAAGTCACTGACTAACGGTTGAAGATTGCAGTACCCGTTCTCAACACACATTTTTAAAGCGGCTTTTCAAAGTTCGTCATTATAACCCACATGCATGAGTGCCACTTTAATGCCCCTTTGCACAGGTCATACACATGTTGTCACTGGCTCTAGAAGAAACTTATAGAGCCAGTGTTTGCCTAATTTTTCTGTCTTTCCTTCTCTACCAATTTCTTTCTCTTCTGCCTCTATAAAAAATGAAAAATATGCTCTGTAGTGGACACGAAAAGGGGTCATGAAGTGCTAAGATGACTTGTAGTGTTAGTGATAAGAATACGGCTTATGGGTCAGACTTTTTGAGAATGCATTTAATAGCACCTTGAGAAAGAGAGAGTCTTCCATAATCAGTGATATCTGGAGGTGCCCGTAGGAGCGTAAAAAGATATCTGCGCAAGAGCGTATACTACACATAGACTTCCGTCTCATATGTTTCAACAAAAATGGGAATCTTGTACTTGTGGTTGTTTTCTGGTCATCTTGTTTGGTTTGTTTACAAAAAAATACTGTTTCACCACAAGGTACTACGGTAGTATTTTTGTCCCCTTTTCGCAGGCACCCCTTCATGCTCCTTCAACATACAAAAGAAGGGCGCGGCGTTTCTTCTCCACTTGAGGAACAATCAATGGCAGACTTTTCACGCGGGGTGATGTTGCATGAGCCGTTCATAGGACGACGATGGCGAGCTGGTTTTATTTTTGCTTCAGCCACATTCATCGCCACTACTCAGGCGATTTACTCCCTGTTAGAGAACATACTCCGCACAGGACGTTGCTGGTCAGTTTAGACCTTACAAGAAAAAATAACAAAGACGGCGACAGTGAAACCCGGTCAAGGGTGTTCATATAAATGACATCGCACACAGGCGTAGCCAGGAGGGGTGGGGCACCGCGCACGTGCCCATCCCGCGATTTCTTTCTGCCGTAGGATGGACTTCAACCAGACTTGCCAAGAAGACATGCGACTACACTTTACAGCCTCCAATACCACTTCGAAAAAAGCAAGTTTCAGACCAACACAAGTTTCGGGCTACGCAATTGCTATTTCAATAATAATCATAGTTTAACGCAAAGGTTGAAGTAGTACAACCAACTAACCTACTGCAAGACTGTTCAAGAATCACAACAAGTGCATTACGTCTGGCATACACAGAGCTGAATGCTGAATAGTGTGCAGCCCGTGAAAATTGTCCTTATCGCTGTGGCAAAATTTTTAACACGTTTTTGATTACAAATGCGCAGTTCATCAAGCTCTTTGTAGTATGCTTGCGTATTGCACATAGCTCAAACTTTTGTTTCGCGTAATGGGAAAGTGACGTAGCATCGAGTTGTCACATAACAGTTTCGAACGCTTGCTAAAACATTTTTAAGATGTGCTGTAATTGATCCACGTAAGTGTATAGTCGTGCGCAAGCTGTTAAAATCTGGCATAGTGGCTCAAGTGGGATTAAAAGGTAAAATTTTTATATATCTGGTGACATAAACATATAGCACAGGAGCTATTGCGAAGGTAACATAGCCTATAGCTTGCAGGTAACTCGTACACTCATGTTTGCCAGCACATCTTTCTAACGTGCAAGTAATTTTATTGAGTTTAACTAGGTCTCCTACTAACTTTATATCATACACCAGGGAAACAACGTGTAGTGAGGTACACCTCAATGAAAATACAAAAAATAACATAAAAAAGATGCAATTCAAAGCTATTTGCTAAGCGTTTGTGACCCTAGCAATGAGATTGCTTCACTACTCAGTTTTCTAGGCACCTTCATTAAATTCACAAAATTTTAATTCGTAACCTTCTGCAGTTGTATCAGAACTTGGAAAAGTATTGTGAACAGCAGCAGAACAACTTAGAGAGAGAGTAAATAAATAATTTTCCTGCACCCAGCAATTAATATAGTTAAGTTGTGCAAATACAGCTCATATATATGTCGTATGTCAACGAATGGTAGATGCCATTCATAGCATTATTTATTTAGGGGCTGGCAAAAGCAATTACAAGTCCCGTATAATGCTTACATATTAGGAGAAGACGTGTATTCAGTAAACTCTTTTTAAGCTCCCATACCTCGTCCACACAGTTCAAACATTCGGTACAAGTCACACGTGGATGGGTCCCCAGTATTTGGAAATGTAAAAAGAAATGTCAATTTCAATACTCTCGGAAAGAGGACGTACGTCAAGTACTGCATATAAGGATTCAATATGCACCGAAAACGAGTGTTAGACAGTTGTAGTCATTTTTTGCCCGAATCCTAGAAGTTGAAAAGTTGTAAATTGGGCTCTATGTTGCCTTTAATGCTATCGCATTTGATCAAAAGGGAAATTTGTTTGATGGTGGGGTGACGCTCACCATTCTTATTATTTGAAACTATGAAGACGTTCATCCAATGTGTTTAGATGAGTAGTCGTTATAAAATTGTCTCTATGTAAAAATTTTATGAGGGAAATAATTTTGAGAGGAAAGTACCGCTGTAGGCAGTTTTGGTGAAATTGGTTAAACTTAAAGGTACAGTGCACTAAAATGAACTTCAGAACATCCTTCGAAATAGTTGACATGATTGAGAGTTCCCTAAACAGATCGCGCACTGGAAAATGATTCAGCATTGAGCAGAGCACATGACTGAGAAGTGTAAAATACCATTTATTTGAAAACCTTTACGTAGTTTTTGTTGAGACTGGCACCTCTATTGCGCAAGAAGAGACAAATGCGTTCAGATGCGGTGCTCTGTCCTTCTCAATGCCCCGTGCGTTTGGCCGCTGTCCAGACACTGAAGGATTTTGAGGTTGTACGACAGAGACATGCAGTCGGATTCAATTTTTCTAACTTCTACGACAGTGGTAGCACGGCACATGAACTGTGGTGTTGTTACCCCCAAATGAAGATGATCAAACAATTCCATTGAGACAAATAGGGATGCTGACGCCCACACGGCTCATCTAAGTCTCCCGTACAATCGCTGCGCCTCGGTGGTGCTGCACGCACTATTGATATGGTAACGCCACTGATGGGTTGGCGATTTGGGTGATTTAGGAGGGGCGCGCATGAGCTACGTCAGTGATGCAGAGCTCTAAGCTTTGTTAGGGTGATTTCCGATTCGAGCCCAGGTTCTTGGATTAATTTTGTCCAACCCAACTGTTCGCTATTCGGGAATTCATTTAACCTAGAGATTTTTGCACAGAATGCATGTGGCAATCACCACGGATCTAGAGATTTTTTAAAGCTTTATATTCTGAAAGATTCGCTAAACCGACGTTTGTTTACTGCATACGTTTAGAAGCTTGAGTTTGTATATTGCAAACGTATCGTTGAGTTTATTGTGAATAGTGCTGAAATTTCTACGATTTGGCAAAAACAAGCAAACTGAGGCATGGTGTCTTCAATTGAATAACTGAAACAAAGGAAAACTCTATTACACTATTGTCCACTGCGCCTAACAACACATATAAAGCTGAGAAAACTGGTGCATGAACGTCAATAATTCAACAATATTACTGGCACAGTTAATTTTCATCTCATTTACGAACTTGGAGCCACCGTGTAATTGGTGAAATCGAGTTATGCTCTTGAGCGAACAATCAGTCAAGGTTAGCATTGAACAACGTGAAGAGGCAAAAAAAATGGTTCGATGATACGAATGAGCCCTTCTTTCTTAACCAAGCGTAAATACATTCATTTTCCTAACTACCTTTTTCTACCAAAATAGCACTTTCAATTATTTTCATGTTCGGAAGTGCACGAAAAAATAAGTGGGAAAATCAAATTATCCTGCTCACATCCACATGATCGTCGCCTGACTAGAAGCACCTTTTTCAAGAAACATGACCATCCAGACATTGACCATCCAGACATAAGAAAGTATGAATGTCCACTGTTGGAGCTTCATTTTAACAAATTGAGAATCGTAAAAACTGAGGTAATTTCTTTCAAGAAGGAACACGTATTGGATATTTTCGGAGGTTTCTTTGACAAATTTCAATCTTCTAAGCACTTTCCAGCTGTCAAGCAGCGATAATCCTCATGCAGCTCCCTTTCCCCCCACGGCAAAGAGCCACAAAACCACTCAAATAATAAGCTTCCCGCCGAGGAAACGGTTATGGCGAGGGACATCACAAAAGACTGAGGCATGCGCGCAACGATACTTTTTCGCGATGCTGTTTCATACCACGAGGAGTACAAGCAGCTTCGATCGCTGGAGGCTACAGCAGCAGCAGCAACAACAGCGGGAACCGCAACAATGGGCGCCAGCAGTAATCGACCACAACGCTTCTTCGCTGTCTCATGTGTCAGTCATAGCAGCAGGAACAAAACATTATGCATCTTTTCTTTTAGGAAGTATAAGAAAAAAAGAGACACGCATAAAAAAGGCGGTCATGCTGCGCAACGCTGATAGGTCGTAAAATCTGAAACATCTTACGATCTGAACGATGTGGACAACTACCAATTTTATCGGCATGAATGTGTCACTGGCGCTGCCCTCAGTCTTCCTTCACTTCCTTCTTTGTGACTGCTGCTGGTATTAGTTGTCACTTGCAATGAATTTATGGTTCTCGTTCCGCAGTACTCGTTCTTCGCGCTGTTCGCAGGTGCCGTTCTTCGCGCTGTTCACAGGTGTCGCGCTGTACAACAGTGCCGTTGCTGGAAAGGGGGGAGGGGGTGAGGTTCTTCGTTGCAATTCGAATAAAGTGACTGTTCTAACTAAGATAAACAATAAAAATAGGTGTTTTAGGCCTATAAAAAGTTCTTTCCCCCCATACAAAAAATTTCTGCTTCAGGCTTGACTTACAACAACTTCATCTTCCCTAGTCCGCGTATTGACCCCGCTTCTGCGACTTAATGTAATTGATTGTTCTACAAGGTCAAGCATACCAAGCACATGCATCAGTGGGCAATCATTTTATGTGGCTATGAAGGTATTGGCATGCCTCAGTAGCATAAAACTAGATGAAAGGACGAATAGAGTATATAAAATTTTTTTTGTTCTAGTAGACTTATGAAGCTTTGTCTAGAAAGACGCTTCATAAAGCACGTAATTTAAGGAGGAGGGAGAAAGCGGAAAGACGGGGAGGTTAGCCAGTGCTTAGACCGGCTGGCTACCTTGTGCTGAGGAAAAGGGTGAGGGGACGTTAAAAAGAAATGTTGCGAAGAGAGAGAAAAATTACAAAAAATTGCGACAGAAGAAAGGCAACCTCAAAGAGTATAAGACACTAAAGTCTGTCTCTGAGGACAGTTGTCCGCAAAAAGCGCAGAAAAGCTTTCAAAGCCTTCTGGGCTGAGGATGGGCTAGGCCAATGACCCGGAATCCTATGTTCCGACAAAGGCCGATCATCCAGTCTATTCAGAGCTGCAGTCAGTTCTTGTCTTTGCGCATTGAAATGGAAGCACTCACATAGAAGGTGCGCGATAGTTTCTTCGCAGCGGCAGTAAGTGCATGTAGAAGAGCTGGCCATTCCAATGAGATAAGAGTATGCTATCTTGAAGGCTACCACAAGCCACAGGCGGCATAGAAGTCTCCTCAGCTTGAGATATCCTTGAGGGAAGACGAAGCTGCAGATCGGGTTTCAAGTTATGCAGGCGCGCGTTTGTGAAGTCTGTTGAGTTTCACTGTACCAGTGTGAAGTCACGTGCTAGCAAACGAAGTCTTGTAGCTGCGTCGCCTCTTGAAAACGGGATGACTATGTATTGGGTACCGTCGTGTGCAGATCTGGCGGCCTCATCTGCGCGGACATTGACATATATACCGCAATGACCTGGTATCCACTAATACGCTATGCTCTGCTGTTTCTCGATTGCTTGGTGATGAAGAAGCCCTATTTTAGCTACAAACTTTTCATTAGGTTCGTGGCTAAAACGTGACATAAGACATTGAAGAGCTGCCTTCGAGTCCGAGAAGATTGACCAAATTCCTGAATATTCTTCAATTATAAACTCCAGAGCTGCACGTATGGCGGAAAGTTCTGCAGCTGTCGACGACGTTAAACGCGATGTCATGAATTCAATTGTGATGTGCCTCGCAGGAATAACCACCGCCCCTGCTGAGCTTACTGAAGAACCCGAGTCATCCGTGTATATCTGAAGGCGTCTGTTGTGCTTCTCTTGCAGGAACAGTAATGTGGCCTGTTTCAGGGCTAGTTGCGACGACGTTTTCATATTTTGGATGTCAGGAATTGTAAGAAGAGCTTTGAGTGGGTGTAGGCACCATAATGGTAGCGGCGGCCGTTCTGCATGCGTGAAGTGCAATGGAAGCACTGCGCAATGCTGAACTACAGTTGCGCTGAACGCTGAGTGGGGCCTAGAAGTTCAAAGTGAGGCGAGGTGATGAGATGGAAGCCAAGCGAAATGTCTTATGTGCCTTCTCAAATCGTCTACGCGGATGTATGCGTTGACTTGATAATCATGCGCAACAATGACTGTTGCTGCTGTAGACGCGCATCTCGGGAGACCAAGGCATATTGTCAGTGCTTGGGCTTGGATAGACTGGAGGATGCGCAAGTTTGTTCTTCAGATTCCGCAAAGCACGCGTAAGCTGTATCGCATATATCCGAGGAACATAACAGTGTAGAGTTGAAGCATCACTCGTACCGATGCACCCCACGTTTTTCCAGCAAGAAACCTCAGCACGTCGGTGATCATGGCGAGTTTAGTTTTGATGTGGGCGATGTGAGGGCTCCAGGAGAGGTCTCGATCAACTATGACTCCGAGGAATCGGTGGGTCTTCACGTAGTTGATCGTGTGCCTGTTGATTTCAATAACATATGGGCTCATCGCCTTATGCGTGAATGCTATAGGCGATCACTTCTCTGATGACAGCTCTAGTCCCCGTTCTTCCAGGTACTTTGTCGCTATTGTAGCCGCTCTCTGAAGCCGGGCACGCAAATGAAGGCGTGGTTTACGCCTGACGCCCAGATGCAGATGTCATCTGCATATATTGAGATAGATGGACAGATTCTGGAAATGCGTCAACCAGGCCGAGCAGCGCTAGATTGAAAAGTGTGGGGCTAAGAACACCACCGTGAAGCATAGCATGGCGGATGCAATGATGAGATGTTGTGCCATTCTACGTCTGTACAAAAAAAGTTCTGCCTTTCAAATAGCTGTCGATCTATTGGTAAACCCGACCCCCTAATCCAACATTTTCCATGACATCCAGAATGGCTTGTTGTGATACTGTGATACGTTATCGTATGCCCCTTTCACGTCCAAAAACAACGCCGCAGATAAACGTTTCAGTCTTTTTAGGTGCTGAACAGATGAGACCAGGTCTATAACGTTATCAATTGCGGACCACTCATGCCTCAATCCGGTCATCGCATCAGGGTATACCTCGTGGTGCTCCAGGTACCACTCTAGACGAGTCAAAATCATCTTCGCCATCACTTTCCCGAAACAGCTGGTAAGCGCTATGGGGCGACAAGAGGTAAAGTCCAGAGGAGATTTACTTGGTTTAAGCACAGGGACGAGGCGGCTGGAATTCCACGAATGAGGGACAACTCCACTGCTCCACGAGTCGTTGTACACGGGTAGAAGGGCCCGTCTAGCTGCTTCACCAAGGTTGCAAAAAGCCATGTACATGATTCCATCTGGACCAGTCGATAAAGATCGTTTGCATGCTGTCAAGGCCGCTTGGAGTTCCTCTAGAGAGAAAATGTGTTCTTTTTTGAAGCTCTGGAGACTGGAGCATTTTATAGGTGACGCGTGGTGCACGCGGACGCCTGACTGGCTACTTTCATACAGAAATCTTCTGCTACTTCGCTTTCGGTGCGACCTTGGTGGAGAGACAGACACTTGAAGGGGCGATGTTGGTGTGGCAGTGTTCGTAGGCCGCGAACAATCCTCCATGTCTGCATCAAAGACTTTTGTGGATCCAACGGTTCGCACAGAGATTTCCACCAAAAGTACTGAAGTGAATTGATTCGCCGCTGAATTTCTTTCTGTATAGGCACCTTGCCTCGCTCAAGTCATGAATGGACTTAGTGCACCTATATATTCGTTCTGCACGACGACGGATCGCTCTGAGCCGTTCCAATTTCGCTTCATGTTGACAATATTTTGAAGTATGTTCAATATGAAAAGTCTCTTCTTGAGAAGCACCTCTAATCATATCCTCGAGGGTGTCAAGAGGAGGCGCTTCATTTTCTTGACACCTCTTTTCCGTCAGTGACCTGAACTTTGTCCAGTCGATGCGAGTCGAAGTGTCCTAGTTTAGCGATTTTTTCCAGGCCTTTGATCTTTAAATAAGTTGGTATGTGGTCGCTTCCATGAGTTTTATAGTCTGCGAACCACCTAACCTTTCCATTTAGGCTTCGTGACACAAATGTCAAGTCAAGGCAGCTGCTGTATGTTGATCCCCGTAGAAACGTAGGGCTTCCATCGTTTATACAAAGCAGCTGCTGCTTCAGAGCACAGGAGAATACTTGCCTTCCACGATGGTCTGTCTTCTGACTTCCCCATTGTGTGTGGTGAGCGTTGAAATCTCCGGTGATGATCCATAGTCGAGGTGTGGCTGTTAACAGTGCACGTAGTCTGTCAGGTTCAAAACGCTTGAAGGTGATATATATGCGCCTACAAGCGTGAAATTGAGGTCTCTACGTTTTATTATCAAGCGGACATACTGGTTGTCATCGTGAGGTGCTACACGGTGCTCGATATCGGTAAGGTCGTATCTGATATATACAATGGCTTTACTCAGCTCGTTGCAGGTAGCGGACTTGAAGGCTTCGTACCTGAATAGGCGTATTGCATGGTGTAGCCGTGGCCCACAGATAACAATAATTGAAAACTGGTTTTTAAACACAAATTTTTGGATATCAGAAATACGGGGCTTGAGGCCCTGGGTGTTCCACTGAAGTATCGAAGCTCCTTTGACTTTTTTGCGAAAGGCTCGCAGAGGAGGAGTCATGGTGCTTTTCCAGACTTGATAACACCGACTTCGGCGCATCTACTTACTGAAGTGCACTCTTAGCAGCCGGACTGTCAATGCTAGTGAAAAGGATACGAATGGTATTCATAAGGGCCTTTACCATGGCCACGATTTCTTTATCGCGACTATCACCACATTCTCGTTCCGAAGTGATTGTAGACGAGTTTGAGGTGGCTCAAACGGCGGGTCTATCGTTGGCAGCGCTGGCCATGCTTCAGCTGAGCCAGTGCTGCTCTTGCTTGGATGATCTGTTGTTGGCGTGTCGGGACGCTTGAGGTAGTATGCCGGCGATCATTTGGTGAGGTGCAGTCCTTGCTTCGGCACTGGGCCTTCTCAGGGGCCTCCGGCGACGAGACCGCCGGCGTCGTATTTTGGCAGCGGCCGCCCTGTAAGTTGAGCCGTCCCGGAGCATTTGCCTCAATCAACACTTGCATTTCCTTTTTCATGCTTGGGCAATCTTTCGACGATGCTTCGTGAGGGCCATGACAGTTTCGACATTTTCGAAGTTCTGCCTGGCAAGCGTCTGCACTATGTGATTCTGAGCATAGCGAGCACACAGCCAGGTTCGTACAAACAGCACTGACATGTCGCAATCTATAACATTTCCGGCATTGAAGGTGCTTCGGGATGAATGGTCGCACTGTGTGTCGAAAATGGCCGACCTTGGCTTGCGATGGAATGCTGTCTCCATTGAACACGAGCTTCACGCAGCGTGATTTGCCAAGGCGACGAGCTTGCAGTATGATAAGTTTTGCAGACACTGGTTTGATGAGAACAGCAAAGTTGCTTTCCCTTATGGATATGTCGACATCGTAAATGACGCCTGCAGTCGAGTAGCGGCCATCAGGTAGGGAACATTAATGTTATTCGAGATCTTGACGTTGTTTAACACTTCCAATGTGCTTCGTTGAGGGACGTCTACGGCGAAGATATTCTTACGGCGATTGATCCGCACGTCCGCGATCCGTTCCTGGGCGAGTTCCTCAAGAGACCTAAACGTGGCTTGACGATTGAGCCGGTTCAGACTATGATCCGCATCGACCGGCACAAACAGAATTGTGTATATCGTAGGCTCTCACGTCTTCGTCACATTTGTACTTGTTGATGGAGACGGCATCACTAGTCTTCTTTTTCGCTGCCGCCTTGTCACAGGCACGAAGTCGCCTTCATCGGAGCTTTCGTCGCTGGCCGTAGAGTAAATCAGCGTGTCCTCGCTGTGGCATCACTCGGGTGGGCCGTACGCTTTCTCGTGGTAGCTGCAGACGACGTCGATGGTTGCGTTGGAAGCCCAGGCGAATCCACGTTCATCGCCACAGTCACTAGAATAATGTCTTTCACAAAGCCACAGAAAAGTTTTGAGAAAATTCATATACTGACAGCAGTGTTCTACGCCAGAATCACTTCGTCGTCGTCCGTTTTTCAGGTAGTTTAATGTCATGAATTGAATACGTTACCTGCCGTTGGCGCCTTTTCCATCTAATGAAGCTCCTACAGTAGGTAGGATTGTTCCCACAGTGCAATATACTCTGCAAAGTGTTTCTGAAGGTATAGGTGTTTCAGCCCATAAATGGCATGATCGGCTTTCACTGCTGTCTCGTCGCTGTGCATTGACACATCGCGGCTTCGAGTTTACAACCAAACATGCACTCTCAGTTCAAGCACTCCATGTGAACTCTGCACCGCTGCATTTTTCCGGAAGAAATGTTATCCACGTTCCGCAGTGCTGGTAGTCGGAAGTTAACGCAGTTACACAACGCAGTTACGAGCGTGCGCTCACACTCTAAACCGCGCTTCACAGCTTACCGAATGCGTTCCTGCTTTTCGGCACTTCTTCCGAGCCTCTGTCATGAATACTCACCCAGTACACACTACGGTCTCATTTCGTTCGTGCAACGCCATTGGTTACCACACACAGCGTGGGCTTCGACTTTCTTCACAATCAGTGGGCGCGAAGTAGGCAGCGAAAAATGTCCGAGAAATGCGCAAATCGTAAATAAATAAAAAAACTCACCAAATGTCGAGAACGTTTTCTCTGTAGCTTTTGAAGCACAAATGAGATCAAGATTCAGGGTTGTGGCAAGTGAAATATTTTCTCAATAGATTTCCAAGCAGAAATGAGATCAAAGATCACTGTTGTGCCTTGTCAAATATGAGCAGAAAAAAAGCTTAGCCGTGGAACTCAACAACGCAGTTTTTTTGACGCGCCAGCTGCTGTTGTAGTAGAAACTTAAACATCAAAGTATGAAAGATAATATAAAAACACACTGTGTTTTTTATTCAATGACAACTGCAAAACTTTCAGAATTGCTGTGCGAAAATGTTCCTCTTTATAACAAAAATAAATTCTCTCTTTGATAGCCCATATCGGCAGATAGGGCCTTAATTATAAAGGCAGTGCACGATGCAAAAGTAGAGGAAACACAGCTAGGCTACAGAGACAAGCAGTATTTTCACGGGGGTGCTGTCTTATGGCCTCTGAACGGCATGCGTGTATTGGATTTAGAATTGACAAATGAGTCTATATTCAGGATTGCGACATGTAAACTTGATTAACCAGTTCCTGTAATTTGATTAGGCATTCAAATATTATGATTTCCATGTTCACGTCCAGGCATGAACAATAGCAACAAGCCTTCGTCAAGTCATCTTCAATGTTTTGACCCCGACTTAGCGGCATGTATATGCGCGCGTGGGATGTCAAGCTTTGACGCTGGACTTGGATGTACATAAGAAAAAAAAAAAACGGTCACTTGCGCTTTTCTCGTCCTTATGTCTGTGCTTTGGATGTAAAATAAAACGGGCTATTCAAATCTTAACTTTTTTATAACGCATATTTACGTTCAAGCTTGTCAATAAATGCAAAGGAAGGTTCAACTGCTTTGCTGAAGAGCCTTGCTTACCTTCATCCACCATCCAGGTTTAGTTCTATTATGAACAAATACCAGCAGCAGAGCAGACACGCTCTATGTATATTAGTTAAGTTTCAATAAAATACAAAGGGGGTGGCATCTGTTCGCACTCGAGTCTCCTCCGTACGTTACTTAAGAATGTAAAGAGAGTGAGGCGCCTTCAGTTTTCTCTCGCCCCCCTTTCTCACCAACCGGCCCTTCTTTTTTATTTTACTAAGAAAAATAAATTAAGAAATCGCGGCTTCCCACATATACTCTTATACTAACGAAGTGAAGAAGATAATCTGAAAATTTCAACACTTTTGCTCGGCAGTAATGGTGGCATATATCCAAACTGTAGGTGCAAATCATTTACTTCCATCCTGTATATCACGCAAAAAAAAGAGAAAATATTGGCACTTGATGTATCTTAGTCACGTGAGCTTTACCAATTTATTGCTTCAAAGATGGTTTTGATTACCGCTAAATCAGAAACTTGATCAATCAAGCACCCTCGGTTGAAATATAGGAGTAGTTATTTTGGGTAATTTGAAAAGGAACACAGTGAACGTTCGTCCAAGTCGGCACACACTTGTATAAGGGCAACAACGCTTAAAGACGTAGGGCGAATACGGTGTTTGCCGCTCTTCGTCCTACCTATTTTTACGTGGTTCCCCTTACAGATACTCAAGTTTCTTTTACCCTTGAAAATTATTTGGCTGCTATTAGGGGCACTTTATTTTTATTTTAGCATTTCTGTCCTCAAAATGTCTTTTCAGAAAAAAAGAAGGTTCTGCATGCTTAAACCATTTGATGTCGTTACGTAAGTTAGCGACTAGAATTTCTATTCTACTTGAGAATACAAGTATTGAATACATTTCGTAGCTGGGTGTTCGGTGTGTATTCAGTCTTAACAAAAAAGCTGGAAAAAGCACACTCAAGTAAGGAAACGGCAAACACGAGCGCTGTCCCCCGAAGTAGCACAAAAGCAAAAACTAAAAATGTCAGATTGACGTGTGCGTATCACTGTGCCGAACAAAACTAAAGCCTTTTGTCGCTATAGCCCGAGAGTTTACAATTCTGAGGGGAAAGGTAAACGCTGGAGCAGCACGCCAATCTTTCTATCATGGGCTAATCTTAAGTGCGGACAAGAGTAGATCCATTGCTGCCTAATATAAACATTGAGCGGCAATACCAGTCCGAAGTGGCACCCTCTAACGTTTGACGTCTGCCAAGATCGTGGAAGCACTACGTAAAGCCCGCTTCTTATGGTCGGACGATCAAACACACTTGAGTGGCATAAGCATTAGCGTACACGTGCAGTTTGTGCTGAATTCTCTATAGGACACCGTGCCTGGCAAAACAGAGTGGAGTCATATGCTGTAAACAGCATATTGTATAAATTGTTCCTTGCATCATCTGCTAAATGTCAGTGTAGATACGTGCGTGTATGGCACGGGTTTCTTTTCTCGTAATGGCTTCCCGGTCAATTTTCGGAAATTAACTAATGCATCTGGCCCTATCTTGCTATGCCCGCACGCGCTGTAGTAGAATGCTTGTGCTAAACCCAGTCTATGAGTTCGGCCATCCAGATAGACGTCAACATTGTCGTTGCCCCGCGCTTACGAATGGTGCGTGTTACGAATGGTGCGTGTTACGAATGGTGTGTCAACACTATTGAGCGAATACTATAAAGCAATGGTAATGGCATTTACTGAGGTGCCATGTCTTCTGTAAACCCATCACGCATATGTAAACCCATCACGCATACACAGAAGCTCGCTCTCTAAACACACGAGAAAAAAAATGCCGCAAATTAACACAAGCTCTTGACAAAATTTTTATACGCCCTGCACGACATGACATACTCCTGAGCTCATAAATTGATATTTCAGAAGTGGCTTCCGGCTGCCTGAGAGTGTTGAAAAAACAGCATAATTCACCTAGTCAACAAGGTAAAACGTTCGCATTGAAAATTTTAACTACAATTACGTGCTACAAAGAAGTATCCAACATGCATCCCGATACTAGATGACATGATTTGGTGAAATTCACATTTTTCAATGAAATTATGTGACGTTCTTGTTTTTGAAATACAACGTATTGTTTAGTGGACGCCAGGTTTTGCGAATGATCTTTCGGATAGCAATTTCTGCTTTCTAAAGCTACGTAGACTGTTTTGCCACAAAGGACACTGAATCGCATACCGGTCATGACAGATATATCTCGATGAAGGCGAAACATTGGAGACCCATATGCTTACAGTCACGTACTTGTTACAGACCACCAAATGGTCAAAATTGCCGGAGCCCTGCATAATCTCACCATAATTTGGGATGGTAAACTCTGACAATTGTTATAATTAGACTCTTTTACACTAACTTGGCATGGAGTCCGCGTTTTCACGCAAAGCTATCTGACCGAAAGACTTACAGTGTTTTGTCGCAAGATTATATTCCAGACCCCGAGGGCCACATAGGTCCTGATATAAAAAAAATGCATTAGCTCCGAACCAAATCAAACTGGCTTGGTTTATAAAATCAGCCCAAGAAAAAATACATGCCTAAATGAAGAGAGCGGTGCCACGTCGGAAAGTCACATAGTGCAAATATCAGACAGCACTAGACAGCACTGGTGCAGGTGTCAGAGACAAACAGAGGAGGCAAGACGTCTAAAGCAACCGGTCAATTCAGGCGTAAAAATAAGCGGCAAAGAAAAACACCATTTACGACTATGCAACCTCTACGAAAATTGGAAGCTTTAAACACAAACGCTAAGGTCTCAATCAATTTTTTTGAAACTGCCTGTCTGTTCGTATTTCTTACATTCTGTTTCATTCTCAACTGGATCAAGTCGGATATCGGGAACGCCAAGTCACCATTTTGTTGCTACGTACTCTTTATATGCTAAAGTTTCTTCCTTTTCTTTCTTCGTGCATGATACGGTTAGACGTGTCTTCGAGCACATATGATGAAGCGTCTGAATAATCAAGTCTGCGTTAGAAATGACGACGTCTCCTTAACAAAAGGTGTCCGGAGACACTTTTCAAAATATACATTGAATGAATATACTAAAGGAGCTTACCGCCCTATGAACTCATTGCCCCGAATTTTTTAAAAGTTATAATAATCGAATGGAGTAAAATTTGTCGCACGCTGCAACAGTACTCTCTATTCCGATTGAATGATATGTGGAGTTTTGCGTCCCAAAACCAACATATGACTATGAGAGACGCCGTAGTGAAGGGCTCCGGAAATTTCGACCACCTGGGGCTCTTCAACATATACCCAAATCTGAGTACATGGGCCTACAGCATTTTTGCCGTCATCGAAAATGCAGCCGCCGCAGCCGAGATTTGAGCCAGCGACTTGCGGGTCAGCTGCCTAGTACCTTAGCCACTAAACCACCACCGTGCGTTCCAAGGCAAAAGGGTGTTATAAGAGTGTGTGGTTTGTCGTTTTGGGGACTAATTGTGCTCCCACAACCATTAAATTTGTCAGGAACTAAAGGCACCGGGCCTAACAGACCAGCTCCGTAACCGTTAACCCACAAATCATCTAAAAGGACTAACATTTAGTTCTCACAATTACACCCTATCAAGAAATCATTAGTCCTCACATTTACACCTTACCAGACAACCGTTAGCCCTCACTGCACTTCGCCGGACGAACTTTTGGTCCACTCAAATACTCCTATCAGGTGAACTTTTTATCTCCACAAGTTTCAAATATTGTTTTTCTATTATCTCTCCGCCAGGCCTAATACTATTTCGCCTGTCTTTCTGAGCAGTGAGAAACAAGTGGCGCGAAAAAAAACGCGAAAAATCATTTAGCCAACTGTGTGTCACTGCTTTCGCAGTCACTGCAACAACAAAAGACAGAAGTGAGACATTCAAATCTTTTATTTTTTCTAAACACAAGAAGTTTCTCTATTATTTAAGAGAATTCGTGGTGAAACATACAAGTTCAACTTCGTTGTCAGATCTTGTACAGTCCTTGTCAAGCTCCTCCGATTGAAGCGATAGATGACAGGCATTGCAGACGCCAGCGCAGACACTTTCTGCATGTTGTGTGCCCATGGCTGTACAATAAGGTAGTAAAACTAGTCACTCGTAGCAGAAGATTACGATGCACGCATATGACAAGTACGTGCAAATTTATATAAAAACATACGTGTAAAGCATGACTTCAGCTTCACATCTCTTACAGTCCTTCTGAAGCTCCTCCGACGCAAGCGGTAGCTGACAGGCATTGCAGACGCCAGTGCACACAGCCAAAGCATTCTGCACGTTGTGTGCTCATGGCTGCACATCAATATTTTAAAAATAGTTATTCACACGTGACAAAGGATGAATATGCTAGGATATGACGAATGCGTGCAAGGTTAGATAAATACATACTTGTAAAATAGGACATGTAAATAATTTCACCGTGATGTCACACATCGTCAAAGACGCATTTCGATCACCGTAGTTCAACAGCTTAAAGGTGCCCTGCAATACTTTTTGAGCATGGTCAGAAAACGCTGCCGATTGGTAGTAGAGGCTCGCGACCACACGCGAGCAAAATATTATAGCGCATCACGCGGTGTGAAATTCACAATAAGTTATCAAAGTCGGCTAAAAATTGCTACTCTTCTCTCGACAAATCACGGAATGAGCCCGAAAATCACTCGTATTAAACATATCTCTCGTATTATCACTGGTATTAAATCACTCGTATTAAATATATCTATCAGCCATTGGCTGATATGAACATGGCGCGCTAGGTTGTTACAGAGGTCGCCGCGAAAGGCCGTCACTTGTACAGGCGTGTGCACGTTATCGCACTGGAAAAGTCGCGTATTCGAAGAAAAAAAATAGTCAAGGTCACGAAGCGCGAACGAAGTTTTTCGTTTGCCCCTCCCATTCCCCCCTGCTCAGCTTCCAACGCTTTCGCCGGGACCAGAGAAGAGAGAATGTGATTACAGCGTGTGAAAAATCTTTGCAACTCCGCTCGTACTGGACGGAGGAGGAGTAGGAATAAACGTTTATTTTCGAAACTGTGTAGCGGTGTAGGTTCCGCGTTCACCTTAGGTGGGAGGTCTCCTCATTCCAGGAACCCTCTGGCCTTCGCTGCCTCCTTGGCCCTGGCGACGGATTCTTAAAATTTTTGTGGCGTTTGATTTGTTAGGTAATAGGCTTTTCCAGCAAATTAATAACATGGTCACTCAATAAAGTGTTTCAGGGCCCCTTTTGGTGAGGTAGCCGCAGTCAGAACTCCGAGGTGCCGCGAACCACCGTGCCGCCAGTGAGGCAGCGAGTTCTAAGTGAGCGCCGTCGTTCAGCTCGATCAAGCGAACGCGAGACCAAACACAGCGTTGCACGCGGAGCGTCTGCCGCCAGCGAACCTTTAAGAGGAGAGCGACCGTACGCTGGGCCGCCGCCACAAACAGCGCCGCGTTGGTTTTGCGCGAGCGCCTAAAATCGACGGTAATGCGGCTCTCTTCCACAAAATTGAACGAGTGCAGCGAGAACACACGAGTCCGCCGCCGTGGCAACCGCCAGCGGTAGGCGCCGAGCTGCTTGCGACCGACTGACGGGGAAGCCAACTGTAATCGCGACCAATTTTCACAGACTCAGTTCCGACGCTAGCGAAAGCCCCACCAGCCCGTGCCGGTGCACTTACAGCGTGCGACATACTACAACCAAGCTCAAGAGCAACCGCAACGTATTTTGCACGACTCGCAAAAGAGCGACGAGGTTTCCGCCCAATATCCTCATCCCGGAGCTCATCACGGTGGCGAAGACAGGCGAGCACTCGATGAGTGAGCGTCCGGGTGGCCGAGGGCAATGGCGGCCAATTTCTTAGTGGTAAAAAAGCTCGGGCGGACTACAGATGCCGAAGCCGACATTCGCGGTGCATCTCATGCGTGCGATATACAAAATGACCGAGCCCGTTGTTGGCAAGCGCGATCCGTATCGCACACCCGACGAGTATGACAGAATAGAGAATGATCACCTACTTGTGAAAGAATCCAGCGCTGATTTCTGCCCTGAGTCAGACTGAAATAATGTATCCGACAGGCCTGCTGTATTCTCGACCGCCGTGTGCCGTCAATACCAACCGGTTGGGTCGTGAGTTGGTCGAGACCATCTTGACTAAGCCAAAGATATACAGCGTGGCCTGGAGACGTATCGACCCGGCTCCAGATTTCATGGATTCGGTGAAACGTAAAAGCAGCATTGCACGCTCATCCGAGGGTACACACATCAAAAAAAAACAAAAACCACGGCGTATATCCTAGATCGTCGAGCTCTCCGAGCGCGACGCAACGCGTACCATCACCAGCAAAATAGGGAGGGAGGGAAGAAGAGGGTGGAACAGTGGTTTGCGCACAGACCGGCGCAGTTCATCCCTTTGTATGAGACTAAGTGGTTTGCACGCGGCACGCATCCCTCTGTGGTTACTCCTCAACAGTCTATCTGGTCATGGCGTGCGCCTATTGTGCTCCATTACTCCTTTTTCAGGTAATTTTGCCTTAGAGTGTGGGGCGCATTTTCTACTCTCTCGTCCCGACTAAAGCAATGAAGGCACAGCAGGGAAGGATGGCAGGAAGGTAGCAACTACGTTACGTATAATCATTACCTTGAGCACTTTTTATCCTTTTTTTCCTATGAATTACGGCTTTTCAGTACAATAATGCGCACTCGCAAGAGCAAGTTGCGGCCTCTTGTGGCGGCCCCAGTTGCGACCGAACGCGTCGGGCTCAAATGCAGCCAATGGCTGATACTTAGTCTATGGCGCAATAATTTTTTTCGCCTGTACCATTCATCGTTGAGAAACGAGAAAGCAAAATTTAACTAACTTCGAGAACTCATCGTGAATTCCAGGCCGCATGGAGCGCTTTAACATAAGGCGCGCGTGTTCTCGGGAGTCTCAACAACCAATCAGGAGTGTTTTCTGACCCTGCTTAAAAAGTGTTGCAAGACCCTTTAACAATCTGACGCGTAGAAATGTACTCAAAGTTTTAAGTCATTTAGATGATGAGCACTCTTCTTCAATTGAGACAATGGCGTACATGGGTATATTTTTTCAAAAGTGTTCGCATGAATATTTCACATGTATATGCGCTTGCCGGTACATAACCGCCCACAAAGGTCACAGCTACGTCACGCTTAGTTGGAGCGCTTCAGTGCTTACTACGTGTCTGCAGATTCATCATCACTGAAGCCAGAGGTCATTTACACGCCAGAGTTTTATGGTGCAGTTGTTCACCAGGAAGCGCACTGTGCGTGCTTTTTAAGTTGCTCAGCCGACAGTGGTGGCCTCTTTCTATCAGAAGTGCGTAAAAAAACCCTTTAGTAGTGCTCGCACAAATCTGCCCTTTCGTTAGCAAGTCATGTTCTAACACACGAGCAATTCAGGTAGGACTTAAGCCCGTTTATTTACCGCGTTGTCTGTCATGTGCGTAATTGCTTCACACCATCCACTAAGAGAATCACGTGGCGTTCACACTGCAGGCGTATCCGTGTTTTGTTGTGCCACGGCATGCCGAGGCCCCGTTTTTATAGCCCCGCTCGATGGATGCTGGTATGTAGTACACACTGCCGCGTTGCCTCGGCATAAAGTGTCTTTTATAGAGCCTTGATAGGATTTTATTAATGACGCTCTGACCGCTGCTTCGGCGTGGCTCCTTACCCAAAGGTTCAAATTGCCGAATGCTGACTGGATGCATGGCCTAGCGGTTTACTAAGCCATCGCTTTCTAAGCTGTTCGCGCCAAGGGCCATTTTTCGCCGCCCCACTGCGTGGAACAATTTTCTCGGCTGTGTTCAGTGTTGGCAGCCGACTCTGATTTATCACTTCCTTCCGGAGCTACTCGTTCAGCCTTCGATTTTCGCGGGCCGCGGCGCCCGCCACAAGCACGCGGGTTGCTTCGACGTCACGCGGAGCGCTTCCTGTGGTCTGCTATCCCGCACGCGGTTGTGCGGGAACTCAAAGAGCGGGCTAATTAATAACGCGTTATGGGGTCCGGAAGCACCCGTGCAACCACTCTCCGCGCACACGGCAGTTCGATCGCTGACAAGGGTGGGATTCCCTCTTAGCATTGGCAGCAATCTAGCATGCAACATCGTTCGCTGGAGCAGAAATCAGTCTCCCCGGTGGCTATATATGCACTACGTGTGTATCATCTGTGCATGTAACCTGTGCGCCCCACGCGCTCTGTTGAGCACTTAAATTTACTAATCTGCCGGTGTCTGCATGAGCAGACGGTAGGCTTGCTTCTTTATTCGAGTGTGTGAGCACGTGAGAAAAAATTTTAATATGTATATGCGATGTGCGTGCATGGGCTAAGCAATGAACGCTATATCAGTCCACTTCTTCCGACAGCGCATGTATCCTATTAAACGTTAGGTCTATCATCGACATTGTTTCTTTTTGCGTTCTTGGATACCGGGGAAACTATTGCGTAACGGTGGTTTTCCTAAGCGTGCACTGGCTTTCACGGTAATGTGAAATACGTTTCAGTTCAATTTTGACTGCTAGAAAATTCCTGCATACGCCAATATTTTTTGTTTCTTTTTAACAATGAAGCTCGTTAGGCTCGCACGATTTCCGATGACGGCGTCTTTGTCCTAGCTGCCGCCAGACCGAAACAGGTGTTTCATATACCGTACATATGGGCATTCCTATAGCGTGCATATGATTTAAAAAGAGATCATACTCCGTCCGTCAATCTGTCCATACGACCATCCGTGCATCTGTCCGTGCGTCAGTCCATGTGTCCTTCCATGTATCCGTGCATCCATGGGTCCATCCGTCCTTGCAACCACCCATTCGTCCATGTATCTGTCTGTCCGTCCATCCGTCCATGCACCTGTCGGTACGTCCGTCCATACGTCTGCCTGTGCATCTATCTGTACATCTTTTGTTGTATTCGGTCACATAGGTATAGTCATTATACGCCTTAGGACCTAATATTTATTTCGTGTATCAGCTGTTTTTGTCAGTTGGTTGAAAGAGCACAGATGACAAACATGGTTCCGATGAAAAGAAAATGAAGTAATTTGCTAAGTACATCGCTTCGAGAAAAAGATACTGATTGATATGTGGGGTTTAACGTCCCTAAACCACCATATGATTCTAAGGGTCGCCGTAGTGGAGGGCTCCGAAAGTTTGGACCAACTGGGGTTCCTTAACGTGCACCCAAATCTGAGCACACGGGCCTACAGCATTTCTGCCTCCATCGGAAATGCAGCTGCCGCAGCCGGGATTCGATACCGCGTCCTGAGGTTCAGCAGCCTAGTACCTTAGTCACTAGACCGCCGCGGCGGGGCGTGTGGAGGGCTTTTAAAAGGAAGGAAAAACGTGGTAGTCTCTGTACGTTCTGCAGATGCAAGACCTGAATATACAAGTAGTGATTTTTTTGTTTGTTTTTTTTGCGCTATTGCTCCTAGAGTTCACACACCTGTTGCTACTAGAGTTCAAGTCCACCACTTTCCGGGTTTAAAAATTGCATTGTTGTTTTTGTGTATAAAACATAACTAGTAAAGTTTTTAAAAGATGACAGAGAATCGCAAAGAACTGCAACTTTTTTTGCTACTTCTCCGTTTGTCTGTTTTTTCGCACAGACTAAAAAATAAATGTTAGTTCTGTACAAACAGCGTTATTTATTTTCGACTTGCTAATTGAAGGACTGCTCTAGTACCCATTGCTTAAGCCTTAGCGCGGTGGTCTAGTGGTTAAGGCACTCGGTTGCTTAACCGCTTGTCGCGGGATCGAATCCCGGATGCAGCGACTGCATCTGCGTTGGAAGCGAAAAAAAAAATTGGGGGACCCTTCAGCTTCGCCTTTAATAGTTGAACGTGATAGCAAAATCCGGCCCCTAGTGAACTCTTCAACCACTAAGTGTATACTTCAACCACTAAATGCCATATGTTTGTTATATACACACGCACGCACACAAACACGCACACAGTAGATTAGACCAGCGCACGCTATTATCACCGAATGGGCTCGTTTTCGTCGAGACACCTGTCGAACGAAATGCGTTAAAAGAGCCCTAAAACACTTGTTCAGGTAACCATGAAATAAATTTAATAGAAGAGCTTATTGCCTCACAAATTCGATGGCGCAAAAATTTTAAGAATCCGTTCAGTACGAGTAAAGTTACTAAGTTTTGTCGCATGCTATAATTGCGTTATATCTTCTCTCGTCCCGACGAAAGCACTTACAGCTAATGAGGTAGGGGTGGCAGGGCAAAGAGACTACCGCACCTTAAGACCTTGAGAACTTTTTTTCTGTGAATGCGCGACTTTTTCAGGGGGATCGCGCGCGTACGCGTGGACATGTAGCGGCCTCCCACGGCTATTTTGGCCACCTAATTTTTCGGTTATAGACGCTCAGACAATTTTTCGCTCACAACCAACGGGGCCGACACCGGCAGCACGTTTTCTGCAACACGAGCTTTTTAACGCTATCGCGTAAATACTGTAGGCCCGTGTGCTAATATTTGGTGCACGTTAAAAAACCCCAGGTGATCAAAATTTATGAAGCCCTCCTCTGCGGCGTCTCTCTTAATCATATGGTGGTTTCGAGACGTTAAACCCCACATATCAATCATCAGTTACCTTTTGTTTAAATATTCCTTTTCTTGCAGGCCCCGTAGTGGTGAAACGAGTCAATGATTCTATACCAAGATTGACATCAATAGAACCTGTTGTCACCACTGTGGTAACTTCATTCGAAGCTAAAAATTGCGGCATAATTAGGAAGTGAATGATGATGAGTGGGCGAAGTAGCGGGATCATACTGTGTTACCGTAACTCATCCTTGAGATTGACTACTCACACATGCACAAATGAGTGCCGAGTAGTATATAGTTATGTAGAATGTTTATTGGTCATAAGTTATATGTTGTGTTGAGCAGTATATGTTGTTTTGCCTTTATTATTGGTGCTTTGTAGTATCGGATCTAGCCGCCCAGCCACGGTGGTCTAGTGGCTAAGGTACTCGGCTGCTGACCCGCAAGTCGCGGGATCATATCCCGGCTGCGGTGGCTGCATTTCCGATGAAGGCAGAAAGGAAATGTTGTAGGCCCATGTGCTCAGATTTGGGTGCACGCTAAAGAACCCCAGGTGGTCGAAATTTCCGGAGTCCTCCACTATGGCGTCTCTCATAATCAAATCGAGGTTTTGGGACGTTAAACCTCACATATCTATCTATCTATCTATCTATCTATCTATCTATCTATCTATCTATCTATCTATCTATCTATCTATCTATCTATCTATCTATCTATCTATCTATCTATCTATCTATCTATCTATCTATCTATCTGATCTAGCCGAAAGTTGGCAAAGACAAGATCTGGGCACATTCCCCTTGTGGTAGCTGGTTGTTTTCTATCATACGAAATAAGTCGTAGAGCATATCAGTACGTCATCTATTGCACAAGCCAGTTGTTGTTCATGATCATCACAGTCATCAGTGCCATCATCATGGCGTATAGTAGGTACCTTGCATGCGCTGTGCCGGGATAACAGAATGAGAATGCGTGGTTTGGAACGCGTATGATCTTCATAGTCATAAGGATGATGGTCATCGACACATGACGTATAATAATGACCTTGCATGGGCAGTGCCGTTATGGCATAAAGAGGATGTGTGATTTGGAACGCGCTTGTTGTTAACGTCAGCACCATCATCGTTCTCGTCAGTGGTGGCTATGGCGCACGCCTTCGCCCACGCACAAGCCTCGGTTTTAAAAAACTTCATCTTCACTTCACAAAAATTTCAGAGGCGAAACACCTTAGTTTCTGGGCTTGCTTGTTGTCCATACTGGCGATGAAGAACACGATGACTTGTATGACGATGACGATAAAAAATAAGGTAGTTACAGACGACACATTTTAAAACTATTCTGTCAAAGAGCTCGTTTAAAAAAATCCTGATGGAAGCTTCAGCGTCAGCGTAATTGGTTGTGGGCAAAAATTGATCATCTTGTGACAAATACAAAAAAAATCCCCGGTTGGAGTGGGCATCAAGCCCGGGTCATGTGCGTGTCAAGCAGATGCTCTACCAGTCAACGAAGCGTAAGCTTTAAAATGCAGTAAAAGAAAACTTAATGGGCTTGGAAATACAGTGAAAGTAACTTTCATTTAATACAAACTAAGATATCCTGTATACATGGTTTACAAGACATGTAAAATTCCAGTAATAACGCGTGTTACAAGCGTAAATTGCCATCGTGCGCAAGAACACGCAAATATCATAAAGACTTTGTGGTTTAAAGCCAGCCACACACAACCACAGGCCCAAATGTTACTGTATGACGTAGTGGGCGCGTAGCAAGTTCGAAAATGTTTTCACAAGCATCATTGCCCGTGGTTCAAAACATGCTGCCCATTAGACAGAATTCAGCCATATGCCGAAGCTTCAGTAACACAAGCCACTTTCATCCTTGTCGGTGATATTCGCCAGCCTCAGATATTCTCAATATCATGTTAACAATACAAGAATCAGATGCCCCCCCCCCCGCCTTTACACGATACTTATCGGCACCGGGAGTGGGACCAGACGGCGTCACGTACGCTGTTCTCCGTTCTCGGGCAGTAGAAGCACGCCCTCTTTTTCTATCTATCTTCAATGCATCGTGGAGCACAGGTACAGTGCCAAAAAATGACAAACCAGTGATAGTGTCGTACTTCTGAAGCCTGGAAAAACACCTCATACCTTATCATACTACAGACCAATTACCCTGGCAAGTTGATTAGGCAAGGTTTTGGAGAAAATGGTGCTAACAAAACTGTAATGAACTCTTGAGAAAAACAACCCTTACCCGGGCATGATGACAGGTTTTCGTAATTGAAGGTCTTCTATCGACATCGTGATTGATCTGGTATCCACTGTTGAACAGGAAAAGACTCGTCGACGCTCGGCAGCAGCACTGTTTTTATAGTAAAGGTGCCTATGATAATGTATTGCTCGAAGCCCTCCTCGACGCACTTGAGGTGCTAAGTATTGGAGGCAGAATGCTTCTGTGGTTTACAGGCTGCACCATTTATATGACAAAAACAGATGGAGCGACGGGTCGACATGGAATCTTTCGCAGTGTTCCTGAGGGTGGCATTCTCAGCCGAATGCTCTTCAACATTTCTTTCATTGGACTCGCCAATGTAGTACCAGAGACCGCCAGGATGAGCCTTTACGCAGACGACATGTGCATATGGGCTCATGGTGCTTCACGGCCACAGCTTCGTGCAAGATTGAACGTGCTGCGTCAGTCACCTCTAAATATTTGTGTTTGCGAGGTCTGAAGCTTGCGACCGCGAAGTTTGCAGCCCTTGCATTTACGCGCATATTTATGCAACGTTGCCTGATTGCGATTAATTGCATTTTATACCATATGTGCTGCATCATCGATTTCTAGGAGTCTTGATCGACCGAAACTTGTCCTGGTCTAACCGTGTGTGGATCCTTAGATCCAAACTAAGCAGCTTCGTACATATGCTTAAATATATTACTGGCACGAAAGGGGGACCATCAGAAAGGATATTTATCCAACTGTATGAGTACCTTTCATAGGCTACCTGGGATATAGCTTACCCATTATGACCAGTATTCTCCCGTCCTGCCAGCGTGCATTGCAAAGCGTGGAAGCTCAGGCATTGCGAACATGTCTTAGACTGCCACGCTGTGCTTCAACGATGGACGTTATTGCGGAAGCATGCATAACTCCAACATACTGCTATCTTTCATGCGAAATTTTAAGAGTATATCTACAACTGTTGACCCATCTTTGTTGTCATCCTTTAATCCATGATTCAGACGCATCGACCAGACAGAACCTTTGCCGAAGCAATCTCGCACCATGAGAGCATTATCTCCTCAAGCTTTGCTCCAGCGAAAGTTGCAGAGGCACCAGCATGAACGTTATCAATACCTGAGGTGCGCCTATCCATTCCAAGAATGGGCAAAATATAGTGTATGCCCTCATGTGTCATGTGCCCTGAAAGGACTAACGTTATCGTTTATATCTACAAAAACGCCTCTACTACACATGACTTTACTAACGGGTCTTGATTGATTTGATTGATATGTGGGGTTTAACGTCCCGAAACCACTATATAATTATGAGAGACGCCGTAGTGGAGGGCTCCGGAAATTTAGACCACCTGGGGTTCGACCTTACTAACGGGTCTGTGTTACCCACCGCTTCAACAGCGGCGTTCGCCATACCAAGTTTGAAGACAAGCGAAAACTTCCGTCTAGACCATTGAACAACATCAACAGCAGCTGAGGTTGTGGCCATCCGCAAGATACTTGGATATATAATGACGCAGCCTCCTCGCAGCAGGACTATAATTTGTGATTCTAAAGCACAACTTCAGGTCATAAATTTGGTACTTAAATGATGGCCATATTATCTTTTTGCTCAAGAAGTGGCTGAATCATACAGTGTAGTCCTCAAAAGGGGCCATCGTATAAGGTATCAGTGGATTCCAGCACACTCTCGCCTACAAGGAAGTGAGCAAGCTGATGCGGAAGCGAAGATTGCCCATGATAACGCTGCAATATTGACTATTTTGTTTTCACGACCAGATACTAACTCGGTTATGTATAGGGTTGATATGTGGGGTTTAACGTCCCAAAACCACCATATGATTATGAGAGACGCCGTAGTGGAGGGCTTCGGAAATTTAGACCACCTGGGGTTCTTTAACGTGCACCCAAATCTGAGCATATTGATCATTACCAAGTCACCATCTTCACAGTTTTCATGAACTCGACGCTGATATGCAAGTTAGATCACCGTGATCCATAAAAAGGTGCAGTGCAAGCATATTGCACGGATTACGATTAGGTGTGGCGTTTACTCCTCGTTACCTATATGTTATGTGCTAAGCAAACAGCCCCAATTGGGAGGCCTGTGGCACCCCTGAGACAAGTGAACATATCTTGTGCTTCTGCTCACAATATATGGCGCGAAAAACAAATCGATTGCCATCATCTTGTTGCAATGTACCAAGCAGCAAGTTTCCGAAAACGTTCTGTTGGGATCACCGCCTCGTCATCAGCGTAATAATTTGAAAGCATTGACCAAGTTTTTACTAGATACAAAACTCGACAAGAGACTACAAATTTGTCCAAGCCCTTGCGTTATCGCTAGCTTCCTGATCGTGAACATTGTCTTCACTCTTTACTTTATTTTCCACCCCCTCCCCTTTCCTAATGCTGACTAGCAGGCTTGAACGTGGATTCGAACCAACCTCTTAGCTTTTCTGCATCAATAAACATTTCTCTCTCTCTCTCGAGTAACATCATACAATAAATGGTCACCAATAGGTGGATGAGGCACGCACTAAGGAAAGTATAACGCTGTCGCGTTCAACTGCTAGAGCCTAAGTTTAGGCATCCCCCAAATATAGGAGCTTGTTAAGCTTCTAATACTCGCGCCTAGGCGGCCAGCGCGTATACACCAGTCTTTCCGGTGTACACTTCTCGGGTCGCCGCTCAAGGTGTCTTCTCTGATGAATGCAACAATGATCGCTTGTTGATGAGCTTCCACCCAGGGCGTTGGGGAGTCTTCATGTGGTGCTAGAGGAGGTAGCGTGGCGCATCCTCCGGAGTGTACACTTTTCTTTCTTCACATTTAGATTACAGTTACTTCTAACAACGTCTCTTTTATTTCCTTGGCATAGTTTACTGTTAGTATTGATTAGCATTTTGTCTAACAAAGAAACACGAGCCCTTAGGTTATACACTTATTTCCTTCATTCATGGCGAAAATCTCGTTCTGACAGACTCGGTGCATTCAAGTTGTATACGAGAAATTATTGGTCAGCTACCCTCTCGTGATAGGATCACGTGCTACGTGACGCTAAAACAGGCAGAAAAAAGTTTCACAGTTGCCGTCACGTCTAAAGGCTGCACTGACACTCCCACGTCTAATTCACATATATGCCCGAGAGAGCGGACGGGGAAAAGTCACCGTGGTAGGTCAGTTGGAAGAACATCGGGCACGTTATTCGAAAGTCGCGGTTATGGTTCCTGTCCACGACAAGTTGTATGTCCATCTAATTTTTTGTCATAATTGCATTATAATTACTCATAATAACGTTTCTTACACTTTTCTTGGCATGAGTATCTGTTAGATCTCATTATATTGCGTCGAACAAAGAAACACGAGCCCTATAATGTACACTCCTTTCTTTCCTTTATGCGCGTTACGCATTTGACTCACGGCAGCCGCCATGATGGCATAAATCGCAGCTGGTTAACGTTACGATCGACATGGCTAACACTGTGCAGTGCCGGCCGGCATGCCCGACAACGCTGCCTTCGACATAATGTATACATCATGCGCCGGCTCATTAACAAACCTCCCTACAGAAATGGTCTTGCCAAGAAACGTTTGGTGCACTTCTGAGCAAGCTCCTCTAACAGCATTACTTTGTGGATATGGCGGTGATTTTTTCGTTTGTGCGATGAATAAATTGATGATTGATGATTGATATGTGGGGTTTAACGTCCCAAAACCACTATATGATTATGGGAGACGCCGTAGTGGAGGGCTCCGGAAATTTAGACCACCTGGGGTTCTTTAACGTGCACCCAAATCTGAGCACACGGGCCTACAACATTTCCGCCTCCATCGGAAATGCAGCCGCTGCAGCCGGGATTCGAACCCGCGCCCTGCGGGTCAGCAGCCGAGTACCTTAGCCACTAGACCACCGCGGCGGGGCTGCGATGAATAAAAATGAACGTGCACGCCCTCTCCCCCTCGGAAGGCAACGCCAACGCAGACAACCCACAGGCGAGAGCTCGCGAAGCAGCAGCAACCTCAACAACAAGCTACTACCCTAGAGTGACGGGTGTGAGAAGCGGCGGCTGAACGGCAAAAACACATTCTATTTACTGTACACACGCTTTGTCACTTATTTACACGTGTGAGTGGGCCAGGTCATGGGTGATTTAAGAAAAGAACAATCCTTAGTTCTCCCCAGTTTCGCCCACTAGTTCATGATTAAATTTGCAACAAGGCATAGATTTTCTTTTTTTAAAGAAGACAATCTTTCTTGGGGACCTTCGACGCAAAAACTTTGCTCTGTCTGTCTCTAAATTTGTCTGTTTGTCCACCGTTTTTTTTACAACAAGTGATTGCCTCTCAAGCTTCGGCTACAAATGCCGCACTATTCATATTATGTTTTATAAATGCGTGTAGTGCACTTATGTAAATAGCATGAACACCACTTTCTTTCATAACTAACTGCCCTCATGATGAGCAAATATGCCCTGTTCGCGCTTGCTCCAGAGCGGTCAATTTTGAGTGCCTGGAAAGGAGGCGCCAATTCGTGAATTGAATTCACCTCTTATCTTTGTGCTTACATCATATTTCAGTACTTCATAGCAGTATTCCTTAAGTACTTTTTATTTTCGTTTTACACTGCACCCTAGCCATCGGCTAAAGTAAAGGTGCTATTTTCTCGCAATATTTAACGTACTCCACTTTGGTAAGCGCCAAAGCACCAGGAATAGTCAAATATGGCGGGAAATGTGATATATACCATGTCACCCCTTTAACCAAGCGCGATGCAGACTTTTTAACACAAAAATGTTCTAAGCCAGGGTCCACCAAGAATTCAAAAGGGTCATTTCCGTCATGAAAATGCCGTTAGAAAAACGCACACGAACGAATGAGAGAGAAAATAAAAAACATGATTTGTCCTTCTGTCATAGGAGTTAGTATAACACGAAAGTGGAAACAGTAGTTATTGAAGTAGTGCTTAGGGTGTAGTGGCTATGAGAGTTTGTAATGCGTCTACTGATGTTTGGCATGCCATATATAGTGCTGTTTAACGTGGATGCGCACAGGTTGATGATGCCCGGTGGCACCTCTTCAGTGCGCCAACTAACACCATGATTCATGATTTGACCATTGTGGTAGGTGACGCTGTTACCCTTTACCTAGACATAGCGCATCGTAAATCTCACGCAAAAATGAAGCCAACAAGCCTACAATAAACATTGGTACTTGATATTCACTTCTGGGAAGCGTCTTCAATAAAGAAAAGAATGACATGTTGTGGGCCCCCGAATAATTCAGGGTAACATACTCCGGTCCTACTGCATACACACCACACTGCGTTCCAGAATCATGGGAGGCATGGATTCATAGCTTAAGCCTCGAACACACTCATGCGCTTTACTTCTGACTGGCCTCTGTCTTACTCCTTTAGGCAAGACATTCACCTGTAAACATCGTTGCTCTTCTGCACCGTTTACAGCAGCAGTTTTATTATCGGCGATGAAACACCGTTGGTGCATGTGGAAGCTCTGACAACGAGCCATAACGGCATCTTGGTTGGCTCCCCGATGCTATAGCGCGGCCAGTGTTTTAAAGCGAAAGCTTTTATTATCTCTAACTCGTGCCCATCCGTTCATTCTTTCATTCTTACGACCGTGCCCACGAATGGTGCCAGCTGTTGTTTCTTCCTCTCACACTTTGTCAGGAATCACGTGATCCCATGGTGCCGCCGCCACCCCCAAAAAAAGACATGGTACAGTCAGTATAATCGCTACAAGCTTTAGCCAAATACAGTTTTTGAATTTACATAGTGTCCTTCAGTTTTGTTTTTTGTTTTTGCAGCTATTCGCGGCGAAACAGGGCTTTAAATGGCAGTCCCATCCCCGCGCAAGTGTGGATAGGCGGTCGGCGGCGCGTATACAATTCCATACACATACAGCGGCGCTTCGTTGCAAGCGGTCTGTACCGATTGTCGTTGGATAAAATGCGTTGACTATAGTTTACTGGTAATATATATCTACGCTCTTCTATACTGAATCGGTGCACGACGCCTATGAAAGGCTAACATTACGCACGAGGGAAGCGCACTCTTCGTTTCATAAGGATACTCGCTCTGGGTGACTCTCTTCACGCTTTTGCACTAAATAACGCCTTTTCTGTGTTGTTTATAGATGGTTAGCTTGTGTTCCGCCTGCTACACACTGCTGTAGGGTGACTGAACTATTATTTTTATCTTTTTTCATCTATGCATACTACAAAAAAGAAAAAAAATATCGTAGAAAGCCGGCGTATTTCTGCGATTACTTCAGTCCCACCATTCGCACCTTATGCTCATATGATTTCCTTCCCTCTAATTTGGTTCACCATGAAAAGTGGGACAGCCGCTAAGGCTGGGGCTCTAAGCAGGATCAGCCGATTTTCGCGAAACTCGCTATACTCTCGAGCTCTGGCGACACCCCCTTATGAGAGAGCCAACAGGACGAAAAAGTCAAATCCACACCTCAGCACGCTGCGTTTCATTTGTTACAATGGAACCAGTCACCACTTCAAGGACGGTCGACTAAGTTGGGTAGTGTTTGCAAACCAGAGGCATGATCTTTTATTTGTTTGTCGTTCCACTGAGTGCAGATGTGCACAAAGCAATAAATGTGTCAGAAACTTTTCATGATATTTTTTAGAGGCAGGGGTGCTTAAATTTACTTTGAAGCTTTTAATGCTTTCACTAAATCTGTTTTAGAAAAATTAGCACGGTGGCCTCTGAGACGAGTATCGGCCGAGCGTCTTACAACGTCGTGACCACAGCTAAATCCGAAGCCACGTGTCGGTCTGTACATTCTAGCGAGGCCACGTGTCAGCCTGTACATTCAATTGTACTACTAGGCCGGTGCACGTCGTCTTTGTTGTCATCACGGCCAATTAGCCATTTGGCTGAACGGTATGCTACACTAGTTAGGCAAGGACATGTAATGACCAAGCTAATTACGCCAAGTCATAGTAAGGCCCTGGTAATTGCGCCACATCTTGAGAAGACCGTGCTGATGAAGAAATGCAAAGGTAGAACCAGCCTAACTAGTGCATGGCAGTTGATGAGCTGACTATTCTAATTGACGCGGCGTTATTTATGAGCATGCGGGGATTGGGTACGCCCTCCACGTTTGTTCTAGACGAGCAGCAGTACTCACGTAGAGTGGCACGAATTTTCTATCAGCTTTATCGCGCAGACTATGCACAAACGCACAACGAAGTAAAAGTGTTTTCACCACACGGCAACGATGTTTCGCATTCAATTTCACCGCGCTCACGACGTTTCCAATCCAAGCCGCGTTGCCACCATGATGCGAGCGCCCCTAATGGCCCCGTGTCCTTTTATTTATCTGCAATATTTGATAGGAGCGAAACGAACAGCTCAAGAGTGCTGCGTATACACCCTTGCTGCCTTCGAGAGAGGAAATTTTCATGCTGCAAGTGGAACGGAAGAACCAGTCCGAAAGAAAACAAATGCCCTCTAACACGCCAGTGGGAGGTGCGTGTTAGGTTGGCAAAAATATAGCGCGGCAATCATGCTGCCATCACTGCACTGTTAAGATGTTGACTGAGTGGAGACGCTGACGTGTTCGCACAAACTGTTTTTTTGATAACCACCGGAAATATTCCACATGCGTTTCCAACGCCACGCGCACTCTTGTAGCATTTTTTATCAACGCTGCTAACGCCCTGCCACGGTGGTCTAGTGCATAACGTACTCGGCTGCTGACCCGCAGGTCACGGGATTGAATCCCGGCTGCGGCGGCTGCATTTTCGATGGAGGCGAAAATGCTGTAGGCCCGTGTGCTCATATTTGGGCGCACGTTAAAGAACCCCAGATGGTCGAAAGTTCCGGAGCCCTCCACTATGGTGTCTCTCATAATTGTATGGTGGTTTTGGGACGTTGAACCCCACATATCAATCAACTAAGTCATTGATTGATTTGTGACAGGCCGATGCGCTTCAACTGTGGACGAGTCGGCCATATTTCACGTTATTGCCGCACTTCTTGGGATTGGCAGCCATGGTCGCATTATACCAACACCCGACGCCCACCTGCTGGTTCTCGGATGCCGATCTACGCGGAACAAGACGAAGCTTCGCCATCCAGGACCGCCCAACCGAACCACTCCCCGTCGCCCTCTGGACGCATGTACCGCTCAACTAACCGACGTCGCTCCCCCTCACCCTGCTACCGCCAGTCCTCGGAAAACTGACGGGCGCAGCTCCTAGAGGTGAGCCTGCTTCGACGACCCGACCCGAAATTCCTCTACACACGATAGCCGGACACAACAACTTGATTAAAGTAAATGTTGATGGTACTTCTGTGGCAGCACTCATTGACACCGGTGCTCATATATCAGTCACGAACTCCAGCCTTTGTGTTCGACTCAAGAAAGTGCTCACTCCTGCTCCGATCACTGTTGTCCGAGTAGCCGATGGTGCAACACCAGTGGGTCACTGGGATGTGTGTCAGCCACGTCACTGTTGCTGGACGTCATACCGCTGTTCTGTTTTACGTACTGGACCACAGCCCGCATGACATCATTTTAGGACTCAATTTTCGTCCGAACATTCCGCCCTAATTGACTGTTCTGCTGGTGTTGTTCAGCTCGTCCTACCACATGCCATTGACCCTCCTGCTCCTGCGCCGCCAAAGCTATGTTCCGCCGACTTTCTCCGCCTATCTTGTCGAGCTGTGACGTATATTGACGTCACTTCCGATCCACCTGTGGCTAACGGCGGTTGTAATTTCACATAATCCTAAAGTCCTGTGTTCGCTCAACGTTGCGTTCCCCCACACCATCATCACAATGAAGAACAACGTGGCATGTCTCCCTATTGTGAACTTTGGACTTCGCTCTGAAGTGCTGCCACGAGGGATACTCCTTGCAACCCTTGCCCCAGCCGGCGACTACCACATATCCGCCTTAACAGAGGATACACCGTCATCTGCCAGTATTCAGTCGGGCAGTACACTAGACTGCGTAACTAAAATGATTGCCTCTGATCTCCCGGCTGAGCTTGTGTCTGCGCTTCGTGGCCTTCTTGCGTCGTATCAAGACGTCTTTGATCTCTACGACTGACCGCTAGGTCAAACGACCATCGTAAAGCATCGGATCAACACCGGCGATGCAAATCCAGTACACCGGCGACCCTATCGGGTTTCCTCCACCAAGCGCCACGTGATCCAGCAAGAAGTCGACAAGATGCTTGCCCGAGACATTATTGAACCTTCTTCAAGTCCTTGGGCTTCACCCTTTGTGTTCGTGGGAAAGAAGGATAACAGCTGGTGCTTTTGTGTCGACTACAGAAATCTTATTAACAAAATTACAAAAAAGACGTGTATCCTCTGCCATGGATAGAGGACGCTCTTGACTGCCTTAGTGGAGCAAATTATTTCTCTTCCATCAACCTTCGTTCCGGGTACTGGCAGATATCAGTTGATGATCTGGACCGTGAAAAGACAGCATTTTCAACTCCCGACGGGCTATATCAGTTCAAAGTAATGCCATTCGGGTTACACGATTCCCCGGCTACATTCGAACGAATGATGGGCGCTCTTATTCTTGATTTCAAGTGGTGAATCTGCTTATGCTAACTTGATGACGTCATTGTTTTTTCGCCAACTTTTGAAACTGACCTCGAGCGTCTCTCAACAATTTTTTCGGTTTTCCACAAAGCAGGGCTCCAACTAAACTCATCGAAATGTCACTTCAGCCGCCGGCAGCTCACTGTCCTTGGACACCTTGTCGATTCTTCTGGTGTTCGTCTCGATCATGAGAAAGTCCGCGCCGTCAAGGATTTTCCTGTGCCGACCTATGCGAACGAAGTCCGAAGCTTTGTGGGCCTTTGTTCTTACTTTCGTCGATTTGTGCGGAATTTCGCTGACGTCGCCCGCCAACTCACAGAACTACTAAACAATGTGACTTTTTTGTGGGGACCTGAACAAGCCAGCGCATTCGTTGAACTGACAACTAGACTTACGACGCCACCGATTCTCGGCCACTTTGATATATGCGCTCCAACAGAAGTGCATACCGACGCCAGCGGCCACGGAATCGGAGCCGTTTCGGCACAACGGCAGCATGGCTGCGAGCGCGTTATTGAATACGCTGGCCGTCTTTTGTCGCCACGAAACGCGACTGCCTCGCGCCCGTGAGCAGTGGTTAAATTTCGGCCGTATTTGTATGGACGCCGTTCACGGTGTCCCTGACCACCGCGCGTTATGCTGGTTTCCGTCCTTAAAAGATGTTAGTGGACGTCTCGGCCGGTGGGCTCTACAGCTACATGAATATTCCTACACGGTTGTCTACAAAGCAGGCCGCCACCATGAGGATGCTGATTGCTTGTCGCGTCATCCAGCAGACCCAGCAGACCTTTCTAAGAGCGATGAGTCTACTTGCGTTTTGGCACTTTCCATGTTCAGCAACATCAGAGATCAATAACGCTGTGATCCTCACCTCAGAGATATAATCCTTCGGCTCGATGGTCTCACAACTCCTACGTCTCTCCGTATGTTCTTGCTCCAAGATGGCGTATTATATCGCAACAGCGTGCATCCTGACAGACCTGAGCTGCTGTTGTTTATACCACAACATATGCGTCAGACTGTCCTCGCACAGTTGCATGATATTCCGACAACTGGTCACCTGGGAGTTTCAAGAAATTGTGACCGCGTTCGACGTCACTTGTTTTGGCCCGGTATACACTGATCCGTCTGCCGTTACGTCGTCTCATGCAAATACTGTCAACACCGCAAAAAACCAGCAGCCCTTCCAGCGGGAAGCCTTCAGCCCATTCAGATCCCATCCGAACCATTTTATAGGGTAGGTGTTAACTTACAAGACAGTTCCCTTTATCGACCAGTGGAAACTAGTGGATAGCAGTCACCACGGATTACACCACTCGGTATGCCATTACGCAGGCCCTTCCTACCAGTTGTGTGACCGACTTCGCTGGCTTTCTCCTAGAAGACGTCATACTACACCACGGCACTCCTCGGCAACTGCTTACCGATGGGGGTCGCTACTTTTTTGTCACAAGTTATCCAAGACATATTACACTCTTGCGCTACAAAGCACAAGTTCACAACGGCGTATCATCCTCAAACCAATGGGCTCACGGAGCGGTTACATAGGAACATCATGGACATGCTTGCCATGTACGTTTCTTCTGACCATCGTGACTTGAACTCCGCCCTCGCATTTGGGATATTTGCCTATAATACGTCCCGGCGTGATATATACTGCAGGTTTCTCGCCATTTTTCCTCCTGTCTGGACGAGAATCTACGTTGCCTTTTGACACGCTCCTTCCTGCCGTTGGCCACACGTCAGAATATGCCCGTGATGTGATTTCTAGAGCTCTAGAGGCACGTGAGATTGCTCGCCAGCATCTGAGCGATTCGCAGGAACGACAACGACAGGTCTACAACGCGTGCCATCGTGATGTCCACTTCAGTCAAGGTGACGCAGTCCTTCTTTGGACGCCGTCACGGCGAGTTGGCCTGCGCGAAAAGCTGACTTCGCCGTACTCGAGTCCGTACCGCGTGGTGCGCCAAGTCACTGGACGTGACATATGAAATTGAACCTCTTAACGCCACCAGCGCGCGATCGTGTTCTGACGTTGTTCACGTCACTCGGCTGAAGCGATATTACTCGGAACAACCAAGCACCGAGACAGTGCCTTCACTGCCGGTGGTGATGCTACGGGGTGCCACAAATGAACATTATATGAAAAAGGACAATGTTTAGGGCGAGCTCGGGTCGACTAGGTTCCATATTGTATGCCTGCATGTTTACCTAAAGTAAAGGTATTTTTTAGACGCCTTCTCTCCATAACAGTATATTATACTAGAAAAGGCATACATAGGTAATTTTAAGGATCGTAGTATTTATAACGCTGCGCTGGCCATGCAAAGCTTGCACGAAATGGAAAATGTTGCCAACGCTTTGCTAAGATGACACGGTGGTGGTACCTACCCGTCACCTTGCGTTTTACGCCTTATCACCTCAGAGACGGGCGCGCACGGCGGGCACTCTGTTTTCCAGGATAACTGCCTGATAGCGCTCATGTCTCACGTGTGACGTGACTTGATGCACTCGCTCTCCTCCGCTGCACGCTCGAGGAACTCTAACGCAGCGTCTCCAGAATTCCATTCACCGATTGTTTTGCGCAGATCATCAAATAAACGTTTCGTTCACTCTTTCCAGACGCAAGAGTCTCTCGACGACATTTGCGGTGTAACATGCAAATACGGGGCCATTTTTTTTTCATTTGTGACCATCCGTTTTATCGTTTTATGAACGCCATACCCGTAATAAAAATACGTCACTAAGCTCCACGAGAGATGCGATTCGGGCTTTTTGGTAGCACATATTGAGCTCACCTTGTAGCACGCTTAGAAGACAGGACAACTTGAAGGCACATACAGAAACGTACCCTGAATGTCTCATAGCGCATTGTGTGTCTATATATAAATGCATTTTGATCTGTCTTTTATGTGTACTACAAGGAAACTAGCTGAAGTCACTACTCTTTGTGGACAACCTCATAAAACACCTTCGTGTTAAAAAAAAGCGGTGACATTGCATTGGCAAGGCAAAGGGAGAGCTGGCAAAATAGAGCTGCGTTTTCTACAATGGGCCTTATCCTAGTTCGAACACCACCCCAAGTGGAGACCACCGAAATCAACACTAATGGTTCTTGGACTCCGAAATCGTCTGCTGCATGGCAGTACATGGCAGTAGGCAATCTCGGAGGCCTGCGTTCATGCCTTTCTTTATGGCGAACCCCTGCATGTTTGTGGCACCAGATGTCACTTTATCCGCACGTGTCGTCACGTTTTGGCCACAAAAATTCATAGCGCGTGCCTCCTCGAGGCCGGCGCGCATTTACAGACTGACTACCCAGAAAAAGCCCATTCAATGTCCTGCTAAGGTTTTGCTACAGTTTTGCCTAACGTGTTTCTAGAAGTTTTACCAAGTCGGGCAAGTCATATCAAGCTCTATTGTTTCTATTGCAATGGTTATGCTATACTAAGTGTTTATCCTTGCTTTGCACCTCCTTATACAAGATTAACCTCAGTTAATCAAGGTGTTCCCATAAACTAAATTAAGCTTCAACTTTGCTATACAACTGCAAGGCCCCTTGCCTGTCTTTCAGAGGGTTATGCCTAGTTTTCGAAACCTCAGGCATATTCTAAGCCTAGCTTTTTCAAAGTTGGGTGAAAGCTGATTCCAGCGTGATACAAGTATATATATATATATATGCAGCCGTGCACAAGCTCAGTAATCATCATGGGATGACACGTCTTGATTGTTATCCCTCACCGATGCAAATCGCATCTCTCAAAGGCTTCCCTTTCTTCTACTGGCATAACCTAGGTCTTTTCCGGCTGGTTGACATCGTTTTGCGTCTTCGTAAGGCTAGTAGTCTGGATCCTCTCTTCGTCGACAATTTTACCCCAACTTGGCTTGACTGTGGCAGTCTCTGCTGCGACAGACTCTCCAGTCGGAGAGTAATTATTCTATTACGTATCCTGTAATTAAAATGAATTTACATTTGAGGCCTACTTCATATAATTTTAATGAAAATAACGCAACTGACTGCTCTGGGCACACTGCAAACAAGAACGCTGTTACCCGAGACCTGGACTGCCAACGACCGAGACACGACGAGATTTTAACCGATATGCGTCGATATCGAACCTGGCCAGGAAGATTGGCGCGCCCTCGGAAATACATATGGAAATAGTTACTCTTTGCGTGCTATGTGCAGCGCTTGCCTGTTCCTTTATAAAGCTATAAATAAGTTCCAAAAACAAGTTCAAAAAGCGCAGTAGTTACAACCTCGGGTGGTGTTCTACACAGAAAAATAAATTAGAAATACTTGGGTTGTCTTGCATACATGAAAAAATACGTAGTCACCAAACGTAACAAGCAAAGGTAAGACACAGTTGGCACAATTAATACGGTTTGTGGCTTCGCACAAGAATCTGCCGAAATGCACCTTTGTCCTTATTTTGTTACACGCAGTTCTCGCCTCACGTAACAGAGCCACCACGCTTCTTTTGCTGGTCAATAAATTTAAATGAATAATGCCTTAAATGATGTGACACATTGCCATTTGTAAAGTACGGGTATGTCGTATATGGTGACCCTCTACAAAGTTTTTCCATGAGCAACTGAGATCAAGTAGTTCATTAACAATGTAATTAGTGAGTTTTTATTAGCCAATTCAATGTCACCTAATTAGCCACAACGTACTTCGGCCTCGATGTCGAGTTTTTGGGCCAAAATTATAAGAGCCTGAGTGTCATAGAATCTTTATAAAAATCTCTTTTTTCTAAAAAAAGATTACAGCAGCTTTGTTGTAGTGGTGTCAAGCCTAAAGGGAGAGCAGAACAGGTTGTCCTCCCTCGTTATTTTTTACAGTTTTTTTTGGTTCTTCTCTTTTTTTTCTTGCTCTTCCTCTGCTGTAACTGTTTTTGTTTACGTTATTTTTATTTATTTTTACTTCTTTCTTTTTCTTCAAATTTTTCTATTTCTCTTTCTAACTCTTTCCAACATTGTGTCTATTCGTTTCCTTTCTTAGACTCTCGCATCTTTTGCTTTTTGTTACTTCTTCAACTCATTTTTTTATTGTTCTGTCTCTTTTATTTCTTTCATGATTTTTTTCCTTTTCTTTCTCGTCCCATCAATTTCTTCGTTTTCGCTGTTTTCTCTTCCTCTCGCTTCATCAGGCATTGTTTTGATTTAACGCTCGTACGGCAGTACTGGCTAGTGGGGCTTGCCGAATTCTTGCGGCGCATAGCCATCTGTCGTTTTTTGTAAGCACCAAAAGTCTTACAGCTGTTTCAAGGACCTATGGTAAGCCCTAAACAGCCCAGGTATTCATAAATAAAGAGCTGTCAGGCAGCTCTTTCTACAATGCATCATTGATTGTGGGGAATTTTTTCTCGTAAATTCACTGTATTTTGGCCAAGCTGCAATATTATTTGAAAATGTTGGCTCGTGTGAAACTTTTTTGTTTAAACGAAAGAACAGCATCCAAAGTCACAATGTTTAAAACTGAGAAGTCTCAACCAAAATCAGCAAACACTCGGAGATGTCGTTACATTAGAGAGGCCGTAAACGACCTACGAACACTCGCGTGCTGCTCTCTGCACCTTTACTCTATCGAGAACAGCTGGAATGACGTCAAATGACACTACTGTACAATACAAACAACGCTGCGTGCCAGGGATGCTGTCGTTGGGAGAAAGAAACCTTGTCTTCTGTTAGCACATGCACGCGGTTGTTGAGTTTCCATTTCCGACGCTGAGAAAGGGCACTAGAAGAGGTGGTCAAACGAGCCAACGAACGCAGCCTAGCGAAGAAAAGAGCGAAGCCAGGGAACACGTTGAGTGCCGCCAGTGTTCACTGCAGACTAGTTCACAACTGCAACGCCACATCTACATTTCTGCCTCTCTGTAGTCTACGGGCCCTTAAACTCAATACTTGCACTGCACATTTTGCATGCACAGTTGCTTCTAATTACATCTGAAATATTATTAATATCCATAGCTGCTGTCACGTTGCAGGCAATGCACCTCGGAAGACGCTGAAAAGCACTGAGAGGTTGAACAATGAAGAGCGTGCTGGTTCAGCGTTTGGCGGCTTAGCACGTCACTGCCGTTCATTCGCGTTTACAAGAGAGGTGTATTGATTGCCACTAAACTTACAGTCCGTGAATACCTATTTCATCCTCAACCCTCTCAACTTATAGACAGGCACGACAAACACAATGTGTAATGAAGCTAGGAGTTGAAAGTGTTCGAACAGACGTATTCAGAAGACCAAGTGCGAATAAAAGCGCACAGCTTCTTCCGACTGCTGTAGGCGTTACCTGGTGAATTTTGTGTACTCAGTTGACCCAATACAAGCATTTTTGACTTTGTACACAAGTTTTTTCCAACAAAAAATAGACCGTAATTATGCAGTGCATAAGAGGTACTTTTCTTCGAGTGACGTTCACCCATTACCTGCTGGTTTTTATCAAAAAAATAATTCGGAGACCATAAGAAATATAGAAATTATGCACAAAAACAGAAAGTTTTTTTTTATTTTCCTTATTATTGCGAGCAGTTCAAGTGCAAGTGCCCCTTAGTAAGCTGTTATTGTCAAAGTGGTGCACTTCTCAATATAGGAGCATTTATTTTCAAAAATAAAGGAAGACCAAATGACATTGTCCCTTTTGCATTCGCCTAAGAAGACTCGGAAGTGCGAGCGATCTTTCTGTTCTTTTTTTTGAATTCAGTGTATTGAGCCTTTCACGAACCTCCCCCGAAAGCTTTCTACACCTCAGGTTTTTTTTGCACTGCCTTCAGGTCAGAGACATCGCAAGCTTTCTGCACCTCACCTAGTTTTGGATTGCCTCTGTGATCGGTCTAAGTCTGTGTTAAATTAGATGTCATCAATTGCCGTCATGTAATGTAACGTCGGGAGGATATTGAAAATTTTGAGAATCTGTGTGATAATTCCGTGATGATAACTTTTTGCATCACTCGTGTTGACGAAAGCACTTAAGTGAAATTCTGACGCCGACGGTTCATTTTTGCATGATGCATCTAAGGCTTTTACGTTATGACAAATTGCTTAGAAACGACGCTTGCACTGGAGGGTGCCCTGTGCCAAAGCGCATATTATTACAGAAGCGCATAGATTATCGCTGCCGTATATAAGGTGCTGAGATTGCTTGTTCTCCAGAGGGTCTGAATTATGAGTTGGAGTTCCACAAAGGTAGGTGGCATGCTGCCACATCATAAGATGGTTTCCATTTCTATCCGGGCCGATCAGTGCGTTCCTAGCGTGCCTTGTGAAGAGAGCGACATTTTCACCTCGATTGATTGTTATGTATGTTTTAACGTGCCAAAACCACCATATGATTGTGAGAGACGCGGTAGTGGAGGGCTCCAGAAATTTCAACCACCTGGGGTTTTTTTAGTGTGCACCAAAATCTGAACACAGGCCTACAAAATTTTCACCTTCATTGAAAATGCAGCCACATCCAAGATTCGATCACGTGACCGGTGGGTTACTAACCGTTTAGCCACTAAACCACCGCCGCGGGGTGACCTTTCCGCCTCGCTGTCGTGTTAAACTCGGTGCAAAGAGAATATGTGTGTTTGCTTCACCAAGAATATTCTCATCATCATTATTTTTCGCGTGAGTACGCCCACTGCTGGGCAACGGCCTCTCTCTCATGTTCCACCAGTCAACTCGGTCCTGTGCTTACTGCTGCCACTTTATAGCCCCAACGTCATAATCTCATCTACCCACCGCACTATCTGTCTCCTCTCACCCACGTTTCTTCTGTTGGAATCCAGTCAGTTACCCCTAATGACCAGCTGTTAACGTGCCTACGTGCTATGCACCCGACCCTTGTCCAATCCTTCTTCTTGACTGCAAACATGATATCCTTAACCACGGTTGGTTCGCTGACCCACTCTGTTCGCTTGTCTTTTAAGGTTACACATATCATTTTTTTTTCAATCACACGTGGCATCATGCTCAACTCAAGCTAAACCCTCTTTGTAAGATGGATGGTTCCTGCTCCGTAGGTAAGTACCGGCAGCGGTTATATATCTTCCTCTTAAGAGATGGTGGGAACCTACCAGTCAAGATTTGAGAATGCTCGCCGAATGTGCTGCAATCCTGTGATATTCTTCTAATTACTTCAATCTTGTGGTTCCGCTCCGCGCTTACTACTTGTTCTAAGTAAATGTTCTCCTTAACAACTTCACGAAGAGGATATATTGGGTCATTTCTGCGCAATTAGACTAGCCGAGGACAGCAACCGGTCGAAAGGGCTTCTGACTCACACCTTGGCATAGAATCCGCACCATCCAGACAACAGTATTTTTAGTTTTCTTCCATCTCCTGGCGTCACCAATGGTTATAAATTAACGGCGTGGTCAAAGGCGTAACTGTGACTGAAATGCGCGGCGAATATTGCAATGACCTCGCCAGCACTGTTGAGGACTTCAATGGTCTGGTTTCGTGCCACTTATGTGTTTCCTAGGTCCACATTAAGCGGCAGGTGTTGCATGCGCTCAGCATAATTTCGTATAAGACTCCAATTACTTGGGCACAAGTGAAGTGTAGTTTTTGCAGTTTTGAACGGGCCATCGCAGTGCAGGTCGACTTCATCATTATCAGTTGCGTTCTTTGACTGATCGTTGAAGTGTTCAGCTGCTTGAGAGGCGCAATCGAACCGGCCGCTGCAAGAGGCGCACCACGAATTTACACCACAGCTTGGTACTCTAGCGCTCACGAGATTCGCCCGTTCTAATCAAAACAAAATAAATAAACAAAAAAATATGGGGGTTTGCCTAGGTCTTCGTATATGAAGTGCTCACGCACCATGCGACGACATTTGGGAGAGTTTGCGTACATTTCTTTTTTCTGTTGTTTTCGTTTTGGAAAAAATAGTATCGTAAGAGATATGTCGCATAAGTGTGAAAACACACCATCAAGCTCCCGCAAGTGCTGCCTTCGCCAGCATCATTCATAATATCTGTCTCCTATCTTTGCCGCCGCGAATCTAATCAATACGCTACAGAGTGGCTGTGCAAATGAAGACGTTAAGGTAATCGTTTGATATGGAACGTTATCATTAGCTGCGTCTCCCTAATAATGAAATATACTTGCTGGCCAGTTCCCCATGTTTGTAACGTATGGAATATGCCGAAGTTGTTGAAGCAGTATCGAAAATGAACAATGGGAGATAAATGGGCAGTACCTATGTTTAGCCTTGAGCCTACATCGGAGGCGTGCGCAATACTTAAGTTTATTGTTTCTCTGAGTTGCATTGCCAAATATCAATAAACCACCCATAGGATGAATATATTAACAAAGCATTAAAAATAGCATATGAAGTGATATATATCTTGAAAATAAATGTGCAGCATAAGGTGAAATGCAGTGTATGGATGCCTTATTCATACCTTTAGTGCGATTCTTCTTCGATGAACGCATAATATATCTATTCAAAAGAATAATTTGGGTAAAATGAAGCTAAACTAGAATGAATAGTTATAGCTTGATATCGTTGGTTTCTATTTTACGGAGAAATAATAAATATATAGTGAAACATTGACGTAAATGGACAGCGTGATATGACACACTGAAGATTTAGCCAGCTGGTTCCGTAATAATGCCTCATTATATTTTGGTCACGCGTACTCTATTGATCAATACATCGCTATAGCAGACATAAAATGTACTTGATCCTTTCAGTGCGATTCTTACATAAAACACTGATTCATCGTCCTCTCGCTGACAACGAGTGTGGTCGAAATGATTTGTGTACACTCCACCCGGTGCCGCTCGCAGTCTTTGTTGTATTGATGGTTCTGCACCACTTCGTATTGTGCTGGCTCGCAATGGTCATAACAAAAAGGTAATCATGTACACGTGGCCTTTAAGCACCATGACAAGTGGACCATGCAGACTTTTTTAATAGCGTGAAGATATAAAAGACAAACTGAAGATGCGACACACACGACCATCCTTGTACCTTCCCTGCCCTGAACTAACATTTATCCAGAAGCAATCAGTACCATTGTGCCATAACATAATGACGCGTAGCCCGGTACTTTCTGGAGAAGTGAAATGACATGTTATGGATGACCTGCATAGCAGTAATGAAAAAAAATCAAGGCAGCTTCGCACCAGTTCCCGAAGAAAGTTTGGAGCCTGGCAGTCTTTGTTTTTTTAATTTTTCATTCTTTCTTCTACTCACTTCCTCTTCTGTCTTGCTTTCTGTATTTATTCGATTCTTTCTCTCTCTCTCTACAAACATACATACATACATACATACATACATACATACATACATACATTATATATATCGTTTCTCTTCTTCATTCTGCTTTTTTTCTGTCCTTCTTTCTTTTCTTTCTCATTATGTTTCTGTTTATTCTGTTTATTTCTATTCCTCACTCTATGTGGAGAGAGACAGAGAGTGAGATTTTATTAGAAGGCAGAGAGGTCTGCCTGAGCTAGTTAGCTCTGGCCTGCTACTCTACTCAGGAGATAAAGAAAGGATGAAAGAAAGAGAGATGAAGGATGCAGACCAATTCTGTTTCGCATCGCAGTTTTTGCATTCCACGCCGCCAAACTCTGCGTACGTGCACTGGGAGCGAAGCAGAAGGTGAAGAAGGGGTCGGAGAGACCATGTGTCGGTTCACGATGATAGTTTTCTGTTCACTCTGCACGAACTAACGGTAGGCTTAAACAGCCCCGCTGTTAAAACTCCATGCACAATCTCCTTTGGCTGTATCATAAGTGTTACGTTAACTCTTACTTCATTGTATACTTTATAATTGTGGTCCTGCCTTAAACGTTGCAGTCGGGCGGAAGCGGCACGATCGAAGCCGTATCCCGCCCCACCACAACACGTGTTTTTTTAGTACTTTTCTCAAAGTTGGAACTTTCCTGATTTATACGACCCTTTACGTCGGTTTTAGATGCAGTAGATACGAAGCTTTTATTCAAGTAACATCGTCGTCTACAAACGAAACTTTAAAATCATGAATGGTCGAGTGCCACTATCCCTCAGGAGGAACAGCTGCATCTTACCTACGGAGCAGAAACCTAGAGTATTTCAAAAAGAGTTACTTAAATTCAGGATGATGCAGAGAGCAATAGAAATAAAAATATTTCGTGTAACCCTAAGGGAGAAGAGAGTAGAGTGCATCAGGTAACAAACGGGCGTTGCCCCACCGAGGTGGTCTAGTGGCTAAGGTACTCGGTTGCCGACCCGGATATCGCGGGATCGGATCCCGACTGCGGCGGCTGCATTTCCGATGGATGCGGAAATGTTGTATGTTGTAGGCCTGTGTGCTCAGATTTGGGTGCACGTTAAAGAACCCTAGGTGGTCAAAATTTCCGGAGCCCTCCACTAAGGCGTCTCTCATAGTCATATGGTGGTTTTGGGACGTTAAACCCCACATATCAATCAATCAACAAATGGGTGTTAGGGACATCATAGTCCAAATCAAGAATAATAAATAAGAATCTGAGACTAGATTCCAAGACACGGCAAGCGGGTGATGGGGAGACAAAAGTTAGGTAGGCAAACGAGATTAAAATGTTTGGGATTAAAGTTTAGCTGCCACAAGCACACTTGTGGAACACGGAAAACACCTCTGTACTGCAGTGGGCGTAGTCAGGCTGATGATGATGATAGTCAACGAAGCCTTCATAGAAAGTAGTTTCAATTTACAACTGTTTTGTACAAGTGGTATAAGGGATTGATATATTCGAGATATATCATTCTGCACGTGCGAGTGTTCAGCTTAATAGCAAAGGCACTCGCGTTCGGAACATGAGATGCAACGTTTAAAATCCATAGGCCCAATACCCCTTCCCCAAAAAATGTTTTACAGATCTATTTATATTGTGAGAGGGGGGCGGATGGATGAGCAGACAGTTTTCTTGATGAATGGTCATGACAAACTCTTCAACATTCGTAATTTACAACAGGTTTCTGAGTGCCTTTAAAGCACGCCAAATGGATGCTCCCAACAATAAAGGTCGGCGTGAATGATTTATGCTATATTTTTCGCTACACGACATTTCCCCTGCAAGTGTGTAAAAATAGCTTCAGTGAACTTAAAACCATTATTTTCAGAACATCACCAGTAGTTTTGTAAAAAAAATATATTTACCTGAAAGTTATCAGCACTCAAAAGTGCACACATTCACTGGATTTCTTCCATATTTAGAAGCTGCGTCTCGGCGTAGGCTCCTGTTTTAACTGCTCCTTAACTTAGCGATGTCGCTTTAGCTTGGTCGGGCAAACGAATTCTAAGTCGCTCATTAACACTGGCGATGTTTTGAAAATGAGAGCTGAGGATAGCCAAAAGCGAATATTTTTCTGAATGCTCTAGATTTGTAAAATACCATTTAATCTTATTGACGTCATGGTTTGCAAGGCTGGCAAAGCAGCAAGTACACTTATTGAAGAAAATCACATGGTCGCTTATGGATTCGCCGAAGGCTTTTAGAAGGTGCAACCATCTTCCTTTTTCTTCTCGGTTGTTGTGATGAGCCTCTTCTTTACTCCTGCAAAGTCTTTCTGCACCTAACGTGGTTTTAATCTGCTTCGCAGATCAAATGCATTACATGTATTCTGCGCCTCACCTAGCTTTGTACAGCCTCCGTGATGCCCCACTTCAGACCAAGTGACATGTCATTCGATGACGTCATCGTTTGGTGCCACTTCATGTCAAGGTAAACTAGGTCACATATTTTGGAAATCAGCTGCCTGATAATGACACCGTATAGTGAAATCACATCGTGATAATTTTTGCATCACTCATGCTAACGCCGCGAGACGCTCACGCCACCGACCACGATGGGTAATTGTTACCTTTGATGAGGCATCAAAATATTTTGCCTTACTATTGTTATAAGCAACTGTCTGCCTAATGGTAATCTCACGAGAAATAGTTGCAGATGACTATCGGATTCCAAGGCCTTAAACAAGGTTTCACTGATGAACACACATGCTGGATGCATGAACCGCGGTCTAACATTCTTTTCGTTCACATAACTTTGACGCATTCTAAACTCGTCAAGAGAACGATATCTGCTACTCTGTGTTTCACCTATGCTCCTAAAAAGTTGTGTCCTCATGTAATGACTCTTGTATGCAACGACATACAAAATGATTCGTGTAAGTCTTAACAGACCAGGACATTGCCTAACGTACTCGGCGTATCCTAAACATTTGCTAAAATAGCATCAATGTTTCGACGATAATTCGTCTTGTCGGTGGGAGGGATGATGAAAAAGAACAAGTTAAACACTACAGTCAAAAATAAAAATGTTCAAAAACATTAGGATGCCTAGGTTTTTATACGGATGGCTTGTTCACAGAAAAGAGGCCCGGCGATACGCACTTATGTACGGTTCAGTACATGGCTGACACATCTGGCGTACGCTGGTGGTTGATTGCCATCATTACGGTTCAGCGCTTTTTCTGCGGTCTCAATACAGAACGATTACAGTTATTGATGGGAGCAACAGTTTCTTTCCTTAGCGTTTTTACCTCTCTTGGCCCTATCAAGGTCTGGACTAGAGGTATACCCACGTGTCCCTCAAGTGCGTTCAACGTGACGGTCTCTTTTTTTTCTCTGGTGTGATTTATGTTGCATTTCATCCACGTTTTGAAATTCCTGCTCTTGCTGATATGAACAAAGTCACAGTCGGCACAACAAATTCTATACCAACCCCCTGCTACTTTTTTTTCTACAAAAGGAGGAATAACTGGGCTAGTTGTGCAACTATTCCTCGTTTGTCTTTTTTTTGGTATCACACTCAGAATTATTTGAAAAAAATATTTCCTTTCTTGAGCGGGTACTACGGGAATCGGTTCAATCTCTAATTTACGGGTATAACCTAAGCTTATTGTTTGAGGGTTTACTCACAAATAAGCGAAGGCATGAGCAATCAATTTGCAGGGGGGGGAGGAAAATCTAGAGGAAAACCTCAAAATGTAATCACACTTCATATGCTTCGATTTTTTTTTACAAAAAGTTGAAAGAAATGCACAAAAAGCTATTGCATACGTTGAACTTGCGGCGCACGATACGTTTTTTAAGCTTTAAAAAGATTTTGACCTCAAACTTTGTAAGAACATGGCGCGGCAGGGGAGGGGGGGGCAGCACAACGCACCATTAGGCACAGTAATGTGTTTGTGCTGTGTATTGCGAACGTTTTGTAAAACGTATTTTTGTTTTGTGGTTAAGTGTATTTTACCCTAAATGGGCAGGTGCGTTGATTCAAAACTATCTGAACACAGGTAGAGTGCCAGAAATATACGACCAAGGTGACTTGTCTCACCTATTTTTATACGGATGTGTTGCCATGTTCCACAACTATCATGCCACCGCGAGAGGCCTGGAAAATATTACTAGATAGATCATCAAAGTGAATGTGACCACCAAACTTTCTGCTCGACGTATCAGCTGCCCTTCAATCCTTATTCGCGATTCGGTAAGGTGGGTTTCACTAATCAGCAAATAAAACCACTTGAAAAGCAGCGCATTTAACTCTCTACTATAATAAAAATAAAAATAATAATAGTAATAATAATAATAATGATAATAATAATAATAATAATAATAATAATAATAATAATAATAATAATAATAATAATAATAATATAGTTTTCCTAAAGGACAATGGAGTAGCATAATTTGTTAAGGCACTGTTCTAGACGGTCGAGAATAGGCAACTATAGCCAAAATACCACTTTCGCGAATCTCATGATAATTATCATTACTATGTCCATTGATGGCGCGTAAATAATCCATAACACACGCTGAACTTAGGCATCATCTTTGCCTCACGTTCCCCTTCTTTGTACTCGAAGTGTGCACTGTTTCTTCATTGTCACGACTGCGTACCCAATGGGTAGGATTGTACCAAGAGCTTGGCAGTGGGAAGTAGTGGTATTCTTACCAGCCCTGTAGTTTTGATTATTATAAACAATTTCGCTGTTTACAAACACAAGTACTAGACGGCTTCTTGTTTTGTGCTGCGGTGCGGCTTGTAGTAGCATTAGCTGGGAACAAAAGCCTTATCAAATAGCGCGCTCATTTCCAATACTTTTCTCCCGAAGACTGCCCAAATATTGCAAATGTACTTTTTTCTAAACTGCACAAAATAATTATAGAATTACTCCTTAACAGAAAGCGCTTTTTTTTACCTGAAAGCGGAAAAAAGTTTCCTTATTCAATAGCCCAATTTAGGAAACAAGATTTCTGCTTCGGTATGACCGGAAGTTTCTTCAGAAGCAAGACATGCATGATGCTGCTATTGCAATCTTTAAACCAAGCGAAAAGACGAATTCTTGTTTAAGTTGGGCGCTGCAGCAAGAATTCCAACGAAACATAATTTTTGTATCAAGTCAATATTGACTGAGCTAAAATAAACGGTCCGGTTACTATGTTCTAACGAGGCGAGTGTAATGTCATAAGACACGAACCACCCCTCTCCTCAGCCAACGCCTAAAACCGGCATTCTTTTCTGTGTTATTCCGTGTCGCGGGTTCAAATCCCGGCTGCGGCGGCTGCATTTTCGATGGAGGCGGAAATGTTGTAGGCCCATGTGCTCAGATTTGTGTGCACGTTAAAGAACCCCAGGTGGTCTAAATTTCCGGAGCCCTCCACTACGGCGTCTCTCATAATCATATGGTGGTTTTGGGACGTTAAACCGCACAAATCAATCATGTGTTATTCCGTCCAAAGGGGTGTTAGTACTGCGTTAAGTTCCTGTTGCCAATCCTAACTTTTTTTTATCATTTCTGCTTTGCGTCACAGTGCATTTCTAGTGCTGGTATTACGCGTTCCACAATGGATGATTGATCGAAGTCACGAGGTATAGCCAGTGTCGTCGTAAGCTGTGCGTGTCACCTAAGGCATCAGTGCGTGAAGCCAAGCTTTTCGCCCAGAGCGTGGCTTCTTCTTGGTGAACGGCGCCCGGCTTCCTGTTTAAGATTTTCGACTGTTTACGCGCCACGTAACCGCTTCTTACTTTGCATGACACAACTCCACCACCTTATCTCGGAGCCGCGCTTGTTTCTTGGCAATGCCCAAACCTGGCGAGGCGTATTTTTAAGAGAAATTTTTATTACGAAAAGGCTTTGAAAAGAAAACGAGCATAAAACAAAAAAACGTTACAAGGGCTAGCAGTCAGACTCACTGATAGATGACTACAAAAATGTTTATAAAAGGGGCAGCTTATGTTCCTCATTATAACTAATTTGAACAATTTATTCCACAAGACTGAGTACAGAACAGAAAACTGTAATGCTTTTGTTTAGGCAAAAATATAATAATTATATTTATTGAGAAACAGGGACAAAGAAAAATCAAACATAGTGGCACAGACTTCCCTGTTAACTTATATTTCTTTGTTGCAATCCAGAATGACAGCCCTACTGTAATGAAAGAAAAATGCATAAATTTTATCCTGACGTTATATACTGTTAGTTCTCATTATTTTTTAATACTACTGTACTCATTAGTTACTCCTAATCGAATATCATGAAGTGTAGACTTCACTAATTTCTTCTCTGACCAAAAAATATTTTTGGAAACAAAAAGAAGAAGTTTATCGACTCAACTTCATTAGAAGTATGGCAAATAGGACATTCCATAAAAGTGGTTGTTTATGTAGGAAAAACTCAAGTGTGCGATGCGATAGTTTATTCTGGTGCGCGAAAAGTAATACTACCGAGTAGTATCATGAACTATTGACGTTATAACCAATTAATAACATAAATTATTTCATTACCAACCTGTCCTTTATAGAAGTAAGCCAGTGAAATTAACATTATGGTTTTGTCAGTGAAATTGCCACATTGCAGATCCACTGCGAAATATACCTGGTAATGAAACCATCGTCTAACTTATATATATATTATGAGGCCAGGAAACCACACTAAATCGATTTTTAAAGTTTTTTGCAGACTAAATAATGAAACCCACTTATGAATTTTGAATTGATTGCTGCTGAAAACATGGAAGTAGGAATGAGGTGTCTATGATATGAAAGCATATTGTTCCTGAGCTTGAAGTTCACGTACCACTAGGGAATCACCAATTGGTTTGCTCTGAAAATGGGTGAGGAATACAGGTGGAGAAAAGAAAAAAAGACGCAAAAAAACAGACCGAAGGCAATGAACCTACACCATTCGTTCTCATAGAGCGAAGTTTCAGTGCCTATTATATTGCTTCGTTCTAGATGAGCAAGGTCCCATGAACTGCCAGTAGTCAATAGTTTACATCTGAGGGAAAATATACTCAAATGTAGTAAGTGTTTGAATGGATTTAGTTGAACGTCTCAATAAGTCGGACATACAGTAAATGATGCCATAACTCTGCCTGTACAAGTTCAGTCATATGGGAATACACATACTAGTCGCGGTGAACGTCTGTCACAAATAAGCTTTGTTCATTGATGCAAACTTATATTACCATCACTAAGCAGGACCAGCCATGTTTCGAGATTGCTAATTTGTGAATCAGATTGTGAAGTAGATTCCGACATAAGTTGGAATCTATTTCACAAGCGTTGTGTTCACGTTTCGCTCACGCCTCTGTATACAGAACGCTCTTTCTGGCAAACTTAGCGCACACGGTAAGCGGCACGACCTATCTTTGTAGATGTATGTCGCTTATAGAATATCAGCGGCGTATTGGATCGCTGTCCCGAAAAGAAGCCCAAAAGACCAGGAGTAGCCGTCGCGAAGGGAGTTAGGTTCGTACCACGGTGACGGTGAAGCTGGGCTTGACGGAGAAATGTTAACGCTCACGAGGGGGATGGTGAACTCGCTAACAGAATAAAGAGGTGGACGGCCAAAGCAAACTTAGTTTCGAACATTGAACTCTTGACCCAGTAGAATCGTGAGACGACGACTTGGCACACTTTTCCAAGAGAAACTAGATACTACATTCAGGCATCCAAGCAATCACAAGTTCGAAAAAAAAAAGTTTTTTGACCATTTGTGTTCTTGGCGAATGCAAGTTTCTGAGGCATTTTTAACTAGTTGAACGTATTGTATTGTTGGTTTTAAGGATTCACTCATAGAGCTTTTGTTTTTTACACACGAACTAGGTGTATAAAAATAAGTTATTTGTTTTAAGAGTGCTTTCCTGGTCCCCACTGTCGATTGTCACAAGTTTGTTTGTTTGCAAACTCCATGGTACCCACTTTTCTTGCTACATATCCATTTTTTTCGCTAAAATTATTGTTTCACATCTGCTTGATAAAAGTGACCGCCGGGTTATGCACAATATTTTAGTATCCAAAATGATATATCTAAAATCCTAAGACCCTGTGACCTTTCACGCTTTGTTTTTGAGAGAGTCTATTTAAATAAACATAGCTAAAGCGGTACTTTCAAAGACATTGGCTGAATTGTGAAAATCGGTAAAAATATGCTGAAAACGCTGCTTTCTGTTCTCTTCTTAAAAAGTAATATGCCCCTCTTGCTTTGGATGTTTGTTGATTGCAAAATATGAAAACGGAAATAGAGAAATTAAACGCTACAGTGCGAGACGCCAATGCAGCGATCGTGTTTTAGAAAAACACAATCTAAGTGTCACCAAGAACCAGGAACTAACCGCACAATATATCACACAGGCAAACACTTCATTTTCAAAGGCAACAAGTGTGAAATAAAAGAGAAAAAGACTCAAAATTTTGCTGGGTGGCCGTCTCTGCTTGTTCATATTGATTAAAGAACTAGGAGTAAAAACAATCGATTTCTACTTCGTCTCATCCCCGAATGATCAACCCTTGTGTACCGAGCCAGAGAAAGAATCGAAAGGAGTAGAACAAAAAAAAGAAGGAACATAAATAAATTTCTCGTATAAGGCGTTTTTTTTCCTTAACCAAACATCTATGTTGGAAAGGAAATTAAAGAAGAAGTCAGAGTGCGAAAAGCGCATAAAACAAACTTTCTAGTCGTGCCGGGTAGGCTGAGAACCTTGGAATACGCTGAACCTGGAATACCGTGAAAAAATAAGGCAAAATTTGCGGTAAAGAACATTGATTTCGGATACTTTTGGATATTACCTTGCTCACCCTGTCATGGTACAGCTTTGCTACGATGCTATGCTGCTAAGCTAGAGGGCAGGGTTTCTATTTCTTGCTACGGCGACCAAAACTGGATGTAAGTGCAATGCAAGATTATCCGTATACATATTGCTTGCTGCATTCCAAAGAGGGGCCTTGTGGTGAGATTCAATCAGGACTTTTTGACTACAGGGGGAACCATAAAAAAACAACAAAAACATGGACGTTGCTTCAGCTTCGCGATCAACAGTAGAATGTGACAGTGTGCTAAAGCTCTGTGCGCATCGCCTTCTCAATTGTTAGCCTGGTTAGGTTCTCGATGCATCCCTCGACCATTCAGCAGATAACCCAATGGCTCTGCTTGTTACATTCGCCGTTTTAAACTACCCTAGGTTGCCAAAAAAAAAAAGCTTGGCCGCGTATCTCCATGCTTCACTGCAAAGAACGTCGAATACCGATAGTTTTCTGTGTGCAGGCACTTCGTGAGGTATGGCGCCTTTTTTCAGTACTGTGAAAAAGCGAAAGTGTTTCAGAACACAGAACCACCAGTAAATAGAAGCGCTGACTAGTTTCAGTTGAAGCCCTCAATTTATTGAAACTTAGGGAACACCCGCTTTTTCGTTGATAGCGTCGCATTTTCACCGCAGCGTAATAAACACTCCATGCATTGGAATTACATATCTATGCATTTTCTAAAGAAAAGACACACCGTCTAACCCCTATGTATTGAGGTTGTACCTGAAATATGCGTAAGATTTGCTTTTTGATTGACAAGAGAAAGAGAAAAAATATAGAGAAATGGCGGGGAGGTTAAGCACGACTGAGCCTCGGTAGACTACCCTGCACTAGGAAAGGGGGAGGGAGAAAGAAAGCTATAGAGGAGGAGAAAAAAGTCACTGGCTGGGCCGACGCGTAACGATTTCACGTTTCACATCACAAACGATGAAACAGGCTGGTGTCTTTGAAAAAAAAAACGCAACAGCTCTTTCGTTGCCTTTCGGCATAGACCTCTCCCTGTTTGTAAACTGTGGGACGTCACTGCGGGCACCCCGCCCGCCATACCCTCTCTCGGAGCAGGTGCTGGTTGGCAAGAATGTTCCAACAGCGGCATGTTTCTGCAAAGCAGAGCTGCGTGCCTGCATTCCTTCGCCAGAAATTTCTACATTGCTATGTTCTGAAGTCACAGCTTTTAAAAGAAGGGGGTCGCGGAAGGGTCACTGCTCATAGTGTGGAAATTTGCTCGTCGTAGATGGATGGATGAAAATTTTTTATTTAGAGTACTGAGAGACGCGACTAGCACGCAGTGGGCTTCACCCACGTAGACGGCAGCCATAAAAAAATCTGATCTTTTTCGGAAGCGAACGTTTTGAACGTACATGGTTACTGGCACTTTGAGAAATATTTGCATGGCATGGATGTAAAATTATTCAATTTACATTGTGGCACAAGTAATGCAGTTTAAAACGGGGTATAGAATTGGCGGCAGCATGATTTTGAGCTGCTGTGCGCGACGTCGCTCGTTGCGCAAAAGTCTGATCGAAGATGAATGAAAAAAAAGTTTATTCTTGCTGTGCATTAGGCTGAGGTTAACAGGTCCTCACAAAAATAATGTGAAATTCTGCCACTGCGTTTCTAAATCACACAGTGAATATGCATGTGAGTGTAAACCCGACCACTTAATAATATATAATACTATCTGGAACAGTTACTTTGCTGCATTTGACACCCATAACGTGTTTTTTTCATATCTATAGTGCTCCTTTAGGCCTCTTACACAAACTTCTAAAGAGCATTGTCATTCATAAGAATCGAGCGGTAAATATACAAAATGAATAAGAAACAAAAATCTCAGCTGTTTCTATTGACACGTATTAGGTATCCGATAATACGAGTTATAGCCATGGTGAAGGGTATATGCAGATTTGGCAACGCTACAACATGCTTATAGCTCGTGCGTAGTCGTATATATCACCCGGATATCATGCACAATTATTTTTCTGCACACCGCGGATACGCTTAGATGTACGCACTAGCAGATGATTGCATCAAATGTATTTTTACCTTGATTAAAATGTCAGATGGTAAAGTTCGACGGACAACCAGTTACTGCAACCAGCCCACAACGAATACCACTGTTTTCGCAAACAGAACGCATCACGTTATTCACACTGCACACACCACGCATAATATTCCCAGTTTCACCGTCCGTAAAGATGAACCAATATTGTCGATACCTTTCAACTCATGCACACTACACACCACAGTCAACACTGCACATTTTAAAAGACGACGCCACTGTTCCTCGCACAAACCATCACGTCACGTGTGCTCACCTCTCTGAGACAAACAGCCAGCCAGCGTGGCAAATATATCGTCACGCAGTTTACCACACACCTAGATGTTCTCCGACACATACCACAGCTGATGTTGCCACTTTGAGATGAAGATTAAGCTTTCAAAAAGAAAAAAAAAACTTGGCCCAAGCACCGAGCGACTGCGCCCCATTCAGCTACCGGGGGCAGTGTTTTGCCAACCGCCGCCTTGCACATGCACCGGTAGCATCAAGCTGTGGCGTACCCCGGTAGAGGTCTATTAGGATGCAGTGCCAAGATTGGAGGGCCTTTGGCAGGGGTCAAAATGAATCGTTCATCAGATTGATCAACGGATAGACAGACAAAGTTTTCGTGTTGAAGTTTCCCAAGACAGACTATCGTCTCAAAAAAAAAGGGGGGGGGGGAGAAACCTTACGCTTCGCATTTAGGATTTTAACACGATGGCACAACATAAACGTAACACTTTCTATTGCATGATGTTTCCCGATAAGTTTACGGTTGTGGATTACAGTGAAATAATTCATGAATTTGCAAGTGGCTTGTGTCAGGGAAGCTTTCGAATTAGGATGTATGCGGTGGAATGGGTAGTATGCAAAGTATATGTAAACTGGTGGCTTACCTTGGTAAGTTTCATAGAAGCTCATGAATCCAGTAGTTGGCTCGTTGATCTATCGCCACCTACGTAATAAAGAGATAACTAACAGGAAACAAAAATAAAAAAAGACATGATATCACGATAGGAAGCGGTATACGTCGTGGCGTGAAATCTACGTGGCGTGAAATCAAAATTTTCCTTAATGGCTGACTTTTTGCGTGTCGCTATCAATACACAATTTCATTGCTTCTTATGGATCACTAACTGAGTCCGCTACAGAACAGGAAAACCAACGAGAAAAAGACCGAGGAAGCAAGGTTGTTTTATTAGCGAAATAGTGTACTCTCATTATACACCTAAAACATTGCAGATAAAATTGCGACACAACTATTCACGAGCACAGTGGGAAAATAGTCCCAAAACTCACATTGCCCCTTCATGAAAAAACACTGCAGTGAGACAGCAGGCTTGAGAATATCGCTTTGGTAACCGTAGAATAAAACAACTCGGTGCTTAGCGCGTTGCATTCACCGTCACCAAAGGTGAGGGCGCTCCGGCCATGCACCAGCGCAGGCTGTCGGCAGTCACAGGAGAGGCTATCTGCACATTCTGAAGGGTAGTCCTGCTCTTAAAGTCACGCGAGTGAACAGCCCATCAGAAAACAAACTACGGAGGGTACGCACGAAACCACCCCGCAAATCTTATCGATGCCTCGTTGAGCCTGCACTGCACCGAACTTAGGAGAGCCTTCATAGTAGATTGCCTGCATACGCCCCCCACCCTCTATTTATGGCACTCCAGCAAAAAAAAATGAGGGAATTTAACATTTAGCCAAGTGTCTGATAAACCTTAAAGTTAATTTATTGTTAGCTTTGACATATATAAAATTACGACTATATTTTTGGTTTCTCTTTGTCCCCTCTTCTCCTGGTCGCGCTTCAATTGTAGGTGGGCTTTGATGCCAGTGGCAATAGGTTTTCGACACTTTCATTTCCAATGTTCGCAACCAATATAATTTGACCATGTCACCATCATCATTATCAGCCTGACTATGCCCACTGCCTCTTCCATGTTCTGCCCGTCAGCTCGGTTATGTGCTCGCTGTAGCCACAGGCAAACTTCCTATTCTCATCTGCCCATCTTACTTTCTGTCTCGCCTTCATCCGCTTGCCTTCTCTTGGAATCCAGTCTGTGATCCTAATGACTCTTTTTTTTTCTGGTAATGATATGAACATAAAGGATGGTCAGAGGGTGGTATGTCTATCATTATCCCCTTCCCTGAAAAAAGAACAAGAAAAGAAAACGCCAACGCAGCGACGAATGGTGGGCAAGGTTCCTTTTGGCGTTGCATTAGTGGTTGCCAGACTGGAAGGATGGTTGTTGTCAGACTGCCGCTAAATTTGGATGAAAATTTTTTTTCTGTAGTTGTGGCTTTTTTGTAAGAGTTTGGTGCTATCCGTGGTGCATTTCTTGGCTGAAAATTTTTCTCTTGTAGTTGCGGCTTCTCCGTAAGAATTTGGTGCTATCCGCGGTGCATTTCTTGGCTGAAAATTTTTCTCTTGTAGTTGTGGCTTTTCCGTAAGATTTTGGTGCCATCCGCGGTGCATTTCGCGAATGCATGAGCGACGCTGGCCGTTTTAATTAACGGAATGAACCGAGCCTAGCAGAAGTCGCGCGGGGTCCTGCCGTGCAATTAAGAGGCCGTTTTAATTCCGTTGTATTTACCGGAATGAACCGCGCATTACAGAATTCGTTTTATTTACGGAATGAACAGCGCCTAGCAAAAGTCGAGCGCGGCGCTGCTGCGCAATTAAGAGGCCGTTTTAATTAACGGAATGAACCGCGCCTAGCAGAAGTCGAGCGCGGCGCTGCTGCGCAATTAAGAGTAAAGTTAATTAAGAGGCCGTTCTATATAACGGAATGAACCGCGCCTAGCAGAAGTCGAGCGCGGTGCTGCTGCGCAATTAAGAGGCCGTTTTAGTTAACGGAATGAACCGCGCCTAGCAGAAGTCGAGCGCGGCGCTGCTGCGCAATTAAGAGGCCGTTTTAATTAACGAAATGAACCGCGCTTAGCAGAAGTCAAGCGCGGCGCTGCTGCGCAATTAAGAGTAGAGTTAATTAAGAGGCCGTTTATTAACGGAATGAACTGCGCCTAGCAGAAGTCGAGCGCGGCGCTGCCGCGCATTCAAGAGGCCGTTTTAATTAACGGAATGAACCGTGCCTAGCATAAGTCGAGCGCGGCGCTGCTGCGCAATTAAGAGGCCAATTTAATGAACGGAATGAACCGCGCCTAGCAGAAGTCGAGCGCGGCGCTGCTGCGCAATTAAGAGGCCGTTTTAATTAACGGAATGAACCGCGCCTAGCAGAAGTCGAGCGCGGCCCTGCTGCGCAATTAGGAGGCCGTTTTATTTAACGGAATGAACCGTGCCTAGCAGAAGTCGAGCGCGGCGCTGCTGCGCAATTAAGAGGCCGTTTTAATTAACGGAATGAACCGCGCCTAGCTGAAGTCGAGCGCGGCGCTGCCGCGCAATCAAGAGGCCGTTTTAATTAATGGAATGAACCGTGCCTAGCAGAAGTCGAGCGCGGCGCTGCTGCGCAATTAAGAGGCCGTTTTAGTTAACGGAATTAACCGTGCCTAGCAGAAGTCGAGCGCGGCGCTGCTGCGCAATTAAAAGGCCGTTTTAATTAACGAAATGAACCGCGCCTAGCAGAAGTCAAGCGCGGCGCTGCTGCGCAATTAAGAGTAGAGTTAATTAAGAGGCCGTTTTATTTACGGAATGAACCGCGCCTAGCAGAAGTCGAGCGCGGCGCTGCCACGCAATCAAGAGGCCGTTTTAATTAACGGAATGAACCGCGTCTAGCAGAAGTCGAGCGCGGCGCTGCTGCGCAATTAAGAGGCCGTTTTAATTAACGGAATGAACCGTGCCTAGCAGAAGTCGAGCGCGGTGCTGCTGCGCAATTAAGAGGCCGTTTTAATTAACGGAATGAACCGCGCCTAGCAGAAGTCGAGCGCGGCACTGCTGCGCAATTAAGTGGCCGTTTTAATTAACGGATTGAACCACGCATTACAGAAATTCGTTTTAATTAACGGAATGAACCGAGCCTAGCAGAAGTCTAGGCGCGTTCTCTTGCTGTGTGCGCAGCTGTGCAATTAAGATATCGCGTCTCAGTATTAGGGATGACGGGGAAAACTGAATAGAGTCGCAGGAGGTGATGCGCTGCCCCCTCCCCCCTTACTTTTCTTTTTTTTTCTCTCTCAGCTGATCGTGTCGCGTCGACTGCGCGCTACGACGGGGGACGCTACGCTTCCCCTAGCTGTGTCAGCACAAGACATATCGTTCGGACTCGTATATACATGTGATGAATAAGCGTTCCGAGGCTGGTTAATCGGGGTACGTCGGATATGCTACAGCTATGTACGCCCGGAAGGCTGCTTTATCGAAGCAGGTGGAGCGAATTAAGCGCGACTTGCGCGTACCTGTAAATGGGACCCGGCCGACGAGCCACCGTCGCTTACAGGGCCCCACCCACAATAAGCACAAACTACCAAAATTCCAAATAATGATTGTGTATTGTTTCTCAGCTGAAGAGCTTAGTATACAACAATAAGAACAAAATGACATAATAAACATAATAATGACAATAATAATAATACAACATAATGACAACATAAACATAAGAATAAAATGACAATATGTCTCACTACGCGCTAATCACAATTAAACTGGATACCGGCGAGCAATTACCTCCATTAATCGAAAAAAAGGGTCTTTCACGTTGGGACGTGCGTTAATTGATCTCCGCCAAAGCCAGGCGAGGTGAGACGGCATAAGTGAGGTAGGATCGTCTTGTTGCTGTTGCGAACGAGACAGCGCTTGGCCTTTTTCCATTCACTTTCAATCCTTTGCGTGTTGGCGCCTGTGGTAGGATCAACGAAGTTGACACTGTGGTTCACGGTGTGCCAGTCCAAGTTTAGCAAGAGAACGCGCCTAGACTTCTGCAAGGCTCGGTTCATTCCGTTAATTAAAACAAATTCTGTAATGCGCTGTTCATTCCATTAATTAAAACGGCCTCTTAATTACGCAGCAGCGCCACGCTTGAATTCTGGTAGGCGCGGTTCATTCCGGTAATTAAAACGGCCTCTTAATTGCGCAGCAGCGCCGCGCTTGACTTTTGCTAGGCGCGGTTCATTCCGTAAATAAAACGAATTCTGTAATGTGCGGTTCATTCCGTTAATTAAAACGGAATTAAAACGGCATCTTAATTGCACGGCAGCATCCACGCTCGACTTCTGCTAGGCTCGGTTCATTTCGTTAATAAAAACGGCCAGCGTCGCTCATGCACTCGCGAAATGCACCACGGATAGCACCAAAATTTTACGGAGAAGCCAACTCTACAAAAGAAAAATTTTCAACCAAGAAATGCATTGCGGATAGCACCAAACTATTGTGAAGAAGCCACAACTACAGGAGAAAAATTTTCAGCCAAAAAATGCACCGCGGATAGCGCCAAACTCTTACGGAGAAGTCACAATTACAGGAGAAAACTTTTCAGCCAAATTTAATGGCAGTCTGGCAACAACCACTCAAAAGTCTGGCAACAAATTTATGCAACGCCAAAAGGAACCTTGCCGAATGGTGCCTGTGATCCCGTATCATATCCTCACCTAGCAGTCGCTTTCCGACGAGTTTTTTTTTCTTTTCTTTTTTATTGGTATCATTTTACCATCACTTAACGTCCATCGTAGTCATCAACAGCTTGTTTAAACGGCCTACGTGTATGAGCAGTCTTTTATAATTCCTTGAACTTACATTTGAGGGTGCCAACAAGTTTGCGCTTTAATCGGAAAGCGTGTAATATATATTTTATTTAAGTTCACGCAGTTTTTACAAAGGCTGGAAAAAGAATTAGGCACCGCAGTTATTTTACCGCAGATTAAAAAGTTTATCATCTCAGGTTAAGCCCCCCAATGTAAATGAAGAAAGTGCTTAGCAGCGCAAACGACAGGAGGGGATAGAAGAGACAAGAACGGATCGTCGATTGCGCTATTAAGCACTTTCTTCGTTTACCTTGCAGCACCAACCAGCCCATTCAAGCACCTGGTTGAAGCAACCCAAGTTTCACATAACTTTTTTTCTCTAGACTCGCTACCTAAAAAGTCGATTAAAATTTTTTCGTTGATTACAAAGCTTGGTGAATCAGAATGAAATATTCTGGCGTGCCCTATTGATTGATTGATTGATTGATTGATTGATTGATTGATAGGATGGGTGTGACGCCCCCAAACCACAATATGATTATGAGAGACGCTATAGTGGAGGGCACTGGAAATTTTGACCACCTGTGGTTCTTTAACGTGCACCCAAATCTGAGCACGCGGGCCTACAGCATTTTCGCCTGCATCGAAAATGCAGCCGCCGCAGCTGGGATTTGTTCCTTCAATCTGCGGATCAGCGGTCAAAAACGGCCTTTTGTCTGTGTCCAAGTTATTGTTTAGTTTCTGCCCTGAGACATGTTGCTGTACTTATAGTGTAAAATATTGCACTGCTAAGGCTGTTGAAGCCGTGGGATCGCGCTGCTTCGATATCAGTGCGTAATCACAAGCGCGCAAGGCACTAAACGAAGCTTTTAAAAATAGATAAAAAAAAGAATGCGCGTTTGAGTTGCTCAAAAAGAATCTAGCATACATTTTGAACGAGGCAAACTAAATTTTTGTTCAGTGCTCCCAAAAGTCGGCGCTGTAGTTTCAGGAAGGAACGAACCAAACTCCCATTAAAACTAGCAATAAATATTCACCAATTGCAAGAATACACGAAATAAAGTGAAAATACGTTTGTGCTCAAGATTTCGCGCTTAAGACAGCACTTTTAAAAGAATATTAATCTACCTTGATGAGTTTGAGACCAAATGGGAGGCACTCATTACGTACAATATTATAAAGCACTTTTACCAAATGCCACATTTTTCCACCCCCACATCTCAAACTTAACAGACCGCAGGCGCTAACCCTACGCCAAGTACAAACCCACAGATATGAAAACCTTGCCAAACATCACGTTTACTATTCCGATGCGTACCCCCACGACACGTGCTCCTCGTGTGGACAGACGGCGACACTCGCACAATGTTCTGGGAGTGTAGAAACACTCCTCCCGACTCTACCTCAAACATGGGAAAGAGGTCCCTGCGATGCTCACTTCTCGCCGGCCAACAATAGGCCATACAGCAGGCCTACGAAGCGGTCGCAGGGTACTCTCTGTCGATCCCTACGTGGGACAAGAGTGGCGATGTGGGCCTGTTCGGAGACGTGGGAGACGCCCGCTACGCGCTAAGCACGTCTTGAAGGACAAAAATAAAATTTTTTCTATTCCATTTCATTCGATGAGTTGGGTGAGAAAACAACACAGGCGATATAATATTGACACTCCATTCTATCTAAAAAATTAAAAAAGGCAAGATTTTGAAAGAGTGATCGTTATAAAGACTTTTTGGTTCGCAAGCCTCACAATCAGTACAGTGGTATGCCTTATTTTGCATAAGTAATAACATATTGCCACGTTGCTTTCCTCAAGTTTTGTTATCACCCCGTTACACTACATTCAGCGCAAACTGCGCCTACGATGTTCAAGAGGCTTCGAGGCTGTTGTGGACCATTTTGTTAAGATTACGCCCACTTCGGGATCAATATAGATTATTTGAGAACCTACGTCGCCGCTAGCGATAACGCTAGAATATTGACAAGGGTATATATTTCGACACGCTTCACTACTTGTCAGTTGATCGACGGCTGACGCTCTGCTCGCCGCTAGCAGCACCAGTGTCTCGCTGTAATCTAACTTTCCTTTTACGTGGCCACAAGCTCGGCCTGAATAAACAGTTGAGTATTCCACCTGCAGTTTTTTCCTTCATGCACGTCACGAAAACCTTGACATCTGGTGGAGGTACTTCCCACCCATGTATCAAAAGCCTCCCTCCAGTCGAGAGCCAAGCACCAACCGTGAACAAAGCATCCCCACCAAACTTGACGTGCGAGCAAGCCGCCGGCAACAAAAGCAATCTCTGAAGTACGGGGCTCTACCCTATAACAGCCGCCAGCCAAAAGCCACCACCACTACTGCATCAACTATGACAGCCCCTGTACAAACGCCCGCCAAGGTCGTAATGTAGCAGCCAAAGGAGCCACCCATCTTCCAGGGATCTTCATATCAATAACTGGAGACTTGGCTCGAGACGTACGACTTAGTAGCAGCCTTGAACCAGTGGGACCTGCAAGAAAAGCTGCGCCGGTCTACATCAACCTAGAAGACGCGGCCAGGACCTGTTTCGAGAGTTAGGTGTGTGCACTTCACTCCTGAGATCTCTTTCACGGCACATTCCTAGAAACTTTCACGAGCGTCGCCCGCAAAAAAGGGCCCCTGCTTTGCTGAAGACCCGGGTACAGCTGCCAAATGAAAATACTACCATCTTCACGGACGAGATGACGCCCACGTCAAGGGGCTGCACCGTCGCAGTCCCGCCGCGAGCGACCACCACCGTCGACGCCACACCGTCCACCCACCGGCCAGCGCAACGCTCCGAGGAAAACTGATGTGTGGCATGCCCCCGACTACCGACCTCTCTGCTACCACTGCGGAGAAGCAGGCCATACCTACCGCCGCTGCCAGTAGCGTCAGATGGGACTGCGTGGTTTCGCCGTAGACGCGCCGCGTCCACAGCGGGAGCAAAGACCCTTTGACATCACCAACTACCTCGCAGCAGCGCAGTGGACACCGCGAGGAACTTCTCGTTCACCGTCATCCAGCCGCTACGGGTCGCATCACCGCCGGTCGTACACTGAGCCGACCCGGGGCCAGTCTTCTAGCCCTTATCCGGGAACTTAGGGCAGGAACCGCTCGAGACAAGGTTGCTGTGCGACGAACTACCGAAGATCCTCCGATGACGACGCCGCGACGGTACTCTCCGAGCACCACGTGAACCAGGCAAAGCCCTAATGATGAAACTCCATGTACTGATGACGACCTGACGACGCAACATGGAAGCAGCGGAACAAACAGACCTAGCCGTGACCTGATGGCACGACCTAACTGCAACGCGAGACGACGAACTAGTGGCCTGGACGTTCTTATCGACGGCCACAGCGTATCAGCTCTCGTCGACACCGGATCTGACTATTCGGTCGTCAGTGGAGCGTTCGCTACGAATATGAGACAGTCAAGCACGCCTGGGAAGGCCCTCAATTACGAACAGCTCGAGGCCACTTGGTAACGCCGGAGAGAATCTGCACAGCGAGGGTCTGCGTTAACAACCGGATTTACCCCGCAAGCTTCGGTAGTACTACAGTGGTGCTCGTGAGATGTGATCCTTGGTATGGACTTCTCAGGCCTTCATGGCGCAGTAATCAATCTGAGATCCACGTCGATAACGCTATCAACAGAATGAGCCCCACTGCCGCACACGCCACCCAGAAAACAGGCCTTGACTGTACTGGAAGATAAATCACCGTTCCCCCTGGATCCAGCATCAACATTTGCGCCGGCTCTCAGAAATCAGCATGCATGCAAGGCGTCGTTGAAAGCTACCAGCAACTGTTAATCAACCATGAGATTCGCATCGCAAGATGAATAGCCGAGCTAAGAGGGGAAAAGCAATAGTGATGCTCACGCACTTTAACTACGAGTACAAACACGTGAGCAAAGACATGACGTTCGCATATTCTGCAGAAATTATCAAAGCCAACACCTTTATTGCCCTCACCAAGTCTACTGAACCTGCTTTGACGAACCGATGTCTCCATGGAAATTTCGACGTCAATCCGGCTCTTCTGATGCGTAAGCAACAATGGTTGAAAATCCTACTCCGACAATACGATGACTGCTTTTCATCGTCGTCTAAAATTTGGCAGGCACCAGTAGCAAAACATTGCATCCTAACAGAGGAGAGTACCAGACCACTTCGTCAGAGCCCGTAGAAAGTTTTGACGTGAGAGCGGGAGGCAATAAGAAAACAAGTCGACGAAATCTTACGTGACGACACCATACAACCTTCCAAGAGTCTGTGGGCGTCACCTGTGGTGCTAGTGAAAAAGAAGATCGGCACCCTACGCTTCTGCGTCGAATATCGTCGCTTGAACGAAATCGGGAAGAAGGACGTGTATCATCTCCCACGGATAGACGACACTTTTGATCGACTCCACAACTCGAGGTATTTTTCGCCAGTGAACCTCAATACCGGCTATTGGCAAATTAATGTTGACGACAGAGACCGAGAAAAAATGGCCTTTATAACACCAGACGGCCTCTTCGAATTCAAGGTGATGCCTCTTGGTTTTTGTCTGAGCCCCCGCAACTTTCCGACGCGTTATCGATACCATGCTGGCTGGGTTGAACTGGCAGACCAGCCTCGTGTACTTGGACAATGTCATCGTGTTTTCCTCAAGCTTCGATGATCGTCTCCGGCACCTTGAAGCTGTACAAGCAATTAAGACAAGACCTCTGGACTGACCCTCATTTGAGAGAAGTGCCGCTTCGCGTACGAGGAACTCGTGTTCTTGGGCCACGTGATAAGCAAGTCCAGTGTACGCCCCGATCCGCAGAAGACATGCGCCATCGCTGCATTCCCTCCACCCACCGACAAGAAAACCGTCCGTTATAAATATATATATTTGTCAGCCTCTGCGCCTATTACAGGCGGTTCGTCGAAAACTTCGCAGGGATCGCCGAACCACTCACTAATCTTAGTAGGTCCAACGTGTAATTCAAGTGGGAAATGCCACAGAAGGAGGCATTTAAAGAATCAAAACAAAAGCTGCAGACGCCTCCGTTGCTTGTGCAATTCAATGAATTCGCCAAAACTGAAGTACATACCGATGCAAGCAGTGTAGGACTTGGCATCGTTCTTGTGCAGAGAACTGACGGACTAGAAAGGGTCATCAGTTATGGCAGCTGGTCTCTATTAAAGGCGGAAGCCAACTATTCTACATCAGAAAAGGAGTGCCTTGCCATCATTTGGGCTACCTCAAAGTTTCTCCCCTGCATTTACAGCAGGCCTTTCAAAGGTGTAAGCGACCACCACGCCTTGTATTGGCTGGCAAACTTGAAAGAACCTTCGGGTCGTCTCGCAAGATAGAGTCTGAGACTGCAAGAATTTGACATTTCTGTCGTTTACAAGTCTGAAAAAAGCACTCTGATGGCAACTGCCTGTATCGTGCCCCCGTTTACGCAGTACTGCAGGATGACCAGACTGATTACTGCTTTTTAGGAGCCATAAGTTCCGACGACTCCGCTAAATGACAACGAGCTGATCCGGAACTTGGGGGCCTAATGGAATACCTCGAGGGCTGGACTGCCGTTGCTCCGAAGGTATTCACGCGAGCATTGACGTCATTTATTGTGCGAAACGATGTTCTCCAAAAGAAAAACTGCTCGGCACGTCGAGCCAAGTACCTTCTCGTCGTGCCTCTCACATTGCGATCAGAAGTATTTCACGCCCTGCACGAACACTCCATGGCCGGACACATGGCTGTTTCCTGCACGCTCGACAAAATACAAGAAAATTATTGTAGGCCTCACAATGCTGCCGACGTTGCTCGTTACGTGAAGACTTGCCGAGATTCTTAGCAACGGGAGACACCACCGGCTTGGCCAGCTGGACTTCTACAGCCCATCAAGCCAGCACGCTGAGCTTTCTAGCAAATCTGCATGAACCTACTAGGGCCATTTTCTGCCTCGACTTCAGGAAACAAATGGCTGATCATCGCTACCGACACGATATTCCGAGACAGGGGCCCAGCCTAGGGGCAGTGCATCTGAGGTAACCAAGTTTTTTGTTGAAAACATCGTTCTATGTCTTGGTATGCCTGCGAGTCCACAGCGAACGTCTATGCCTCTGCAAAAAGCAATTTGTGTCAAGGCCAGCACGCGAGCCTGCCTGAAGCGAACAACTCAACGGCGTCATCACGCGGCGGTACCTTTCTGTCGCGCAACGCACGGTGAGCCACCTCAGCCCACGAGCCCGTCGAAGCAATCGGCGCCTTCCTGTCTGGCGAGTCTTACGCAATCCGTGGCGACGTCACTCGTCTTTGGCTGCGACCACGTGCAGCGGCTCCGTATTTGATAAGAATGACGTAGCCCAGCGGCGACCCCATTGAAGGATTCTGACCTCACGGCCAGCGGCGCTTCTGGTTGGACATTTGGTTACTCAAAGAATCCACCCGGTGCATATAAAAAAAAGCCTGCGGCGCTTCGCGAGCAGTACACCTATGTGTCAGAGCAGAGAGCTCGGCTCTTGGAGTCGCTAAGCTGTCGGCCCCAGTGCCGAATTTGTAAGGCCTCTAGTTCTTTGCTGTACATAAACTTTGCGTTAATTCACCGTCGTCTCGTCCGCTCGTCTATCAGCTCTGCGCAGAAGCAGTCGCGAGCTGAGAAACCCACGCTACCAAACGGCTGGTGACCTTCCCTGCGGAGTTTGAAGCAGTGGCGCCTTCGGGACCGTGTTGGCGTCGCCGTCTTTCGTAATAGTCTTGGCGCGCTGGAGGCCCTCATCACCGACAGAAGTACGACCTTCACGGCAGACCAAACGCAGGCGATCCTGAGGTACAGCCAGACAAATCATCGCCGCACCGCCGCCTACCATCCACATACCAATGGCCGCAATGAGCGGCTAAACAAGACTATCGCCAACATCCCGGCCATGTACGTCGACGACGAACACAAAACCTGGGACGCCATCCTTCTGTACGTTACCTTCGCATACGACACCGCAGTTCAAGAGACGACACAGGTGTCCTATCCAAGTCGGTCTACGGAAGGAACCCGACGACGACGACGATTGACGCCGTGCTGCCAAACGTCACTCACTGATGAAGAAAACCTCCACGTCACTGTCCACTTTCAGCGTGCAGAAGAAGCTCGTCAACTCGTCCACCTGCCTATCAAGAATCAGCAGGTGGCCGACAGCCGCCACTACAATCTTCGACGAAGCTTCGTGGAGTACCAGCCTGGTGACCGTGTCTGGGTATGGACGCCTATACGCCATCTTGGAGTGAGTGAAAAACTTCTGCGACGGTACTTCGGACCGTATAGAGTAGTTTGACGTCCCGGCCATCTCGACTATACGAGGTTGTTCCTTACGATATTAAGAACTCCCAACGTTGCCGTGCTCGACCTGAAGTCGTCCATGTCGTGCGCCTCGAATTATTTTATGCGCGAACCTCTGGACAGTAATTTGTTGCTGTTGTGTGTCTTTATTGTATTCTTTATTGTACATTCGTCTTCTGGTAAAGCATTGGGGCAATGCCTATTTTTTCGGAGGAGGGCAATGTCACCTTCTTTTCCTCAAGATTTGTTATCACCCCGTGAAGGCTGGTGCACACCGGCGACTAGCAGCGGTGACGCAACTATTTGCGACTGGTGACCAAAAAGCGACTGATGTTCACACCATAGAGTTTTTCAATATACACTAGAGGGAACTCAAGCGCTAGTGTCTATGGGAGCTGCAAGACACGGCGCTTCAGGGTGCATGGGAATGTTGGGTAGTACACACATTTGTCTAATTTTTGTACTTCTGACCTGCTTCTGACTCCGTGTGTGTTCATGTGGCTTGGAGTAGTTTTTTCATGAATACATAAATTAGCTAATGTTCACCGTTTGCACTTCACAACCATATTCTTTTAAACTTACCATACTGAATCAAGTCACTAAGTTCAAAAAGGTTCGTTCTTTCTTTCAAAACTAAACCGTAATCAGCAATAAACGAAGCCGCAAGTACGATTCGCCACCCGCAAGTACGAAGACTAGGTAAATGTGTGTACTACCCATCATTCCCATGGTCGCTGAACGATCGCAGCGCCAGAGTGCCCTCCAGTTATTTTGGGAAACTATGGTTCACACCGGCAGAGGCTGCATGCGATAGACCGGAAGTCGCAATACCAGAGAGTCACGTCCGGATCTCGTTATCAGCGAAAACTCTGGAGACCGGCGCCAATCAGCTGATCACCGCCAGCTGAGTGAGCGGAGCAAACCGAGCGCGCCACATTTCTTATTTTTATCCGTTTTCGCCAGCGCAATAAAAAACAAACAACAAAACTGATTGGTTCCAGCAGCTTTGCGACCGCAGTCGCATGACTGAAAAATCAGTCAGGAAGCGACTAGCCAAAAAAGTCGCTTTGCGACCGTTTGCGACTATTTGCGACCAGTCGCAAATGGTCGCGCGACCACTGCTAGTCGCCGGTGTGCACCAGCCATTACACTACGTTCAGCACAAATCGCACCTACGATGTTCGAGACGCTTCGAGGCTGTAGTGGACCGTTTTGTTAATATTACGCCACTTCGTGAACAATACAGATTATCCGAGAAACTACGTCGCCGCTAGCGATAACGCTACAATATTCGATGACATGGGTATAAATTCCGACACGCTTCCCCACTTGTCAGTTGATCGACGGCCGACGCTCTTCTCACAGCTACCAGAGCCAGTGTCTTGCTGTAATCTAACTTTACTTTTACGTGGCCACAAGTTTGGCCCGAATAAACAGGTTATTATTCAACCTTCAGTTTTCTTCCTTCATCCACGTCACGACCCCGTGACAGTATAGTATGTTTACGTGAATACTATACATGGAATAGTCGACTCAGTATATCTGATTTTATGGTGCCTGTAGGGCTCGCTGAAATGCTATCCGTGGAGCTCGGCGACTATACAGCTTCATTTTGTGCCATCATTCCAGTACAGCGCACAAGCTCAATAAGCCAAGAAGGTTTTAAAATGGCCCAAAATGCATAGATGCCTGTTCGGCAGCCTCTGCAAAAATCTTCCTCTTGATTAACAAATTGTGCAGACGATTTGCGAATGAACAACGGTACTCTCTTGTAAGGTTATTTTGATTGCACATTGGTAGCGTAGCCCTGTAACATTGCATTAACTTTGTGCTGCTTATTTTCCAAATTGTCTGCGTGCGTCTAAACGCGCCCGCGTGCGTCTAAACGCGCCCGCGCGCGTGTGTGTGTCTGTGTGTGTGTGTGTGTGTGTAAGTGAGAAAGAAAAGATGCACATTTCTTCAGGTTGTTCCACAACATTGCGTGAAAAAGAAGGGTGATCATCCACAAGCAAGATAAAAGTGTGAGCTTCCAGATATTTATCTAAACCACAGTGTTCAAAAGTTAGCAAAATTTCTACAGGTATGATGGTCCGTAGGTAACAAAGCTATGAAGGTGGCCAAGTTCATAAGCGCTTGTTGTGCGTGCTGTGCGAGGAGAAATTCACACAGAGACGTCGTGTCAATTTCTGGGACTGGACCTTTATGACAGAACACTGAAACAAACCTGAAATAAAGGTACATGAACACTGAGACTAAGCTGCATGATGACACAACAAATATACGTTTTGTTAGGGAAGCTCAAAGACCTCATGGTGTGGTGGATGGCACGACCGAGGCTGAGGTGCAGGAGCAGGAGGAAGCGGCAGGCGATGTGTAGCGAGGTGCGTCTCGTGGTGTGAAGCTATGGCAACGCGATGATGCTTGGCGGCTTGGGTTCAACTACGGAGCAGCCAACCCGCACTGGAGCTTGATGCTCCACGCAGGCCATGACCAGCACACCCATCGTACGGCTTGCATCGAGACACGATCTTCGGTGCAACCATGTCCATTAGCCAGGTCACGTCCGTTGCTGGGCTAAACAGCTCACAGCGGAGACACCTCTTCGAGATTCGCGATGCTCTCGGCAAGGAATAGAGCAGCAGACCAGGTTGCATCCCGAGATGCAGTAACCGTGCCGGAAACACCACCCCTGATAGTGACTGGACGGCAGCAGCGTAGACGGCAGCGTTCCCTGGTCAAAACATAGATCGCCGGCATCCCACGCTTCGGTCCGCTGTCTTCCGTCTGCCGCTGCTTCAGCTCATCCCCAGTCACGAAGCTTCTGGCCACGTCTTCCTGAAACGCGGCCCAACCGTGCCACATCACCTCTATGGGCCACGACAGGTCATCAGCTGATTGGCTGGCCTTCTGCGCAGTTGGCGCAAACTCAAGCAAGCTCTGCACCACATCTTCATCGTCATCGTCCTGTTTCTTCACTCATCACAGCATACTACATGTTAAAATGCCGTTGCCTATTGCCGCCAGGCAGCTGGATGCCACCCCCGATCTGCTTATCTCTTCCACATTATTTACAAAGACCTAAGGGTTAGTGGATGAATCGGCATCGTTACATCAGCGTGAATCCGGAAGCTTCCCCTGAATTTCCTGTTCACAACTTCTGAGTTATTCTGTCACAAAGCTGAGTCACCTTTTAATTACGTATCTATGCAGTTACACTCGCAAGGTATGACTCTTTGATTTATGATTGATGGATATGTGGGGTTCGGCGTCCCAAAACCACTATATGTCTATGAGAGACGCCGTAGTGGAGGACTCCAGAAACTTCGACCTTCTGGGGTTCTCTAACGTTCACCCAAATCTGAGCACACAGGCCTACAACATTTTCGCCTCTATAGAAAATGCAACCGCCGTAGTCGGGGTTCGATCCCGCGACCGGGGGGGTAATCAGCCGAGTACCTTAGCCACTAGACAGACCATCACGGTGGGGTTATGACATTTCTGTTCAATTGACAGAAGTAAAATGTTGACTTTAGCGGCATGCAGTAGGGTATATACTGTTTGTAGGAATGTAGCGAATAACACAGTGAAGAATAGGGCCAAGACGTCTTCAACCAATAAGCAATATAATTCATTAAAAACAGTAACGTGGAACTAAAAGGATCGAAAATTACACTTGTGTCTTTTCTGACGACTGGTCAACTGTCCTCGCTGATCGTGCGTTTTCAATGAAAGCTGTCCCGGCTCTTGTTTTTACAAACCACTTTGGTGTAAATCAGCTGCCAATATGAGCCAACGTTGTCAGTATTGTTTGCGATTTTTTTTAGAAAATCTTGATTAGCGCCGATGTCAAAAAGCCGCTATCTTTGACATAATACTAGAGAAGGTGACAAGCCAACAGTATACGTTTAGTAAAAAAACAATTCTGAGTTTCACCCCAGTTACTGAATCAAGTGCTTCAGGTGACTACCCAAGAGAGTGGAAACATCTTGCAGACGCGCTGTAAGTCAGCCCGTTCGGCGCGAGCATAAGGAGGACACACCCGCGTACGCATGTGTGCGCGTGTCAGCTTGAGTGCCGTTTACGCTTCTTTGGTCATTCATGAATTACAGACGTTGCAAAACCGAAACTTCGGGAAATTTTATACCGTGGTTATTATATTGTAACGAACAAATACAGTGCCGGAAGCTAAAACAGCTATTTATTAATGGCAAACTTGTGCCCGTCAACTAAATACACAAAGGTTGTGTCCTCACTGGTCAAAACCTCGTCAACCACTGCCGCGTCTCGCCTCGAGCTGCTCCTCAAAAAACCGCCAGCGTTCCTTGTCCAGCGCGTGATGTGGTGACACCTGCAGCCAGCGTTGCATGGCGCGTTTATAGCTTGGCGCGTACCGCCAGCGTTCCTTGTCCAGCGCGTGATGTGGTGACACGTGCAGTCAGCGTTGCATGGCGCGTTTATAGCTTGGCGCGTTTGGCTTGTCCGTTGGTGTGGCAGAATTCAAAGTAACAGGAAGCGGCGCAGGACTTCGGCAGGTGCCTAACAACATGCGGCATTAGTCCCCCTCCTGAAACGCATCGTCCCGATGCGTACTCTGACGTCGAACAGTTTTGTAAAGCAGTATTTATCTGATGTTTGAGCACATTTATCAGTTGTGTCGTTCAGTGCCTTTCGTAGTACGGTTTCATTCGTACTACATGTACGACTTCTGGGCGATTCCTGCGTCGGGTTGAGCACACTTGCCCTTCAGGAATTACTTCGTAGTTTAGCGTGCCTAACTGGCGAAGTACTTTGTAAGGGCCGAAATAGCGCCGCATCAGTTTTTCCGATAGGCCAGGTGCGCGTATAGGCGTCCACACCCACACTTTGTCTCCGGGGTTGTACTGTACGTGTCTCCGCTTCAGATTATAGCGACTTGCATCGGAGCCTTGTTGCAAAATGATTCGATGTCTTGCCAATTGCCGTGCCTCTTCTGCCCTTTCTATGTAATCGCTGATGTGTGGGTCACTCTCATTCGAATCGTTGACAGGTAACATCGCGTCTAAGATCGTTGTGACCGTCCGACCATAAACAAGTTGAAATGGCGTGAAGTGTGTCGTTTCTTGTACTGCGGTATTATACGCAAATGTTGCATAAGGCAAAATACTGTCCCATGTCTGGTGCTCAACGTCCACATACATCGAGATCATGTCGGCGAGAGTTCTATTGAGCCTTTCGGTTAATCCGTTTGTTTGCGGATGGTATGCTGTAGTCCTTCTATGATCGGTGTGGGTGAGCTTCATAACGGACTGCATCAAACGGGCAGTAAATGCTGTTCCTTTGTCTGTAATGACAACCTGTGGTGCGCCATGTCGTAGTACAATCTGAGTGACAAAAAACTGGGCTACTTCGTTCGCCGTTCCTTTCGCGAGAGGTGATGTCTCAGCATATCGAGTCACGTAGTCTGTTGCTACAACAATCCAGCGCTTTCCCGATGAAGAGAGAGGAAATGGACCAAGCAAATCCATTCCCACTTGCTGAAATGGCCCTTTTGGTGGCTCTATTGGTTGCAACAGACCCGCTGGTTTCGATGGTGGTATTTTACGTCTCTGGCAATCGCGGCATGACTTGACATAATGGTGCACCGAATCCCTTAATTTCGGCCAATAATACTTCCGGCGAATTCTGGCCAAAGTGCGGCTACTACCCATATGGCCAGCCGATGGGTCGTCATGACACGCTTCTAAGATTTCTGCTCGCAGCGATGATGGTACAAGAAGCAGAAACGTCTCACCGGTGTTTACGAAGCTGCGCTTGTTTAGGACGTCGTTCCGGAGTACATAGGATGTCAAACCGCGGACGAAAACTCGTGGTACCTCAATTTGGTGACCCTCCAAGTATTGGATAAGCAGGCGTAGTTCCGGGTCCTCTCGCTGAAGACGAGCCATCTCCGACACATTCAGAACTCCAAGAAATGGGATGTCTTGTTCTTGGTCAGATGATGGAGACTCAACAGGTGCGCGAGACAGGCAATCCGCGTCATTGTGCTTGAGACCAGACTTGTAGACCACAGTGATGTCGTGTTCCTGCAGACGCAGGCTCCATCTAGCAAGCCTTCCTGAAGGGTCCTTGATGTTTGCCAGCCAACACAATGAATGATGATCACTGATTGCTCGAAACGGTCTGCCGTAGAGGTATGGGCGAAACTTGCTGATGGCCCATATAACTGCGAGACACTCTTTCTCTGTCGCTGAGTAATTAGACTCAGCATTTGATAGAGTGCGGCTCGCATAAGCAATAACCTTTTCTTCTCCATTCTGCCACTGAACGAGGATGGCACCGAGGCCAACGTTACTCGCGTCGGTATGTATGTCTGTATCGGCCTCTTCGTCAAAATGGGCAAGTATTGGAGGAGACTGCAAACGGCGTCGCAACTCTGAGAAAGCCGCTTCTTGTTCGTCCCGCCAAGAGAATGGTACACTTTCTTTTGTTAGCCGTGTCAAAGGCTCAGCGACCTTAGCAAAGTTTTCAACAAAGCGTCTGTAGTAGGCACATAGTCCCAGGAATCGTCTGACGGCCTTTTTGTCTTGCGGTTTCGGAAAATTTTCAACTGCTGCAATCTTTTCCGGGTCGGGGCGGACGCCTTCCGCACTAACTATGTGCCCGAGGAACCGAAGCTGACGAAATCCAAAGTGACACTTTTGCGGTTTGATCGTCAGTGCTGCCACCCGAATGGCATCCAGTACTATTTTCAGTCGGTGGATGTGCTGCTCGAAGGTGGAAGAAAAAACCACTACATCGTCGAGGTAGACGAGACACGATTGCCACTTGAGTCCGGAGAGCACAGTGTCCATCATTCTCTGGAAGGTAGCGGGAGCAGAGCACAAACCGAACGGGAGCACTTTGAACTCGTATAGTCCGTCTGGGGTCACAAACGCCGTCTTCTCGCGATCTCGTTCGTCCACCTCGATCTGCCAATATCCACTTTTTAAGTCCAGTGATGAAAAGAAGTGAGCATTGCGTAACTTATCCAAGGCATCATCGATCCGTGGAAGTGGGTAAACATCACGCTTTGTGACTTGGTTCAGCTTTCTGTAGTCAACGCAAAACCGCAGAGTGTTGTCCTTCTTTTTGACTAGCACTACCGGTGATGCCCACGGACTGTTGGATGGCTGGATTACATCATCGTTGAGCATTTCCTGCACTTGGTTCTTGATGGCTTCCCTTTCTTTTGGCGCTACTCGGTATGGGCGCTGATGCACAGGTCTCACGTGTTCTTCGACCACGATACGGTGCTTTGCGACGGGAGTACGCCCGACTTTCGACGAGGTGGAGAAGCACTCGGCGAACTCTCTGATGAGGTCAGCAATCTGTTGCTTCTGAGATGACGAGAGCTCTCTGTCAATGTCTACTGACTGGAGTACGTTATCCACTGTCTCTGAAGCTTTATCAAGAGTGCAAACATCTGAGACTTGCACGTACTCATGCAGCGATGTTACGGATGTTCCCTTCGCAACATGCTGCAGCTCATTTCGAAAGTTAGTTAATAGAACATACGCACATCCATCACGAAGGCTCACCAGGCCTCTTGCCACGCATAGTCCTTTTTCTAGTAGCAATCCGATGTTTCCGTCAGCTAATCCGTCACAGTCACGAAGAACTTCACTCCTCACAAGAACGGTCACACTGGAACGTGGCGGCACGGTTACATCTTCGTCCACAATGCGGAGAGGTAGAACGATTGGTTTCTCCGCATTACAGAAGGCGATGGCATTCTCCGTAGAAAACGAAACCTGGGACTCTTGCAAGTCAATGACTGCATTGTTTGTTTGCAAAAAGTCCATGCCTATAATCAGTTCCCGGGAGCACTCAGGAAGCACAATAAAGCTGCCGACATACACAAATCCTCTTATTCCTATCCTTGCGGTGCATAACCCCACGGGACTAACTAAATGCCCTCCAGCAGTACGTATCTGAGGTCCGGTCCACTCAGTCATAACCTTCTTAAGCTTCTTTGCGAGAGCATTACTGACAACGGAATAGTCTGCACCAGTGTCTATTAGCGCAACGGCCTCGACGTCGTCGATCGTGACTAATATCTCGGAGGTAACGTCACTACAACTGCACTTGAACGTCGTTGCGTAACTGCCACCGCCCTGCCGGGCTAACAATGGAGGGTCTTCAGTTGTCAGTGTATCAGCGGCCTCACCTCCAGAGGTCGCTGGCTCTAGTTTTCCCGCCGCGGGCTAGGTGAACGTGATCTTCGGAGATTTGATGACGGACGAGGACTCGGCGACCGATAGCGCATCGGTGCTGTCGAACGCGACTCCCGTTGTTGCGTGCCTTGAGGTGAATAGCGTGAAGACAAGTATTCTTCTATTTCGTAGGGCCGTTCACCGTTCCGTGGGCATGGTGCATTGACTGGAAAACCACGCAGTCCCGCTCGACGATACTGGCACGCCCGGTAAAGGTGACCTGCTTCTCCGCAGTGGTAGCAAAGGGGCCGCCGGTCTACAGTGCGCCATACATCGCTCTTACGTGGTCTTGCCTCCGGGATTGGTAGCGGCGTACTCGGAGAAAACGTCGGAGGCATCACAGCAGTCGCAGCCGTCCGATTCATGCGTCCGAGGTCCTGTCGTACAGCTTGCGCGTACGACAACTGAGGCGGAGGCTCCGGTTGCGCGCGCTGTAGTACCTGAGGTTGTGGTTGTAGAACCGCTTGCTGCACTTCTTCGCGCACAACGTCGGCAAGTGAAGACATCGCTGGATGAGCTTGAGTCATTTGTATTTTCTGGAGTTCTTCCCTTACGACAGCCCTCACCATTTCACGCAAGAGATCAATGTTACTCGTGAGGGTTGTTGACGCCGCGCTAACAGATGAGACGCTTACGTCCCGGTTGTATTGGCGCGCGCGCTGCTGCAGGGTCTTTTCTATCATGGTTGCCTCTGATCTGAACTCAGCAAGAGAGCGCGGTGGATTACGCACCAGGCCTGCAAAAAGCTCCTCCTTCACTCCACGCATCAGGTGCCGCAACTTCTTTTCCTCAGCCATGTTCGGGTCGGCCCGGCGGAACAGTCGAGACATGTCTTCAATGTACATGGCGACGCTCTCATTGTTCCGTTGGTTTCGCGTCTGAAGAGCGGCCTCTGCCTTTTCTTTGCGGTCCGTGTTTGGGTACGTAGCAAGGAACTCTCTTCGAAAGTCGTCCCACGATAATAAGGACGCTTCGTGGTTTTCGAACCACGTACGTGCAGAATCTTGCAGTGCCACGTAGACGTAGCGAAGTTTCCTGTCTTCGTTCCAACCGTTCAGTCTGGCAACGCGTTCAAAACCGTCGAGCCAGTCCTCGGAATCCTCGAAAATATCACCATGAAATACCTCTGGTATGTGGGGTGGGTCCATGACGATATGCGATGGAAATGAACTCGCTTGGGTGGCCATTGCAGGGGCTCCGGTACTTACGTCCTCCGCTGGTCTCGAAGAATCGAAGAGGGCACCAAACTCGGGCTGCTCACCTCGTAGGCGACGACTCGTTCGTTGGTGTACGGGAGTCAACAGCGCTGGCTCCAACCTTCGGGGTTCTGGGCTATGTTCCCTATGCTGAGATGGGCTTGGAATCATACCCAGCACCTCCACCAGTTTGTAACGAACAAATACAGTGCCGGAAGCTAAAACAGCTATTTATTAATGGCGAACTTGTGCCCGTCAACTAAATACACAAAGGTTGTGTCCTCACTGGTCAAAACCTCGTCAACCACTGCCGCGTCTCGCCTCGAGCTGCTCCTCAAAAAACCGCCAGCGTTCCTTGTCCAGCGCGTGATGTGGTGACACCTGCAGCCAGCGTTGCATGGCGCGTTTATAGCTTGGCGCGTACCGCCAGCGTTCCTTGTCCAGCGCGTGATGTGGTGACACGTGCAGTCAGCGTTGCATGGCGCGTTTATAGCTTGGCGCGTTTGGCTTGTCCGTTGGTGTGGCAGAATTCAAAGTAACAGGAAGCGGCGCAGGACTTCGGCAGGTGCCTAACAACATGCGGCAATATCACAGAATACTTTAAAAAAGTTAGTTTCGAGTATGGTTGATAGTTGTAAATACTTTGCTGAAAACGTACCCCTGACGCATACATATTGTAGCAAAAAATAATGCTAAAGGCAGTACTTGAGAGGATGCCCCGTTATAAATACTGGGACACCCTCTCAAATCCTGTCAAACACCATTTACCGGGCCTGTCTGCTCCGTGCATTGCTCCTAGATGTGGCTTGCGCTACGAGTTCCTGAATTGGGTCCTTGACCGAGCTACCGGTCAACCATAGCGCAAACTTCAAATAAACGCCTTTACAAGTAATTGAGGCGAAATGTACGCACTATACTTCGCAAGGTCTATCTTGTGACCTGAACCCAGAATTTTCTAGAACATACACCTAAATCAGTATACCTAGTTCATAAATCTCCAACTTTCCTGACCATCCACGTTTAATACAGTGACTGCTCATTGCACGTTTACTTTAGTAAGAATTGACAAGCTACGATAAGTTGTCCCTAACTGAAGTTGTTAACCATGTATTCTTCATAATGTTGATGTACTATTGTTTTCAGCCAACTTGCCAGGGTTTGTGTAGAAACCGCAAACTTCAGTACGCATATCCCGCAAAGCTACACATGTGACGCACCTTTGTGTTGTTACCTTTGAAGATGAATAATTTTGGGTTGGGCTGACTGTGGACAGTTGTAAGAACAAAAGCATAAGTTCACTCGAATTGAAATTGAGAAACTATCCCTTCGTCTCGTATGGCGCTACAGCATCGTATAGACGCCCGGCGTCTCTAGAGCAGCTGCCGTGCACTTTGCTCTGAAAGTTCGTGATTCCCGAGAAAACAAGAATGAAACATCCTCTGTGAGCGTGTATAAATTTGTTATATAAACAATACAAAACACCAAATCTCAGCTTGGTGCCGGCAGGGGCGTCACCTCTCTCCGGCATACGAGATTAGTCGGATACAGGCCCGTATAAGGCTCTACGAGTGTATCGCCACCCACGGCTTTTACGGCGTGAATAATAGAAAACGGACCCTTTTGTGCGCAACCGCCGACGCCGAGCGCGGCCTTCGGCGGGCGGCGCCTTGGTGCGGTTGCCGCGCTCAGGCGTCGCTGCTCCGCGTGTGTGATGCATTTCAACGAGGCGCGGCGAGAGTCAGCGGGCTCCAACTGTGCGCGACGGTGCACGAGACGCGCACCACCTCATTGATCGCAGTGGGGCCCAGTGTGACGGCCTTTGCCTGTGCACCACACGGGAGACACCGACTCGAAGTATCACAGTGTGTGCATTTCAATATTGAGGCACTTTGTGCTCGAGAGGTTCAACACAAACACAAAAAAGCCTTCTTTGTGTATACCTCACTCCAGAGCTACTCGTACGCTGTCACACGCCTCCCTGTGCAGGACGGAAGTTATTTTGGAAAGCGGCAATGTTTAGAAAGTATTGCGTCTCGCCTAAGCAACCGTTATGCACGCAAGGCGATGACTGTGCAGCTACAGCGAGCTTTCCACGATTCGTTTGACAAGCTGGAAGGCGTTCCCTACCAGTTGACGTTCAATCTAGTCAGTCGAATAGGACGAAAATAGCATTCGGGACTTGTGCAATTTGCGCAAGGATGGAGACGCGTGAATATGCAAATCACGGGCCTGAATCCGAGTCAAGTCTGTCACTTAGTTTCGCCGTTCTAGTGTCACGCGTCCCGTGGCTTAAGCGGTGAAGAGCGGTGAAGTTTCCGTGAAGTTGCCTTACATACACATAATGGTCACTTGGCAATTTTAATTGCAGTACGCCACTGGAAGAGTTCAACCAGGATTAATGTCGTGCGCAGTGACGTTTCTCAGCTACAAGCATGGTTGAGATGTCCTTGAAGAAGCGAAGTATGGCAAGAAAACGAGAAGGCGATGCGAATGGATCCTGATAAGGCCATCACCCTGCACGCTTAAAAGGTGAAGCTTAAGTGTTCCCCAAGCTCATTTATTGGGTAAAAAACTGCCACTCTTAGAAGAAAAAGAAGTATGTGTGTCCCCATAAATAAGTAAACGTAACCCGTGTATAACGCAGCGCGACCATGTCACCAAAATATTGCTGCAATGCACGACGCAACTATAGGGCTTATATTTAAATAATAACTATCCTTACGCCCATTTACAACAGTTTGATCTGGTTGTTAAGTTTAGCGAATGCACATAGACACAAAAAGGAGAAGCGATAGAAAAAGTCTCACTGGTGGCCGCTCTGTAATTGTCTAGCTCGAGCTTCTGGCACTTGAACGACGTTCATCTATGAACAGACAAGAGGGGTGGCAGAGAGAGAGAGAAGGGAGTCAGAGGAACTATGCAATTATGTTCACAGACAGACATAACCATTTTTAAGGTGAGCGGTCAAAACGTTATCGACTTTCGCATCATACTTTATGTCTGGAATGCTCAAACAGCCGTAAGCAATGCTTACATGGAGATTATCCTGAAGCGCAAACAGAGCGACGTCACCACCTGAAGTAACTTGGCACTTCAAAAAAAAATACAAAGATCGAAGTCAGGAAAATACGTGGCATAGAAACAAGCGCCCGACAACAAAAAACAATGGGGCTTCCCAACGTCCCGTCCTGCGTTTGTTTCGGCACTATGCATTCCACTTGCAAACACACAAGACGGCCAAACGCTATTCTTTCTGAGAGTATAGAGGCCGTGCAAGTGCCTTCATACTAATAGAAGTTTTTGAATATTTGTGAAAAGTAGAAGCATATGATGCTAGCGGACTTCGCTACTAGTTTCAGAAAGAAGCCTACACGACGGTTCTGCGAACCACATGCCCTCCTACTATTCCTTCGTGGCAGTTGTTTTTTATGTGTTTCCGATGCATTACCAAAAAAAATTTTTTAAAATAATTGCAGCAATTGTTTGCAAGTACAACTTTTAAAAGGTTTTTTGGCGTACCAATACTTTTCGGTAATGTTCTTGCAAAGGCCCTCTAAGCAAATTCATATGATAGCAGTGGTGTTTAAAATGCACCTGAAGTTGCTTTGAGTACGCCAATGAACAAGACGATCTAGGCGGCACTCAAAGGTAATATGTGCTTCGACAGGGACATTAACGAAAGAGAACTAGTTTTTTCTGCTTAATGATAGAACAGACCTAAAAATGGCTTATACATCTCTCAGAGCACACTCATTGTTGGTCGTGGTTTAATCCTGGCATGGTCACAATTTTCGTACTACCTGTGGCTTATCATATGTGTTAAACAGAACATGTTTCGCATAAAACTAAAAAAATCACGTTCAGTGACGGTACTTTCAAAACAAATATTAAAGGGTAAAAATCTAGTGGATGATAGGCTGACAGCAATGACTGCATTTATGTACAGCTGATAAGTTTATATTTTCTACCAATAACTGCCACGGAGGTGTCATAAAAGGCGGGCAAGCAAGCTGAATCATAGAAGACGAAGTTCCTTTTTTTTTCAGTTCATACACGTATTTTCAACATACGCCTCAAGAACTAGCACAATATAAATAAATAAATGAAGGTCAAAAAGAAGTGGGAGTGGTTTCCTACTTTATATATAGAAGGAGAGAAGGGAGCAGCAGAGATCACTTTTTTTTTGTTTTTGGAATTGAGACATGCTAAGCTAAACCCCAGTGGTGGGGACAGCGCTTTAAACACGGGATCCATTTGGTTGGATTCCCACTGCCGGCAGGCACAAGCTGGCTAATCGCACATAGAAAACGTTATCCGGACGTGGCACACAGTAGTTAGTGTACTCGTATCTGGAGAAGCTGGCCTGAGTAACTTCTCCTTTGCGCTCCCTTCTTTCATTCTTGGCGACGTAGCTCTCGATGACATCGCTTCATGTTGGATTAACTACAACCAGGTTCTCCCTTACAGAGCATGTATGCGCGAAACACTGCACCTAAGGCAACTACAACTTCTTCTCTCCTCTGCTTACTTCGTGGCCACACACCATCTCACAATATGCGTCTTTTTTTCTCTACCGCTCATATTTATCACAAAGCACTCTATTCTACGAAGCCACTTGATATGCAAAGAACGTTCAGAACTAAATTGTTTCTTTACGAGAAATGAGAAAAGATTGCTCCAAATTGGTTGTGAGAATGGGCAGCCGCACTAACGCTTTCGCGTTGCATTGGTATGGTCATGGCCATTGCTGGTATTTACGTCAGACTCTCTTTGAAGGTGGCTGCTAAATACCGCCAATTTCTCTAGTAAACTAGGTTACTGAACCTCACACCCAAAACACCTGCGTTGCCGAGGATATTTTGCGCATGTTTATCGCCCCAAACTATATCATGGACCGATTATTTTATAGCAGTGCAATAGACCACTTTAGATGCTATATTTAACGTGAAGGGCAAATTGGGACAAGAGGAGGAAGAAGTAGGCGCATAAATTCAACGACAAGAAACCCAACCTGATGTTGATAGATATTGACAGAATTCCTGAAAGATATTTTGTTCACATTAGTGAATGGTGACGAACATGTGCCAGTATGGTGGCGCAGAAACTGTCCAAATTACTATGATGGCTTTTCATTAATTCATAAGCTACGAAATACACTACACCACAATTAACTTCTCTGAGACCATGACATTCCTACTGAGGCCGGAAGAAATAAATTTTTTAAAAGCGCGTGACCATATACTATATTTGCAGACACGCCAAGAAAAATTCTGTGCAACCACTGCGGGATATTTCTTTTTATTGAGCGTATCGAGGTGTGCAATCTCGCTCGACATCTCTGTGGCTCCCGGGAAAAGGAAGACCGCTAAGGAACAATCGATAGTTTTCAGGAAGCCCATACGCGCACTTTTATTCACTATATACTAAAACGGGAAATAAAAAAAGGAGCCAATTTGGAGGGAAAGCCGCTGATTTTCGGTCTCGAAGTTACGAGGCGCCGCATGGGAAGCAGACAGGAACCACATCGTATGGTGAGGGGAGGCAGAGGTATGCTGCTCCTCATCATGGGTATAAGATGGGACAAGGACGTGAGCTGAGGCTTAAGCATATTCGTCTTCCTCGCTGCCATCTCCCTTACTCAATAACATCTCAATTTCGCTCCGAGGTCAGACATCAAAGTTATACAGGCTCTCAATAAACTTTATCTCAACAACTTCACTAACGATGCACTGACAGGTACTGGGAGTTTTGGTGCGTTGCCTTGGATAGAATATTACACCAAGCGCAAGGTAATGAAAAAACCGATAGAGTGTGGCAGCCCCGCTGAGAAGTATACATATCAGAAATGCACTATGATACCTGGCGGCCCTCCCAATGGTTAGCCGCCACTGGTGAACCCGAGGATTTCTCGCCGTTTTGCAAAAAAAAAATGCTGGACACTCGTGATATATATATATATATATATATATATATATCAATATATATACAAGCAATGCACTGGAGCATCACCTCACATAGTGTACAGTCTTTGCCCACCAGTAAACTCAATATTTTTCAAGCAGACTAATTGACAGCTGTATGAGAACTGTGTTGGGGTGCAAACTTTGAAGTCTTCTTGAGGAGTGTTTTTCATCATTTTTGTCCAAGTGAAGTAGCTACCCAAAGCCACAAATGGTGGGAATGTGGTGGTTTCCTCTCTCCAAAAGCACTCCTACCAGCTGCCTCAATGTTAGCATGGGGTGAATTCACGAACTGGAAAAATAATTGGTCTTTGTTTTCTTGGCCGAAAGAGTCACTTCCACCGTTGAGCCACCACGACGCGCCAGAATAGAAACTTTTAGCTAAATAAAGTTGATTCTACTTTTGAGAAGTGTTTTGGGGAAACGAAATGGCACCTATAGCTGTCAATATAAACACTGTTTGCACCAAGGAGCTTAGTAGCTTATAATTGTATTATTCATGTATTGTCTAGAATTTACTCGCGCTGTGCCAACTTTCAGCCCAAGTGTCCTAACATGCTTTGTTAGTGGATTGTGAATGAGCCAAGCTATGTAAATAAACAGAGTGATATAGCAGACATGTACAAACTATTGATGCACAGCCCTTTTCTTTAGCATGACATTGTCAAGGGCTTTATTCTTGTGTTTTTTATAAATAGTGCTTGTCACTGGGCATCAGCGGAAAACTATGCATCAAGCTTTTGCGAGATGGTTCGAGAAACACCGTGTTCAGACATAACAGTGCCGGTGGATTTCTCTCGTAAGTTACTTTCTGTAGTATATTCAAAATGAGTTTATTAGAATTGTTGTTTTATAGCCATTCATTTTAATATTTTCACCTGAGTGTGTGTATGTATGTATGTATGTATGGGTGTACATATGTATATGTATGTATGTATGTATGTATGTATGTATGTATGTATGTATGTATGTATGTATGTATGTATGTATGTATGTATGTATGTATGTATGTATGTATGTATGTATGTATCTTTTAAATGAGAATCCGTTTATTATTGGTGAGTAAGTTTGGTAATGATTTGGCTGAATTTGTTTCTAGTTATTTCTCTTTTTAGCCATTACATATTTCAATTTATTTCGTACTGCATGAAAATAAATGTAACCTTACACTGAATATGTGTGTTCGAAGAAGTTGTTTCATTTGCCAACCTACAATCATGGGTAAGAAATTCGGTAAAATGGAACGAACCTGCAAAGATTAGTTTTAGAGCGTAGCTACTCTACATGGCATATCTTGTACACATTGCGTTGGTCGAATATATCAATTTCGACATATCAATTTTAATCAGAATAAGCAAGCTATCACCCGTGGTTGTGTATGTGTGTAATATTTATGCATATTGTATTACCGGTTGGCAATTACAATTAAGGTCACAAACCTAGTCAAGCTGAATACACAAATTTTGTCCATGAACCTTTCATCTGCACTGGAACTGTTGTTAATAAAAAATTAACTTCAGTTTAGAAATTTATTCTAGTAACCAAAAGCAGGATATCTCTATATCACACAAATCAAATTGCCATTGTTTTGTTCCATTCTGGACAATAGGGGACCCTCTCAGCAGAACTCGATTAACTGCTATAGTTCATTTTAACCATTGACAGCGACATTACACTGAAACGTGCAGCATGACAAATAGCGGGAGAGGAGACACAAACTAATCACTCTGTTCGCGTCATCTCTAACTGTCCGTGCTCTTTGGTCTTGCTGCATGTGATGATGCCCACCAAATAAGCACGAAAGCGTGTCCCTACAAAGGCAGTCAACTTGGCTGCAAGCAGTTAGCTCACTGCATGTGTAGATTTTCTTCAAAACACCGTGAAGACTGATTGCTGGTCGAATATACAAACACGTGAAAAGTAATATACCAGGTATAATATTGGTATTTCAGCACTGGACAATTTTGCGATAAGAGAGAATGGAGAAAAGAATTATGAACCCTGAATTGTTTAATTTTTGAAGGAGCACAGTACAGCGCTTTTGGGTCAAAAGGGGAGTGAAAGAAGCAAGTGCGAAAGCCTACTTCTCAAAAAATTAGTACCCGCCACCACGCATAATGTCAGGCCGGGCAACCTCTTGAAAAAAAAAAAAAGTGCTCAGTGATTCTGCGAATCGAACCAAGTACCTCGTAGATTGTAGTTGAGCGCTGTAACCGCTCGTCCACTGCAGCAGTGCTTGCATTCACCCTATTGCTGATATATTGTCATTCCTTCGAATGAAGCCAAATGCAAAAACGTCCGGTGAACTTTGTCAAAAATAGAAAAAAATAGTTAGAATGCGTTTGCCCGAGGATACTAGAAGATAGAAACCGCCACGTGTGACTGTATAACCGTGCGCTATTTATTCTTGTACATTACTGTCATGACGTTGGGATAGCCGTCTCTAACGTAGGCTACCTTCTCTTAGTTTGCCAAATATAAATAAGAAAATAAAAATGTATAACAGCCTGTGACAACGCTAATCAACTATTATGAGTTCACTGTCACTAGTGTCACTTTCACTAGATGAATGCTCAGTTTGCTTCCATTATCGTTATTTAGGAAAGTTTTGGCTCATTAACTCAACTCTCCTAATTAGCAATGATTCTCACATCTAAGGACAGTCACACTTCATCTCGCTTTCTGAGTGGCTGTCACTCCCATATAACGCGTACTCCTTTTTTTATGCTTTCCGAGCATCTGACGCTGCTTTGCGGAGACTTTCCCTGACGTCTGCTGGGCCAGAAAATTGTCTTTATTCTCTATCAATTTCAAGCTTTCGCGAAGCCGAAACTAGAGTCTCTCTCTCTCTCTTTTCATCCTTTTCGCACGTGTGATAACGTCTCTCGACCTCAAGACTCGTATACACGTCCCTTGCTTTGTTTGCGCACTCAAAACCCGCTGGAAAAAATATTTGCACCGTGTTTTGTGAAAAGCATTAGCACTGAGACACCTCCCGATGAGTCTCCCTCATTTTACGTAGACATATACCTAAGCGTAAGCGTATGCACGTTCTCGCATTCCGGCTTTATAAAAATTCTGCGTTGCATGGAACCAGCGAAATTGCGCTCACAATTTCATTTGATTACTGCTGTTATCTATTTTAGCACAATTCGTCTGCAGGCACCAAAGTCGCCCATGTGTCTTGTAATAAGAATATTGTAACAAAGGCTACCTTTCACTATAGGTACAAAACACCCTTACGTTCACCACTATACCGTGCTAGATTGCACCGAATTAGTTAAGTAGCAGCGCAGCTTCAATGAAATGTAAGGTAAGTGGTCGCTTTAAATAAGGGGAAGACATTCAAGGCACATTTTCAAACATTGCATGCATCGATTTATGTGTGGTTTCATTTATGTGGTGCACCTGGAGTGTTGTTTACTTGTACTTGGCGAGATAGTGCATGGATTGCTCGGTGGCTTAAGGCCATCAAGCAATTATTTTTTTTAGCTACAGTCGTTGATTAAAGGCGAGTGCTTGGCTTTGCACAACCCACCAAAACGTCTATTACAACGTACGCGGCGTCCCGTAAGCGCTGTAGCAGACGCTCGCGGAACTGAAACTTAGATGCAGCAAATCATTGGCTATCATCGTATACTGTCGATGCTAGACGCTTTGCGTGCTACCTTGATATTATCGGCACACACTTCTTTCTTTCCTTGTCGTTTCATCGGCTATCGTTTGTCCTCCTTGCCCTCTTAAGTGCCGAATAAGTTAAATTCATACCCGCGCTATAGTAATCCCTCCAGATAAGAGAATTTTTGGCTAAGAAAATGCGTAGTCAAAGAGAAAGCTTTGTGAATTCGGGCCCAGTTTACTGGACATGGTTTGACCGTGAACACCATCGTACTTAAGAATCCCCGATTTTTTTTTTTCGCATGCTTTTCAAAAGCCTCTTAGCTAGAAATGAACATAACATTTTTTTCCTATTTTTTCCTACCCCCTATGAAAACTGATGACGTAAAAAGCTATATATATATTTAAATTTATACTCGAGTTTTACACACTTTCAATTCGCCCCGCCGCGGTGGTCTAGTGGCTAAGGTACTCGGCTGCTGACCCGCAGGTCGCGGGTTCAAATCCCGGCTGCGGCGGCTGCATTTCCGATGGAGGCGGAAATGTTGTAGGCTCGTGTGCTCAGATTTGGGTGCACGTTAAAGAACCCCAGGTGGTCTAAATTTCCGGAGCCCTCCACTACGGCGTCTCTCATAATCATATAGTGGTTTTGGGACGTTAAACCCCACATATCAATCAATCAATCAATCACACTTTCAATTCATTGTTTACAATTCGCAATAATTTTGACACCACGTTGTGAAATAATATTTTAATTATAATATTTTAATAAATATTTGTACGACATGTCTGAGGGATCTGTTGCCCTGTACGCAGTGTATATAATGAGGCGAGCAGTGCTGAAGTGTTTCCTTGAAAAACAAGCATACAGGCACTGTATAAACATTTCAAAGAAGATAAAAACCACCCAAACATTTCTCACTTGGTAATTCAGGAATGAAAAGCATTCTTTGTTATATAAACAAATCAAGGAATATATATAAAGCGGGAGAATGCATACACCGTTCCAAAATATAATACTAACTTTTTATGCAAATTTTCGAACGCCCTTGTAGACACCAACTATTCCACGTCAGCACACTTACCCGTTTTAGGCTCTCCATAAGATGTACTTTATGCAGTTTGTTCCACATTTGCTCCTTTTTAAACTCAGTTTTTTTTATTTTTTAACACAATGAGTTTCGTAAAGTGCAGTGCAAAATATGGACGTATAGGTTTGATTTTCTACTTCAGCTGTAAACACAAATAATATTTACTTTCCAACTATTACTCAAGAATGTTGCAAGTAGACAGCATTCGAAAATGCCGGCCATCATATTAAAAAAACATGAACTCACAAGACTTCATCTTCATACACACAGTCACGTTTCCGTGGCACATGATTATTGATTACTAATATGTGGGGTTGAACGCCCCAAAACAACCATATGATTATTAGAGTGGAGGGCTCCCGAAATTTCAACCATGCACCTGAGGTTCTTTAACCTGCACTCTTATATGAGCACATAGACCTACAGCCTTCTCGCCTCCATTAGAAATGCAGAAGCCCCAGCCGGGATTCATTTCCGCGTTCAGAAGCACAGCTTCGAAATTTTGACTCAGAGCCAAAGTGTCAGCACCTCTGCACCAAAAGATCAGAAGCAGCATGAGGTAGTCGGCACGCATGTTAAATAGTTTTGCTGCTTCTAAGCCACTTCCTTGAATTCATAACATGACAAGAACATAGGCTCAGCTGTTATTAAAAACTATGGACCATCTTCCCGAAGGAAACCATGATGGGATGTGAAGCAGCAGTAGTGCGCATGGTGTTGACCCGGTAGAAACGGGCGTCAACGCGAGTGCTCGAAGAACAGTTTGAGGCAAAACTTGCTGTCGTGTTTACTCGAATAAACGTTTGTTTGAAACGCAGACACGAGAGGCGGGACGTGTTGAAGACGCTTGAGCTCGGCTTCCTTGACCTGCATTTAGTCGATGTTACCTGAGCGCCATCTGTATTCTCGAACACGATCGGTGTTCTTGACTCAGGCCTCGTTGGTGTCACTGGTCTTCCCTGGCTCGCGCCTCGTCCGTGTTGACGTCGCCATTCGCGAATGCGATCGGCTTCGCCAATGGCGCGTGTATACTTGACCTCGAAGAGAGTGAAACCAGCGAAACGTTCCGGAAACTGGCTCGTTTCGCCACCCAAGTGGCCGGAAAACCACGCCGCGAGGACGGCGTGCATGAGTCACTCTGAGTACAATTTTCCCGCCACGCAAAACCAGATCCCGTTTCCGCTTCACAGCCTTGGCTGCGCTAGATCAAACCACGTGACCTAACTAGCCGGCCGTGGATTCAACAAGGCTGCACAGACGTCGACGGTAGCTCCCATTGGCTCAAATCGCCACTATCCGTGTAGCACGACGAAGCTTGATGGCTTCAACGAGGACGCGTTCATCGAGAGCCTGATTTGGATTACGATCGCCAAGAAATCTCAGAGTAAACGGTGCAGCGGCAGCGAGTAGGCATAACCCAACATGTCTCGCTGTTGTGTACAGCCGGTAGAAACCGTGCCGCCACCGCTGCATTCGCTCGTGTCGTTTCTCAAAAGGTGTCTAGGTCTCAAAATCAAAAGGAGTCTGGGTCTGTCTCTTACATTTCAATCTGCAGGAATGGTTTTCCGATGTGCTAGCACAGGGTGAATAAAAACCACCGAAAATGAAGTAGCGCAAGCAGAAGCTTTGGATTTAAATTGGCTACCTTTCCCAAACAGCCATTAGGAGAAGTAGTCCTGGGGCATGGAGTGGTGCATTAAACACAACCGTGAGTTTTCTGGTCAGTGACCATTCTCTGATGACCTCCCGGTGGTTCATGTAGTAAAACAGACTGTGATCACGAACAGCCGTAGGCACAACCTGTGTGACCATTCAACACAAACTGTGGTATGACTGTCATAGCGACCAAGGAAGCCTTCTTATCGGGATAAGCTGTTCACCAGACAGCTGACGCCAATGTCACCAAGGTCACCGATAAGCTGCTTGTATTCCTCTTTCCAGGGCAAAGCGCCAGAGTATCTGCCGTTGCACTCTCGGCTGATTTTTCTGGTGGTCAGGGTACTCACTTGTAGAGTATTTGTAAATGTCTTCAATGTCTATTGTTTCCGATTCTAGAAATATCGTAAAATTTGTGAAATCCTATACTTTCCAGATTCGCTGATGTCTACCCACAAAACATAAATAATCAAGTTTGTGTTAGGATTGAGAAAACCTCTCTGATGAGTCGGTCTTAGCTGTGTAAATTCGAAGCAAGTGTTCATGGCGGGGAGCCCTTGAACTTTCGTGCTGCGAATGACTTCACCAGCCAGAATGTTCCTCAGATAGTCACGTCCTATCAGCACACTAAGTTCTGGCTCATCAACTTGCACGAGCGTACGGTCATCAACCTGTAACTTGCTTTGCATGAGCAGCTGTTGTACAAAGTGGCTGTCAACTGCTAGCGCAGTAATGTCGTGATATATAATCGTAACGACAATAACTGGTATAAGCTGGAGCCGAACACCTTGCTAACTGCACTATGGTACTTCAACTATTTTTCGATGTTCAGTTCAAGAAGGCGAAGCACTACCTAAGGTGCTGAACGACACTTTTTCTCCTACGGCATTGAGATTCTTCTTCATGGCTACTTTTTCCTTGATGAAAGACCTCTAGCTTGCATCATCTAAAATACCTCTGACACCACTGTACTTGTTATTGTGGATGATCAAAGCATTAAAAGTGTGCACGTATACTTCGTTATCTTTGTTGTGTAAACTCTGCCCAGTGCACGGTAGCTCTATGGAATTTCACACTGATGTTCCCGGAGAAAAGAATATCACTGTGTGACATGATGCCTCTGAATCTGCGCGTGCCTTGTGAAGCGATGGCTCGCACATGCCTGTTACATGCCTTCTATAACAAAGATGAGCACGCTAGATGAGCCAATGACTACTGGACATGCAATGAAAACATCTGTTGTCCTTCCTTCGAGAGTTTCTCCTTATTTGAATCAAGGGACAGATTTCTATCACAAGCACGTGTGTCACACTTTTTCAAGCGCCACAAAAACAGTCCCCTTCATTCACGAATGAATTGTGTAAAACAAAACCTGTCGCACCTCTTACTGTAGTTTCAGTTCATTCACAATGTTTCTCGCCTGGCGTCATGCATAGCTCTCAACTTTCCAACTCAACATGAATGGATGCCACTAGTTTTTTCAACTTGGCATCTGCTGAAGCTGACTCAAATAAAGCTTGAGTGCCGTCTGGTGACTCACTTTTCTGTGTTGTAGCTTCTTCCTTTCTAGTAAACACAAGAACAATATCGCTCAGTAGAGCGTTTGGCAGTATGTCGATAAGCATGGCAGAGAAGCCTAGCGCAAGCAGATTGAGAGAATTGAGGCAACGATTGTGAAGCTGCGCCGCACCACACATTTGTCTCAGACCTAGCACGTCAGTGCATCTTTTAGCGTGGTTAAGGTTCGTTAGAACGCTTAGGCGATGCAATTTAATTCAGTTTCTGCTACAAAAGTGACCCTCCAGGATATTGATAGCATAGTTGCAACAAGACTCAGAGGTCGCAAGTCCTGCTAATGCCACTGCAGCTTATCTGGCGAGATATCACCGCTGCTATAAAATCTTTGTTGTAGACAACATGGTGTTAGTTACGATAAGTATGTGGTGGCACTGTTCCGAGAATTAATCCCACTGATTATATCCTCCTTACACGTTGGCACTTCGAGCTTGGAAAACTAGGTTGCGAGAAACTGTGCGGTAGAACAACGTTACCACGGTGAGCGTAAGACCATTAATTAAAGTACCGCAGTGGTAGTCGAGTAAAGGAGCAAATTGGGTTAGTGGGAGCATATTCATCTGATTCAGCGCACAAAAAGGGCAAAAAACACAAGACAGTGCACGACACAGCGCTTGTTTCGTGCACTTTCTTGTCTCCTTTATCATTTTTATGCGCTGATCGTGATGAGTAGTCGAGTGCTTAGAGCATCTGCGTCCAATGCGAGAGGCACTGTGTAAGATTGCCAGTCTAGCCGAGTTTTTTAATACGTAGCGACGCTCGGCGTGGGCAGTCTTATCTCAATGAAAGTGGCCTCTCCATGCCGCTCTTTTCTTTCACTCTTTTTTCCCATACCACCGACAACTCTGCGTTTTTCCCGTATTTTCCTGTGGGTCGTAGAAATAAGCGCATTTGCTACCCACAAGTCACTAATACTTCTAAAAATACAGGGGATAAAAGTAATGTGTATTCGAAAAAATGAGGGGTGGTAACCGATATTCAAGTTTCAAAGAGGCCATACAATGCGTATAGCTGAATAACCGTTGGTAATTTACGTACCACAAGAATATTGTTGCTGAAAGGGTTGAAAGATAGTTATTGAAGGTGAATACGCACTGAACGAAATAAAAGTCCACTGAAGTTTCACGCAGTGTTTTTTTTGTGTGTGTGTGGGTGTGTGCCAGGGTAAATGACAAGACAAGATCAGGGGAGATCGAGGAGATCAAGGTCTCAGAGATGAGGAGTTGTTCAGCAGGGTATGTCAATGAAGCTAACGTTCTAACAAAGTGAACTCGTCTTCGCCACAGCAAAAAGTTCCGGCAAAAACATGTATACTTGTCAAAACGTCAGCTGCATGAAGCAACATCCTCCGTCCTGAATTTCTTTATTACAATGGGGAAAAGGTTATTCCGAATAACAGGATGAAGAAAATGGCTAGGTAAACTTTCAAAAATATTGCGCAGTCACTTACTTATATGCCTTGTCAGCAAAGCTTTCATTTTCTCTATAAAAAAATATAAGAACCTGTATTCACAAGAACATCTTTCGCTAGAATCATTTGAAAAATATATCAGCCAATGCGCGTATGCTAGAAACAACCAAGGCACGAATGTTGAAGGGCATTTACAAAAAATAAGCTTTGAGAGTTCGCCCCAGGTATTTCTGCAGTACTGGATGTATAGAAAACATTTACTTATATTGATTGATATGTGGTGCTTAACGTCCCAAAACCACCATATGATTATGAGAGATGCCGTAGTGGAGGGCTCCCGGAATTCTGACCACCTGGGGATCTTTCACGTGCACCCAAATCTGAGCACACGGGCCTACAACATTTCCGCCTTCATCGGAAATGCAGCCACCACAGCCGAGATTTGAACCCGCGACCTGCGGGACAGCAGCCGAGTACCTTAGCCACTAGACCACCGCGGCGGGGCCCTTAACAAAACAAATGTAAGGTGTATGTTGAAAAATTACTTGAACTTTGTAATGTAGCACCTCGCCAAGCTAAAGCATCAAATTTTCGGAACATGAATACTATGTAGGTCATTAATTGCGATATCAATCGTAGGGACACTCTCGGCCGGATTAGACCGCCGGCGTCGATGTCAACATTGGAGACCACCGTCATTCACCGTATATGTATACGAAATTATATAAAAAATGGCAGTGGCTTAGCTCAGCTATGCCAGGATATACCTAGCGTTAGCAAAGGTTCAGCTGATCATTCTTAGCTTTCCACAGTGTCTAGGATTAGCTTGATTATTATGCTTACTGCTGCTGCAGTGACACCCACATGGCATACGTATTATGTGGCGCATGTATATTTTCTGCTCAACATCCAGGTAGCTTCTCTATTGCCACAAAGATGGCTTGGTGGTCAGTGAAGTAACACACTGCCATCTCTATGGCCACAACACGGTATTTGGAATTGTCTGTCTTTCTGTGATAGCCCCGCCACGGTGGTCTAGTGGCTAATGTACTCGGCTGCTGACCCGCAGGTCGCGGGATCGAATCCCGGCTGCGGCGGCTGCATTTCCGATGGAGGCGGAAATGTTTTAGGCCCGTGTGCTCAGATTTGGGTGCACGTTAAAGAACCCCAGGTGGTCGAAATTTTCGGAGTCCTCCACTACGGCTTCTCTCATAATCATATGGTGGTTTTGGGACGTTAAACCCCACATATCAATCAATCAAATCAATGTGTTTCTGTGATAGCATAGCAGCGCCCGCGCTGGCGCCAATATGTCTGTCAAGGTCATGACGTCACTCCTCTGGAAAGCTTTCCTGATTGTCTAGATTTAGCTTGATTACCATGCTTACAGCTGTTCCAATAACACACACACGGTATACGTATTATGTGGCACATGTATATTTATTTTGCCGGGCAACTACTTCGGGATCCGATCAGTGAAGTATCTCCCCTCTACTGCACCGTTGGGCAGCATTTGCACTCTCCTTCTCCATGGCTATACCACCGTGGCAAACGCCAGTCAGAGGCGCCATCAAGCGGCTCCAGCGCAGTGTCAGATGGCGACTGCACAGGGAAGGCGTGCGCGTCGGCGTCCATATGTCTACCAAGGCTATGACGGCACTCCTCTGGATAGCGCACACCGGCGGCGTCGAGTCGCACGCGGCCGCGGCCAAGTGCAAGGGAGGTGCCGTCTCCGGTGCGTGACACCACTGATCTTCTGCGCAGCACATCGAATTGCGCGTACACTGGCGGCGAGCCGCGCGCGGCGGCGGCGGAGTATCATTGCGCATGCGCAGACCAGTGCCACGCGAAATTGGCTCAGCAAGGCCAGTGTATCTAACGCTACAAAAAACGCAAGGAAAATGATCGATATGTGCGGTTTAACATCACAAAACCACCATATGATAATGAGAGGCGCAGTAGTGGAGGGCTCTGGAAATTTTGACCACCTGGGGTTCTTTAACGTGCACCGAAATTTGAGTACACACACCGACAACACTTCCGCCTTATACGCTAGAAAAGAAAAATAATTCAGAAAAGCTGGCCCGAATCTATGTTACACTGTAAATGTCGTCGAAAGACGATAGTCTTGCATCTGGAGAAAGTGAACAAAACGTTTATTTCATTGTCTGCGCAAGAAAATTGGTGAATCGTATTCTGAAGGCGCTGCGTTAGAGTGCCTCGAGTGCGTAACGGAGGCGAACAAGCCCCTCTAAGCACGTTAAACACGAGCGCCATCTGGCAGTTATCTTCGAAAACGAAGAAATGCGCCACCGCGGAGAAAGATGCGTGCCAGTCACCGAGGTGATAAGGTGTAGAATGAAAATCGACGGGCAGGTGCCACCACCGTGCCGTCGTAGCAAAGCGTTGGAAGCACCTTCTTGAGCATCGCGTTGCACTATCAGTGCAGCGCGTTAAACGCTATAGTCCTTAGAGTGTTTTGTGTGTGTTCTTTTCTAGTATAAAGCAGACATACAAAACATAGACATGTTGTTACGGCGCCTCAGATGTGCAATATTTGCTTTTATAATTGACAATCGCACAACCATGAACGCTAAACCTTAAGCAGTATTGGTGGGCGCTGCGGATGAGGTTGGCCGTTCGGTGCCGTTTGAGGTGTCGTTAGGGCGGACAAACAAACAAATGTACAGACAGACGGACAGACTAAAGTTTTTCCGTCGAAGGTCCCCAACAAAGACTATCGTCTTTAAAATATTCTGGTGCGTAATTGAACGACAGATCTTTTGCTTTTGAGTGCGTGGAGCTGGCCACTGAGCCACGAAGAAGCACCTCGTTCAACTTTGAAACAGCAAGCTATTTATGTCTACCAATATCTACTGAGGATGCATATCGTTGAGAATTATCTTGTTTTTAGCATTACCAGTGAGATGACGCAATGAGCGCGCGTCAGCGGATCGTCACGACGTGGGGACGCGCGTTGATGCGTTCATTTCCTACGCGTACTTTGCTCCGCAAAGGAGGGGGAAGGGGTGGAGGGACAGACGCTCACCCGTGCACCTGCTTATCTCGCGGGAGAACCATCAGCCTTGGGCCTTCACCGGAACGATTCTGTTGTAAGGTCCGGGCGCACAAAGGTCACTGCACTCACTGCACATTCTCCGTTTGCGAAATGAGCGTGCTTTTCGGACAGCGAGGTAACAACTGAGACACTTATTTACGTTCATCTGTACCTGTGAGTAGGTTTCATGCATCATTTCTGCGTGAGCAAAATGGTGTACGTTTCGATCTGCTTGGCATTTTTTGCGTGACATTACAATTTGCACTATCACATTAACTGCTTCGCCTTTGCGGCAAAGCTGTGAATTTTTTCTACCGTTCTCACTCACGATCAATATTTCATATTAGTTCAATGGTAGGAATTCTGTCTCTGAAGTTTTACATAATTTGTCCCCTGCAGAACATTGGCATCAAGAAGGTTATCGTGTCCATTGTCTTGACCCAGATTGCTTCCTCCTTTGTGTTGCTTTTAAACACGCAGACGTAGAAATGGCGATGTTCATTCCCCGCAGTATGAAAGGACAGCATCATTATTAGAAGCTTTGCCAAACGAGGAAAGTGGGGGCGAGCAAGCATAAACTTTTGAACATAGCGTGCAAGCTTATTATTATTCAACGTAGACTGTTCATTCAGGTTAAGCGAAACGGGTGGAGTTTTTTTGCACCATTCGTGTAGTCGGTCCATCATCTTTTTTTAAGCCCCGCCATGGTGGTCTAGTGGCTAAAGTTCTCAGCTGCTGACCCTCCGGCCACCGGATTAAATCCCGGCTGCAGCGACTTCATTTTCCATGGAGGCGAAAATGCTGTGGGCTCTTGTGCTCATATTTGGGAGCACATTAAAGAACCTCAGGTGGTCAAAATTTATGAAGCCCTCCTCTACGGCATCTTTCAATCTTATGGTAGGTTTTTGCACGTTAAACCCTATATATCAATCAATCAAATCAATCAACGTTTTCTTTTAGAATCCCGCTGGGAAATGCATCAAAATGCATCTTGTCGGTCAATTCGTATGTTTAAAAATAACACAAAAGTTTTTTCAATGAAAGCGTCTATCACGAAGTTTTTGTTGGTACATATTGACATTCTGGGCCCAAATACGGTTACTTATTTATCTGCGTCACTTCTGGCGAGGCTGCAAGCATTTTCAGATGTCTTGTACCTTAAGTCTTCCCACGGGCCTGGCAGAAGTTTCCGTGCACCAAAGTATTCTCCTTGTGAACTATAGGGAACAGTGGCAATATGCCGGTTTAAGTAAATGCCGGATGCCAATGCGGGATTTAAATAAATGGTTTCTAGGTCATATTAGACCTGTTTTTTGAAAACGTGTTTAGCGCCTCTATATGACGATTTTATTTTCGTTCCGTAGATTTATAGAGAAAATTGCTCGCTGCAGTGGCTATATCTGTTCTATGGTATTCTGCTTGTTTGTACAGCTGTGTGGCTTAAACTCGTGGGTGCTGCTGTGGTGCTAAGTTCTGCTAAGGTGAAGTCAAAACGCGACAACACTCTTAGGTTTATGGGTATGTTTAAGCAGGAGAAAAGAGATGGTTGAAATTTATACATCTATTTGTTCTCTGCATGGCGTCACTGCTTGCACGTTGCTGCAGGATGTCAAATATGCTGAATATGCAATGTGAAATTCATTTGTTTGGTAGTCACATTGAACCATTTTGTTCCGCATATTTGGCATGAATTTTTCTGCATTATGGGAGACTTCAGCGGTGTTACTCCGTTTTTCGTTAGGTACGTAACCAAAGGTTGAACTGCACGAGTGATACCTACAGGTAGGCCATCAAAGACATATCAGAGATATTGAATTGCTTTGCCATCTTAAATGGCTCAGTGTCTAGACAGACATGCCAAAGAATATAAATTTCAAATGTTTGAATCATATTTTTCGTGCTATTCCTGCCACGTTGACAAACTTGGCTGAGTTGAAAAAAAAAGACAGTGTGCCATACATCGGAATTCTTTAGTGTGATGATTCACTGGCGTGAATGCATAGAATACTGGCATCCTTTTCATACGAATGTGCCGTTCAAAAGAAAAATATACACAAAAAGTTTATTTGTAAAGTACTGATTCTACGGGCTGAAAAATTGTTTTCGAACTCTCGGGTACTAGTTATGTAGACACATCATGGAACAATTACGAAGGCGAGATGAATCAAAATAACTCTACAACATCTTAATTATCTGTATTTTTTCATAAGTGATCGAATGATATCATGCTTCCAAGGTGATGCACATTTGAGAACCCTAGCTATCGTATACATCCTAGCGATGCGTTCTATAAATGCAACCACAAATCTCGCCGTTCAATACGCTTATTAAGATGCACAAGAGCAAAGAAACAATACACTGCCACAACTATACAAGACACATTGGTCTCAAAAATAAAGTTCTTGGTTCGTAATATTTTATTCTACAGTGTTCTGGTTGGAAAAAGCTACTGTGTTCAGCGTCGGCTCAATTCTACGAACCGGGTATTCTACTGAGACACTTTTATATGCAGTGTTCAGTATTCATTGTTTCAACCAACCTAACTTGCCCCCCCCCCTTCTCTTCCGCCTCTGAAAAGCTCTCTACACCCCTAGCATGTGATGTATCTCGAGGAATGTGAGTGAAACACTAAGAAATACAAGAACATGCAAAGTGAGGTACTGAAGACACGCAGGCACCTGCGGGCCTACCATGCCTTGTTTTTTTTGCTGCGCCTTTTGCGCTGAACTTCATTCAGTCGTGGTTCAGACCATTACCCAGAGAACAACTCGCACGGCTACTGTGCACACAAGATGCTTACAGCGATAGTGAACAAAATGTTTGTTGCCAAGATTATGAGGCCAATCGTAGGCCTGGGAGCTGAATTTTGTTGACACAACCTTGTCTTCAGGCAAAATCTGGGGGAAATAAGCACCTAAATGGGTTGTTTTTCAACTTTTACATCTAGCGGCCAATCTGTCAGGTCGGCGAAGTTCCGTTTGTTTCATCGAAACGTGGTGTGCAAGCGATGCCATCTGCATAACTGCTCATTCATCGACATCGCCAGCCATCACAAGTATCTCATTAAGCCCCTCCGCTCCTGCAATGGTCCCTATAGAAGCAGTATACAAACAGTGCCGGCACCAAAACATGATTCCAGTTGAAGGTCCGTCTCATCACCATTGTGAAAGTGGATGCGGTGTATTAACATGGGATTTAAAGGACTGCTGAAGAAATTAAATTAAGAAAAGGGGAAGGCGGGCCCCAGCTGCCAGCATATGTTGCTACGGCTTGCGCCATCGGTACTTTTGACGTTACGGCTGTCCACGTGCAGCTACGTGCACAGGCGCCGCGCCCTCACAATCCTGCAGATTCAAAACTCTAAATTGAAATTGAGGTGAAATAAACAGCGTTCATTGTAAAATGAGCCTTCATTTTGAGTCAAAGTGCAGGGCTCTCGTCATTTTCTCATATTTTAACAGCGAAGCTTGGCTCTTGCGAAATACGTCCATAAACAAAAGAAGCTTAGAACGATCCACTGAGCCCCTGGCCCTCTCGCCGCCACTGATGCCCCTTTCACGAATTCCGTGATACTTGGTGGTGGACCTTCCAACCAATCATTGGGCTTGTTCGTCACGTGATGTAGAGATCATAATATGTCTCTTATAAGCAGTTACACCTCGGTATGCGCTATGGTGAAAGAACAGCGGACAAAAAACCATTCACTCGGAATTAGAACAGCGGGACCTGAAGTACCGACGGGCACAGAAGTGCGAATTGGCGCAAACACCGCGTAAAGCCGCTCCCACAATGCGTTCAGCCGCAGCTGCTCGTGGCATTGCTTCCATCTTCCCAGTAGTGGAAGGGCTCTGCATTTTTTGTTTGGTATTCTTTTATGCAACTGTTGATAAAAATTATTGTCTGCTACAATGCAGTAAGAAGCTTCCACACCACTGCCAGACTAGCAAATGGGTCTATATGTACAAGCAGAAAATATTCGCTGTTTCTTGCCAGTGTAACAAAAATGTCAATGTATCATAAGAGGTAATGCGTGTGTCCAAAGGAAATAATTAGCAAGTTGTATATTCTACTCGTCCTTCAAAATTTTTCGAAGTTTAGGGCACCCTTCATGCATGCGGTCGCTTTGAAGAATCGCTAAGTCATTGCATCGCTTGACAAAAGTAGCGTTCTACATTTACCAAGTAATCATTGAATCCCCCATCAAGACCTGACAAGAAAAATGAGCAGTATCTGCTTGATCACTTTTATTGGGCTCCGAAAGGATTCACTTAAGCATCGCTAAGATTGCTGTGGCTTGAAAAACACATAATAACTGTTAATTATGTGCCGTCCCACATCCATATTTTCGGCTTTTTGAAAATGAAAGCCCTATACAGCACGAGATCGTAATTAGGAATTCAGTAAATGTCAAACACTTTCGCTTTCCTTGTGCAAACATGATGTCCTTGCATCTCGCCATTTCCATCTTTTTCCCATTTCTCCAGTGCAGTAAAGCCAACTCGACATCTACTGTGGTTACATTCTTGGTGTTCTGTTAAAATCAAGAAGACATTGGTGATTTCCGAACGCTGCGCATATACACCACATATATTTCTCTTTTAAGAGAGCTACTGCATGTGTAAGAAAACTCTTTGTAGCGCAGGCCTCACCAAGTTTTGTCTAGTAACCGACGATTTGTAGTATCTTTGACTGGCCGCCTATCTTCTCCTGTTCTCCAACTCAGCGGAAGACGGATTCGGCATTGCTCGAAATCTGAGAGAGAGTACAAATGCTCGAGCATGGCAGACTCGTTGGCGGGGGGAATCCGGCACCGAAGGAACAATGTGCCTACAGCGAAAATCAATTTTCTAATGTAGGCCTTGTTGAGACCAAGCCAAAGCTTCCATGCTTTCAAACAAAAAGGTCGACGTGTAATTGAAACAAGGCGTCAAAAAAGAAACCCTAACGTGGCAAATCACTTGTCGCAGACATAGCTTATGCTGGCAGCATCGTCGTTGCTTTCACAACTGTTCTGCAGTTAAGGGGACAATCAGATCGCATCAGCTCAGCGCTTAAACAGGCAATATTTGACAAGCTGAAAAAATTGCGCAGATACCGGACTATGCGATCTCTTGATAGGATGCCATATTGTCCACCATGACGCTTATGATCTCTTGACTGGGAGCTCACGCACTGCTCTATCTAAAAGGCTCGTATCGGCTGAGAACGCTGGACGAGAGAAGAGAGCGTTAGAGAATAACCAGCCAATTTTTTTGCACCATCCGAACATGATGCCACCCGCGAGAGCACTCTAGGGTGCTTCAAAGCGACCAGTTGAAGATTCCAGTAGCTTCGCGCTGGCTTCGCAAAGCCTTTGACTCTTTGCGCGACTGCGCATGTGCAGTGACGTCACCACCTTGCAAATACACTTGGCTCGACCCGCCCACCTCGTCACAGCACACAACCACCCTGCTCCACCAGTTGTAACGAGATGATAAGCCTAGCTAGTCGGGCCACCTTTAACAGAATAGATGATTGATTGATTGATTGATATAGGCGGTTTCACGTTCCAAATTAATCATATCATTATGCCATAGTGGAGGACAGGAAATTTTGACCAACTGGGTTTTTTTAACGTGCACAAGGACCTAGATCATTTTCACCTTCATTAAGAATGGAGCTGCCGCCGGGATTCGATCCCACGACCTGCGTGTGAGCAGCCGAGTGCCTTAGCCACTAGACCACCGAGGCGAGGCTAACGGGATAGATGAAGACCAGTTTATATTGGCCTTGCTCAGCGTGATGTCACAGCTGAGCCACACCGTGGAAGTTAACCATGGTAATGTGCTTTCCCGAGTCGTGAAACTGCGGCATGCAGTTCAACGTTCTAAAACTTTGGCATAAGCTGGAAATGCCAGGACAGAAGAGGTTCTTCTGCCTAGCTCTGCAGTCTATTTACCGTGCGCCACAAAGGCAAGATGTGCGCCGATTTTTTTTTCACTGCCTTCCTGCAATTAGTTTACTTGAATGACTCAATAACTTTGTTCTCGTTCACAGTTGTAGTCAACGTTTAGAGCCAACATTCTCCACAATATCTGGACACAATAAACCATCCGCCCTTTTAAATGTAATGAAGCAGTTATCGTTTCATTATGTTGGCTGCAATCGTGTTTCGATCGGACTTGTTCAAGCCATGGTGATCCGGTCACATCATTTTCCTAACACAGAAGATATAGTTAGTGGCAAAAACGTAGCGCTGAAATTTTGGCTGGTCGAGCGAACTTCCATGTTCTATGTTTACGTGCTCCTTGGGAACAAGCACGAGTTTTTTACGGTTCCTTTTGTGTGATCACCTCATCGCTACAGTTGAGCTATTGTGCTACACTGCACGTGATTGGGCTCTGACACATCTTAGCGCCTCAAACTCCACTAACTTCTCATCCTTAATAAGCTGATCTGACAAAGCTGTTGACTGTGAATACAAACGGCCATTGAATGCGTAGTTGTAGAGTTGCTACATTTGAGTTTGTCAGTTTTGGTCCCAGCTATTTTCTTACAATCAACAAAATGGTGATAATGGTGGAAGAGGGCTGGATTCTAATTGTGAACTCCTTCGTAAGTAACATGTCAAATAGGCAAACTGGGATTGCTTTGCGGGCTCATAGTCGCCTTCAAGCATAGTCGTCAAAAAAGAAAGAAAACAAAAAGGTATTTCAGCTCCTGATTTTGTTCTGACAAACTAAAAATCACATCTACTTCAACAGATGCCTGTAGAACGAAACATCACTGCTGTAGTACTAGAAATTGCGGTTTTAATATTGTTTAGTTATTTCGCACATTTTTGAGCGCGACTCGATACATGCTTGTCATTTCAATATAGCGATATACTTTCACTTCACTTCGCGAAAGTTTCAAAGAACACGTTCGTGCATATTACATTTTTTGTTTGTTTTTTCGCGATGGAATACTTTCTTCAGCACCTACACATAATGGTCACGTTGCAGAGATTTTTCTTTTAAAAACTTATACACGACAGGTTAACGCCGCCTTGTTCCTAAACAGCACTAATGCTTAGATCCTTTTGGCAGACACGCTTTACCCGAATGTTAACTACCGAATAGCTGAAGAATACGGCTGCTATTTCGTTTTTTTCGTTTCCGCATAATTAGGCATCAGCGCAATAGCCGCGCTCTGATTTACCGAATCCTGCAGCAAGCTTCAGTATGTGCCATGTATGAGTGTGTCGGAGACAAGTGAAATCATGAATGAATTGCGGAGTGTCTCAAGCAGATCATCAAAACAGCAAAATTATAAAAAAATTGAGATCAGAGGCTTTCACCATTTCAAGAGTCACACTATGTCATATAGAGGAAGGCTGAACGCAGACTCTGTTGCAAGCTCCAAAACCGTGTTGTTGTTTTTTTTTCAAAGTCACGAGTTCGACATTTCAGTCAGTTTATGAGAAAACTGGTGAATCTTTAGAATTAAAAGCTTGGAAATGCAAATTTCACCTGACTCCACGTGCATATTTGCCTCGAGCACTATTATTACAGTGGGGAAATAACAAAACAAGAGAAATATGTGTACACAGTTGATAAGCAGCTCAGAACTGTTACGCTACTCAGCAAGGAAGGTAGGGGAAGTTAGCATGCTAAAAGAATGAAGAAAGCCAGCAGAAGCTTCTGTTCGCTAACGAGCTTTGTATATTCGGCCGACAAAAAGATTGCCACTTTTGCACGGTCGAAAACGCAAAGCTTTTGTTCATAAGCGGTATTTGCGATTGGCATGTGATTTTTGATCTTACAACACCAGTGCATTCAGAAGCGTGATTGATTGCTCCTGAGAACCGTCTATAGCGCGAGATATTCGTATTGTCGGGATCCTGTACATATTACGAGGGAAGGTAACCAGTAAAATAGAAAGCAAGCTTACAAACAAAACCATTCAGTAATTAGACCGCTTAGACTCAATTCATTGAGCATATGTTTCATGTTTTTTAATGATTATCCAAATATCCTCCCTAGTGCCGGTATCCAAGTTTTTCAAACCTAATGTTAGAATATATCTTAGCATCAACATGTTTAGATACAGAACCTTTAAGGCACCGTATTAAGAAAGGTGTTGTTTCGTAAGAGTTCACCGTTAATTTTCAGCCGGCGTTGTTTTTGTTATAGCCACCACCACCATTTCTAGAAATTTCCCAAAGAGTTCTCGCTGAAGACCCTCGCGAAAACATTTTTTCTGGTTTCAATTCTTGTGGATACTCCATCACAACATCGGTCGATTAAAGAGCTCAGTTCAAAATCACATACAAAGTCTGTAATGACAAAGCATAGCAAAACGGACAAGTAGGAGCCAGACAACTGTTTATCAGCTGCTGCCTCACTTCAACAAGAGGGGTACAAGCATCTTTATTTATTATTATAACGTTGACAAGTGATATTCCTTTCCAGATCTGTAAAAGAAAAGAAACTGATTTCAAACAATACAGAGCACTGCTGAGTGCTTGAAATAGACGTGCAATGCAAACATTCTTCTGATTCTCACCGTGTGCGCCCGCACGTACTAGTCTTTAAGATCATTGTTCCCACTATCCTTACAGTTTAGATGTAGTTTAGGCTTTCTTGAGCAACGAAAAACATGGGTCCTAACGACGTTATTTACTGAGAACATCAAACACAAAGGAGTATTGTAGTTGCGAGCCATTTCTTTTCCACCCTCGAAAAAAAAAAGCTGAATCTATTGTAGCCACTTTCAAAACAGGAACAAACGTTTTGTTAAAAACACATCAAAAATTTTGAAACAATTCTTTCCAGGATGAGCAGCCCGCAAAGTTCATTGAGAAAACCAGGTAAAAAGGCCCTGAACACGTATGTTTACCAAACGTGTTTTCCTCGTATCACCTATTTACTGACATCATATATAAGAGGGAGATGTTGGCTCGTAAAGATGGTAACCAACTTTTTCTTGTGAAGAACATATCGACCAGAGCTTGAAAGGCAATAAAAGTTCTTCTTCTTCTTCTTCTTCTTCTTCTTCTTCTTCTTCTTCTTCTTCTTCTTCTTCTTCTTCTTCTTCTTCTTCTTCTTCTTCTTCTTCTTCTTCTTCTTCTTCGTTGTTGTCGTTGTCGTTGTTGTTGTTGTTGTTGTCGTCGTCGTCGTCGTCGTGGTTGTCGTCGTCGTGGTTGTCGTCGTTGTCGTCGTGGTTGTCGTCGTTGTCGTCGTGGTTGTCGTCGTTGTCGTCGTGGTTGTTGTCGTCGTCGTCGCGGTTGTTGTCGTCATCGTCGTGGTTGTTGTCGTTGTCGTTGTTGTTGTCGTTGTCGTCGTCGTCGTTGGTGTCGTTGGTGTCGTTGTTGTTGTTGTTGTTGTTTTTGATGTTGATTTATAGTACAAGGTTATTTTTCTGCTCCCGCTAAGCACTTTGTATAGGCCAGGTCTTGCGTCTGTCGGCTATTCGTGAATTGTACGCAGCCATTCGTCTTCCCCAACCATGTCATAGTTAACTATGAAATTACAATTTATATGACGTTTCGCTAAGTGATAGATCACCTAATTATTTTTGTCGAGTGCCATAGATAGGTGCCTATTCAAGCAATCAGTTAACGAGCTTGTGTTTACTCGGCCACATTACCGGGTGAACGAAGAATCGTTCTCTTTTGTGTGGTAGTTTCATGCCTATACTTTCCATGGTTTATTTATTTGCTGATGTTAAACCCAACATTTCACAGCTGAGCTTGCTCACAGAATGTGCAAATAGCCACTCTTGCGGCAGTCGACTGCCTTTGCTGCCGCATGGCTGGTGTCCTCTCTTTTTTTGGTGATCTCTGCTGCAAGCTACACAACGAGACGCTGTATTGTAAATTACCAAAGGGATATTCTCAAGGCTGCTGTCTTGCTACAGTGTTTTTCCACAACAGGGCAGCGTGAGCGTTTGAACTAGCATTCTGTTTCCTTCGTGAAGAGTTCTTGTTGCAGTGGTCTAGTGGCTAAAGTACTCGGCTACTGAACCGAAGGTGACGGGATCGAATCCCGGCTGCGGCGGTTGCATTTTCGATGGAGGTGAAGATGCTTTAGGCCCGTGTGCTCTAATTTGGCTGAACGTTAATGAACCTCAGGTGGTCGAAGTTTCCAGAGGCCTCTACTACGTCGTCTCTCATAATCATATGGTGGTTTTAGGCAGTTAAACCCCACATATCAATCAAAGTTTTTCGTGTACATAGCAAATACACCATTCGGCTAATGAAAAAACCTTACTCCTTCAATCTTTGTAGTTAATCTTCCTCTCCTTGCGCGCACGGAATTAGTGAGCGATAAGGTGGAATAAAATTGCTTATCTTTTAACGGCACGCAAAAGTTCAGCCAATAATAAAAATGTTAACTTCGCGTCACATATACCAAATATACGACGCGACTACCACTGCTTATTGTGAGGTTACAACTTATTTTTTTATTTTTTGTTTGTTGTCTTCTCCGTACGTAGAGGGCGACGGTGGAAAGCAACTGCTAAATACTTGTTACATAGGCTTCTAATAAACTAATGCTACCAGTTTACATACACCTTGAACTCAACTGCATGCAGCCCACACGTCGTCGCGTGATTTTAGAGCAACATTCTACGTAGCTGTGAATCCAACAGGTTTTCGTCTTCGTAATAATAAAATGCGTGGAGTATCCCCCAAAAATACAGGTACCGCAGCTCTGCTGACGTAAAAGTATGCTCCGATAGATTCTAGGTCGTATTGCTCCCGCGGCAACACCTGTGAGTTCACTTCGGCTTGTATTTTGTAACGGTCCACTTAGTTTCTTTCCGTTTTGAATCTCGTATTGTACTGAGGGCTTGGCACATCCGATAGCTTTGTTGGCCTGGTGGCAGACGGGGATGAACGTCGTTGTTTTCCCGTGAATGCAAGAAATTCAGTGAAAATAGCTACAGCAAAGTCAATTCATATCAGTTGCGAAAGTGGGAGCAAATATCCGTCGAAAAATCTGCAGGAAAACATTAACAGATCTCACGTAGAGTAAGAATTGATGATATGCGAAGCACGAATGAGGAAGGTTATGTCCAATTAAAATCAGCACAACGTTACGAGCTGAACGTTAATTATGCCGTACACGATTTCTACGTCATGATTACAATATTTGAACCTGGCACTTCTGTTCATCATCCATTCATGTCACGTAATACCGAATTTGGTTTATCTGAGGCTACCGAAACGGTCTCGAGCACGCTATAAGCGTAGCATGTTGTCATGTTTTACATGACACGCACGCCTGTCATTTTCGTTCGTTGTGTATGCACTTCACGTAATGCCAAAATCGGCATATGTTAAGCTAGCGAAACAGCCGCGAGTGCTTCATGAGCGTGGTATGTAGCAATTTCTTACATGACACACATGTCATTATTATGATGTTTGCACGAGTCATACACCTTCGTTATCCCTTCACTTCACGTAACCACAAAATTTGGTATAAGTGACGCTAGAGAAAATACCGTGAGCGAATCATGAACCTGTTATCTAGTCATCTTCTTATATGACAGAATGTCATGAATATCATTTTTCTACCAGCCATATATCTTGTCATCCATTCACGTCATGTAAACCAATTTTGGTATATGTGAAACTAGCGAAATGACCGCGAGCGCATCGTGAGCGTGGCAAATAGTCATGTTCTCACATGACACACATGCCATGATGATCATATTTGCACCAGTCATATAACTTCGTAATTCATTCACGTTACGTAATACCAAATTTGGTATATCTGAACCTAGCGCAATGGCCGTGCACGCATCATGAGCATGGCGTGTAGTCAAGACTTACATAACACGCATGTCATGATTTTCACGTGAGGGCCTGTCACTTATGTACGGCATGCGGTCATGTCATGCCATACCAGTTTTGCAGTATTTCATGTGAATGAAACCATTGCAGGAGCAGCAAGACCAAGTCAGGTAAATGATGATATTCATGACATACAAGTCATAATTTTCAGGCTATGATATGTCACTTATGCTAGTCATAGAGTCATGCTATACCATAGCAATTTCGGTATAGATCTTATTATCCAAACGGCCAGGAGAGCTGGCAGTCGTAGACAGACAGACAGACAGACAGACAGACAGACAGACAGACAGACAGACAGACAGACAGACAGACAGACAGACAGACAGACAGACAGATAGATAGATAGATAGATAGATAGATAGATAGATAGATAGATAGATAGATAGATAGATAGATAGATAGATAGATAGATAGATAGATAGATAGATAGATAGATAGCTAGATAGATAGATAGATAGATAGATAGATAGATAGATAGATAGATAGATAGATAGATAGATAGATAGATACGGTCAAATTCGCCGAAGGTCGCTAAGAAATGCATCGCATTTAAAAGCGGTCGATACTTTATTGCCCCACCCGACAGTGCATGGCGTACCTTTGAAGCAAGACTCGGTGAGGTGGTGACGAATGGCTAATACCATGGAAAGTCAATAGACTGTTTTTAATTTGTTTTTATTTAAACGTTACAAATCAAACAAGCATTTCACTTGGATCTAAGTGACGTAGGGCTACGTAGTTGCCTGCCTCATTTTTCCAGTCGATTACTAGGATTGGGGGGGCGTATGCAGAAAGTCCCGCTAGGGTGTGCTTGTGTTTTGTTTCGCGCATTATTTGGTCAACATAGCATTACCGGCTTTGTACAGTTGTTTTACTCCCGTGCGTTATTTATTTACTTAAGTGGTTCTTATGTTGGCGTTTCACTTGAGAAAAGCAAAGCTAGTTCCCCGAAGGTGCGGATAATTATTTGCAAAGTGATTTAGCTTGGGCACGCACAGCGCACCTTCGCACCTTCGAGACAGTGAAAGAGGTACGCTTAATGGAGAAATACTGTCACGTAAGTCTGCCAAAGCGTTCCTGCCAAAGGGGCAGCTGTCTCTATCCAGAGGCTTTCCGATATGGGACAACGTGAGTTGTTGAACTATTGCGATATTGTGCTCAGGAGCGTTTGCAACGTAATCTGTTTTTTTCTTAGTGGGCAAAGCATTTTTGTAAATGTTGAAAAGTGCATCTTTCAGCAAAAGAACGAGCTTGATTCTCAGATCATCTTTGTTGATGTCGATCTACCTTTCATATCCCTACGACTAATCACGCAGCAAAGTGATGTAGTTCTTAACGTTTCGGCTGGTAGTGGGAACGTTAACGAGATATTTGTACGTGCATCATTTTTTATAGGGACACTACCAAGAAAAACGCTTTTTCACGTATTACTAAAATACCACTTCGCAATCCCGAAAGCTATTATCTTACAGCGACACGACCCTTGAGAAGTGAGAAAACGCACGATAAGAAACTGCGGGTGGAAACGCCAACCTGAGATTTTCGCAACAGACACTATGCCATCTATGATTTTTGAAAACGTCAACTGGGTACTACGTAGTTTTTAGTCAATAAAATTAAAGTACACTGCAATCTCTCGGTGCCATAGAAATAACATATGAAATCTCAGAACATTTCATTGAGCCAACGATGCGAGCAAATGATAAAAATGCATTGTGGAATTTCTTACTTCATTCGGTAAGATTATGGCACAATTTTTATAAATGAAACTTCAACCTTGATTTTCACCACCAATAAAAAACTTATGCCAGTGAAACAACATATGCCATGAGCGTAGCGCAATTATTCTAAAATAAAAAACAACTCAATGTTGGTATTTAGTGTCTCTTCACAAACACACACACACACATACATATATATATATATATATATATATATATATATATATATATATATACGAGAGGGCAACGGTGACAACAACCTGCCAACCTTCCCACACATCCACGGGCTTCTCTGGATTTTTCGCTACAACTTGGCATATACTTTGTCTACCGTAAGTATGCTAGAAAACGCGCCCATATTCTGAGCACTACAATGCATAGAAAGCGAATCCTGCCCCTATGTTCTTTTGTCTCTATTTCACCGAACTGTCCTTTTATCTTCCTAGTTATGCTACCAACGAGAAAAAAGTGTGAATTTGCAAAAATCTTCGAAAAGCAAACTTTTTTATGTTTAGTAATATTGTGAAAAGAAAACCACCGTCAAATATCAATTGAAATGAAATAAAGTAAAATGCGACGCTGACTGTGGGTATGGTGCTATACACGAATTCGTTGTCATTTTGTTGTACTGTTGGAAGAGATTTCTGCTGACTAATGCTATATATACTTAAGAAATTCACGTGTAAGGGTGAAAGTGAAACTTTGGATCAGCTGCGGAGAAAATGGCAGCATATTGGGAAGGAAACTTGAAGTTCAGAAAAGACGTGTTGTGAAATAAACGGCAGGTATCGAAATGCCATGTGCTGTGTGATATACTTAGGGCCTTTAAAACTTCACAGTATGAGTAAATGGTCTAAATGCTCATGCTATTTCAGGCCGATAGGAAGCTGGTTTTTGGTGTGTAGCACCTTCGATGTCGGATAAATAACAAACGTTGGCAGAGCTATGGTGAGATGGCGTGAACAAAATGGCCAAGTACTGATTGGCGTTTTCAGTTGCCTGGAGTCTCGTTTTTAAATGACTTCTTATCAGCGTACTTCCTATAGAGTAGTGAAAATGCAGTCGTGTCATTCGTGGCGTTCTGACCCATAACTGAGCAGATTTCTCTCTTTCTAGAAAATAAACAAAGCAAAAACTCATGATGAGCTATAAAGAAAATCTTGCCGAAATGTAGAAAAAATACTTATCACATGGGCTCTCGAGGCACTATGAATACAGAAAACGAAACAGAGCCCCGGGTGGCTGCCTTTCGCAAACGTGGCTACACTCGATCGCAAAAAACTTCTTTCAGTAATGAAATCAATAAATCAAACAAGTCGACAAAAAATTTTAACGTGTCTAGCTACACACAAGAGGTATATTAGGTTCACAGTAAAGCACACCACATGTTAACAAATAAACTATCCGGTGGAAAAAAGTTGAAACAACAATACAAAAATTAATATGTGGTGATACGTCTCACAGATAAAAGTTATAACGTGAAAAAATAAACTCGGTATGCAAGGCCTTTGCATTCCGAGTTTGTCCATTGCGCTTCTTTCCTTTTAGTAAAAGGAAAGAAGTGCAATGGACATAAAAGCGTAATAATATTGAACGGCAGGTGATAATCAACAAAAGGCGAGGTAAGTTCAAAAGAAAAAATACATGGTTGTTCTGAATGTTTGTATTGAACAGATCTTGCACAATGTCGTATATTGTTTTGCAGCTAATAGCACCGTTCAGGATGGATGACCCCAGGCAGGTTGGTGATACATCACCATACCAGCGACTCACTTCCATGATCAGTGATTCAACAAACTATTTTTGTAGCAGTAATAGTTAAATGTTAAAGCGTAATCAGAGGATGCCGTGTGACGGTCAGAGGAGCATCGCTGATTCGACAATGAACGGAAGCTATGGTCACATACCCGCGACATGTTAACGATATTGGAAACGCCTCAGTTGGACTAGAGTGAAATGCAACGAGCGTCGCCTGTCCTCTGTAGCCCAGCCACCATTTTTTCTCGAGGCGGAGCATGCTGTTTCAGCAACTCAAGGCAATTGCGCGTGGCAGAGCTATTTGTATATGGAAGAATGCCGTGTGTGAGACCAACGCTTGGGCTAAGGCCACCACCATGCGGTGTGTTAAGACGCCGCCTGCATTTCAAATAACTCCACCTAATGAAAACACGCTGAACGGGTCAAGTGTTATTTCACGGTCATGATGCATAATTTCCCTTTGTCGCTCCCAGACGCAGCCAACACCCGAACCAGCAAGAGCACTGCAATGAGAAAGTGGTAGACATAAAATTCGCGTTTTATTGGCGTCACGAATATAGGAATATGGCGCAACGAATAGCGTGTCTGGCATTTGTTATCGTGCAATGAGAGGTCGTGGGTTCGACGTCATGTGGCTGAAGTTTTTTGTTTTACATCTGGTTGATTGATTTGTGGGGTTTAACGTCCCAAAACCACCATATGATTATGAGAGACGCCGTCGTAGAGGGCTCCGGAAATTTCGACCACCTGCGGTTCTCTACGTGTACCCAAATCTGAGCACACGGGCCTACAACATTGCCGCCTCCATCGAAAATGCAGCCACCGCAACCGGTATTCAATCCCGCGGCCTGCGGGTCAGCAGCTGAGTACTTTAGCCACTTGACCATCGCGGTGTGGCTGTTTTACATCTGATTGTGTCTATTGTTTACGTCATTTCTGTGACAGAAATACATTACTGATATCTTGGGGGACCTTATAGCATAGAACACTTTCGTGTTAGAAAAAGTTACTGGCCCTCGTTTCTGCCGGCATAGTTAGTGAACTTGTGGAACGGTATAAAAAAATTAACTCGGAGTCTGACCAACATTGGCGCTTGAGTTAAGCTTTTTGGTTGAGAACTGTTAGATCGTCTCTATACTATGGTGAAGCACTCAACGACCTGCCTGAGTAGGAATCATTCGCTATATGGCCATGTAGCTGTTGAACGCAACATTAAATGAGTAAACAACAGACTTTCAATGGCGCAAACCATTACCAGCCAGCAAAAAGATCAGCAATGGAGAGATAGTAGTGAGCATGGTCCTCAATCGTGGATAATGTTTACAAATCGGAACGAGTCGATTCTTAACTTATAAGTCTTGGCTAATTCGAACGCATGGCATTCGTGTGCGTTGCCAAACATACTAGAATGTTTCACCGCTGGGATAGTTGGTGTTCTTGCATGTCAAGTGAATCCAGTAGTATTTAAACGCACTGACGAAGGAAATATACATTAATACAGTGCTGACTAACCACTCTCATTTTATGGAAACCCTCTGCAGTATATCTAAGCGGTGCAAGCTATAGTTAAAAACTGGTAGTCAACGATTACAAAGACTGAGCAAGATTGAAACGAGTTGGGCACTTGTCATGAAGGTAGCCGCTTTCTTTCCTTGACAGCACAACTGATGGAGCACTAATACAGTAAATTCATTTCATTTTTAAAGCGATTTGAAAATCGCTTATTTGCTGTTAAAGCGCGCTTGGGATTTCGAAGTCCAACAATGGGCTGAGATGTGGCCTACGATTTAGTATGCCTGTACATTGTTTGCGCGTTCTCTGGCTCTATTGTTCGCGCAGCGTGCTGTCTGCACTGTGACCCACACGGCAGTGTATGCTGTATACCACGCCCTGGTCACATGGCACATACGTCTTCCTGTGATTGCCACGTAAAATTATTAAAATTAACAAAGTAATAAAAGAATACTGATAAATATACCTGAGGCATACCGTCCTAAAATCTCGGAAAATTTTGTCCCCCTGAGCTTTATTAGTGTGCACGTAAATCTATATATACACGGGCCTCAAATCTTTTCACCTCCATCGAAAATTCAACCGCCGCAGCCGTGTTGGCCACGTAGTCATGTATTTCACAGTTCCGATTCTTTTTTACACTACTCATAATTCACATGTGTGCGTTGTCCTTTTGCCTCGTGCTTCGTCTTGTACTTGTTTTGTCCCAGTATAGGGAAGAAGAATTTACGGGAGCTAAAGTATGTGACAGAAAATGATGCGCCTTCATCGCTACGCACTATTTGGCCCCTGTGAAGCGCTGGCTTTTCACATTCAGGCCACAAAGAAAAACAATTGCTAGGGATTGAATCATAAAAATGTAAATATTTATTGTATTGACAAAAATAAGCGTTTCAAATTGAGCTTGCATTTGATCGTGTGTGGCACTACGGAGATCGTCAGTCTAGCTAGGCCTACATTCAGAGTCGTCAGTAAATGTAGGTTATTGCGTTGTTCGTCGATTCCGAAATTGTAGATTTGTTGGTGATTATCACAGAGAATGAAGCATCAAGACGATACGATGTCTTCCTAGCATGCAACCTCAGTAGCCGTAAGAGGGCGGAGCCTGTGCGCTAATAGCTTGTTTGCTCCATGTATCATGATTCGTGAGTCATCGTATGCCACAAGCGGCGGTGGCTGCGCCACTCATCCTATCAGATACGAATCACACCATGCGTCCAGCGCTTCCACCGCACTTACGAGAATGAAAAATCATCATTAACAATGTTCTGAGAAATTTGAAGCAACGACGTCCATGTTAAAAGAGAAAACAATCTCAACAATGTATGAAAGTATGGACTACAAAGCAGAGATCGGGTAAAACCAATGACAAAATTTTGAAACCAGTGTGGACAAGAAAATAAGCTTTTAAATAGTTTGTGCTTTTTTCACAGTTGATGAAGGTAGGCTATGGCTTAGAGGTACATAATTAGGTCTCCGCTCTATGATTCCACAAATGGTACAGCTAGGAAGAGCAGTGCAGGTGAGCGTAGCAAAAAGAAGTAATAAATGAAATAAAAAGCTCCGCCTTCATTTCGTGTGTTCGTGGTGAAAATAATAATAATAATAATAATAATAATAATAATAAAATAATTAATGAATCGATAAATTACCTAAAGTGCCCCGCTATAGCCACAAGCTTTTCATGCAGGCGCACGCAAAAGTAAAACAAGAAAAATAAATAACATAATGCACACAGTAGTCTGAAAAATTAATATAATAAAGAAGTGCAAGTGCACAGACAGAAAAGAAGTCCTCGCAAAATGGGAAAACTAAAAGAGAAAGAAGATTATGGAAGGGGAGGACAAAATCAAGGGAATGATACATAACTAGGCAGAAGCCTTCCTGAAATACAGAAAAGGAAACAAATTGTGCATTTTGAAAGCTATGGTAATACAGTGCAGTGCTGAATTGAAAACAATGAGAGCGGACTATGAAAAAATATTAAGAACATGAAAGCTGACATTATAGAGTGCTTGCATTCCGGAACTGTAGAATGTCGAAAAAATTTGGCAGGTACATAGAAAGAACAATTCTGTCTGACTAACTTACGCGGAATACAAAAATTTACACAACTGAGAAGTGAAGAGCAGGATATCATACCATGAGCTAGTGTGCAAAGATATAACATGTCAGCACGATTTTGTCAACAGTGAAGCGATGCGAAGGATAATTTGGCAGTGCTGGAACAAGATACAGAGGCGTTTATATCAAAACAAAGATTGTGAGTGCTTGAAAAGTTTTGCCGGACTCGTCCAATGTCGTCACTGCCAGATTTAGCAATGCCATTCCAGATCACAGATGCATATTGGAGTTGAGGAAGACATATCGCGGTGTACAATTTGTGGAGGACTGTAGGAGAACTGAATTCTCGAGAGATTCTGCAAACAAGGCCGAGAGAATGAAGGCCATGCATGTCAACGCATTTAGTGTGAGCAGAAAAAAATGATTTGAAAAAAAAAAACACCACCCTGTAGCAAAATCCAGCTCCACTGGTTATCAGCGTCCAGTGCCAAGCCGGGTTATGGGCCAGGCATTGTGCATTACACTTAGACGCTGGAGTGGCATGTTACTAGGAGGTGGTGGGTACACAGAGTAAGACAGCTTTACAGCGTTAAAACGTGGGTGCCTATTCACCATAAATATACTAGTAAAAAAAGTGATAGCAAGCGCATTGCCCCGCTGGGGTAGTCTAGTGACTAAGGTATTCGACTGCGTCGCCACAGGTCACGGGATGGAATCCCGGCTGCAGCAGCTGCATTTTCGATACAGGCTAAACTGCTGTAGGCCCGTGTGCTTAGATTGGGTGCACGTTAAAAACGCCAGGTGGTTCAAATTTCCGAAGCCCTCCACTACGGCGTCTGTCATAGTCATATGGTGGCTTTGGGACGTTAAACCTGACATAATATTTACTCATCTTTGAGCGCACTGGCGCATTAAAAAGGAAAAACAAACTATGTGAAATAAAAAATCGGTCCCGTATCTGCATCTTACACCGCAAATGTCATCGAATGACGGTAGTCTTGCGTTTCGAGAGAGTGAGTAAAACATTTATTTGACGTTCTGTGCAAGAAAATTGGTTAATGGTATTCTGGAGGCACTGCGTTAGAGTGCCTCGAGCGTGCAGCGTAGGCGAACAAGCGCATGAAGTCACGGCACACATTAGACATGAGCGCTATCTGGCAGTTATCATGGAAAACGGGGTGCGCGGCGTGCGCACCAGTCTCTGAGGTGATACGGTGTAGAACGCAAGGCGACGGGTAGGTGCCACCACCGTGTCGTCTTAGCAAAGCGTTGGAAACAGCTGCTATTTCGTGCAAGCGTTGCATGGTCAGCGCAGCGTTATAAAGGCTACGATCCTTAAAATCACCTATCTATGCCTTTTCTAGTAAAAAATACACATACATAACATTGACGTGTTGTTATGGTGCCTCAGATATGCGAAGTGACTGCTTTTTTTCTTGACAATCGCACATGTATGAACGCTGAACCTTCAGCAATATTGGTGGGCGCTGCGGATGGGGTTGGCCGTTCGGAGTATCGTTTGGTAATTTTGGTGCCGTTTAGAGTAGCGTCAAGTGTGGACAAACAGACAAACGTACAGACAGACAGACCGAAATTTTAACTTCGAAGTTCCCCAAGAAAGACTATAGTTTTTAAAAACGTCTGCCCCCAGGAGTCAAACTTGCCTTTATCTGATCTCCAACCGAGTACTTCACCCACTAAACCACGCGAGAACAGGTCTCGATGTTTGTAAAACCGATATTTAGTTAAGGAACATGCCATCCCGCTTCATGTTTACAATTAGCACAGCCAAGATTGACGTGATATTCCTTTCCAAATGGCGTCTTCATTCTACACTACCAAACGCCTGCCGGTCACCGAATGACATACGCATAATGGCAAGAGCGCAAAGCGTTATGAGAAATTTACATATCAACACCGAAAAATATCAAGTGGGCAGCGGGAGCAGCCACAAATTGCCGGCTGTTACTGGCTCTTTTTTTTTCCATGATAGCCGTTTGTCGTTCTTGCTACTCTCCAACATGTACGGAGATTTTTTAATAACTTGTTCAATACTTATGTGTGTACACGACTGAAAAAGGAGTAGTGTTTTCGCGCAAGCGACGAGAAAGAGCATGCAGTGAGCGTGCCAGGTACGGATTAGCAAATATATTGATCCCTACAACTGCAAGACCGTCCAATAAAATACTAATACAGTCCGCTAAAAAAGTAGGCCAGTTTGTTAGTTCACTAACGCGTACCAAATTGCCAGCAGGAAATTGTGTGTTCTTACATATGTGGTTGAGATACACTGGCTAGTATGACCAGCAGCTTTCGGTGATAGCCTGCTGTGCTGATAGCGCGACGGATTGATCGTCACCGCTCGTTGTAAGGGCAGCGCAAACAAGGAAAATGGATGACTAAACTATACTTTAAAATATTTTTAAACTTAAGAAATATGTGTGCCTAAAGCAGGAACACTTATATCATACAGTACACGGTGCGTTCGGCACTGTAGGCCTAATGCTCGCTGGGATGGGGCGCTGGTAAGACCGCTCTCTATGCAGCTGACTTGCGATGCTTCAAGTTTCTGCATTTGAGTTTCGGAACATTTTCAACTGTTACCTAAATTGTACCCGAAGCAAGTACGAGGACATGCATTGCAAGACATGCATTTCCGGTATGGCAATATTGAACGACAGCTGTTTTTCTTGCCTCAGCTAGGGTAGTGATTGAGAGAGCTAATTTACGTCTTGTCAACTTTGCGGCGTAAACTATTTGCTGTTTCTCCTAAAAGTGGCACCTAAAGCTCAAGGCTTTAAACACTGTAACATAGAATGGTTACAGTAATACGTCACTTATTCGAAATTGGTATGAGCGGGAGACAAGCAAAAAGCGTGAAATTATTGCTGCAACGCGTACGTGCACTGCAAGAATTAACGCTGTTATTGACACATCTGCATCATAAAAACAGAGTCTGCTTGAAAGCAAAATATTCCGCGTTGGCTGCTCTGTGTTACTAACACAATTTTCTCTTATTCAAAAGGAAAACATTAAGAATGACAGTGATTTCACAAATCACACATCATGACTGTCTTGTGCTTATTCATTATCTCTGCCGTCAGTAATGATCGCGACCTTTAAGGGTAGGATCTATCCGTACCTTGAATCAAGCTTTTTATATTTAACGATACTGAAACAGTCTGCTGCACGCGGTACATAAACGTGCTCGCGGTAGAAACAGTGCATGCTCCAATATGCACACTTCAGTGATAATGCCAGCGTTTTTAGTGCTTCCCAGCAGGCGCAAGCGTCACTGCGGTCAAGTCAGCGCCTCAGCAGAGCGAACCAGCTACTCCCCGGTGCGCTCACCGGGTTGCCAGTAAATTCCAGCTTGTACGAGTACCAGTGCTAACAGCGTGTACCAGTGCCAAAGGACATACTGGAAACACGCTGGGGACGCTGTTTTTCGTTATAGGGCAGAATCACTGAATTCTTAAACCTTACAAAACAATATGGTATTGACAGAGTACGGAAATGGCCCAATAAATGGTTTAGGGCAGAATCACTGAATTCTTAAACCTTACAAAACAATATGGTATTGACAGAGTACGGAAATGGCACGATAGATGGTTTGCGAGATATGCTCATTAATTTGGTCTTTGAAGTAATCAGAGAAAGGTTATTGTCGCACCATTCAGAGAAAGAACACGAACCTGACTGCAGCAAGCAGCACTCGTCAAATGAATGAATTTCCTTAAATATCTCGATGTCATCAGCATTTGGAAGAAAAGAAGAATAAATAATTGCAACAGAGACATCGTTAACGTAAATTGAAAATTAGAGTAGGTCTAATACCGCCACTTGAGGTATTCCAATAGTCACTTTGTACATGGAAGACGTTATTCCAGTTACGGTATCATAACATGATTTTTAGAGGAGATAGCTGTGCAGCTGGTTCAGAACAGACCGATCAACATAAAAGCTTGCAAGTTTGGCCAAAAACAGTCAGTGGCTGACTACATCAGAAGTCTTGCTCAGGTCACAGTAGACTACGTCAACCTGTCCTGTCTGAGAAATAGGTGTGCATATTTGCGTCATGAAATAAGCAAAATTTGTGGTAGTTGAATGGCCAGTGAGAACCTTGTGTTTATTAGAAATCAATTAATTATTCAAGCTAGCATACAATATGTTGTGAAAAGCCAGCAGAAGGTCGTCAATCTCACACACATTAGAGAAATCGGGTGACAGTTATAAACATCAGTTTCACAGCCCGACACAAATACTGGAAAGTCTTACAGTTTCACACATGCTGAAAAATGTCGAAGCGTTTGGACAGTTAATAAATATTGTATCCAGTACTGAGGCAAATACACTGCCACAAGCTCTTAGTATGGCGGAAGGGATGCCATATGGGCCCGACAATAAGGATGGTTCTAAGCACCTAATGAATGAGCAGAATAGATTTTCATCCAGCGACATACTTCTGATTGTGCTAACTGCCTTGCGCTATTGTCCTATCTTAGTCCTAGAGTCTGAGGACTTTTGAAGTATTGAAAATAGCGCGGAAAAACAGTTAGTAGCGGCACGCTCTCGGACACGATCCACGTTCATTAGCTTGAAGAACTAACCACTTCTGTTAGACCGTTTTCGCCTATACTTGCAACAGTCAGTTGGCCTGTCAGAAAGATATTTATATGCAAAGTAACGCCGTACGTACTTGCGTTCATGCGAACGTGCCACAAGGCGTTCCCCTCGCCGCAGCTGTTGGAGCGGTGCAAAGTAGGTCACACCGCAGCTGCGCGTTGGCGTCACGCTCCCCTCGCAGTGCACGCTGATGTCACTCTTCCCCTTTCCTGCCACGCGCTATCCGCAGCGCCAACAGCTTCTGCCTTGTCCGTTCGCCCACAACACCTGCCGCTACCGCCACTACACAGTTTGAAAGCCGAACTGGTATCAATCTGGCCTTTGCCAACTGCACGCTGCAGAAACCTCTCAGCGTGCATATGACCGATCCGAACGCCGGGGTAGTCAAGGTGAAACACGAAGTCCGCGGTAGCCAAATGAAATCTGCGCCAGCTCAGGTCCAGAACTTGTATCCACTCTGAAAAAACGACGACTTCGATTTCTTTCCAAACGCTTTAACGAAACTTACACGAAACCAAACCCGCCTCCCGTACCTTTACATTTAAAATTAACGTTTACTCACACAAACGCTACGCCGAGTTTCCCTGCAAAATGTTGTGCCAGCGCCGTCGTTGACGCCCGTTTCAACCGGGAACGCCTTGCTCACCACTGGTGCTTCGTATCCCGTCCGTGTTCTCTTCGGAAGGATGGTCTATTTTTTTCCAATAATGGAGTATATTAACTTTGGTTCCGGTTATATAGGCGTTCAGAGAGAGTTCTGAAGGAGCTCCACTCATCTTTACACTTGCTGAATAGAGAACAGATAGCCTTTTTGTGCGCGCGATTTGTATGCTTTAGTGCACATATATGTGCAGGCGTGAACGAGTGGGGATATTTAGGTTGCGAAGCTATATACTTACGCATAATTTTTAATACAAGCTCCGTAAACTGTTCAATTTGGTTATCCACATGTGGTTTGTTAGTAACCTGTGACCAATCAACGGCCACAAATAAGTCCCCTGTCTCAAAAGTAAATCTTGGAAATCCGTTAAAATTACTGCTGTAGCTCATGGTTTCGGCACACACAGAGAGAATGAGCATCTTTATTTCGTATTCCTTATTTGTCATCATCGAGGTGGTCTTCCCCTTCCAGGAAACCATAATAACTTTGCATTAGGTGGTGGGTGGAATTTTTCTGGATGAACGATGAAGATGTCTAATGAAACTTCATTGGTTTGATCACTTGACAGAGGTCTAAGATTTTATCTTTGCAATTGGCGACTCTGGTATGTTGCAGTAAACAATTTAACACCAGAAAATCCAAAAGTGGGCTGCACGTTTTCTCACTGAAGTGATTAAAACGAGAAAACTTACGCGTGCTCTTGTCAGTTTGAGGCCCATTGAAGTCGCCAAGAATAATAATACTGCGCAAATCACGCGACGAAATCACGTGTTTAATGAAAAACATGGCGTCATGAGACAAAACAATGAAAATGGTGGGAGGTAAAAAGAAACATTCAGTCAACAATTTTTCTCAGTGCTCGTGGCCTATTTTTAAGCAGATTCATTCTTCGAAAGATTCCAGATCTTTCAGTATAACACAATTGAGTGAACTGCCAATGGCATTCAACACGCCAATGCTTTTCTGTTTGGTTGCCCTGAAATATCAGTCGTTGCTGAAAGTGGTGAAGCTCGGGGGGAAGAGTCAGATAAGGCATTTCAGGGCCCAGTCAGGTTTCAGAAATAGTGATAATAGGAAGACGAAAGAACACTGAAAAAAAACGTGTTTTTCTTGGTACGCAGATTACGAGCATTCTGGTAGAGCATTTTTACCTTTCACGGCACTTTGGAATTTATGCACTAGCTCAGAGAGATGAAACCTTTCATCATGCAGCACCCCACGAAAAGCTTGAAGAGGCACCTGAGAGGCCACATAAAAGGGTCATTTAAGTGCTTTAGTGTGTCGATGTCAAACTCGATGTAGAAACAAGAGTACGTCTGAAATTGAGTTTGAAGGTGCTGGCAAGAGATGAGAGCCAGATCTATTGATGGTCGCTTGAAGACGAGGTGAAGCCGATGGTGCTATTACCGCAACCCCTGTTCAAAACGCCTGGCGGAACTCCGGGGCCTCTTCTTATTCCTTTGGGTCGCGGCCCTTTCACAACGGTCGCCGAACCATTGTTTGTCCTCTGATAGAACCATACACTTGGTCAATCAAAAATCGACGGCATACCTACGGTTTGAATGATGAAGAGTGGGGCGAAGCAATTGCTATTTAGGATACCTCGTCTCACACCACAAATGAAATTCGTGAGTAAAATGCCTCTAAACAATGTCTATTAAGCAATGTCAATTATTACTTCTGGTTTTTCTTTTACCTTCATTATGACGACCTCATGATTGGTGAAATGATCCGAAAGCGGTTCTTGCGCTGGTTGTACGAGAAAGTTTTCAAACACAGCGTTGATGCACGTTCTCCTGATGGTCGTCTTGTTATCGGGGTAATCAAAGAAGATGCACCCGAGTCCGTACCTGCTCGTCATGCATTGCATCAACCAATGTTTGTTCAGGTCTGATACGTCAAACTTGAAGTCGCCGACGAGCAGGAACGGTCTTGACCTTTTGTTTATGGCCATGTCCTAGTCGATGAACCTTTTGACGTCTTCGATTGTCAGATTCGGCGCTAGGTACAGCTTCTCGTGCAGCCTGACCGTGCTGGCTCGCTGCTTCAGCCTCCCGCACTCGTACATTAGGATCTTGTCGACCCCGCCGTGTGGCTTCACGGCACACTTCTGCCTCGCGCTCCCGCACATCGGGGTTCCTTCTTCGAACACGAGCCGCCACCGCCCTGCGCGCACGCTGCTCAGCAGCCTCGTGCATCCACCCACCCTCTAAACGCAAACGTGCCGAAACAGCGCTTTTATTTTACTCTAGAGCACCATCTGGCGTACGGCGCTGCCGAACAACACGCGATCGTAGTCACAAAGCCACCTTCCTCTCTTTTTTTTCTGTACATGTGCCGTAAATGCAAATTTAAAAAACTTATCTTTTAATAATACCTTCTTTACAAGTAACACCCTACAGTGCCGGATCATTTGCATTTTACAGTGTATATGCATTCGTTATACAGTACAAGTAGCACACTCTATGGCTGTTACAAGAATCAAGGAGAGGTGCTTACTAAAGAAAACGATCGGGTGATGCCTTAAGGAGCTTTGCCCCTGACATTCGCCACAAGGGCACCACCTTCGTGCACGTTATAGTGCTCATGCCCTCTCCCCAAACAACACAACAACCAAAATGCAAATGAAGCAAAACTAGAAAAAACGATAGAGGCGAGGGCAAGCTCAGCGGCGCACAATCATCTAAACCTAAAGCACCTTGTACTGATATTTGTGGCCATAACAAAGATACCTCTGGTAAGAAGTCTGCTTATTTCCGACGAGGCAGTAATCCGCCTGTACCCGGTCCGGTGCGTTGTAAGTGGAACCGCTGGCTCTCCGGTCGCGGTTCCACTATCAAGCTCGTTTGAACGGATTAGCGCGGAAATAGAAGGAATCATGCCAATGCGACAACACTCACGAAAGGCGCCGACTGGGCGCCCGTTCACTGCGGCGTATGCCAAGCTTTCAAGTGTCGCAAGCCGGACAGCTTCCACTAGCTATCCCAAGCAAGCAGGACCGTGACTGAAGGTTGACGGTGATCACACGGTATCGCAACGCGGCCGCCTTAAAACGGCGGTGTTTTGTAAGCGCGGGAACATCATGCGGCTGGACCACTACCGAACCGATACAAGGGTTCCCAAAGACAACCCATTCATGCGCAAGCCGTAAGTGCCGGGAGGCAGTCGGGGGAAAGCGTCACAACGGTGTTTCAATCTCTACCCCTTCATCGCCCACGCGGGGGTTGGTTCCTTTGTCTTGAGTTAACAGGAACTGGAAACGCTCGGTAGTCTCAGGTGCTGCAGCACATCGCGGTGTGCAATGCAGGTGCCACAGTGGGTGTGCGGTCAGGGCTAACTCGGTCGAACACTTTGAATGAGTGCCGTCAAAGCAATGCAGTGAGCCGGAGCAAATGAAGCGCAGCAGCTGGCATGCCTCCCCAAACATACTGCACAAACTGCATAATAGTAAACCGAAAACTGCCGCATAACCACTTCTTACCTCAGTCTTACAGAGGGAGTGTGATTAGAGGGGTTCGTTTCTTTGTTAGAAGCTACCTGTCAAGACTGCCGACGTCATCGTTCTGTTCTAGTTTCTTTTTGTGTTTTGTCCTTCGACGCTAAGTGTTTACAAAGTGTGAGACTGTGCATGACACTTTGTGATTGTTTTCGGCTGCGTTTCAGTTCATCACCTGAAGTGCACCGAAGTATATTTAAAGAAAAAGAAAGCAGCCTTGCAAAGACTACAATGGGGCTGGAAAGATTGCATATTGAGTGGCATTTGCATGGCCATGTCAATCAGCCACTGAAAATGTGTTAAAGTAAAGAATTTCTTAAAGTGTGAAAACTTGTTTGCTTTTCGATGATTTATCAGCTTCATAAGTACATTACGTTTGAATAAATAGAGATAACAATTATTTTCCATACCGACAAACCTAATCCCTTAATATGAGAGTGAGAGATGTTTTCCCAAACTTCACGTGCTTGATCATTGCACGAAATTTTGATAATATTTGCTGCGAGAAACTTTACGCAGTTGAGTTTGCGGTTTCTTAAGCTGCTTTTTCAATGTTGATGGTTAAGCCTACGTATTACAATTTTCAATGTAGGCAGGTAGTCGAAAAAGAAAAGCGCAAACATTACCTCTTGGAAGCACTACATGGGCAAACCAAAAAATATAACTTACGCGTTCGGTTAGAATAGACCCATTCTACAAACACAACAATCAACACGTTAAACGAATCACTAGTACTGTTTGTTAATCTCTATAAAATCTTGTTTGTGTACCGTTTGCACAATGAACGCATCGCGTAAATACCAGCAACATTCGATAAGCTGCGTTTTTCTTCCAGCAACTCTGGGCTCATCCGTCATTGGGCATGAAAACAAATAAAAAAAATTGACAGATCCCACGTACACTGGGAATCGATTATATGCGAAGCGCGAGTGAGAAAGGTTTGTATAGTATGGTATGGTATAAAAAACTCTAGTTGTCACTTTAAAATCAGCACAACGTCAAGAGGTGGACGTAAATTAGGCTGTACATGACTTCCATGTAGTGATTATGTTTGGACGTGTGACATACCTTAGTCGTCAATTCAGGTCTCGTGATATTAAGTTTGGTATATGTGGAGCTAGCGAAATGGCCACTAGTGTGCTTTGAGCGTAGCATGTAGTCAAGTTTTACATGACACGCCTATCATTTATATCAGGATAGGACGTGTCATTTACCTTTCTCGTTCATTCACATCACTTAATACCAAATTTGTATGTGGGAAGCTTGTGAAACGGCTGCGAGAACGCTATGAGCGTAGCATTTAGTCATGTTTTATGTGGCATGCATATCCTGATTATCATGTTTGGACATGTCATTTACCGTCGTCGCCTATCCACGTCAGGTGGTAATAAACTTGGTATACGTGGAGCTAGTGAAACGGCTGCAAGCATGCTATGATCGTAGCATGTAGTCTTGTTTTACATGTAACGCATGCCATGAATATTATGTTCGGACATGTCATTTACCTTCGTCGTCCATTCACGTTACGTAATACCAAATTTGGTGTACGCGAAGTGGCGAAACGGCTTAACTGCATCGTGAGCGGGGTATGTTATCATGTTTTTACATGACACGCATGTCATGATTATCATGTTTGCACCAATCGTATACCTCCTTTATCTATTGAAGTCACGTAACACCGAATTGGGCATATATGAACTTAGCGAAACGACCAAGAGCGCACCAAGAGAGTAGCATGTTGTCATGTTCTTACATGGCACACGTCTGAAGATTATAATGTTTTCACTAGTCACATACCTTTGTCATCCATTTACGACCCGTAATACTAAATTTGGTATACGTGAAGCTAGCGCAATGACCGTGAGCGCACCGTGAGCGTGGTGTGTAGTCATATTTTACATGACATCAATCTCATAATTTCTACGTTATGGTTGGTCATTAGTGTTCGCCATGCAGTCATGTCATGCCATAGCAGTTTTGCAAAATTTCATGTGAACGAAGCCACTGCAAGAGCAGCAAGACCATGAAGTTTAGATCATGACATTCATGACACACATGTCATAATTTTCATGTTATGACTAGCCAATTAAACTAGCCATACAGTCTTGCTATGTCATACCGATTTCGGTATCAATACCTTTATCGAAACAGCCAGGAGAGCTAAAAGTCGTAGGCGGCTAGATAAATACATAGATAGATACATAGATACATAGATAGATACATAGATAGATACATAGATACATAGATAGATACATAGATACATAGATAGATAGTTCGTTAGATAGATAGATAGATAGATAGACAGACATACAAACAGACAGACAGACAGACAGACAGACAGACAGACAGATAGACAGATAGACAGATAGACAGATAGGCAGTTAGATAGACAGACAGATAGATAGATAGATAGATAGATAGATAGATAGATAGATAGATAGATAGATAGATAGATAGATAGATAGATAGATAGATAGATAGATAGATAGATAGATAGATAGATAGATAGATAGATAGATAGATAGATAGATAGATAGATAGATAGATAGATAGATAGATAGATAGATACGCCCGTCGCCGCAGTTCGCTCAAAAATGCTTCGCATTCAAACACTCAAGAATGAAGAGCTCGAGTGAGAGAAAATACTTATGTACGTGATATGTTTCATTTCAATGCGAACATTTTGTGTGATCCAGGTGGTATGCAATGCATGTCTGGACAAACACACAGGACTAGTCATTAACTATTGATTGATATGTAGGGTTTAATGTCTCGAAACAACCATATGATTATGAGAGACGCCTTATATACTGGGGGGCTCCGGAAATTCAATCATTCACCGTGGCGGCCATAGGCTGCTAATCTTTACGGTATTGCGGCTTCGTCGAACATCATTTCGAAAAAGGCTGTGTTTAATTGTTTTTTTAGAGGAAGAGCTTTGGCGTTTGCCGCTATGAATAAAAAAATGGAATCAAGGATACATTTTGTTTTTTGACGCAACTTAATGAAACTGACAGACAATAAAGCAGCGTTATTCGAAGATTGTATATTTGGCCACTACCAGCGGTAAACAGTCGGCTCCAAGACTAATTTCTCACATTTATATAAAAGTTACAACTGTACAGTGCGAAACTACAATGAATGTCCCCCATACAATCCTTGGCTTCCTTACTTGTTGCTTTCACTAAGTTGTCCGTCATTTGTTCGACGTCAAAGGTGGAACACTAGACATTCATGAAGGAGTTTAAATTATTCAAATTGGCACTTCGTGCTCAAAAAGGTTTTCCGTGCTCTCTAGCTTTCCACTCACTTTCACATAGCCGCTCTTCTGCATTGTTCACTCCTACTACGCACATATACTGAATATTGTTTGGCAAATACTCTTTCACTTAAGACCATCACCTCAAGGTGCTTTCGAGTGTTGCATAGAGCCTTCATTCCTGCTTCTAAATACGTCTGTTTCATAACTTCCTGCCAACTTACTTGAATCTATATATGCCCACGACCCAGCTTTAGTTTTGCCGTCATTTGTATCTTCCGCATAGCGGCCTCATCAGCCCCTGTCTCTATCATCTTTTGCAGGAAGATTACTCTGCTGGCTGACACACAATGCGGTGATAATTCAATGAAGTTTCGTCGCTCCTAATAGCAATTCGTGAAACAAAAAATTGTAGAGCGTCTCATTTTGACGAGTCACGTGAAAAGATAGTCACCATAGCTTTAGATCTCCACAAGAATTTCAGCCATTTCCACTCTTTTTCTTTTCTTTTTGGCACAACTTAGCGGCGTACTGCCTCCCTGCTCACTTTTAAATGACCTAAGACTTCACTATACAGCAAGTGTAGAGTGAAAAGCCAACCCATGGTGAAGGGAAATTGAAACTGGAGGACTTCCAGAAACCGAAAGGCATAAACGAAGTTCACACGAGCTAAGCGCTTGAATAAGTGAGCGCATTCCACGGTAGGGCTCCTGTTCTTTGCTCACGTCTTTTCCGCTGTCGTTCGCACGGTTTTTACTTTTATATCTGCTTCCGAGCCATCCCACCGCCGACGTATACGGATTCTTGCTTAAGCTTTTTCGCCATGATGTCGAGGACCGCGTGGAGTCTTGATTAGCATTTTTATGCCGCCCAATCTGCGCCTTCTGGTCCAAGGCGTTAAACTCCAATGGGGCTCTACAGGGCAACTGCGATGACAGCGAAGAAATCTTGAGAGGGCCTTTCTGAACGTAGTTTCGCCGCAACGAACAAAAAAATATTGACATATAGGAAAACGCATACCGCGCCGTAATCCAAAGGCATATTCTTCCAAGTTCTTCAGCACTGCGCACTGCAACTCCCACAGTTCACAAAAACAAGTTAAGAGATTGCGTAAGCCTATCTTCTTGAGCACAAACAAGCATGCCAATAGTAAGCAAAGGCAGGTATGTGTACACATTATTATGAACAAGCTAGGACGACGAAGCTATGCGAAAAAACAAAACGTTGTAAAGTCGACGATATCCATCCGTCATTGTTGCGAAAATCTACGAAACCACAGTATGTGACGCCAACAGCTTCACGGCCATTCATAATGTTGCCAACTTGCAAACAAACGTAAACATTGTTCTGTTTTTTGAAGTCGGTCGAGGCTTGACATAATTAATAACAAACCAAATTATAAGCTGATTTGCTAAGCTGCACTTTAAGACTGAGTATTGTTATTTTATATTAAAAAATTGTCGAAGCTTGCACTGAGCACTAAGCCACGCAAGCCTTAAAAACAATACCGGGTGATTCTGAAGACCAATCTATATTCCAGGGCTTAGCTGGTGATGACGTTTAATTATAGGTTAATTCCAGGTCATTGCTAGGCCTTAGGTATGTGATGAGAGGTTGTTTCTAAGTGGAGAGGTTGGAGTTAAACCCCACACAGTCACAGAATGACACGGAGGTCCAAACTCTAAAGATAGAACTCGCGCTGAAACCAGCCGTTCAAATATCTCGTAGATCTACGGGCCCGTCATCGTAAGCATAAGCCTTTCATGGCCTCGTGGTCCTCTCACGGCCCCCAGTTCTTTTCCCGTTACCTAATGTTGGGGTAACTGCAGTCTTTTTCACTTTCAGGGGAACAACGGTGAATAGGGGGACTTATTCAAGTTCTGAGCCACATGCCCGTTCGGGATGGTGACAGTTTCTAGCAGCCTTCATTTCCTTACTCATTTGCTAGTGCTTAACAGCTTCACTGGTAATAAAAAAAAAGACACAGAGCATAAGCATGGCGTTGCCTTATGTAGGCTTACACCAAATGCGTTATTCGTAAGTTGACATGCAGTAGGCAACACCTCTATAGATTTGAGTTCTGGCACTCATATAGGCGGTCATGTTCAGTTTCAAGAAATTACTTAGCGCTTTTGACGCGTTGTGATGGTGAAAGTACTTTGAGCACATGGAAAGAGTTCAAGCACATTCTCTCGTGAAAAGTGTCTGTCACCTAAGCAGCCGAAAATAACACGCCGATAATCTTGAACGCAGCCGATGGAGGAGCAGTGTGACATAAAGCTTAGTGCTGGCTCATCGATCAAATTGTAAATGAAGTATGCTCTTTACTGTTCAACTAGGAATTAATATGCATTTCCGAAAAGAATACGTAAAAAAGGCTGTGGCACAATTAGAATGCTGATTGATTGATTGATTGATATGTGTGGTTTAACGTCCCAAAACCATCATATGATTATGAGAGACGCCGTAGTGGAGGGCTGCGGCAATTTCGACGACCTGGATTTCTTTAACGTGCACCCAAATCTGAGCACACGGGCCTACAGCATTTTGCCTTCACCGAAAATGCAGCCACCGCAGCCGGAATTCAATCCCGCGACCAGCGGGTCAGCAGCTGAGTACCTTAGCCACTACACCACCGCAGCGGGGCCATAATTAGAGTGCTTAGCAATGGGATCAATCCAGTAAAAACTCACGAATAACGGTCGAGAGACTAATGAGATCGATCGGAGAATAATGATTAAGATTAGGATTAAGAGTCAAGAGAATGGGTTAGTAGGTGAAATATGGTATCTTCTACTAGCGAAAGAGAGAAAATAAAGTTTATTTTATATGAAAGTCTGGGTTTTTCCCACGCGGAGCTTTGTTGTGAAGCCCCATTGGACGCGGCACCTCGCCGGGCCTGGTCAAGGTCACCAGTTGGCTCCGCAGTGTCAGCTCAGAAAGCCGCGTATCCAAAGAACCGGTTGTGAGTGTTTGTCCTGAATGCAACCATCTAGATACTGAATTGGCCAGCTGTCGGTACATTGGTAAGCCTTATGTGCAAGTGTGGCTGTGTGATTTCTACACCACAGGCGCATCCCTGTTGTGCATACGAGTAGTCTTCGTATATACGGAAGGTGTTCGTTCAGAGGCTTTACCAGTATCTGGCTTGCTGGCTACTTATATTGGTTTGTGGTAAAGGTGAGAAAAGTAGGTGGCAAAGCATCTTCCTAAAAATTGGTGTTTTCTGTGATAGATTCTCTTCCCCCCATGTTTTTATTAATGTGATATACAGGTAGATTTCGACACACGAGTTAGGCGCCGGCTATACCATGACATAACCCTTGAGTGAATATGTAGCATAGAACTTGAAGAAAAATACTAATAAGTCACGGGTTTGCATAAATTAAATTGTGTGTTGTTCTCAAAACTTGTTCAGCATTGCCCGGTCAACTATTTGAATATAGCTGCATGTAATTCCCGATGGATTGGATGTATTTGGCCACCTAAATTTACTCAATGTGTCAGGTAGACATTGTCCCGCCTGTGGGGGCTGCATTTCCGATGGAGGCGGAAATGTTGTAGGCCCATGTACTCATATTTGTGTGCACGTTAAAGAACCCCAGATGGTCGAAATTTCCGGAGCCCTCCACTACGGCGTCTCTCATAATCATATGGTGGTTTTGGGACGTTAAACCCCACTAATCAATCAATCAATCAATCAATCAATCAGATAGACATGGGAGTGTACACACATGCAATCCTATTTTCCGGAAATACAGGTCATGAAAAAAGGTCGCAGTTTCGCTAGAAGGGCGAAGCAGTGAATGCGATTGCACCTTATTTGGATGTTTTACGAAGTAATGCTAGAATGTTTGGAAGCAACAATAATTGTAGCAAACATGCACTTTCTAAGTAACTAAGTTTCCTGTGGTGCGGCCACAGTAGATGGCCAGAGCAAGGCTCGTGCGTAGTGATGGCGTTGATGAGAAGCGCATCTCGTGAGCAGCGCATGCTGGTACTAAGGACTATACGTGGTGTGTCGCCGATGGTAGCATTTTGTTATATGTAGAGCGAATATATATGTGCCGAGGCCCTTCCTCGAGTGTGTTTGGAATAATAGTAATGCAAGATCAACATGGCGAAATAAGTTACGTATTTAATGACGTGTATGACGTGTAGGAAGGCCGCAAATATAGTAGTCAATAAAAACCCTGGTGAATATAAATGAAACACAGTTCACTAGATGACAGTGTCAACCATTTTGTGGTCACTGAAGTTTGTTGGCAATGACGCTACTGCGCTCGTGATGCAATATTTTTGAGAAAGCAATATCTAAACACGTGTTGCTGCGTGTAGTTGGGTGTAAGACGTCAGATAGGAGGTGAAGTACAATTTCGGCAACCAGAAACGACACAAGCCACTCATTTTCACATCTAAGTACATTCACGTTCCAGTCCCCTGTGGCGATCACCGCCACAACTGCGGGGCATACCACACTGAAGTTGTGGAGCAAGAACTTCATGATGTCGTTCTGCGAGGTTTCCGGCGAGATGTAGATTGCTGCGACGATGAAGCCGTGAAATGTTTTGACGGAACATGCATCAACACAAGTCACCTGGGGCAGCGAGTTTAATTGGTATAGAACGCTGCGCGGTAAAAGCATTATCCCAACGAAGCGTTCATAAATTGCGAATTAAGCAGCTCGATGGTTTTGCCGTTTTGCAAGGCTGATGCACTTGCATCCTTGCAGTATGGCGGCGTTGTCTATCCAAGTTTCCGTGAAGCACCGTAGAGGTACCTCGCAGACAATATAATCGTGCGAGACATCGAAGGTGTGCCCGGGCAAACAATCGCACATTCATGCTGCAAATTGCCAATGCGTGGAGTAACTGGAGGATGGCGAAGCACGTGGCAATGATTGTATCAAGTCGGCAAGTTTCCAATAGGTGAAATTCGCCTTACAACGTGCGGTCCCCCCGCCGCGGTGGTCTAGTGGCTAAGGTACTTGGCTGCTGACCCGCAGGTCATGGGTTCGAATCCCGGCTGTGGCGGCCGCACTTCCAATGGAGGCGGAAATGTTGTAAGCCCGTGTGCTCAGATTTAGGTGCACGTTAAAGAACCCCAGGTAATCGAAATTCCGGAGCCCTCTACTACGGCATTTCTCATAATGATATGGTGGTTTTGGGTCGTTGAAACCTCACATATCAATCAAAGAGGGCGTAAAACCCCAGATAATATCATTCGAAAATTGGCATTTATACATGCAGTGTAAATTGATGACATGCAAAGCACGAATGAGGAAGGCTGATATGTCATTTAAAATCAGCACACCGTTAAGAGGCAGATGGACATAACAAACAGTATACCCTATTAGAAATGTTATGTGCACTCACGTATCTAGAAAAGATGCAAGTGTGTTGTTTATAGTCGCGTAACCATGGCCCCACTAACATATGCAATACCAGCATCAGCAGAGGTAGGCAACAAAATAAGCCATACATGACTTCCATGTCATGATTAACAATTTACCGCCTGGAGTTTTTGTTCCTCGTCCTTTCACGCCACATAATACCAAATTTGTTACATAAGCTAGCTGAATGGTCTCGAGCGCGCTACGAGCGAAGCATGTAGTCATGTTTTACATGACAATCATGTCATAATTATCATGTTTGATTTATTTTCGTCGCCTATTTACGGCACGTAATACCAAATTTGGCATATTTGAAGCTAGCGAAACTGCCGCGAGCGCGCTGCGACCTTAGCATGCTATGGTGTTACATATGACACGCAAATCATGATTATTATGCTTGGCCGCGTCATTTACCTTCGCCGTCCATTCTCTTCACGTATTAATATATTTAGTATATGTGAAGTTGGTGAAACGGCTGCGAGTGCATCGTGAGCGTGGTATGTGGTCATGTTCCTAAATAACACGCACGTCATGATTATAATGTTTGCACCAGTCACATACCTTTGTCATCCAGTTACGTCACGTAATGTCAAATTTGGTATATGTAAACCTAGAAAAGAGCCGCGTGCGCATCAGGAGCGTGGTATGTTGTCATGTTCTTACGTGACGCGCATGTCATGAATATCGTGTTTTCACTAGGTCATATACCTTCGACATGTATTGAGGCCTTGTAATACCAAGTTTGGTATATCTGAAGCTAGAGAAACTACCGCGAATGCATCATGCGCGTGGTATGTATTCATGTTGTTACATGACACACATGTCATGATGTTCACGCTTGCACTAGTAATATTCCTTCATTATTTATTCACGTCTCGTAGTACCAAATTTAATATATGGGAAGTTAGTGAAACGAGCACGAGTGCTCCATCAGCGTGGCACGTAGTCATTACACACATTACATGCGTATCGTGATTTTCATGTTATGTCCTGTAACTTATGCAGGCAATAGAGTTATGTCACACCATACTAGTTTTGCCATATATTATGGGAACAAAACCACCGCAAAAGCAGCAACACCTTGACTAGTAAATCATGACATTCATGACATACATGTCATGATTTTCACGTCATGACTAGTTATTTATGCTTTTCATACAGTCATGCTATGCCACACACATTTTGGTGTAGACAGACCGACAGACCGACAGACAGACAGACAGACCGACAGACAGACAGACCGACAGACAGACAGACCGACAGACAGACAGACCGACAGACCGACAGACCGACAGACAGACCGACAGACCGACAGACAGACCGACAGACAGACCGACAGACAGACCGACAGACAGACCGACAGACCGACAGACCGACCGACCGACCGACCGACCGACCGACCGACCGACCGACCGACCGACCGACCGACCGACAGGCAGGCAGGCAGGCAGGCAGGCAGGCAGGCAGCCAGGCAGGCAGGCAGGCAGGCTCGGTCAGAGTGACCGAAGTTCAGTGACCGAAGAAATGCTTCGCATTTAAAAGTGGTCCTTTTCCACACTGAGTTTCTGGTGCTGATATTTTGGGGGGGAAATAAGACAGGCTGTGAAATCAGTCAGCATCCAATAAATGTGTGGTCATTAGGGTAATTGACGAACGAAGAGAATACACGTAAATTCATCAAAAATTCTTTTGTTCAAATCTGAGCTTAACTACAAAAATTACTGAATAATACAATATTTTCTAATGCAAAATCTGAGTGCCATTCAACGTTTTGGTTCATTTGGCAATATACTGAAGCAAAAAATATAAAAAACTGTATGGGCTTACAGTAACAATGTACTCGCAACTTTGATCTTAATTTAAATTTTTTGTATTTTATTTTATTTGCGCATCGTTCTTTAGTATTACTACTATATTTTTTTTATTTCTTACTCCGGTATGTCGCAGGATTGAATCGTAGGTCGCAGATTTTTACCTTGATTTTTGATGAAGTTGAAAGTGCTTGATGCTTTATACGTATATTTAGATGCGTTTAAAGAACCTCAGGTAGACAACATTTCTGGAGCCCTCCACTACACGGCGTGTCTCTTAGTCATCTTTGTTTTCAGACGTTAAACCCTAACAACTATTTTCTGCTCCGTACGCACCAACTCTAGCTACACAGAACCCTTTTTTATTTTATTGTATTATAAAATTTGCTTACCGGCCTATATTTGCCTCCACAGTTTTCTCGCTCATCGTAACGCCAACATATTATTGTTCTTGCCAAAGTGTGACAACTTTGTTGAGACTTTGTGTTATGAAGGAATGGCATGACCTCAAATAGTTCACGACCTAATTTTATTTTACAGAAGGACCTGAGCACTATGTGGGAGAACAGTCAGCTTCCTGGATCTTATCAGCGCCCAAGTTCAAGTATCCAGGTGAGAGATATGTCATTCTTAGTTTTTCTAACGTCTGGGGTCGTAACTTTTGTGCATTCATTAGTTGATTAGTTGATATGAGGGATGTAACGTTCCAAAACCACGATATTATTATGAGAGATTCCGTAGTGGAGGACTCCGGAAATTTTGACCTCCTGTGATTATTTAAAGAGCACCTAAATCTGAGCACACGGGCCTACAACATTTCTGCCTCCATCGGAAATGCAGCCGCCGCAGCCGGGATTCAATCCCGCGACCTGCGGGTCAGCAGCCGAGTACCTTAGCCACTTGACCACCACAGCGGGGACCATGCGGAGAAAGAACGCAAATCTGACGGCAAAGTGACAGTCGTTACCTGAATGAATTTGCTGAATTATTCTGAAGTCATCAGCATTATAATAATAATAATAATAATAATAATAATAATAATAATAATAATAATAATAATAATAATAATAATAATAATAATAATAATATAATAATATACAACATTTTATATTATTATAATTATTATTATCATTTGATACAATGTTGTTTCCCTCTTGTTATTATAATTTGTATTTTCCATGCCCCTCCTGCTTGGGCCCCTTACCTGGCCCTGCAGTATGCCTCAAATAAATTATTTATTATTAGGACAGGTTGACATAGACTACTGTGACCTGAGCAAGGCTTTTTACGTAGTCAGCGACTCACTGTGTTTAGTTAAACTTGCAAACTTTGATCATGGGTGTTATGCAGGAACGGCCGAGTTTCGCGAAACTCGGCATCTTTCTGAGCTCTGGCGACACCCCCTTAAGAACAATCCAAGAACACGAAAAAGTCAAATCTACCCCTCAGCGCGGCGCGTTTCATTGGCTATCAGGGAGCAAGTCATCACATCAAGGACGGTCGACTAAGTTGGGCGTTTTTTTTTCAAACCTGAGGCATCTTCTTTCATTTGTTTGTCGTTGCACGAAGTGCAGAAGTGCACCGATCCAATAAAAGTGTCGGAAGCATTTTGTCACGGTAATTTTCAAAGGCACGGGGTGTTAAAATTAATTTTGAAGCGTTTAAATGCCTGCACTAAATCTGTTTTAGAATGATCAGCACGATGGCCCCTGAGATCAGTACCGACTGAGCATCTTACAATATCGCGACCGCAGCTAAACCGGAGGCCACGTGTTAATCATCATGGTCATCCTGTACAATCTAGCACGCTGCTCTCCGGTGCGCGTCGTACTTGTTGTGATCGGCCGCTAGTACCCCTGCACGTGCAACCCGCTAATTAGTTATTTGGCTGGACGATATACTTGGCAATATAATTGATTGATATGTGGGGTTTAACGTCCCAAAACCACCATATGATAATGAGAGACGCCGTAGTGGAGGGCTCCGGAAATTACGACCACCTGGGGTTCTTTAACGTGCGCCCAAATCTGAGCATACGAGCCTACAACATTTCCGCCTCCATCGGAAATGCAGCCGCCGCAGCCGGGATTCGAACCCGCAACCTGCGGGTCAGCAGCCGAGTACCTTAGCCACTAGACCACCGCGGCGGGGCTACTTGGCAATATAGGCTGGGACATATTATGACCCAGCTAACAAATTCAAGTGATGATAGGACCGAGGTAATTACGTGACATCTTTAGAACATTAAAATAATGAAGCCATGTAAAGCTAGAACCGGGCTAACTAAAGCATGCAAGGTGATGAGCTAACTAGCTATGCTAATTGACATCGTGTTAATCAGCATAGCTAGTTAGCTCATCACCTTGCATGCTTTGGTGATGAGCTAACTAGCTATGCTAATTAACGCGATGTCAACCGTGAGTGTGCTAAGTAAGACCATGCTATTTGCCCTTACTAATATCATGACAAGTGGTAATATGCTAATTATGATTGCATTTATAACACCGTACTCATCATGACATGGGTAATGGCGCCATAGACAATTGGTTTTAAACTAAGCCTTATCTATGAAGACAAAACAGCTCATTGTATTAGCAATTAAGTCTCAGTAAATCAGTACAATCAAAATTAAAACAGAGCTGACGCATGGTCTTCGATGTCGAGCACGCACACAAGTAGAGAACCAATTTAAAAAGGTGCAAGAAGCTAGGCTATGACAAGCTCCTATATGGCTCCAGCCTTGCACAAGTAGTGTTAGCTCACAAATATTTTATATGCAAAGAAGCTGCTGTTTAGAATTCACTGCATCAGACGCTTCGCAGTCACACCGACACCTTCACAGTCACGAGTTGAACTCGGGCCTTCTCAAAATCAACGAGTTTGTATCCGAGTTCAAAAGTCAATTAGCTTAATTGCCAGACGCCTTCAGCGAAAATCGGGCACGCCTACCACGTTTGCTCGTGCCGAAAAGCAGTAACCATCCCCCCCCCCCCCGAATATCACCTAGAAGATTATTAGACCTGCTCACTACCGCCATGACGTCACTCGTCTTGCCCGAGGGAGCGCGCGTACGGTAGGCTGTGAATCTATTTCCACAACCGTCTCGTGTTGAAAGATAAAGTGTTTGCGGCAAGTTTTACTAGCTTACCAGCTTTATTCTGCCTTTTCAATAAAAAAAGGCACTGGTTTAGGTAATCTACAGCGCTTTAAAGCAATAGGAGGCTCTCCTGCGAGCCATTTTTTTCCGCGAAAAAGCCAAAGATTGACTCTATCGAACGCGTGGTCGATCAATAAGAGCTAAACTTCATGGACCAACAAAGTGACAGAATAATTACGGTAAATTTTATCGATTCTTTACTTATGCATGCACGCAAACACACTATTTAGAGCATGCAGAGAAACTGTTCCTAACTGATTGATTTAGTGGATATGTGGGGTTTAACGTATCAAAACCACGGTATGATTATGAGAGCCGCCGTAGTGGAGCGCTCCGTAAATTTCGACCACCATGGCGTTCTTCAACGTGCACACAAATCTGAACACACGGGCCGACATTATATTCGTCTCCATCCGAGATGCCGCCGGTATTCGAACCCGCGACCTGCGGGTCAGCAGCCAGGTACCTTAGCCACTAGACCATCGTGGTGGGGAAACTGTTCCTCATTTGCGAAGTTTAGGCTGCTTTATATGTACTCTTTCCAACATCTGTCTGCATAGACACGTAGTTATTGAGGGGAGTGGGTGCTCCTGCCACAAATACGGTATTCAAAACAATATTAGGGCGATGACCATTGCAAGAGAAAACAAACTCTTTCATTTCAAAAAAAAAAATTCTTGTGACCTACACAACTAGCGGCTTTTCCTAATTTGCTCTGGCCCCTCTCGCAGTGGTGCGTAGTTGGTCATATAACTTAGGGCCTAGAAAAACTGTTAGTACTGGGACGATATTAAACCGTCTAGCCCCCGTAAGCGCTTTTACCGCACTGCTGGTTCTTGGATTGGTATAGTTTCGGTAGTGCACGTGGTTCTTAATTATTTTACCTTGAAATAGAGATTACACACCTGAAAATAAATTAAGAAAGTGCTTTACCGTAAGTGTCTAGACAACTAAATTTCAAGAAAACATACAGACTAAGGTGCTCACCGCTATAATACCGCAATAGCGTGATATGAACACCGGCAAGAAAATACTGCGCACAAAACTGATGCACTAAATAATGCGGCATCATTCCTTCCATCTTTATCAACCAAATGAACAGACCTAAAACAAGTCCGCGGCACTAAGCACCAGTTGCAAAATGTTTACTGGCCCTGAAGGAAAAACGCCTGCTCTAAAGATGTTCTGCTACGCGAACTTATTAATTTGATTCCAGGACCTACGACAACTAGCCAGAAGCACACATGGCACCTTTATTTTGGAGCAAGAACGGAACAAGGTGGTGACGGGGAACGACATAAAAACATGCAGTACGAACACACGTCACTTCGGGTCATAAAGAAAACGGATGTCGACGTCAGCTTGACGAACGACACGCTCCCACTTGGTTCTTCGGTTGTCCTTAAAAAACAAGAACTCTCGCAGCATTAGTGCTTTTGCCGCGACAATTCGCCATGCAACATAGCCCAACCGTTTGGATTTCCAGCTGTACAGACTGCGAATATCCGGTGCACAAAAGGCATCACATATCCACTCTGCAGTTCACAGACACAGAAAAAGATGGTCTTCTCAGGCCGCCAACAGAACACTAGCATGCCACGAAAAATTTCGTCGGGCCTGGCAATCCATGTCTGTCGAATGACGGGAGCAAGCATGGACACGTCTGTGCAGCGAAACACACTGGTCGAAACACAGTGACGTCAGAGCTCATGGCCGACACAGTGAGCAAGCCTGATGTAATCTAGGTGGCATTGGCAGTACTCACGGTGTGCGGCCCGATGAATATATCAGCTTTATCGCGCAGAATATGCACACACGCACGCAGAAGTCAAACGCGCATGACGTATCCAATCAGAGCGGCGTTCCCGCAATGATGCCAGCGCCCCTGATGACCACCTACTGTTATATTTATCTGAGATATTTGTTAGAAGCGAAACGAGCAGCGCGAGAGTGCCGCGTGTGCAGCATTGCTGTCTTCGAGGGTGGAAGTTTCGATGCTGCAGTTGGAACAAAAGAACCTGCCCGAAAGAGGAAATACGCCCACGATATTGCCTGTGGGAGGCCCTTGCTGAGTTGGCAAAACGATAGCACGACAATCGCGCTAATGTCGCTGCAGTGTTAAAATGTTTATTGAGTGGCGGCGCTGACGTGTTCACACGCGGTGTTTTTTTATAACTGTCGCAAATATCCCACATGCGTTTCTGACGCCATGCCCATTCCTGTAGCCATTTTTATCATTTTATTCGTGCTGCCTTCATGTCATGGCCACCGCTGAGAAATCTGGGAGCAAACTCGTCTGTCCGAGAAGTTCGGGCTATCCTGCATAGCACCCCATGACTCGCCTGTTGTGAATCTCTTGCACAGCTATCTGGCTGATAGATCACGTTATGTTGCCGTAAATGCCAAAGCATCGTCTTTGTATGAAGTTACTTGTAGGGTCCCTGAATATTCGGTATTAGACCCACTAACATTTTCAAGTTTCGTTAACAACGTTTTTTTTGCAGTTCGTTATGTTTAATTTTGTTTAATGGCGAATATATTACTTTATTCAAGAAAATCATTCTCTGAACTATGTGACAACAACAACCTTTCCCAGAATACCTCAAAAATCAAGTTCATAAGTATTTCTCACAAAACATTCATCGTGTCGTTTTCGTACTTTTTTAATACCGTGCCGTTATGTATGGTTTATGGGTTCAGTAATAATGGTGTTCTTTTCGATAGCAAGGTCAAGTTTTCTACTCAGACTATATGTACTGCCATTCGCGGTCTTCATTATCTCAGATGTGTTTGCAGAATCTCTCAAGAATTAGGTTCTCCTACTACCTTCCGAAAATGCACACCGCAATATGTCTTCCTCCACTAGATAATGCATCTGTGATCGGGAATGGTACTGCTAAATCATACAGTGACGTCATTGAGTGAGTCCGGAATTCCTGCTTTGGTAGTCTAGTGGCTTAAGTACTCTGCTGTTGACCCGCAGGTCGCGGGATTGATTCCCAGCTGCGGCGGCTTCATTTCCGATGGAAACGGAAATGCTGTAGGCCCGTGTGCTCAGATTTGGGTGCACGTTAAAGAACTCCAGGTAATAAAAACTTCCCGTGCCCTCTACTACGGCGTCTCTCATAATAATATGGTGGTTTTGGGACGTTACACCACAAATAAATCCATCAGAGTGAGTCCAGAAAAAATTATAACCATTTACAATAAACGTTTTGATAGAAATGCCTCTACATGACAAATTACCGTCAAATGCCAAACAATGCCAAATTAATATACTTGCCATCACTTCACTGCCGACTAAGTCGCGCTGACTTGTTATATCTCTACACAGTAGTTCACAGTATAATATCCTGTTTTTGACTCCTCAGCTGTGTATATTTTCGCATTCCGCCTAGGTTAGCCAGACAGAATCATCCATTTCATGTACCTGCCAAATTATTTCAACACTCACGGGTCACGAAATACATATTTCTCATAATGTAAACTTTTATGACCTGGATAATTTTCACAGTCCACTACCATTGTTTTTATCGCAGCTTTGCAATGTTTTATTATAGCTTTTAACAGTGTACAGATGCTTCTCTTTTCCATATTTCAGGAAGGCTTGGAGACGGTTGTTTATATTCGCCTTTATTTCACAGTCCCAATTCATGATTCTCGTCTTGTCTTTTTTTCTTCTCATTTTGCGCTGATCTATGAATACTATTAATACGTCAGACTTGCGAATCGCTTGATTTATCTGTGTAGCATTTGAATGCGATTATGTGGATTGTGTAGATATTTGGTTTTTTATGCAATGGTTAACCCGCTATGCTCAAAGGCGCTTGAGCTTAGAGGTAACGCTGTCAACAAAAATATTTTTTATTTATTTATTCAGAATACCCCTAAGGGCCCTCTCACAGGAGGGTATTACATAGGGGGGGGGGGCTATAACACATACAGGTACATGAAATGATTAATAGAACCAGAAACACGCAAACTAAACACCATACAGCTACTAATTACATTAGAATAAATATAAGGTCAATATCCTTACCGCAGAATCTTAAATAATCAGAAGAAATAATATGAGTCAAACAATAATAAAACTAAAAAAAATATATTAAAATTGAACTACACAAAGAAGGAAATAGAGTCACAAGAGTACAATAAAACGCAATCTAGCTTACTACAAACACACGCGCCATTAAGCATAAAGGAATGGCAACATCACCAAAAACACGTGTGAATAACTGAATTAGGCAAACACAGCAATAAATAACACGAACCATGAACATACGCAGTTTCTACAAAAAAAACACGGTTTGCAGAAAAAAATAAAAAAGAGGGGGGAATGCCGCAAAAGGTTCACACGCTTGCACTCATGTTTAGTAGGTTCTGAAATTCAGTGATACCGGTGACGGTTGCAATGTTTGAAGGTAAATCATTCCACTCGGTTATTGTGCGCGGTATGAAGGATCTAGCAAAATACATCTTCATTGTTACAGCAGCCTTTCTCACTTGATAAACGACTTCATTCGCTGATTGACTAAACAAAAGAAACAAATGAGCATACAAATGAGATCAGGTGCGATATTGTAAAATCTTAAAACATTGAGCATTGCGCGAGGAGACTTAGAGGATCTTGAAGATTGATTTTTTTTACGAATGCCGATTTCTAGGTAAAATATTTGATATATCATTTTAAACCACAGTTTCTTTCGATGGGTTAAGAGTAATTCCCATCTATACCCAACTTTCATATTGTTGCGACTGTCATTCAGAGTGCGCCGACATAGGACAAACCTTGGAGCTCTGTTTTGTAATTTTTCAAGTTTTTCACTTGAAGTGATTTCAAAACCGTTCCCATAAGATACAAGTGTATTTAAGCGTAGGATGAATGCACGTTAATTACGTCGTTGAATTTAAACGTACCAGCGCATCTTTTATGTTTTGCTGTATAAATTTTCATAATTTGTGGCCTTTAGAACAACAGAATTCACATAAGCAATTTATAAGCAGTCGGCTGAAAACATCACATTCAAGTATTTATACTGTACTTCTTCTATTACTGCACCATTGCTAATAAAGTACTGCGAGATTAACCTTTTTCTTGCGCGCCGAAGTAATATGAATGCCTTTCTCGGCATTTAGATTCATCCACCATTTTGGACACAATTTGTGAACACCCAATAGGTTACTTCGTAACAGGTGACATTCCCTTCGTTATTAATATTCTTGTACAAGACGCAGTTTTATTAGTTGCCCCACACACTCAGCCAATTAGTGAAATAATGAAACAGTTCCTCTGAATACATAGTTGTACCCCCGTGCATACATACCGTCCATGTCATCGCCTCACCTTGTAGCCTTGAACGGTAAATTCATTTAGACTACCATACTCTCACAATAACTATTCCCAAGGTTGTTAACAAAAGTATTCAAAGGAGCCAAATTATGTTACAATTTCTTTATATAAATATGAATAGTTACTATTTTGTTGCCAGCCTCCTCATTCTGGGGGCACACCTAATTCTCCATGACTTTATTCGTCTTGGGAACATGGAATCATGATCCCGACAGAGCATTATTTCGATTGTCTTCGCAGGCATTTCGTAGGAAAGTTGATATGAAATTTTTAAACTGGCTTGGTCTCCTATATATCATGCTTGGCCGACTTTAAGCTCTGTTGTTTGCCATCAGAGTTTGTTATATTGTTTTCCTTCTTGCTTAATGGGCATTCGCAGTAGGTACTTCATTCATAATTGTTGTGTTTGCTTTATGACAGCATTTTCTGCCGTTTTGTCGATAACGCTCACTACTGCAATAATACGGAAAGAGGAAAGAGGAGAGAAAGAGGAAAGAAGCCAAGATACAAAGAAAATTTCGGTAATCCCCTACGAGCATGGTTTCTCCCATAAACTTAAGAAGGTGGCAGCTAAATATGGTGTCAAAGTTGTATTCTCGGCAAAGAACAAACTAGGGGGCGTGTGTCCGGCTGTAAATAATCTGTACGAGGAAAGGACGAAGGATATCAGTGGCAATTGTTCCAAGCGTGCAGGTCATCAGGTGGTTGAGTGCAAAAGAAAGGTAGTTTATAAGACCCCTTTCAGTTGTGGGAACTTTTATGTCGGTCAAACTGGCCGATGCTTAAATGTGAGGTTGAAGGAGCACATGACCAACTTGAAGGGGAGGCCAGAAACACATTTAGCAATGCACTGTGCGCGTTGTTCTTTTAGTGCATGTAAGCCGTTGTTTGATCAAACTAAGGTTGTGTATGTACACCCAAATCAGACAACAAGAGAAATAGTAGAAGCGTGGCACATATCTAGACTTAAAGATATGTGCATCAGCCATCCGTCGATATCGCTTAGTGAAAAAGAAATTGAATTGCTGAACAACATGTGATATTTATGGTTTTTTAAGATTGTACGATGCCGTTTTTGCTCATGCGCGGTGATCATGGGGTGCAAGGAAGCGTATATATTCTGTTTTCTTACTTAATAAAAATCAGTTGTTAGTCTGCGCTGGTCATTGTTGTTTCCTTCTTCTGTGTCCTTGTGTGTGTGCGCAAAAAACTTCAATTATGCTCACTACTGGTTGCTTTTTTTATGAAGTGCTGTGACGGTCGTACATTACGTTCTGTGCACGCTGCGTGACAGCCCCCATACACGTTCTGTATGTGATGCCCCTCCGACATTCTTACCAAGTTTCCCAACGAAGGTTTTAAGAAAACAATGAATCAATAAAGAAAGAAAGAAGCGTACGCTTGAAGCCAGTGTCCTTTGTGATCCGTAAAACTTCCACGTTCTATTTCTTGCTTTCTAAGTAATAAGAAAGATGTTATCGTCACTAGATGTGGGCTACTAAGTACTAGCAAACACGTTACAACTGCATTAGTAATACTAGTGTCCGTCGCTGTCTCTTCCTCTAATTATTAGTAACATGTAATTTCGGTGCCAGAACATTGCAGCGGCATAGACGTGCGTTATTTATTCAGAAAAAAATAACTTGTCTTTACCTCAGGTTCACAATTGAGCGAGTGAAATTAAAGTATGATCCAGATCGAAAGGACTGCGCACGTACGCTTCATTATTAATATAGCGACAGCAATTATATGAACACTCTCGGCTGGATTTTTCCACTAGCGTCGGCGTCACCTTCACTAACCATATATGTATACTTGTCTATATATAGAAAAATTCATGAAAGAAAAAAAAACGACAGGTGCGACGTACAGTGGGAATCAATGTTATGCGAATCACGAATGAGGAAGGTTATATGTCACTTTAAAATCAGCGCAACGTTATGATACGGAGGTAAACTATACCATAAATCACTTTTATTTCATAATTATCATGTTTGGACGTGTGATTTACCTTCGTTATCTAATCACGTCACCTGATACTAAATTTGGTATATGTGGACCTAACCAAACGGCCGTCAGCGTCCTATGATCGTAGCATGTAGTCAAGTTTTACATAGCACGCGTGCCATGATTATCAAGTTTGGACGCGTCATTTACCTTCGTCGTCTACTCACGTCACGTAATACCAAATTTGGCATATGTGAAGCTCGTGAAACAGCAGTGAGCGCATCATGAGTGTGGCATGTAGTGACATTGTTACATGACATGCATGTCATGATTATCATGTTTGGAGGTGTCATTTGCCAATGTCGCCGTTCACGTCACGTATTACCAAACTTGGTACATGTGAAGCTAGCGAAACTGCCACGAGCGCATCATGAGCGTATCATGTAGCCAAGTGGTTACATCACACGCATCTCATAATTATCATGTTTACAACGCATCTCATGATTATTATGTTTGCACCTGTCACATACCTTCGTCACCAATTCACGTCCCGTAATACCAAACCCGGTATATGTGAAGCTAGCAAAGCAGCCGCGAGTGCATCATAAGTGTGGCATGTAGTCATGTTGTTCCATGACACGCATGTCATAATTTTCATGTTAAAGTGTGTCGCTTGTGTTCGCCATGCAGTCATGTCATACCATACCAGTTTTGCAACATGTCAAGTGAACGAAACCACCGCAAGAGCAGCGAAAACATGAAATGTAAATCTTGACATTCGCGACATGCTTATCCTGATTTCGGTGCAGAGACTTGTCACTCATGCTCGTCTTATAGTCATGTTATGCCATACCAAATTTGGTATTGTTGCCATTATCGAAACGGCCAGGAGAGATAAAAGTGGTGGGCGGCTATATTGATCGATACATAAATGGATACGTTCAAAGTCGCCGAAGCTGGCAAAGAAATTCTTCGCATTTAAAAAACTCAGAAAAGAGACTCCGGCGCGCGGAATCGAACTTGGGTCCTCTGAATCGGGAGTGCGAGGCGTTACCCACTGAGCCACCGAGGCGCACGTCCTTGAATGTTCAAAGGGCTAGCTATCTTTTGGACCAATTACCACTGCTGACTGCCATATCGGGGGGGGGGGGAGGATATCGTGTTTTCAACATTACCAGCAAGCTGGTGCAACGAGCACGCATTACAACATGGTCAAGATGCGGCTGCCGGGCTCTTGTCTCTCAAGCTCCCTTTTCCCCGCAAAGAGCGCGACGTCGACGCTCCTCGCACGCCTTCATCTTGCGGTAAAGAGGACCGTAGGTCTGGGCTGGCGTTCGGCTTTTACCGGAATGATTCTGTTTTAGTTAACGGTTGCACAATGCTCACTGCAAATGTTGCACAGTCTACGTTTGTGAAAAGAACTCGTTTTTCAGACACAGCGAAGTAACAATGGAGACGCTTATATGCGTTAATGTGGACAAAAGAGTATGTTTTGTGTGTAATCTATGCGTGAGAAACGTGAGCACGTTTCGTTCGGCTGGTCATTCTGCGCGTGACCATTCAAATTGTTGCTCTCGCGTTCATTGCTTCCTCTTTGCTGCAAAGCCGTGACTTTTTGTATTCGTGAAATATGGCGCTTAACGTCCGTACAAGGGCCACCGAATGTTAATAGGTGGTTATATAACACTAGGCGAAAATCTACGCAAGAAAATGCAACATATTAGCCGAAAAATTGAACTGCGATGCATTGGCTACTGCGGTACATACACCTTCTGCCCTCAAACATATATGCAGCAAAAATTTCGTGGGTTAGAGCTTGGTATTTTCAGATATAACTAAAACTGTCGTGGTACATTTTTGCCTGCTAATCTATGCATGCGAAGGTATAACAAAGTTACATATAAATTTATTGTCAAACTAAGGAAAGAAGCTACAGTCAAGTAACGTTGTCCAGAGTTTACCCTCTTCTAGCAGAGTAGGCCTCTGGCAAGATGAAGTATATAGCCATGACTGACATGCATTGCTTGCCCAAATAAAGATGTAGTGTTACAAAGTAGTCAATAAAAAGTTGTTAAGTGCCGGTGAGACGTTGTAACGTTGAATGATTGATTGATCGATTTTTTGATATGTTGGGTTTAACGTTTCAAATCCACCTTTAGATTATGAGCGACGTCGTAGTGGAAGGCTCCGGAAATTTTTATTACCTGGGGTTTTTTAACGTGCACCGAAATCTGAGTACATAGGCCTACAGCATTTCCACCTCCATCGAAAATGCAGCCGCCGCAGCCGGGATTATCTCACGACCTGTTGGTCAGCAGCCGAATACTTTGGCCACTAGACCACCGCGGCGGGGCCGAAGTCACATCTGCTGCTACGTATGAGAGAGTGTCACTAATCCAGTAATAGGTAGGCAATCGCCGGGCTGATTTCAAGGGCCGACGTATTGGCCCCCGAAGCGCAGCAGGAAAGTGCGGAAAATTCAGTGTTGGCCTCCTTGGTCCACAGGCGAACGCCGGTTGCGGTCCAAACATAGAGTTAGAGGCGAGAGCTGATAACAAAACAAATTAGATTCACAGATAAGGCAATACAAACAATTCAGAACCTGCACACTCGCTCATTATCAAATAAACATAACTCGCATGGTGCACCTCCCGACTGCGGCGGCTGCATTTTCGATGGAGGTGAAAATGCTGTATGCCCATGTGCTCAGATTTGGGTGCACACTTATGAACCCCAGGTGGTCCATTTTTTCCGGAGCCCTCGACTACGGCGTTTGTCATAATTATATGATAGTTTTGGGACGTTAAGCCCTACATATCAATCAATCGCATGGTACGGCGATACATAAAAAAACTGGCAAAAATGGCACCTCACGCTAAAATGCAACCTCATGCATTAACTATCCAGAACATTTATAGAGTTGAATATTCGTCAAACTTATTCAGTTCGAATTTCTTGGAATATAGCTTAAATGGTTTTCTTCCAGAAAATACACTAATAAAGTCAAACGCCGGTTGTCGTCCCGCTGCGTCCGAGCTTTCTCCTTCAGAAAATGCTCCTGAAAACGTGGCCACTTCTAAGTCATCGCCACTTGATTCCACACTTCAATAACAAAACTTCGCTGGTTACACCATCGGCCACTGACGTGTCGCCACTGTAAGACAACTCTCAATCACTGGCGGAAATACACACTGCCTTCATCACCTGCCTCGCCTCCCTCCACCACCGGCTTATTTAGGCTCGCCGCTGGCTTCTCAAAGCTTCCGCGCTTTTCATCGGTGCGCCGCACAGCCAAAGCTGGGGAAGGGCAAGATCTTTCTCGTAGTTCCCGCACCCGCGACGTAACCCTGTGCTATTTCACCATTTCCTTCTAGGCGTTTCTGGAATTCACTCGGTGCTTTTTCCGAGGAGGTTGCCAGCAGGCTGACGCCGTTCGAGGGGCCTGTGTAGCTAGATTTAGGCGCACGGTCATAACCGCAGGTTGTCGAAATTGCCGGAGCCCCTTCACTACACCATCTCTCATGATCATATGGTGGTTGTGGGAGGCTAATTTTTGCTTAGCCCTTTGTAATAGGTGCAGACGTTTAAACCACGCACATGTCAAGCTATTAACGTGATACCAAGCGTCACAACACATTACGTCATGTGATGCTTGGGGCTATTCCACGCTTCTGCCACTCAGTATTACATCCATCAACGTGACTCTTTATCCGACATGACGCCCGTATACGATCTTTTTGCTAAGAAGCTTCAAGCACTTACTTAGTAATGGGGTAGGTTACGAGACAGCCTTTACGAAGACTTAAACGAAGACTTTTTGGGTGCAGTTCTTAAGCACCTGTTCCAAGGTTGAACATACATTGTCCATCGCTGTAACGGGGCAAACGGGTGGATCATGAGATCTCTTCTATGAACCTCAAGTTTGTCTTGAACACTCTTCTATGAACCTCAAGTTTGTCTGCGTAAGCAAAAGCCAAACAAACCAATAAGCGAATACAATAAACACAGCATATAAAAATAAAGGATGAAGAAACTCAGAAGCTCTTTAGACAAGTGAAGTGGGCAACTGGTGTTGTGCCTGACGTACTATATTCTTTCTTTCTTTCTATCTTTCTTTTTTTCTATCTTTCTTTCTTTCTTTCTTCCTTTTCTTTCTTTCTTTCTTTCTGTCTTTGTTACTTTCCTTCTTTCTTTCTTTCGTTATTTATTTATTTCTACCATTGATATTATATAGCGGCCGTCCCCGAAATGTTGTTTTTGAGCAGAATCAAAATGGCGCCTTCCATGTTCTTCCAAGGGTTCGTCAACCTGTAGAACGACCCAATGGAATGACCACCACGCTATCACAGAAGTGCGCTTTAGGAATTCAATTTTCCCGAAGAGCACGATTGTTATGATTGACATCACGCGCTGGCAAGCAGGTAACTTTCAGTCCACCAAAATGAACTATTGCAAGAAAGCGTTCAGGGCAAGTGTACTTTTCCTCAGTTATTTGTTGCATCATCGGTGGAACTGACTATGCTACAGTTCAATGCAAATCAGGTGAGCATGGCCTATAGTGTCCTAACTTTGAAAGCACTCGTTTTTGGACCATGGGGGCCCTTTTTCAAAGCCCAGCATGAGAAATAAAATTTCATTTGTAACATATATATATATATATATATATATATATATATATATATATATATATATATATATATATATATATATATATATATATATATAGCGGCGATGGCGTAGTGGTTAGAGCATCCGCCTCGCATGCAAGAGGTCCGTGGTTCAAATCCCGGTACCGCGCAGTTTCCAAACGGATTAAAAAAAATCCGCGTGTTCATGGAACTGCATTAAGAGGCCTGGGGTGCGGCCTCGCCGGCAAACACCGCCGAGAACGCACTCCCTCACCAGAGAAGGATTGGCCACCCTGGTGCAGTATCTGGCCACTACCTTCCACATGCTTACGTCAAATAACTCACGGCCCTCAGTCCCCATCAGCTGCGAAGCAACTGGCCACGGCGGCGATCAGATCTGCAACGCAGCAGAGGGTGCTAAGAATCTCTGGATCCGGACAGGCCGCCATTGGAACCTGAACTTGGCAACGCTTAACGCTAAAACCTTATCTAGTGAGGGAAGTCTAGCTGTACTATTCGAGGAGCTAGAGGGTGTTAAATGGGATATAATAGGGCTCAGTGAGGTTAGGAGGACAGATGAGGCCTATACTGTGCTACAGAATGGGCACGTCATTTGCTATCGGGGCTTGGCAGACAGAAGAGAACTGGGAGTAGGGTTCCTAATTCACAGAAACATAGCTGGCAACATCGAGGATTACTATAGCATTAATGAAAGTGTGGTAGGCATTGTAATTAAACTGAATAAAAGATACGAAATGCAGGTAGTACAGGCTTACGCGCCTACATCCAGCCATGATGACGCTTCAGTTGAAAGCTTCTATTAAGACGTGTAATCGGCAATGAGTAAGGTGAAAACACAGTATACTATAGTAATGGGCGCCTTTAATGCAAAAGTAGGGAAGAAGCAGGCTGGAGACCAGGCAGTAGGAGATTATGGCATCGGTACTAGAAACGCCAGAGGAGAGCTACTAGTAGAATTCGCAGAACGCAATAATCTGCGTATTTTGAATACCTTTTACCGAAAACGAGAAAACCGCAAGTGGACATGGAGGAGCCCTAATGGCGTAAATAAGAACGAAATAGACTTTATAATGACTGCACACCCAGGAGTCGTGCAGGATGTGGAAGTGGTTGGCAAGGTAAGATGCAGTGACCATAGAATGGTACGGGCTCGAATCCGCCTAGACTTGAAGAAGGAACGACAGAAACTGACACGCAAGAAGCCAATCAATGAGCTAGCACTGAGAGGGAAAGTACAGGAATTCAGAGTGTCGCTGCAGAACATGTACTCGGCTCTTAGCGAGGAAACCAACCTTAGCGTAGATACAATGAATGATAATCTGACGAGTATCATCATGGAGTGTGCAGTGGAAGTTGGAGGCAGGGTAGCTAGACAGGACACCGGCAAGCTTTCCCAGGAAACGAAGAACCTAGTTAAGAAGCGTCAAAACATGAAAGTGTCAAGTACAACAGACAAAATAGAACTGGCAGAGCTTTCGAAGTTGATTAATAGACGTAAAGTATGCGATGTAAGAAGGTATACCATGGAGAGAATTGAACACGCTCTGAAAAACGGAGGAAGTGTCAAAGCATTGAAGAGGAAACTTGGGATAGGCAAAAGGCGGATGTATGCACTAAGGGACAAAGAAGGCAAAATAACTACCAATATGGATAGGATAGTTAAAATAGCGGAGGAGTTTTACAGAGATCTGTACAGTAGCCGAGACAACCACGACCTTAATACTATAAGAGCTAGCAGTAACCCAGACGACACCCCACCGGTAATGATAGAAGAAGTCAGAAAAGCTTTGGAGAGTATGCACAGAGGCAAAGCTGCTGGTGAGGATCGGGTAACGTCAGATCTGCTGAAAGATGGAGGACAGATTGTGTTAGAAAAACTAGCCACCCTGTTAACGAGGTGTCTCCTGACGGAAAAAGTACCAGAGTCTTGGAAGAACGCTAACATCATCTTAATACATAAGAAAGGAGATGACAAGGACTTGAAGAATTACAGGCCGATCAGCTTGCTCTCTGTAGTATACAAGCTATTTACAAAGGTAATTGCTAACAGAGTAAAGAAAACATTAGAATTCAATCAAGCAAAGGAACAAGCAGGATTTCGAACAGGCTACTCAACAATTGACCACATTCATACTATCAATCAGGTAATAGAGAAATGCTCAGAGTATAACCAACTACTATACATAACCTTCATAGATTACGAGAAGGCGTTTGATTCAGTAGAAATATCAGCCGTCATGCAAACACTGCAGAATCAGGGCGTAGATGAAGCATATATAAACATTCTGGAAGAAATCTACAGCGGATCAACTGCTACCATAGTGCTTCATAAAAAAAGCAACAGAATACCAATCAAGGAGGGTGTAAGGCAGGGGGACACAATTTCCCCAATGCTATTTACCGCGTGCTTACAGGAGGTTTTCAGAAGCCTAGAATGGGAACAGTTAGGGATAAGAGTTAATGGAGAGTACCTCAGTAACCTGCGCTTCGCCGATGACATTGCATTGCTGAGTACTTCAGGGGACAAATTGCAACTCATGATTACGGAGTTAGACAAGGAGAGCAGAAAGGTGGGTCTTAAAATTAATCTGCAGAAAACGAAAGTAATGTACAACAACCTCGGAAAGGAGCAGCGCTTTGCGATAGGTAATAGTGCACTTGAAGTTGTAAAAGACTATGTCTACTTAAAGCAGGTAATAACCGCAGAGCCTAACCACGAGATTGAAGTAACTAGAAGAATAAGAATGGGGTGGAGCACATTCGGCAGGCACTCTCAAATTATGACAAGTAGATTGCCACTGTCCCTGAAGAGGAAGGTATATAACAGCTGTATCTTGCCGGTACTTAGCTACGGAGCAGAAACCTGGAGACTCACAAAGAGGGTTCAACTTAAATTGAGGACGACGCAGCGAGCAATGGAAAGAAAAATGGTAGGTGTAACCTTAAGAGACAAGAAGAGAGCAGAGTGGATTAGGGGACAAACGCGAGTTAAGGATATCATAGCCGCAATAAAGAAGAGGAAATGGACATGGGCCGGGCATGTAGCACGTAGACAAGATAACCGCTGGTCATTAAGGGTCACCAACTGGATTCCCAGAGAAGGGAAGCGGGGTAGGGGGAGACAGAAGGTTAGGTGGGCAGATGAGATTAAGAGGTTTGCGGGTATAAATTGGCAACAGCAAGCACAGGACCGGGTTAACTGGCGGAACATGGGAGAGGCCTTTGTCCTGCAGTGGACGTAGACAGGCTGATGATGATGATGATGATGGTGGCATCTGAATTGGAATACTCTTTTTCTTACCTGGATATGTAAATCTTACATCTTGCACGCACTTTCCACCTCATTTTTGCCTTCAGTGAAGCCATGTCACTTCAATGGACACTCTTTGAATACTTAGGAATGACAATTTTATTTCCTGCAGGATTCTATTTGAGTTTGGCTATATAGCACAAATGATGAGGTATAGGTTCTTTATGCACTTCTTACTTCATTATTTGGCAAGGAGAAGGCCGATTCACGTTCCTAAATCTTTTTGCAATCTTACATGCTAACCTTAAGTAAAGCCGTCGTGATACAGTGGTAAAAATTTTAACCGGTGTATCGGTGGCACGTAAAACTTCTCGGATCGTAGTATAATATTTTATGTGCCTTCATTTAAAATTATGTCATCCATTTTTTGGTTCTTGACTGACGGAGTATTCAGTTAAATTGATGTATAAACTGCTGAAACTCTGTCAGCTGCGCTGAAGTGAAAATATTCAAGGAAGACGCACGACACCTTTCTACCGATTCCTCATGTTTACGTGCCTGTGATGCTTTCTGCTCGCCTTAGGGCTATTGCAAATGAAATGCGACTCGTGCATTTCAAAGTAGCAGTCGTGTGAAAGTTGTCACGTTACAGGTGAAATTTGGATACCAATGTCGCTTCTCTGTGATTTGTGGAAATAATCTGACAGCTACGAGTAGTGTTGTATTGCATGCATTGTTCTGAATTGTTGCAAAGGAGCGCAGGCATCATCAATGATTTATAAAATAAACGTAGGTGGTTGCTTCAGGTATGTCACCAGATGCATGGCCAAGTTTTAAATACCGTTGCACTTCACTAATACAAAAAGAACGAAATTGCATTTTTGTGCAAACTATACAGAATTGTCGTAGGTGATATGAGACGCAGATATACTGTGTGATGATCGATTACGTAACTAACATAGCCGAATCTCACGCGACAGTGAATGTGCCCTCACTTCGTTATGACCATATAACTTTAACGTTCTTTTAGTTAAAGGCGAAATATCGATAGTGTCTGTCACTTTGCCTTTATATCGTAAGCCCTCAGCGAAGTGTGAACTTCCGAATAGTTAATTCTTGTTTAGAAATGCAATTTAGGTCAACATTTGATCAGTAGAAAAAGCACTGTTGCAAACCATTCTCTTTTGCGACGATGAAATAAAGGTATAAAGAAAGCGGCATCGGTAGGGCATTTTACGCAAGAAAGGTTCATGCAGAAACGGGGGTTTGAAGTTAAATTTCTCGGTAACAAATCCTGCGCAGACCGTTTCGGAAAGCAGTCAACCAGTACAATTTGTGGGCCATTTGCGAGTTATGAAGATGTTGGGTATGCGCTCTATGGGGTCTCTGTTCACTGGTTTGTGGCGCCAGTTCATATCTTAGGAAATACGCATGGAGGTGACATCGCTACACTCATAATTCTTGTACGCGTTTTGTATCTCCGCAAAATGGACTCGAGGGCTTAAAGCACGTAAGCTTCGATAGCGCATTTCGCACTTCATGTCACAATAGAACTAATAATTTAATATAAATAGAAATGGAAGTATGTATTTTCTTTCTGCAAGGTGCAACATGCTAATCTTTTTTAACATCATATGCATTGTATTCTAGAAACTGGAACAAATATGCACCTGATTGCTTGCTGCATTGGTGTCCTATAGGCGAATGGTTTTGACTAGCTAGGTTGGCACCTGTCACGAAAACCCATAGTCTAGAAGAAAAATTCTCTTACATCAACCCCATATTGCACTTCTCTGGAATCGCACAACGCTTACCTTTTCCAGTATATACGCAATGACACGAAAAATACATACCTAGTCATTGCAGTCTTCATGTAAAACATGTCTCTGAGAAACTTGAGCGTAAAAACACGCTGAAGGATCAAAATCAATAAAGATGAGCACTGACCACTTTTGTTAGGTGCGTATGCTTATTCGCGCAGCAGTTTCTCACAGATATGTACGGACACGTTCGACTGGACTCGCCACATATGACCTGCCCTAAAAGAGAATTGCTGGGTGGTGGTAGTCATTCTCTCTGCAGGGGAGTGACAGCAAATGGTTTCGTAAATTATACTGCAGATTTCTGCGTGTAGAGAATTTAGTAAGACTCTACTTGTCACCACTACCATTATTATATATTCAAAGCATGCCGTATTGTTGAAGACTGCCGCGAAATTTTGAGCACTTGGGTTTTCTTAATGCACGTAAAATAAAAAATCTACCACTGTCTGCTTACTCGCCCTCATACTCGCCGATAGTTATAGCGCGAGAACAGAACGACGACAAACAGACAAGAAGGACACGAGGGACACTAGCGCTCGTGTCCTTCGTGTCCTTGTCTTTTTGTGGTCGTTCTGTTCTCGCGCTCTAACTGTCGTCATGTCATACCAACTAGCCCAATCTGCCACACTTATACTCGTCTTCGAGCATTTTTTGATTATCGTAACGCTGTCCATCGATAGTATGTGAGGAATTGAAGATGCCGCATATGCATGCCTAGTAGCACCCTGTGCTCCAAGTACACATCTTATCTCCAACCCAGAATCACGCTATGCTACTAACATCTTATGAAGCCAATGCCTCAGCCCAATGGCAATGGCTTAAAACTCAACTCCGTGGTGCTGACAGTTGCGAATAACACAACCGTCGGCCATCGTTTACAAACGCTAACGATTTATATGCTTCTTCCTGGGCAAGTTGGATTGCCCTGAGAAAAGGAAATACCTTTGCAAAGAGGAACGCACAAATAACGCACACAAACTTGTGCAAACATGCAAACACACACCGAAGCGGGTCCCCACAGCACGATACACGTATCGCTTGTGTGTACGTATCGTCTTCTAAGGGGATGTCTGTTTGCGCTGATAGTACCTTATTTCGCTAGCGCTATGTAGGGCTCAACTGACAGTGAGTTTAGTTAGCTTGCTCGTATTCTTCGAACTCTTTCGAGCGTGATTTACCCGCATGCGTGTAAAAGGCACTTATTCAAAATCTATAAATCGCAAGGTTTCTTTAGTTTTTTTACCTCATGTTGGTCTTTAGTTTTTATATAAAATACAATTATGCCACCGCATTGACTGATGTCACTTCCTGAACTAAATGAACGTTGATTGATATGTTAACGAGGAGAGTGAACAGAAAAACAGGCGTGCCCCAGCTATCTTTAACCTGAGTTGAAAAATGTGCAGACACAGGGAATGACGACACGATCAAATGCATGTTGCTGATTGGCCTGGAGTGAGTCAGACTATTTTTTGTGTGCCTAATAATTGACTATTTCGGCAACCTCTATTTACTAACTTTTTAAGCAACAATAAACGACCAGAAATTTTATGACAAAGCTTTTCATCGGTATGAAAAACGTCTGGTAGACAGATTTAAGCTGTATATTTGTTATTTCCTAGTGTTTTTCAAGTAACTACAAATGCGCGCGAAATACGAACAAAAATACATGGCAAGCTCGCTTGGAAGCCAGTGCGCACGACAATTCTAGTGCTCCCTACGTTCCGTGTACGAACGACCTTAGCATTTGCCCAATGAGGCCCTCCACTACGGCGTCTCTCATAATCATATAGTGGTTTTGGGACGTTAAACCCCACATATCAATCAATCATTTGCCCAATGAGGCCGTCCTGGCAAGGCCGTGATGATTTGCGATCAACACGTTTTGCTTTCGGCCACAAAAGCGATAACCGTTTGGACTGCTTATCGCTGTCATGAGCCAGCACGAGAGAGGCGTCAGTTAGTATGCGGTACGTTAGCAGACATCAGTATCTTGATACGCGTAGGCACGCCAGTGAGTTTGTACCGTGCTATTTTCTGCATTTCGCGAGCATTTGCACTTAGCAGAAAAAAACAATACTATGTACCAGATATAAAGTTCGAAACTGCCTTATCAACTGTTTTGCGGACCAATGTGAAACTTTCTAATTAAAATTTTGAAGTTGTTTTCGTTCTCTCAAAATTTAGTTAAATAAAGGGGCCAAACGAACAAATAATCAGAACACAAAATATAGTCTTACTCACTCGGGCAACGGTCAGCAATGCGCATTTGCTCACGTCGTCATTGCGTTGTGTCGACATATTTTTAAGCTCTGTCTATAGAAAGCTGGCACACCCTATACCCCATGCTGTAGCTACCAACTTTTCACGTGTTTCTGACCACATATTTTGGTGAATGTTAATTTTATAAGCGTAAGAACCACAGCACAACAAAAATATATAAAAAAGAGTTGAAGACTAGGGCTACTCTCAACGGCATTTCATAAAAAAACGTCAGGCAAAAATCGTAACTCACGCTGACTGTTCGGACATATTCATTTTATGGTAGCGTAACCTGACACAAAACATAAAAAAACTATTGCTTCTTTTAGCACGTTACAGAGTTAATTTTGTCAGCTTTTGAAGCCCCACAAAAACTGAATTACGAAAAGTTGCTTCGAATCTGCTGTCTCAGTCCACTGTTGCCCGCGCCGAGGATTCGGAGGAAAGTGGTAGGAACAGCTTCGACTTCACTTTTATCATCTTTCACAATAATAAATATTTACCAAAGTGAACGGCTTGCGTGCTGTTCTGTTACAGTTGCATCACAAGTTTTTTGGCCTTTTATCACGACTTTAGGAATGATTGATTTTTGTTACCAGATACTTTCAAGCATCACGCTGAAATGATGATGGCCTCCCTAATCCAAAACATTCAGTACTTCACACGAACCATGGAATAGACTGAGCTAGTCGTGCACAGATAAAAAATATAAATACCACTGCGATTCTAAAATATATTAGTTGGAATTGAATGCAACAGCGACGGCTAAGTCAATACTGGGAGCACCTCATTTTTCACCGATGCAAAGCCACCAGAATGATTCAACCTCAGCATTAGGTGCAATGAATCACCGCCAATGGGAAAAAGGAATGGTGATGAAAACAGTTATTTATAGTGTTATATATTGCATCATAAATATAAAGCAAGAACAAGGGTTATCGTACCTAAAAATAGATTGAGACAGCTTCCAATTGGGTGTGAATTTTAAAGAAGGTATGCACTATTAAAGAAAGATCCGCACGCTTCCTAACTTAATACTCACTGTTCACTTGTCGCAAAATGTACTAGCCTCTTATAATAAAGTTAGTAAAATGCAGCTTAGTGAAGTTTACTGCCTTCTTAGTAAGCTACTAGTGCTGATTCGCATGGTAAGTTAATTATGAAAATGTTCTAATATATATATATATATATATATATATATATCGTCAGCTCCTATACAGTCATATCCATGATATAGGGATATATATATATATCGTCCTCGAATTCCTATTTTTGTAACGTCGCACAGACACGTACGTGCACCTTGTACGCTCTTGTGCTTTCCACACACACGCATGCACACACGCACACACACGCACGCACACACACACACACACGCACGCACGCACACACACACACGCACACACACACGCACGCACACACACACGCACACACACACGCACACACACACGCACACACGCACGCACTTACACACACACACGCACACACACACACGCACGCACTTACACACACACACACGCACGCACTTACACACACACGCCCGCACACAAACACACACACAAACACAAACACACAAAAACACACAAACACACAAACACCCAAACACACAAAAACAAACACACAATAACACACACACACACTCACACACACGTATCGAAAAGCAAACTATATCCTATTCAAGGTGATCTTGCATAACTACTAGTTTTTTTCTTTCTGCGAGCTTAGCTAAGTATAGCCTCAAATGTTTCATAAAGATATGACACAGTAAATTGTACGCAAAGCTTTAACGAAAATTCACAGAGCTGCTGCTGAGAAATAGTCAAGTGATCTCTTTCCATAAAGAAAGTGTCGTGTAGGTGTTTTATTCATTAAAAAGGGAGGCAAGTAATGAAAAATGAGTGTTACCTCAGGAGCTTCACAAAGGTGATCCAGCCACATACATACCTACTGTATATGAACAGTCCAATAATTTTGAACAGACATGGTTGGAAAACAAGCGCCCACGCTGTCGATTCCCTATAATATCTTGCGCACGTAAGCAAATTGACAAATGAGATTATTGGACATATAAGAGAACCAATCGCCTCTCTTGGCGATATGTCATAGTTTTTGTTGTGCAAAGTGCATAGGAGCAAGGAGGTTTGAATAAAGGATAGTAATGCATCAAGGATTTCGGTTCATGATCATCAGCCTTGGAACCATTTTTATATGTATGTCCATTTCAGATACTCGGTGTCTAATATTCGGTGTGAGGTAAATGACATTTTTCCACTGACAAATACTTTTGAGGCTCTTTTAGCCGGTCCTATATTGATTTTGAACGGTCTATTGATTGTCTAAGTTTACTATATTTAGATGGTTAAATAGATTGTCCAAGTACAGTTTTTAAGGCGTTTTTCTGACAGAGAAGAGAGGGCAAGCGAAGTGAAGTTGGGTATGTGCGTGTCCGATGTACTCTACTTTGTCTTTCGCTGCACGCAATGCTCCGTACTAACCACATCCTTTCTCTATGCTGGAAATTAGACCTCAAGCCACATACTCAGCAACGCCAAACTTCACTTGCTACAGTCAACTTCGGTGTCAAAAACTTCGATGAGGAGACGCTGACCTAACAACAGTGTTCGGACCGACTCGCATCATACCATATATTAGGCCTGTGACGCTTGAAAAAGCCTAGAAGTGGTGCGTCTCAAAGTTTTGACGGCCGGTGGACCCATGTGGGATTACACTTGTGCGGGTTGACTGATGGACTCATTGAGCAGACACGGACATTTAGTATGGCGAACAAACAAGCAATAAAAAGAGGTATATCATATTGACAAGTGCCATCAAAAACAACGACAATCAAACCCCTTAATAACCGAATTACCGGAGAAGCCATTTTTTTCAATCTCATGAGCAGTTCATTGGCCCAAAAATAGAAAAATACGCACGCGAATTACTTCTCACAACCAGAATTTATTGAAAAACGTTGCTGATCTTGCTCTGTTTCACGTTGCTCTGAAGGATCATGTATTTTTTATATTACGCGGCACCCTTTCGAAATGTCAAACGACATTGCAGGTAAGCAAAGCACGGGGAAATCGGCGTGCCAACGAAAAGACGCGCTGCAGCAAGCAGTTAGGCAGTCTTCAGAATATCTGCCTAGATGACGTCACTGTATTGGCTGTTGTCTATTGTTGACCTAATTTTAAACAAAGTCGTTAGCAAAAAACTGTTATTCTGAGTGAAAAAAAATTGTGTGATTGTTACCATCCCCAAGCGACCGATCGTAAATGTCGCCCAAATGGTTTCTGGCGAAAACGTATGCACCAGACTTGTAATATGAACGATGCTGAACGTTTCCAATTTCTAGGTTCACGACTCACTGATGGTTTGAAAAAAAATGCTGCAAATTGCATTAAAATGACCCATGTATGTTCTCAACGTTCCTGGCTAGATATAAGCTGTCAATAACCTTTGGCAAAACTCTCGCTTGTACCCGCTCACGCCTATGTGCCACTTGCCTGGCCGAAAGGGTTTCACGATGTACGTGACATTGTTATACCATTATTTATGTAACGACCAGTTAGTTATATTTGTCAGATTGTCTTGCTCTCCCATACTAATTTTCGTTTACCCCAAGCTAAGGGGTAGATCGTGACAGCACACAGACGTACATGAATAGATAGATAGATAGATAGATAGATAGATAGATAGGTAGATAGATAGATAGATAGATAGATAGATAGATAGATAGATAGATAGATAGATAGATAGATAGATAGATAGATAGATAGATAGATAGATAGATAGATAAGTGGTGTATCTGCAGAGTGCAAGAAAATGTTTTGTATGTAAAATCACAGTCACTGTTCAACCGCATGCCTCACATTACAATGATTCTCAAAGTACGAGGGATGTGCCGAATTCTTTTGCCGGTTTTATTACGGGGACACAGAAGGAAAATATCTATACAAGATACATAAACGATTATGAAAATTTTAGTAAAAGGTGTTGTCAACTAAAAGGCGTGTTTTTTAAACCACCCCCTAGTATTTCATAAGGTTGCATGGCAACAAAACATTACTCAATTACGCTTTCATTATATGTCTAGGTATTTTAAGTTCAACCTTTATGAAGCGCATACAGCTGAGTATGCAACTTCTTATGACGTTTTGCGCTCCGTTTTGGCACCAGAGTACAGAACTAGCCAGCCGGCTCGTTCTATATTAGGTACGAATGCAAACCGGAATTATCCAGACCTCGATCTCAACTCTTAGAAACAGCGAGTGCTTCTTTCTGTGGGTGGGACGTGTCTACGGTCTTGCTGGGCAACAAAAGTTCGACAGATCCGAGTGTTTTCGAAAGTAGCTAGCCGGTACTCTAAATCGCACCAGGATAATAATAGGCCAATGCCTGGAAGAAAGAGGGGAACTCGTATTTATTCTCACGAGGTCTTGTGGCTGGGCCTTGTACGCGTGAATATTTCAAGAACACTCACAACTTCGGCACTAATGGCTACTGCGAAATCGCTCTCGGTGCACTGGGTATTCTCGATGGCAATAATGACTGTAACCCTTCTTCCTCCGTGCCAACTGCTTTGCTATGCGTCGGCTCCATATGCACGTCTTTCCATAGGATAATTTTCTATTGCATATGTAGTTGCTTAGGAACGTTTCCCCCCTTTTTTATTTTATGGCTTTTCTGGCGCACCCTTTCAGATATGCCACCGCTGAAATATCGATCACAGTGGTGTACTGCTGATGCCAATTAAGAAAACATCTTATTGTGTGTGTTCACATAGCTTGTCTTAGTTCGATCGGCCAAATTTCGCTACATGTTTACAAGAGTAAAAAATGTATTTGTGAAGTATTCGCTATACATTTTTTAAGGTTGACGAGATTGTTTATATGGCTGAAGGTGCATATTGGCTCCCAGCAGCATTAAAAAGTCCCAAAATAGCAAGCAAAATACGGTCAAAGTGCTTTTAAATATGAATGCATTTCTTATTCGGGCTATGTCAGGCATCCGGCGTTGTCCGCGGTGTTGTCGCGCACCGCCAGGTGTTATCTTTGCGCTCTCACGCCCTCTTCCGTAGCAAGAGCTGCGAGCGCACGCACTTATTGTTGTTCCTAGCAACCGGAGCATATGGTGCGAGAGAATTTAAGAGAGGGTAGGTGCAATGCTTCACCGCTCCTTCTCTCATCTCTCCTGCTCTCTCTCCTTCTTTCGCCTCACTCTCCCGTTCACTCCCGCCTCACTCTCGATAGCGCTCTGGCTGGGCGCCTCCCAAGGCAATGGCAGAAGTCGGTGAAGGCGACTGTCTGATAGCAACGATATCCTCTCTCGACTCATGAAATGCATCCGCGTTTCCTCACGATTCCTTTCAGGAAGGTGGCTGTTTATTTTTGCAAAGTGTGGTCCGTGCATTAAAAGGTATGAACGTAGGTTTGAAATTTACTGCAGCTAAGTCGGGTGGTTATCGTTTAACTTTTCTTTTTGAATAAGGAGCTCGCTACACTAATTGGCAATTATTGAAAGTAAAGTTTACATTTATGTCCAAAAAACATTGTTTTCATGTTCACCCCATATACTAACTACGCATCTAAAAAGATAAAAAAGATTGATTGATATGTGGGGTTTAACGTCCCAAAACCACCACATAATTATGAGAGACGCCGTAGTGGAGGGTTCCAGAAATTTCGACCACCTGGGGTTGTTTAACGTTCACCCAAATCTGAGCACACAGGCCTACGACAATTCCGCCTCCATCGGAAATACAGCCGCCGCAGCCGGGCTTCGATTCCACGACCTGCGTGTCAGCAGCCGAGTACCTTAGCCACTAGACCACCGTGGCGGGGCAGCATCAAGAAGATTGCTACCACATATAATCAACGAAAAAAGTGTTAGGACACATGGCTTTCAATCAAATTTTAGCTCATTGACTAGCCTTCTTTTGGATAACCGGAAAGCACCCAGAAAAGACTGAACAGAAGAGGTGGTATGAAGAAGCAAGACGCGACGCAGTCGTCACTATTGTGAAATTATCCGAACTCGGTTAAGATTCGGCTGCTTTCAGTAGTTGCAGTAGCGTTTTTGCGACCAGCTGAAGCTGTGATATATGAGATTATGGTCTCAAATTCTCATTCAACGAGAAAAGCCTCCCCTTTCGGCTAACTTAAGGTTATTCAGTGGCACGACAGGTGCAGGGCAGTTTATCCACAGCTAAAGTTGTTGCATGTGGTTATGTAAGGCTCGGCAACAAAAAAATTAAAGCCTATCCACAGAATGAATTTTAATGAGGGCGAAGGGTCCGTCCATCTGTCCTTGCTTTCCATTCATGCGTTCGTCCGTGCATCAGTATATCTATACGTGCGCCCGTTCGTGCCTCTGTTCATGCGTCCGTTCATGCGTCCATCTCTGCGTGCGTCCATTCGTCCATCCGTCTGTTTGTCTGTCTGTCTGTCTGTCTGTCTATCTGTCTGTCTGTCTGTCTGTCTGTCTGTCTGTCTGTCTGTCTGTCTGTCTGTCTGTCTGTCTGTCTGTCCGTCCGTCCGTCTGTCTGTCTGTCTGTCTGTCTGTCTGTCTGTCTGTCTGTCTGTCTGTCTGTCTGTCTGTCTGTCTGTCCATCCGTGCGTCCATCCGTACATTTAGTGAACACTTCAAGTACCGCCATCGTGCTTATTTTTTAATATATTCATCATATGCAAGTACCATCATCCAGTGGACAATCCAAGGACTAAATGAAAGTATGTACCACATTTCTGCTGTCAGCGCTTTGTTAACACCGAGAGCATGATAACGACGCCGTGCTGCGTTTTTCGTAACATGTGGACATGCGGATATGCGCGTGAGGGCGGGTATGTGCCACTGGTATACGGTTATGTGCCACAGGTTACGTAATATGACAACGGGACGCACAAGCCATACCATAAGGATCTTCGCCCCCAAGACTGAGTGGGCTTCGTGACAGGTGAACATAAGTGACTGGCTGCTAAAGTCTGCGAGTGCTCGTTCTGTTGTGTCACATCAAGTGTTATTTATAACTTCCTCGAGGGCTTTATTACATCGGTTCTTGATACAGGTACAGTTATAAAACTTATCCCTTGATTGGTTTTATATATATTTTATTTAAAGATACTGTCAATCTCTCCAATAGATTATGGCAGGGAGGGCATGTGAAAAGCTATGTTTGATTATACAAAATCGAAATGGCTCAAACTTCAGTAAACGTCAAAATACAAGTTGACATAGAAATCGTACATTATACAGTCTCATTATAAGAATACACAATCATACAATTGCAATAACAACAAAAGCACAAACTAGATTACCGTAAAGCACCTTCGAAAAGGTAAGATTTGCATTTCTATGATGACATAGGAACAACAAGTAGACATTACCATTGAACAACTTGCTGAAACCACTTTATGAACAATAAATTATTCAAAGAACATGTGTCTGAAAATTAAAATATCTTAAAAACAGGAACTTTTTTTCATTAACGTGACACATACTCATCACTTGTCAAGTTTATTGACCTTGTTATGTCGTTAGTGCGATTTGTGCGGCAAGCATCCCGCTTTCGATTGGAGTGGCAAAGAAGCTTATGGAGTGAGTAATCAGTGGTTAAAGTCGGATTCAGCAAGTTGCAATTTGTAATGTTTAGAGGAGAATTGAATATTTAAAGCAATTAGTGTCGACAAAATATTCAGCAAAAGTATGATCAAGATTAGGACGGGTCAGTCTGCCATGAAAAAAAAGGCATTTACTTTGAAGTATCTACTTTTATTATGTTGTGCAGTAGTTGAATCATTTGCTTGAATTATGTGAGTTTCATTTGGTTTTGTAGTGTCAAAATAGCAGCGTTTTTAAGTAGGTGTGTCGATGAGTCTGTAAGTGAGTACGTGTTAAAAAGTATTATTGTTTCTTCAACCGCTTTTGTATTATTAATCTTTGGGTGGGTAAACGAGAACCAGACAGTGAGGGCATATTTTAGTACAGATCTGGCGATAATTACATTAGCTAATACTTCGCTTTTCGGTGGTGCGCACTCAACACGCCATTTCAGTAAAAATGTTCTTTTCAGGGCTGTGATTGTAATATTTTCATTGTTAGTATCCTGTCTCAGCTCGTTTGAAATTGTTATTCTCAGATATGTTTGGTTGGAGACTGTGGTTAGGGGCATTTTTAAATAGCATAAGAAAAGTTGGCAATGTTTTTTTTTCCAGACTTATTGTCATGGGAACGCTTTTACCACTATCAAGGTACAGTTCCCATTTTTCGCACCCCTTGTGTAGTACTCTGTTAAGAGTTAGGGGATTGGCAGAAGTGCTAATTTTTAGTAAAGTATGCAGACACTTCTAAAGAGCCGCAGCTTTACTTTTGTTAAGAGGGGCATATCGTTAATACATGATAAGAATAATATTGGTTGTAGGTCACTGCCCTGTGACATGCCAGCCGTGACTGCTGCTGTTCTAGATGTGGTGCCCTGTAGCCAGGCACATAGGAAAGGGGGGCGACTCACTCCCCGCAAATCATCCACTCAGTCAATAACACCAGACTAGAGAGGCAAAAGTACAAGTAGGAGCATGTGATTCAAATAAATGAAATTCAAACGCTATTTAAGGAACTAACCATGAACAGCTACCAAATTACCTTTCTTCTGGAAGCATGGCAACACTCGTCGAAAAATTCAGCGTCCGGCCCATGAGTCAATGCCACAACAGAAACAACAATCATTCATATGCGTTGGGGGTCAGTGAAACCATTACCCGTACAAAAAAAAAAGAACATCCGAGTGACTCACAAGCCTTCTACCACATGCTGTCTACATATTGCCAAAAACCATCCATCGAGGTAGACATACTAAGGCACTGTATAAATAAATAGCTTGAAAAAGGGAACTTTAGTACGTAATTCAACGGCTTCGACGACCTATCAACCCGTCCTAGCACACTCCCGCCTATGCGAACTTCCTCCCTACACCCCCACGACCCTTTTTCCGCTGCCTATTTTCGGGCAGGAGCCCACGTGGCGGAAATAGTAAACACTGTAAATAATTTGCATGGTTGGGACACCCACCTGTTGACTTAGTATTTATGCGGCTCTCCACTTTATTGCCTATTGCCCGCCAACGAAAGCACCTTAGTTGGCAAACTTGCTCACCACTCTCGCGAAATTAAGCAGTTGACCGGAGTTGTTATTTACGTTGTTGTACGTGTCGTACCACGTTGTTCGCGCTTGCGTTAGAAAATTGCAACGTACCTCATATATGTAGTGGCTGAAACTATTAGAGATGTATAATAATTGTCCTGGAGTGGCGTGCTCAACACCTATGAAACCTTGCCTGCAACAGGGTTTTACTCATGTACCACATGGATTTATCAGAAAGAGTGACGTATGCAATGGATCGCCGCCGTGCCTTGGGACAGACGGGTCGTACCGACGTTGCGCGCGTTAATGCGCCTATTTTCTACTCAAGCTTTTGCTCTGCCGCATTCGGCCTCGTTGGATGCACACGATCACGTTGACACCGGTAAACAACTAAACTTATCGTAGCGTAAGCATGTGGTAGTTCTGTTTCACCGCCATGCAGGGGCACTTTGCTCCGACGTTCTACATTACATTTTTACAGAAACAGCAATGCGGTAATCGTTGACTTCAGAAAGAACAAGCAGTGATAGAGACGTCGTATTTGTAATAAAAGAATCGAATGTTCACCATCAACTCCATTGTATATCTGGGCCTTGTTACGCTGGTCTGTGCGAAGCTCTTATCAAATTCACCGGCTTGACATTTCACTCACCTAGACAGCAGCACTGACGGTTCGTTTTCTTTTGCAGTAGAAGGTGATCGCATGTCCCCTCGGCGACTTTCTTCAAAATTTTTCGCTTCTCTCACACCCACATCTATTGATACTTTTCAAAAGTCCGACTGACCACATTACATTAGGAGTGCTTGGGCGCGTGCTTGGGCGCGAGCCGGGAAGTCAGAGAGGTTCTGCATGATTCGTGTATGAAATGCTTTGCGATAGCTGTGTGGACAGGGCCACATGCTTCTCACAGGTTTTTTTTGTGGAATCAGACGGTGCCACTTCGATTTGTCGAGTTCTCCCGATCTTGCGTGATGTTGGGACTCAGAGGTTAGGAGAATCCCACCACTGCCTCCAGTTTGTGGGGTTGGATTGGGCTGGTCTCGACTGTCCCTTGTCACCCAACGCATTCTTTTTAGTGCGCAAATGTACCCTTGCAGGACACACAGAGGTTCATTTACATCTCATGAGAACAGAGAAGAAGATGAAGAGTATGAAGAAAAGAAGAGGGACAGAGTAATATACAGCAGCCTTGGGCTTTTATATAACCAGCCATCGGATAACCCTGATGCACCCGGAGTCCGCAGCTGCAGCTAGTTGGATGGCTCGACTACCCGACAGCTGTCCAAAAAGGTGAAAGGCGTGGGAAGAGTCCGACAAGGTGAAAGGCAAGAGAAGAGTCATTGACTTCCAGGGGTTGAGGCGCTAATCCAGACGGACTGCCCACTAGATTTATACACGCATTGCTCACCTCACTCTCTGAGTGCGGCGATCAAGCACAGCTGAGTGACGCCTCAGCTGTGCAAGACAAAATATGGGCCTTTCACACATTTAGTAAAGTGTGCACTTAATTTCGGGTGTCATAGAAAATGACAGCAGTTATGAATGAAAAACCACTAAAGGCATCTACAATGTCACTCAGCCGGCTGCGCCAATAGTGTGAAACGAGATGGGTGGAACGTCATGATTCAATTGCATTGTTTGGAGAAGCGCTTTCTGAGATATTTCGCTCACTTGAAGACTTCATGGAATCCTTCAGTGTCAAAGCAACAGAGTCCACTGCTCATTACTCCCATCAGCGAATCTATCTCCTAAATTTCTTGTTTTGCTGCTAGTGAGATATGTCGGGGCCTCACATACCACTTCTCCGTGTATCGGCAGAGCCCATATATTGACAAGAGAGCATCGGCTTGGAGCAGGTTATCTCTGTGCTGACTAAGCTGGAAGTTATGTGAACTAACGCGGAAGCAGAATTCCATAAAATACTTTCTGAATGTGAGGACAGAGTGGCGGACTTTAGAGTAAATGCGAGATTCAACGAGTGTTGGAAACACAGAGATACCGGGCAAACTACAAGTGTAGTACTGCGGAAAAGCTTTGTTAATTTTGTATGTAGATGACCTGAAAGCTTCCCTCGAACAGCGCTTCACAATCAATCGCAAGACACTGAAAAGTTTGGAGTTTGTGGTGCCAAAGCACGCCTCAAAAGGCAAATTTGAACCTGTGCAGCCGGCTTTTGATTTTTACCTGAGAAAAATGTCAACAACTCATACCCTTACAATACAAGTTGAAAAGGAAATCTGGAAAACGAAATGATAAGCCATGCAAATGGACAAATTTATCCGCATCGCCATGAACGTTTTAGCTGAACGCGACAAAGACTTCTTCCCAAACATTCACACACTTTTAAGAGCATTGGCAACGCTCCCCGTAAGCGCAGCTGCAGCACAACACAGCTTCTCAGCACTGAAAACTGTGAACACGTATTTGACGAACCAAACGACTGAAGAGCGGCTTGATGCGTGGTCTGGCCCTAATGTCCATTCACCGCCTACAAGTCAGTGTCGACGAAGTTATACCTGTGTTTATGACGAAACCACGACGTATTAAAATTGTAGCGTGACTTGCTCTCTTCGTCCAGGCTACATGTTCGTTCTTTTTTTCTTTTGCATTAACCTTTACTGTATAGTAAACCCATCGGCAATGCCAATAAAAAAAAACCGCTTGCTAAAGTGAATGTTAAAGTTCTGCATGTTTTGTGTCAGAGAAGCATCGGTGTTTTAATTCTTTGTTGTCCAATATTTTTGTTTCTCCGAATGCGTACGTTCTTTGTTTAAAAACTCCTGCCACAAAATGGCTCGTGTTCTTCTCGTAGGCCTGTCGTTAGGACCAAGTGTGAGAAGTTCGGTAGAGAAAGGGCCAAATTTTTTTTTTTTGCCACACATGTGTAAGTAGACGACCGGTTACCTTACATTCCCTCCCCTCCCCATTTATTACATTTATCAGTCAGTTTTCCGTTACCGTGTAAATGAGCCTTCTTGGCCGATGATATTATGTAGAAAAGCATTCTTTGTGGTGTACACGCACTAGTTTTACTGCAGTTTGATGAATTTCCTTTTCATTGCTGATTAACTTGCCTTTTGTGTTACAATCCGCTTTGTTTTCATTCTCTCCCATTAATTAGGTACTTTGTATAATGCCAGGCAACAATCTTGCTATTGGTTTTGAGAAGACATTTGACAAATTAGGCCTTGCACCTCCCCCCCACCCTCCCAAAAAGAATCCTGACATCTTGCCTTCCTGCAGCTGCACAAATAGTTAGTGATTGGTCAAGTAATTTTTAATCCAGTGAATAATGGTACTATCTTCAAGGGTAACTCCTAACTTATTTATAAATGTAGTTAATGAAACACGATTGAATGCTTTTGAAAAATTAGGAAGGTGAGATAAATTTCTTTATGGCTGTCATTGAACTGGGCAGTTGTGTATTAGTTCTAGTGAGTAAATTTTCAGAGGCCCTTTCGGAAACAGTGTTGTATAGGCGACTACATATGTTTTTTTATGTAAATATTTATGTGTTTGAATAATATATGTTCTATTACTTCACACAGAGAGCAAGTTAGTGATATCAGCGTATAAAGTGAAACCACGGTTTTGCTGCCTGCTTTGTGTATTGGAACATTTTTAGTGGTTTTGCGTACTGATGGTACAGTGCATAACTGCAATGATTTATTAAAAATTAGATATAAATATCATGTTATTTACTCCACATACCTTTTAAGGAGAACGCTTTATGAGTTGTCAGGACCCGGGCCCTTCTTGGTATCAGTATTTATTGATAGGTTGAACAGACCTTGCTCGGCAACTGTCAGGGGTTTCATTGGTTAATGGTCGGAAGATTGCGTGAGGGGAATGTTTCCCTCATCTGCGGTAAAACCTGACGGAAAGTAATGATTGAAGCAGTTGACGAGAGCGTTGTTGTTTTTAGAAGAACGCATGTGCAAATCATTTTTCTTTGGAGTGACATATTTCTAAAATTTATTTGGATTGCTTATCAAAACTTTGGGAAGTATCTTTGCAAATTAAATATTTTTAGCATCTTCTAGCTTACATCTCATGTCGCTAATGACTACAGTTGGATCATGTCTCGTTAGAATAGTTAGTGTCTAGTTCAGTTTTTTTCTTACATGCTTTTCCTTTGTTTCGCATGTATTACGTCATGTGTTATGAACGGGTTTATTCACCCAGCATTTTTCTCTTTCTGATTGGTACTCAGCGTTTTCTGCTTAACGTAACAATGACTGTAACTATATTCCAAAGTGTTTTGATGTCAGTGAATAGGTTATCTGCAAGTGCTACGAATGGATCATATTCGAAAGACGGACAGTCTATTATGCCTGTGTCTTCAGCATGGGTAAAATCAAGATAGTAAACAACGTCTGCTGATATAATTTGCAATCATTCAAACTTACTGCGCAATAAATCATGTTGTGATGTGAAATGCCATCCGCAAATTGCGTTTGAGTAGTTTTTTTTTTGCAAGAAACGATTACTTAAAACTGAAGCAACAATGTTCGAAGATGATGCATGTACTCGCATAGGCTGAGTCACTGTCTGATGTCAATTGAAATTGATCAATAGACGACATAATGACTGCACGCTATCAGAATTGAAATACATATACTTTAAATATATTTCTGGCATACTAAATTACCTAGTCGGATTAATCTGGAATTTCATTATTCAGGAATTCGAAGCAATGACGTTACTAGAAGCAGATTGGCTACAGTGTATATCGCACACAGTCATGGCTCATGAACCAATCAACAATTTGCAAAATATTGCTTTTACACCTTGAACACCTCAAATAACCTTAAAACATAAGCTTTCATTGACAAAAATAGCGACGCAACCACCACGTGTCAGCCGGCCTTTCCATATTATCGGGTGATGGGGCAACATATTTCCTGATCATGACAGCCATTTGACAGCCAAGTTTTGGTAACTCCTTAAAAATCGCGTTCTTGTTGCAGTAATGAAGATTCAAGCAAATGAGGTTTGTTCTATAGAATACGCGCGTTTAGATTGATGAAGGCATCTTCTTTTTGAGGAGCCATAGCTTCTGCAGTTCGCCTATCTAATTTTTGTCTTTCTTTTTTATAGGCGATTGCATTAGGGCTCACGGGAACGGCTTCATTATTTTCCTCACCCTAGGAAAAAAAGTTCATCATTCATTCCGAGCTTCTAATACCTTAAGGTCACTTTTTCTCCTGCTCCTTTTTTATTTGCCGTAAATTCACAGATTTTTTCATCTTGCGAATACGGGCTGAGAAGTCTTTCCTTACAGAGAAATCTGCCCTTTAACTTGTAACAGTTCTGCAATACTGTTATTTCGTCACGATGATTGCCAAGACGCAAAGTTATCGGTCTACATTCGTTAGCTTTTGTCTTTCCTATTCTAGTACCCTTCCAATGGCAACTGCCTCGGTTTTTAAAATGTTTTGGGCGATACTGTCGTTCATTGTTTTATCCAGAGTGCCACTGTTTTCTTCTTCCTTTTCTGCAGCACCATATATTATAAGGTTATTCATTCTAGACCAATGCTGAAGATCGTCCATCTGAAGTTGAAATTTTCACACTGCTTCCGGAAAGGCACATATTTCGATTACATAGTTTTCTATTGCAAAGACTAGGGTGCTAATATTAGCCAGCTTCGCACTATAAAAGTAAGGAGCTCTTTGATATCTCTTTTAAATCGTCAGCGACACTTTGTAGCTGCTTCGTTAACTGGGTAACATTTGATTGAAACATATGTAAGACCTAGTGTCCCAAAACGACTAAATGAATATGAGAGACGCCATAGTCTAGCGCACGAGAAATTTTGACCCCTTGAGGTGCTTTAACGTGCACCCAAATCTGTGCACACGAGCCTACAAAATTTTCGCCTCCACCAAACATGCAGTCGCCGAAGCCGCGACCTGCTAGTTTCCGCCTCCGACTGCGGGGGCATGGCTCAGCACCTATTTATTGAAAAAGGCAGCTGCTATGCACTATAAATGAACAGTGGTAACTGTGAAAAAGGTTACCAGCCAGTAACTGGTTACTTTTAGCACCGGAAGCTGCAGGGATACCACGGCTCTGCAAGTGTGCCGCCGCGGCCACAGCATACCGCCACGGCAAGGCAGGCGTTCGAAAAAAAAAAGAAAGGTTTCAAACTCACCACGGGTACTCACGAAGGAACGCACCCTCTTGATACCCTAACATTCCTTGCATAGCTTTCAGTGCGCCACTGGTATGAAAGGAGCAAGAAAGTGGGTAAAGCGGGTGACAGGCCTCTATTACTTCACTCGTACTTCGAAAAAAATAATGCAACTATTGATTCGTGAGGAAATGAACGCCTCGAATCAATCCATCTGATGATTACCTAGAAGAACCTTTCAGGGTCTTTTTAACTAACTCTGAAATCAAGAACTTGGCATATATTCCACAGTTGCAAAGAATTAGGAAACTACGCTTTTCTTTTACTCTCTTACGTGGAAAGGTGCACATCAGGTGATTGTCGACACACCAAAGCTTACAATACATCAATGCAGGAGGCTAACACACTGTACGTTTCATGCCCAACAACCAACAAACACACAGAATATTAGATATTCACTATGCGTATCCAAGGCTCCCTATCAATTAGGAACCACCAGTAAAGGGTAGACAGACAGTTAACATCAGAACATTGCTTATAACTTGTCATGTCCACATAGGTGAAGTATTTCTCTTGTATTATTTAGATTTGTTTATACATTAGTTTATAGTATCAACCTTGTATAGGTGCTAGCGCGAAGCACTAATGATAGTTTATATGGAAGGCGTGTTATCTACCTCTTTAAAATGCAGTAATAATTGATATTGTCACTTGGAGATTATCTTGAGGTTATCTAACGTAGATTCGTTTGTTACTTCCAATTGTTGATTTCACGACTACGGCTCACAGACGAACATGGAGCAGACGCAAAACACCTTAAATGTTAATCAAAGACGTTGTTTTGCTCTAGAGCAGAATTAATTGCACAGAGAAACAAGTATATAGAAACTACTATTACGTAGCAGCATTCGGGTAGTGCTCGAATTCGGGCTCTTTACAGCTAAAAACAACTCTGACACTAAAAGAAAAAAACAGCAGACTGATATCGACGAACGCTAACGATCGAGGTGTTTTGGAGAGTCAATCCATGGCTAATCCTCTCCTAACAACTGTCGTAAATCGCCATCTGGCGCCTAACTCTGGCCTTTCCATAGTTATCATTGTTTCGTTTCGTACAATATTTCTTCGCACACAAGGGCAATCAACTGCTGCCGCCTCTCATAGTGCGCAAGAAGACCAACATTGAACTTTACGCTGTAAATTTTTTCTCGACTGTGAAGTGGTGATTCACAGTTGCTATGCACTTATGACTTAGCAAAGAAAGGCCGAGGAGCACGCTCAATGATCGCTTTCTATCCGCTTCAGGGGCGTACGGGCTGTTTCTATCTATTAATACCAAAGCTCCAGTGCAGTTTATACAAGCATAGAGTGACCTATATTCACTATGATGACATACATTCTATTAGTTTTCATGAATGTGTAGTTGCTGGCGAAATTAGAAATTTTTTACGGCTGTTTTCACACCCTGCATACCATTTATCAACAAGACAGTGGGTGAATGTGAAAAAGACAATAAAAAGGGCGCTATTTTTTGTCTCCCAACGTGGGGGCACGGCTCAGCATCTATTCATAAAAGGTAGCTGCTATGCACAATCAATGAACAGTGGTAACTGTGAAAAAGATTACCAAACAATAATTTTAGATTTTGAATCTCAAACAATGAGTTTAGGGAAAACATGAGAAAATTAACAGAAGTTTTATTTCACAAGTATGAAGATTGAGGAAAAAAGAAATGAATTTTCAAGTAAACATATGCCACAAGTGGAAGCAAAACCACTGTCTAGAATCGCATGTATGGCGCTGTATTACCCAAGCTATAGGGAAGGGGTTTCATCACTCATTTGTACAACCAAGATTTCGTAACCTCGACTTTTTTTGCCTCAGAGGAGTGTTTATGTGCCACTTACTTGCAGCGAAAATTATGTGCTAGTCATAGATTAGCAAAAAGTTTTCTTAGGCAAGTCGGTGCACAAGTTCTTGAACAAGAATCTTAGCGCAAAATGACGTGAGGACACATAGGTGCACATACGGCATTGGTGCCAGTCCCATGTACATGTCTGTCCTTGTATTGTTTTTGTCCTGATATATTTATTCAATAATACGTCATGACCGCGATTAAAATGATGTGCCACATCACCCGGGATCGCCTTGAGCGGCGTTCAGTAATCCCTCATGGCGCAGCGGGGATGCGCTTACACTCAATAAATTATGCATGATACTCGCCAAAGTATATATATAGTTCAAACGTATTGTTCTAGGAACGTTCACAAAGCTAGATTTTTTTTCTTTTTGTCAGCGGAAGCTCCACAAAAGCGTCTTGCACAGACGTGCATTTGCGCTGTGTTCTCTACATAGCTGCTTCGAGGGAACCTAAACATGCGCGTACAAAACAAAACGCCGCTTCCCTTACAGCTTCCAATTCGCAAGTTACCCCTCAAGCTGAACTTTTATAGAGTTCACTATTCTTAGCCCAGAAAGCCTTGAGCGTAGGCAAAATCCACTGGGAAGAATGTTTTATCGTGTCGTTTTTTTTTTCTAGACTGAAAGTAAGGAGCGTATACTCTGTGGCTTAAAAAAGCTGTACCGGTTCACTATTAACCAAGCACCGGCCATGCTTTCTCTTAATATCTAGCGTAGCGATTCGTGATAGATGGTGAAAGTACGTTTAAGAAAACAGCTTTACCACACTTGCCACTTGTTCACTCGGAGTTATTTTCAAATTTTGTTTAGTGCAAGCATTTCTACCGTTCACCTAAATATTTATCTATCTAGCCATTGACGTCTGGGTGCTCTCGTGATAAACATTTTACCTAGGGGTCAACCAAAATTAGCATGAAAGTGCAAGTTGTTTGAGGAATATGACTCGTTGGTCCTGACATGAATAATGTTACAACGCCATCGTGTACGCCGTAAAACCTTTTCCGCCAGACGTGTGGCATGTACCTGTCAGTGGGTATGTGCCACAAGTACGTGATTGACACTTCATATCTACCCAAGAAAGGCGAGAACAAACATGGGTATTTTTAACGCATTAGCATATCGAAAAAAAAAACAACGGCTGCATTAACCCAATGAAAGCAAAGAACAATGTCAGAGTCCCAGCAGGAATCGAACCCCAGCATTCAGCGTACAACCTAGTAATCAATGTTCTACCACAGCGCCATGTCAGGCATCACTCGGAGATGCAGTGATGGCTGTTCAATTTCATAAACATATATGTGTTTCTACGATACTGGCTTAACGTCGGGTTACGATCAGCTATACTAACGCGCAATGCACTGAAAAAGATTGACAGTTTATATAAACTAAGAAACGGCGGCGAACAGACATGGGTAATTTTAATTCTAGAGCATTACAAAATCATTGCATGACCAACAAGTGAACGATGACGAGTGGCCGAAGCTATAAGTCCCAAGGCTCATAATGTCTACGTTGAAGCCACCCACAAGTACAAAGGACGGACGCACAGATGGACGAACAGGTGGCTGTATGCACGGATGCACAGACAGACGGACAGATGGACAGATGGACGGTGCAGTTGACCTTGTATAGTACTTTCGTATAGTTTATTAGACAAAAAGTTGGTTCTTAAGGGATATGCTTTTTTGTGCAGGTGCTTAGTTTTGGTTTGGGATTTGTGGAGCGTGATGGATGCCAACTAGGCCAGCCATAAGGAGCTTCGCCGTAAAAGCTGGCACCGGCAGTGTTTACCCAAAGAACACAAAGAATAAATATCATGGTTTCAGCAGGAATGAAACACAAGCTTTCTGAGTGGCATTAAAGCACACTTTAAGCCGAGAAGAACTAAAGTGGGATGTGCGCATGGCCCTTTAGAGCATTAGACAGGCTGCCGCTGATATTGAACCAATTTCGGGCGAACTCTGGAGGAACTGCAAGAGTTTAGCTGTTGCCCCTAGACCTTAATCCACTTGGTTTAGATGGTTCGTGGCTCTACGCGTCGCAGGCCAGCAAAGCGACGCGGGCATTGCTAAGTTTTCTAAAGATGACCAGACTACGCGACCGCTTATAAGAGTGCAATGAACAAGGTCCCATCTACACACACATTGCCCTTCACTTCTCTCTCTCTTCTCTGTTAATCCCCTCACCCCTTCCCCAGTGCAGGGTAGCAAACCGAACGTGCGTCTGGTTGACCTCCCTGCCTTTCATTTCTTCCCTTCTTCCTCCTCCTCCTGTTCGTCCTCGTAGAATGCTGCAGTGGGAATCACAGTTGATTCCTCTGGACGAATGAAAAAAATGACATGGCGATCGTGCTCTTGTGGAGCATATTTTAGGTTTATTTATTAGCTATGAACAACGCAGTACATTGGGCATACAACATAAACACACACACACACACACACACACACACACACACACATATATATATATATATATATATATATATATATATATATACTGGTGTTGGCATAGTTACACAACAGCAAACATGCGAATGTTTAACATATATCTGTACGTGTATTTAGCATCAATTCGTAGCATTTCACTAAATAAAATTTACAACGCAGTCGCCTTCCCCCCACATGCATCGTATGACATCGATTCCCGAAGTACGTGGCATCTGCCGAATTTTAAGGCAAGTTTCTTATGCTCGCGCCTTGTTCGAAGGCAGCCGGCGTGTACACTAGTGTTACCAGTGTACACTTCTCCATTGGCCGATGATGACGTCCTCTCCTGTAAATCCAATAGTGCTCACCACTAGGCACGCCACCTCCCAAGGCGTCCCTACAGGCTGGTGATCTACAGGCTGGCGATGAAGACTATAAGGGAAAGACTGCAGGCATGGATAGAGGATGAGGGGGTGCTGCGGGAACTGCAGAATGGGTTTCAGAAACACAGAAGGTTTGAAGATAATCTGTTCTCACTGACGCAATGCATCGAAATAGCAGAAAAGGAACACAGGCCCCTGTGGCTAGCATTTTTCGATATCAAGGGAGCGTACGATAGCGTGGTTCAAGAGAAATTGTGTGGAATACTGGACACACTAGGCGTGGAAGATGTAGTCACTAATCTTTTAAAGGATATCTATAAAGGTAACAACGTAGTTATAAATTGGGAAAAACAGGTATCCAAGCCTGCAGAGGTGATACGGTGGTTTAGGCAGGGGTGTCCCCTGTCACCCTTATTATTCATTATGTACCTACAAGGATTAGAGGCCAAATTAGAGAGAAGTGGACTGGGCTTCCACCTCTCTTTCGTCAAACAAGGATAACTCATTGAACAGGCACTACCAGCATTGATGTACGTAGATTATATAGTGCTAATGGCCGACAACAAGGAAGATTTGCAGAGATTGGTGTACATCTGCGGTAATTAGGGAGATAGGTTAGATTTCAGATTCCGTAAGGAAAAATCAGCAGTCATGATTTTTAATGACTTAGAAGAGCTTAGAATACAGGAGGTCACGCTAGAGATAACAGATAAATACAAATATCTGGGTGTATGGATAAGCAATGGTGCTGAGTACCTAAGGGAACACTAAATATACTTGACGACTAAAGGTAACAGGAATGCAGTGGTAATGAAAAACAGGGCACTGTGGAATCACAATAGGTATGATGTTGTGAGAGGAATATGGAAAGGGGTCATGGTTCCTGGTCTGACGTTCGGCAATGCGGTCATGTGCATGAATTCAGAAGTTCATGCAAGATTAGAAATTAAGCAATGTGGAATAGGTAGGCTTGCCTTAGGAGCTCACGGGAATACACTAAATCAGGCAGTACAAGGTGATATGGGATGTACATCATTTGAGGTCAGGTAAACTAGCAGCAAGATAAAATTTGAGAAGCGATTGAGAGAAATGGGGGAGGAGCGTTGGGTTAGGAAGGTATTCAGCTACTTGTACATGAAGAATGTCGATACAAAATGGAGTAAGCCAACCAAAAATATTGACTGGTAAAACTTAGAAAACAGCAGGGGGCCAAACCAAAAAGAATTATCGGTTAAGAAGAAGGTGAAGGAAGCTGAGACCAATATGTGGAGAATTGGCATGATTAATAAGTCCGCACTAGAGATCTGTCGAACTTTTAAGCAAGAAATTGCCAAGGAAAGGATCTATGATAATAATCAGGGTAGTTCTCTACTGTTTGAGGCCAGGACGGAAGTATTGCGAACCAAGACATATCGGGCCAAATACGAAGGGGTAGACATGGTATGCAGTGCGTGTGGAGAGGAAGAAGAAACTGCCGAACACTTGATAATGTTCTGTAAAGGGCTTCACCCTATAGTTCAGGGTGATGGCGCAGAGTTTTTCAAAGCACTGGGGTTTAGGGACAGCGAGGGCAAAATAGACTTTAAGCAGGTAGAATTAACAAGAAGGAGGTTATCTGATTGGTGACTAAAGTCAAGACACGAGTGAAAATTAAACCCGTCACGGCAAAGTATGAATCCTCAACCTCAATATTTAAAGGAAAAAAATAAATCTAGTTTTTGGTTCATTAGTTGTTACGGCTTGGTGGCGCTAGCCACCACCCGATCTAAAGGGTACAGCCATATCCACCTATCCATCCATCAGTCGATTTTCCGTTTATTTAAAGAATGCTCACTTGATGGCACACAGCCGCTTCAGGCAGCATACAGCACTCTCGGCATCATAGAGATGGTATACTGGCTCTTGAGGCAAAGTTGGGCCGGAAAAGCGTTAACCACCTAAACTACAGTGTACTACAAGAAGGCAGTGAAATGAACGAGGCGGCCACGCCGTATCTCGGCTGATTCTCTGGCGGGTGACAATAGGGAGTTTTAGTGCTGGGTACCCAAGCGGCTTGCGTACCCAGGACGTTGGGGTGGCGGTATTGCGCATGCACGAAACCCCAAACAGATGCGTCGCAAAATTGCTGGGGTGATGGGGCCATGCGTCTGCGCGACCATAAACAACGCTGCCACCCTGGCCTCCTAGCGGAGATAAGCTGCCCTGGCGCACATGGTGGCGCATCATGTTACCTTCATGGTGAGCAAAGCCGAGGAATTATAGTGGCTAGCCCCTATACAAATAGCATGGCGCAAATGCGCGAAATCTCGGACAGCATGGATCGGCCACCTTGTAAGGTTCAGCTTTGCAGGAACTCACGGCATCCGCACTACGGATGCTCTAGCCATCGGGTTAAAATAAGCCAAAGTGTGAGCACCAATAGCGATTCCATTGTTTCAGCCAGATTACCAAAGCTAGAATGGCATGGAACATAGAAAATAATAATATGCCAGCCCCCGACCAGCTGAACAGGTGGCGCCATCTAGCGCGGCCATAGGAACCAGACAATCACATCATTGTTATTGTAGAAACATTGTGCATTGCACGTCTGGTGAAAAAAACCATGCAGCTGCGTTATTACAAATAACTTTTGTATTCATTTTCACCTCAAAACATAACGCGTAAGCCAACATGTTCACGACTGCGGTTGCGCGAAGTGTCACAAGATGTCGACACTATCGTTTCAGCAACGTTGTATTTTTCACTTTTTGTGATAAAAAGGTCTCGAAATTTTGCCGCAACGGTGATTCATTCCTCTGTAAGTTGAATGCAGTTTAAATATAGTTAGCATTACCATTTATGGTTTGCGAAAACGTAAAGGCATACACGTTTACGTGTGTGGAGCTCAAAACGTTGGAAAAGGCGCGTTCCGGTAAGACGGTAAAAGCAAACTGGTATCTGGTAACACATTAACGTAAAGAAGTATACGTACAAGCTAGAGGTTACACAGAGTTACACGTTACATTGTCGTCACTCTTGTTCGACTACGACCGGCCGTCTGGATTGCTTGGCATCGACGGTGCCGGCTTCAGTCGCAAATGTGGCGCATACGAAAAAGCTTTTTTTGTTGTTTCGTGTTATCACTGTCATAATATTTAAAAATGATTTACTGAAATTGGTTTACTTCATGTCACTATGTAAGTTTATTTAATACATTAATTCGTAAAAATAAATAAATAATACTTACGCGACAAGACGCTATGGCGCTGCGAGCGCGTGTGACCTTCGTGCGGCTTGCGTTTGCGTGCGCGCCTCTATAAGGCCTTCCAGTTGGGTATGGGTTGGGTACACAATGCAGCGTGCCCCCGAACCCGCCGCGCCCCAAGAGCTTGGATACCCAGCACTAAAACTCCCTAGTAGCGGCGGCGTTGTAGTCACATGGTACTGAAAATCTCAGGAGCGTCTGCATTGGGAGAGCACGCGCTGTAGCCTACGAAAGCGTGTAACAGCTCGTTTTAGCATGTTTAGTGCGTTTCTGAGCTTTTATCAGTGTATACACAACTGCTACGCGCCATGGTGCACAAGTGAAAATGCAGGCATGCCAAAATTCCGTCGAGACATTCACTGTTTTCAGAGCCAGCCGACCCGTACACACACACACACACACACACACACACACACACACACACACACACACACACACACACACACACACACACACACACACACACACACAAAAACAAACATGTAAAATCTGAATTTGCAAGGATCCGCCTAGCTTCTCCCTCAAACAACTATTTGAGCTGCGCTACGTCATAACTGGCTACTGGCGAACTACAAAGGGAGGGGAAGTATCAAAACAGCGATTACATCATATGATCGTTTTGTCGGCAGTCTCTAGGATATCCAAAGAACTGCTCCTCATATGAGGCCACAAGCGCTCGATTGTTTCACGAGGAACCCAAGTATAAGTAACGTTGTCACATTTATATTGGTGACGACTAAGATTTATTATGCCAGTTTTGCGGAAGATAATAAATTATGCTTTCTGAAAGGCTTATCTAGTTTTGAATGCGTGCTTCCGCGCTTACTTTGCTACTTTAATGCAAGCTCCAAGTGCTTATAATACCCGAAGGCCAAGCCAATGAGCCGAGCTGAAGGAACGCGTGTACCTGCGATTCACGAACTCTACGTGAAAGGGGTTATCTTAAACTCATTAAAAAGTGCCAGTTGTATATATCTAAGGCCCATCTGTTAATATGCGTACATACACTGTAACCAGTTCTCATTTTGTATTGACAGCTGAAACTGTGCGGCTTTCCAAATATTCTATTGGCAGCCACCAAATTTATGACGATGTTTTTTATTATAAGTGTAGTTCTTTTACAAAGTGGCAAAAGTGTAGGCAGGCAGTGGTGCATTTTGTTTTGAGAAATTTAACATGTATATGTACAACGCAAAACACAGACCCACACACACACACGCACACACACACACACACACACACACACACACACACATATATATATATATATATATATATATATATATATATATATATATATATATATATATATAAGTAAGTAGACGCATTTCAGTCACCGCCCCATTAACAATATCCATGCATTGCCTCTTAGGACAGCCGCTATTTTTACGTGGTGCATTTCTGGTCCGACTACGTTAGACTTGAACAAGTTCTGAGACCTCATACTGTCTAAAAGGTGAAATTTACAGTGCGCATTTGTAAAGAGACACGCTATATTCCGCTTCGCCACCAAGAGGGGGGGGGCGCAGAACGACTAACTTTGGCAATCGGTACGTGGTCGCTGTGAATGCGTGTAAATATTTTAGTATACCCTAAAAAGTTGAAATACGAAAAAACTTTTGTGGTGTCAGTTCAGATTCTCTTGCTCTCCCCTCTCTACTTACGGCCTTCTGGTTCTGCGTGCCTTTAACATGGTATTTTTTTTTTCATCTCACAGCATTGTAAGCACAGCTCATCATCATCATCATCATCATCAGCAGCAGCAGCAGCAGCAGCAGCAGCAGCAGCAGCCTGACTACGTCCACTGTAGGACAAAGGCCTCTCCCATGTTGCGCCAGTTAACCCCGCCCTGTACTTGCTGCTGCCAATTTATACCCGCAAACTTCTTAACCTCATCTGCCCACCTAACCTTCTGTCTCCCCCTAACCCACTTGCCTTCTCTGGGAATCCAGTTAGTTACCCTTAATCACCAGCGGTTATCCTGTCTACGCGCTACATGCCCGGCCCATGTCCATTTCTTCTTAATTCTTGATTTCAACTATGATATCCTTCACCCCCGTTTGTTCCCCGATCCACTCTGCTCTCTTCTTGTCTCTTAAGGTGACACCTACAATTTTTCTTTCCATCGCTCACTGCGTCGTCCTCAAGTTAAGCTGAACCCTCTTTGTAAGTCTCCAGGTTTCTGCTCCGTAGCTAAGTACCGAGAAGATACAGCTGTTATATACCTTCTTCTTGAGGCATAGTGGCAATCTACCTGTCATAATTTGAGAGTGCTTGCCAAATGTGCTCCACCCCATTCTTATTCTTCTAGTTACTTCAATCTCGTAGTTCAGCTCCATGGTTATTACCTGCCCTAAGTAAACAAAAGTCTTTTACAACTAGAAGTGCACTATTACCTATCTCGAAGCGCTGCTCTTTTCCGAAGTTGTTGTACATTACTTTCGTAGCTGAGCACAGCAAACTTCCAATAAATAGGCTCAGTCATTCTGAATATTGTAGACGCCTAACAAACAAAGAAAGATTCAAGACAGAAGAAATCAGAGTAAGACACGCCCTTTATAACTAATTTTCGACCTGTCACAAGGGCTTTTATGGAGCTCAAATTGAGTAGATTGGCGTGTCATACTTCAAGGGTTATGACATCATCTGTTAGACATGAAATTTGGGCAGCTAAGAAGAAATCTGCATCAAAAAAGCGCGCCAGAGGAGCCGAGGCGCATATAGCAGTTCCGGCGCGTGGCGCGCGGATCTTCCAGTTCTATTTGACTGCAGCACCGCCACTACGAGAAACGCGGAAGGCATCAGGTGGCGAGGCGCAGTCCCGCCACTCAAGACCTCTGGCACAGTCTAACTAAAGTCGTGGAACGTTGTCATTGTTGCCATCACAGACCTTTTGACAAAGGCTACGTTTAGACGTTTCAAGCACTTAGAGGCTCACAATACGAATCACAAACAATCTTGTTCACGTATTTAGAAAAAAGAAAACGAATATTGCATTCCGTTAATATCAACTACTTCTAGGAAAGAAACAACAGCCAGTTGTGCAATTTTTTGTTCGCGGAACGGAGCGTTTGCAAGTTTCTTTTTTAGCAGATGGCGCTACCATCTCTGTAACGTTGAGAGCGTAGCGGCATGGCGTAGCGGTGCGGCGTGCGGCCAGTTGCGCTGGCTTGCTTGCGCTGTCGTCCATGGTTCTCGTCGATATGAGCCTAAAACTCGACTTCATGTGAAAGTCACTTACTGCGACGTAACAGAGACCCACGAAACAGAAATATGTCAGCTGTTAAGGCAGTATGCAATGGCGAGTGTGAGTGAGTGAACGTCACGCGGAAGCCGAGTGTCGTTCCATCATGGTACCACCCGTGCGCTAATAGGTTTTAATGCATGGGCCTTATGGGGAGCTTTTCTTCTAGAGTCTGTCTATTGGGTCTATGCTCGGCACGTCTGCATCTTTTCTCTTCGCCTGGAGCTCATGCAGTGAGCCCTCTTTGTTACTGCTCGGTCGCATGAAGACAGCAGCGCGGCGGGTTGGCAACGTAGCTGCAATTAGGGCCCGTGTCGAAGACCCTGCAGTGACAGCCCACGAGACCGAGGCGACGAGGGCTCACCGTCAAGCAAACCCTGAGATGCGATGGGCCAGTGAAGCAGAAGCTAAGTGGGCCTGCCATGGAACGGACCCTCCGGTCTAGATTGTGAAGGAGGAGCAAAACCGAAGCGGCGAAAAGAGAAACCCGAACAAGTGCGGGCGTGGTATGCCGCGACCAAGCGGCAAGAGCTGCAGATACCTAACGTAGGTGGCACCGACGCATGCTTCAAGCGTGGTTTTCTCGGCCACACGTTCGGGCACAGCTGCAAGCTACACAACCGCTTGTGGTTTGACAACATGACCGTAATCGCTAGCAACCACCATGAGCAATCCCGCATCTACGCCATCACAGTCCTTCAACGAGAGTTTTCCGTCACTGCCACGTCATCGGTTGCGATACAAGAGTGCAGAGTTCGCGTGTAATGACGCTCTGTTGGCGAGAAAAGATCCCACGATGAGTGTTATGCACGGGTATCGATATAGTGCACTCAAATGAAAATTAATGAACACTGTTATGTAACACACACACACACACACACACACACACACACACATATATATATATATATATATATATATATATATATATATATATATATATATATGTGTATATATATATATATATATATATATATATATATATATATATATATATATATATATATATATATACACTAATGTCGTCTATGTGACTTTAGAGGATGTGTACGGATGAGTCGTGTGTCACCCAACATCTCCGAGCAAGCTCCTCTAACACCGTTCACTTTGTGTATATGGCGGTAATTTTAACGCGCTAGTGTTAGAGAGCTCGTGTGGCAGAAGTTCCGGCGTTTGCGTTGGCACCATTGGTTGTCAGCGAAAAATCATCCGTGAGCGAAAAATGGGAAAGAAGCAAATAAAATAAAGAAGAAAACTTTCGGTACCATTGCGGATTGAACTCAGGCCATTCGCGTGGCAAGCAGATGTCCTACCAAAAAAGCCACGATGTTACACGCAGCTGCTCCGGAGAAAAACACTACTTAAATGTCATGTAGTGGAATCATCTTCTTAACGCATTTTTTTACAGGTGTCACGACAAAAACAAGCCCATTCGGCGATTTGTAAGCGCATTTGGGACGCCATTAAACTACGTCGAAAAAAGGCCGGGACAGTTCAGCCATCGATACCAAAAACACACATGAACTTTCAGACAGCTCCTAAAATGGACAACTATATTCATCTAGCGGAAAACATATCATGCCTTTCTAGAGGCGTCGAATAAGCAAACAGCAAATACGCTAGATAATATGCTGCAATCTATGAGGCATTGTGAGACTCTTTATGGCCTCCGAGATGGCGCGCTCACTGCGTGTATCTTGGAGGCCATGTCACTCTTAATATAGGTCAAAAACCTGTACGTACCGTTCGCGCGCAAAGTGGTAGAATTTCCTGCGTGCGCGCGTGAGTGTGTAAAAAAACATATTAATGAGCGTGCACTTAACGGTTGAAGGATGCACTAGGAGCTGATTTCATCTATCACATTCAACTCTTTAATGCGAATATTAAGTGTCCCACAATTTTTTACCAATGATTTAATTTCCATGATTTTATGCGACTAACCAAATTTGAGAGGATGAGCAAAAGAAGAAAAAAATTGGCAGATCCCACGTACAGTGGGAATCAATGATATGCGAAGCACGAATGATGAAGGTAAATGATAGATATGTGGGGTTTAACGTCCCAAAACCATCATATAATTATTAGAGACGCCGTAGTGGAGGGCTCCGGAAATTTCGACCACCTGGGGTTCTTTACCGTGCACCCAAATCTGAGCACACGGGCCTACATCATTTCCGCCTCCATCGGAAATGCAGCCGCCGCAGCCGGGATTCGAACCCGTGACCTGCGGGTCAGCATCCGAGTACCTTAGCCACTAAACCACCGCGGCGGGGCGATGATGAAGGTAAATCTGTCACTTTAAAATTAGCACAACTTTACGAGGCGTATAGGTAAATTTGAACATACATGACTTACATGCCATGATTATTATGTTTTGACGTGTCATTTACCTTTGTCTTTCATTCACGTCACGTAATACTAACATTGGCATACGTAGAACTAGCGATACGGCCGCGAGCATGCTATTAGGATAGCATTTACTCGTGTTTTATTTCACACGCATGTCATGGTTATCATGTTGAGACGTGTCATTTACCTTCGCCGTTCATTCACGTCATGCAATACCGAATTCAGTATATGTGAAGCTAGCGAAACAGAAGCGAGCACATCTTGAGCATGACATGTTGTCATGTTCTTACATGACACGCATATCATGATTATCATGTTTGACCCAGCCATATACCTTCGTCATCTAATGACGTGATGTAACACCAAATTTGGTATATTTGAGGCTAGTGAAACGACCGCCTGCGCACTATGAGCTTAGCATGCAGTCATGTTTTAGATGGCACGCATGTTATGTTTACCATGTTTGGACGTATCATTTACCACCGTCGTCTATTCATGCCACGTGATACCAACTTTGGTACATGGGGAGCTAGCGAAACGGCCGCGAGCTCACTATGAGCGTAGCATGTAGTCATGTTTTACATGACACGTCATGAATATCATGTTTGCACCAGTCATATACCTTCGTCATCTATTCACGTCCCGTAATACCAAATTTGGCATATGTGAAGCTAGCGAAATGATGGTGAGCGTACCATTAGCTCGGCGTGTAGTTATGACTAAGATGACATGCATGCCATGATTTTCACGTTAAGGTCGGTCACTTATGTGCGCCATGCAGTCATGTCATACCATACCACTTAATCAATGTCATGTGAACAAAATCACCGCAAGAGCAGCAAGACCTTGAAATGTAAATCATGAAGTTTATGACATATATGTCATGATTTTCAAGATATCACAAGACTCTTATGCTCGTCATACAGCCAAGTTGTGGTATTGATACCATTATCAAAACGGCAAGGAGAGCTAAAAGTCGTAGGCGGCTAGATAGATAGATAGATAGATAGATAGATAGATAGATAGATAGATAGATAGATAGATAGATAGATAGATAGATAGATAGATAGGGGAAAGTCACTGAAGTTCGCTAAGAAATGCTTCAAATTTAAAAGCATATATCATGCCTCGCCATGGTGGTCTAGTGGCTAAGCTACACGGCTGCTGACCCGCAGGTCGCGGTGTTGAATCCAGGCTGCAGCCGTTGCATTTTCGATGAAGATGAAAATGCCGTAGGCCCGTGTGCTTAGATTTAGGTTCAAGGTAAAGAACACAGGTGGTCGAAATTTACGGAGCCCTTCACTGTGGGGTCTCTCATAATCATATGGTGGTTTTTTGACGCTAAACCTCACATATCAATCAAAACCATATATATTAATGCGTTTTTGGAGTCTATTGAGAGCAAGGTTCACCGTAAGTCATCTGTAATAGCGAAAGATTACCTTGACCCTTCAATCTGGTTCAAACTGAACATTGTTCTATAGGAAACGTATACATACTAGTGAAGCGAAGAGGACAGGAAATAGCTCAATGCCTGTGGCATAGCTTTTCTATCACCTATAATAACAAAAAAGTTGGTTATGCATGTGCATGCCCCAAATGATGCGCAAAATCACTGTATGTTTGTGGCACAACGTCGTTTGTGGAAGCAAGTACGCGCATCATTGGTGAAGAAAATTACCTGGTTTTGATGCATGATTTGTCGCTTCCAAATTTTATTTCTAGCTTTCTGGCGGTTGCCTTCCGATGTCCCCGTTATTAAAGTACTGAATCGCGATAACGAGCGTGGGCTTTCCTAGGCCCTATTGTGAAGTTTGGTCCGCGTTTGCGCTGCTTCGGCGACGTATCATTCACTGCGTCGGGACACATGAGAAAGTTTCGCTCTCCAGCGATGCGGCACGTAGACTGTAATAAAATGCGCGGTGGAGACATAAAATCTATTCAGCGCTTGGACACGTGTACCAACATGTCTCAACACAAGGCACGTAGCTTTCGCAAAATTGTTTCGTAATACTTGAGTGGAGAGCGTTTCTTTCCAGCAGGCTGTCCCATTGTGCGACATGATTAAAGACTCTCGGACGTTGACTCGCTTCTCCGGAGGTTGCAAAGCCACTGCTATTCTTTCAGGACAGCAGGAATCCATACGGGAGACCAAATAGGATATAAATCCAGTGGCCGTACGTGTCTACCACTCCCACCTGATTTTTGTGTTCACTAAAAAAAAGAAGAAAAAAACGACAATATTTCAACTTGCACAGGGTCTCATCAGCATTGCTTTCATGCCTCGATTTCTACTTTTGTCATTTATGAGGAAGTTCCCCCTATTGAGCACAAAAGGAGCACGCCGGTCAAAGCCCTAATACGGCTGCTTCTGTTTTCAACTCCACAGAGACACTTTCGCGTGGAATTCTTCGCGTCGCTTCCTTTAAAACGGAAATGAATATTCAATGACTATTGCTTTTTTGGGATTATATATATTTACTTCAGGTATTCAAATTGACATCCGCGAAGCTACAAAAACAATTTCCTGAATTCAGGGTCCAAGGGGAAGGTTAAGAAAGAAAATCTACAACGCGAAACCCATTGATTATTTGACTCCGATGCAAGTCACATCACGTTGAATGAAAACTATGCAAGCGCTCGTATTCGCCAATGCATTCCTGTATTCCTAGTAAAGCACGCTCCAATTCATGCCGAGATCTACAGTTATGAGTCTAGGGAGTACATAAAAAAGGTATTTAAAAGTGAATAGCCAGCTCTTCAACTGCAGTTAAAGTCTGTCTTTAGACAAGCCCATTCGCCACAACTCATGTAAGGGACCATTTATGTATTCCTTACTTAAATTTCAGAACTTGACTATGTGGTCGCTAGAAAAGGATCATTGTGGCATTTGGTCAACACTTGCCTGCTGCATTTAAATCCACAACAATAGCAAACATTATGCATATGTCTTGTTTAACACAGAAAGGTAACTTATAAAATTTTCAATGTCTAAGTTTTCATTGCGCCTACAGACCGAATAATACGTAGCCCGTATCTGCAGAATTCTGGCATTGCCCACTTTTTGTGCATACAAAGTTGACAGACAGACAGACAGACAGACAGACAGACAGACAGACAGACAGACAGACAGACAGACAGACAGACAGACAGACAGACAGACAGACAGATAGATAGATAGATAGATAGATAGATATATAGATAGATAGATAGATAGATAGATAGATAGATAGATAGATAGATAGATTCAATCATTGTGCTTTTGTTTAACAATGAAATGATACGCATTTATTAAAGGGAGTGTGATATCTGGTACGTATCATATACATGCAGAATGTTTTTCGCTTATTCTCTATCTCTGCCGAGTGACAAATCATGTGGCATGCTGGGTACCTGTTAGGGTAGCATCTATTCGTACCAGCGTATCAAGCGTTTTACATTGAACTATATATACAGAAACATTCAGCCGCATACACTAGAAACATACAAGCCCCGCCGCGGTGGTCTAGTCGCTACCTACTCAGCTGCCGATCCGCCAGTTGAGGAATTGAATCCCAACTGCGGCGGCTGCCTTTTTGATGGAGGTGAAAATGCTGTAGTCCCATGTGCTTAGATTGGGTGCATGTTAAGAAGCCCCAGGTGATCGAAATTTCCTGAACCCTCCACTACGGTGTCCCTCATAGTCACGTAGTGCTTTTGGGACATTAGACCTCACATATAATTCCATTACCTAGACCTGCACGTGGCACTGCCAGAAACAACCCAAGCGGCAGTATGCACATGTACACTCCAGTGAAAATTCCAGTGCTTGCAGTGTGCGTCAGCTTTAGAGCGGCCAATCCAGCGCCCCTACTAGTGCGAGTGATCTGTTTCCCATTGAGCTCACATAAGTGCCGGTAAATGCCAGGATGTAACAGGGCAGCATAACGTGCTGGTTTCACGCTGGTGACGCTTGTTTTCAAAATCTATAGGGTGTGATTAAGTGAACAACCTCTTCTTGGTCAGCCCGTGTATTCGCATTAAAAACAATCTAGTGACCTCTTTTTTTCAAAGTTGTGCAAAGTGTATACGTTTCGCTGTATCGTGTAAAACGTCTCGATTATCAAGAGTATATGAAAAGTTCGGCTCTTGGGAGAAATGCCAAATTGGTGTCGTTTGGCGCATCAATGCGCGAATCAAGGACCCTTCTTCCTATGATTACAAATGTATACGAATGAGGAACCTGTGAGATGTGAATGGCTTCTTCGACTTAAGTAGAGACTTGCGGTGCACATATAGTACAAGAGATGTACGTTAGAAATGACGCATAATTATTTGTTAGCAAACACTGTAGGTTTCCGGGTTGTTTTTTTTAATAATTGAAGCGAAACACCAGAAAAGTTCATAATTCATAAAATCGGTACATGCCTCAAAACAAAAATTGGGAGACCCTTAAACGTTTCTTTTATGGTCTAAACGCGATAACGATATACTCTCTTTAAAGCGCGTGCTTCAACCACTTCGTGCATGTCACTCGAGAAATGTAAATTGTGTACAACAATGTAATCGATAAATTTGAATGTGGCTTGCATCAGTGAAGCTTTTGCATATGACTGCATTCTGTGCAATGCGTAGCAAGCTTTAAATCACGAGCAATTATGCGCATGCAATCGTTTTGAATATGCGATGCACACTCTACGTGGTTTAAGGAGATACGCGCCGTAACGTGTGTACCTTTCCTAATGAGTGGCGGGTTTTCCCATGAAGTCGTTATAATACATCGTCTGACATCGGATTGAATTGTTCGCTTTAACCACTCAATATTACTGTGGTGGTACATTACATGTTCTATTGGGAAGCCTGTATCCACGACACATCTGTTTGTAAAGCATACACATTACTTTCACTGCATTTGGAAGCAGGGGAAGTAAATTTCCCTGATTTTTTTAACAGAAGCAGCTATTTCAATAATATTTCCAAGCAGACGTGTGGCTGTGTAATTAAGAAGAAAAAAGGCGTGTGGCTGCGTGGTAGAAAACCTGGATGCCATGCAAACGAACTCGGTTAGATGCTCGAACAGATCCGGAAATATTTATTATTTATTTTTTTTGCAACTTTCCTGATTTTTTATTCCGCACAACTTGATAATTTTCTGTTCGGATCCAACAACACTCACACCACTGCCAATGTCGGAATTTCTATGAAAACTGCTCTTTAACTCTATCGCGTTAACATAAGCGCTGAAGTTGATGGCCTGCTTGGTCTGTCTGTTTAGTCCCCTCTTATTTCTTCTTCACAATGTGGCGAAATCAAGGTCATTAATTAGAAACTGAAATTTTTATTACTGGGGAAATATGACGTTTAGACGTAGTCATTGTGTTATATGGATTTTCACGTATACATATAGGCTAACCTGGAGGCTCACTACATAGTTTCTTTCATGCACAATACTGCTCAATGCGACATGCTACATGTAGTTGCTGCTTGAACTTGCATCAAACTAGTGCCATCGTATGAAAAGGCTCATTTTCAGGAAGCTTTGCGTTGGACTCTCTGCTGTCATCAGACTGTTTCCGACCTCTGTGCACTAATCTATTCATCCTTGCCTCGACCGCCTTGACAATGGTCAACGTGTGATAGATACACTCAGACTGCGGTCGTTATCTATTTATGTAAGTATCTTGCCTCAGAAATAACCTGGTGGTCACGCAGGATTGAATCCCGGCCGCGGCGGCCAGGATTCCGTGCACGAGAGCAAGAAGCTATAAGCTCGTCAACTAATATTTAGGTGCACGTTAAGGAATCCGTGGCAGTCAGAACTTTAGTAATCCTCCACTGCGGCATCCCTCATCAGTACATCTTGGTAAAACCTCAATAACTATCATGTTAGAAATCATTTGGACTCTGTATGTATCTAGTTTTGCGCTTGCAAACAAGATCGTTACAATAATGCGTTTTTTGAATATTTTCAAACATAACGAGAATGTCAGTAATGGCATCACTTCGACTGTATAACAGAGATGCGAACTAAAGAGCACGTAATGTCCTTGTATAACACGGTCTTGCGTCTGTCATTAGTATATGTTGGTTTTGGGATGTTAAACTTCACATATCAATCAATCGATCAATTTTTTTAACGAATACAAAAGGAAGTCTACACAGGAGGCATTCTATCGCGTGAGAAGGCGTGATGGCATCGGCGCCAAATGAGGCGCGTTCACATGGCACCTCTCATGCTGCGTGACGATACGTTCATCGTACCCGCATACTCGCCCAAAACGTGCAGTATTTCCACAGCCCTGATGCAGAGCGGCCGCGCAGCAGCGCTGCTGACCTTTCATGTGATATTATGGCTGCGCACTAGCTTAACTCTATGTTGATCTCGTAAATGGCGCGACATGGCTTGTAACAAGCCATGATATACTCCAGGGACGAAAGTCGGTCTCGGACCGAAAGGCGCAACGAATGCTTTTTCAGGTTTCACGTGGTGGCGCGACAGGTTGGTGATCCCGACGCCGAACCAAAATCTTTTGGTGCGAATGAGGCTCTAAATAAATAAAGTTGAAATATACCCATCGCTCGCAATCGAGAAAAATTTCTCTCATCCTTTTCTGATCTAAATAAAAAAAAGTATTGCGGGCATTCGTTCTTTCTTCTCAGCCAGCTTCATCTATTTCTTAATACATCCTCTTCCCCAAGAGAACGGATGTGGTAAGAACCAGGCACAGTCATAATTATCTGCGTTCCTTTTGATTTACCATTTTTCTCTGGCTTTCGGCTGTCTTGCTTTATTTCTTTGCCGAAGGGTTGTTGGCACGATGCTCTGTAGCGCTCTACTATTGTTATCGGGCAAAGTAAACTAGCGCTTTATTGATAAGAGATTTCCTATTACTACCACACGTGCCTGTATTTGTCCAATACCAGATTAGAAAGCTTGAATGACTCTGAGACCGACCGCGCATAGTATATTCGCGACACAAAGTGGGAGGGGGGGGGGGCTGCCTATAAGCGATATGCTTCAGCTTAGAATTAATAAACGTTCTTATTTTCGGGTAACTAATGACCGACAAAATAAGGCTTATAGTTTATCGCCCCTTGAGGAGACAAGCCCAATATAAGCGAAACGCCATACATATCAATCTGATGATGTTATGCGCAGGTTAGTAATATGAGGGACTGCTACAGAAGATTAAGCATCATGGCGGCCAAGCTACCATAATTTCTCGTAAACGTTGAAGTCAATTGGCAGCAATAAACGACGCAGACTTATACTGTTATGTGAAAAAATTCTCTGACGCTTTTAAATGCCACTCGAAATGTATCCTAATGCATTAGTCGCTTCCTAAATATATGCAATAGTACCCTGCAGGTACAGGTAGTGATAATAATGTTCAATTCATTAGTAGCTTCTAGCAGCAAGAAAAAATCTGATTATAGGGTGTCCGTATGCGTGCTAATGCTGGCATTTAATAAGGTACATTATATAGCACTATAATAGGCCACACTTACAAGTTTTTTGAGGTTGCAGCGCAATGCAACAAGTTGACGAAACGAGCATCGATATGATATCTGATTGATTGCGCAACCAATGAAAAAATGTGATCTTGCGTGGTAAGCATGAATATAGCAGAAAACATTATTGACGCCTACCGTAAAGGCACGTAGACTACAAGAACTTCAGTTGCGTGAGCAAAGTCGTATGCGTTAATTTTTTAGAGAAACATTTGCCTTCGCATATTGAACGATATTAAAAATAAAGTTCTAGATAGTAACAGTCAAAGTGATAATGTCAGCGTAAGAATGAATAAAATCGTATAAAAAGCGGTAGCGCTGCAGCGTTTCGTGGCAATGCTGAATGCCTGCAGGTCAGATTGTGTTACATACATGGGTGATTCCACGTAAGATCGAACAAAACATGGTTGGTATAGACTTCTTAAATTTCTTTCAAAGTTTTATATATTGTTGCCTGATCAGTGGAAAGAAGAGATCCGCAATTGGTTTTGCTGTAAAAATTTTTTAGAAGCAGAGTAAATCAATAATAACGGAGAGGTGGTGTGCCAGGCTAACCTCCTCTGCTGTATTTTTTTAATATAGGCGTTGAATTACACAAAATATAATAAAGCAACGCGGCTCAAATTTGTTTGACTACATGTAGGTGTACTGGCACTTACGATCAATTATATTTATATTGTCTGCGTAGTGTAGATTTTTGAATAAAAATTCTCAAATTTGACCTAAAAAGTTTTCCTACCTAGTTTCCAGGCCTTCATTTTAGGAAAGGCCGATGGCAGGGTGGTAAAAATTCCGCATCACTATGTCAGCACACTTATTAATAACACTGCCAAATCCTATAATAGTATAGCTTTTCAGTGAAAAGATATATTCCCGCTAACTTCAAGGGCATCCAAGGGAAACTTATGATGACGATTGAAAAAAAACACTTTGTATATTTTTTATACTTTCCCCACCTATTCTTTTGCACATAAGTTTTCACAATCAATAAAACCATGTTGCATTATATTGTTTCACTTGCAGTTACGGCCCGTCAAAAAATGCCCCTGAACAAGCATAGGCAATGATAGATCGGACTCTCTGCCCGCTAGGTATGGAATGCAGGCGTAGTCAGGCTGATAAAGATGATGATGACTACAGAGCTTGGTTCCGCTGTGCCTCGATGAAACCCACGCGTACAACAATAATTTTTATTCATTCATTACCGTGTTTACTACTGCTAATTGCAGTGGCGAGACATAATCACTCAATACTATATTAGGCAAAACTGAAAAGTCCAGGTGATCACGAATTCTATACAATATTCAGACCCAGAAATTGTGCTCATTCTTGCGCAAAAACCTTATCAGACGGACCCTCTTCACACCAAAGCATAGACTTTGCGCGCTTACTTGCTTGGTAATCCCGCACTCATGGCCGCTCCCGTGACCAAATCATATTGAAATTGGTGTCTTCAGTGCAGTCGACAGTGGTTTTAGTGCTGCTTGTCTTTTAGAAAGCTGAAGTGTAGGCCTGCATTCGATACTTGGCGGGCAGGAAGTCCAATCCACCGTTACCTATCCTTGCGCAAGGACATTTTTCGAGGGGCCGTAATTGCACCATAGAATAGAACATGTTTTTTGATTGTCAAAGCTGATGTTGAGTAGAATAAGTAGTGGAAGTATAAAAAATATCTCAATTGAGTTTTTTTCAATCACCGTCAGAAGTTTCCCTTGCATGCTCTTTTCTTGAAGTTAGCGGGATAGTATCTTTTTTTAAGTTCCAATATTATATGCTTAGGCGGTTTTATATTTAGCATACTGAAAAAGTGATTTGGAATATTTACTGCTCTACCATAAGCCCTTTCTGAAATAAAGACCACCCAACTAGGTAAAAAACCTGTTTGGGTCAAATTTCAGAATTTTCATAAAAACCATATTCACTACGCAGACAATTGAATTGCAATTGAACGTAAGCGCCAGCACGCATAAGTGTAGCCAAACAAGTTTGATGCACGTAGCTTTAAAATATTTTGTGTAAATCATCGCCTAATTCGAAAAAAGCAGCAGAGCAGGAGAGCATGGCACACCACCTCTCCGTCATTATTGATTTACTGTGCTTCGAAAAAAAATACAGCAATACCAATTGCGGATCTCTTCTTTCCACTGATCAAGCAACAATATATAAATTTTTGAAACAAATTCAAGAGGTCTACAAGCCATGTTTTGTTCGATCTTACGTGCAATCACCTTCAAACAAAGTGGGCACCCTTATTCTCAATTCCAGACACCAGCTGTCGGCGCGGCCAAACCAGACTACGAAATCAATGAAGGAGAAACGATGACAAAGCCAAGACGAGCGAGCGCTGGGACAAAGCACGCGACAAGGAGGGGAGACGTTTTCGAAGTTTTTTTTTTTTGCGTTCCTTGTGTTACCGCAGCTCTGATAAAACCACGAACGCAGAAGAAAATACTGAAGGATGCGGCCTATAGAAGCTAGTGCAGCCTATTTCACTCTCCCTGAATCGAGTAGTGAATACAACTGCACAAGAGTTGCCCTTCGAAGTGATCGCTTCTAATAGGTTATTACCGAAATATCTCCTTAAGCGTTGTATTCAGCTCCTTCATTATGCAATAACTTTGTCTACCACGTATAGGTGTACTTCTCATCAGCATAGGAAACGCTCACAACTTTTATAGCCTCTTGTGAAAAGCTTTTTTCAAAGGTGCAGTTATCCAAAATTTGTCTTGACCCAGTACAGATGTTCTTAATAGCAAAATTTGAAAGTGTCCCATCTGCTGCCTCAAAGGGAGGATTGCTGCGCGAAATGAATGTGCTGCATCGCGCTCACTATACGCGTGAAATTGTATTGTGTTTGCAAGTGTTGCATTCTATTCACTTCAAAGTTGAATAATAATTACTGGGGTGCAACGTCCCAAAACCATGATGTAATTGTGAGAGAGACCGTAGCGGCGGGCTCCGCAAAATTTCGACAATCTGGTGTTTATTGACGAGCACTGACATCGCACAGTACACGGACCTCAATCATTTCGCCTCTATCGAAGTGCGACCGCAACCACCGGTATCGAACCCGTGACCTTCGGGTCAGTAGCCGATCACCCTATAGCCACTGCTACACCGAGGCAGCTTTACTTCGAAGATTATGCTGCCACAAAATTTACGACGCAACGAGTATTGTTTGCACATATCCAGCCTGTCACAGTGGTGTCCGCAATGGCAACCCATTTCTCCGTCTTTCGCACGTTACACTGCCACCGGTCCCGTCTTTTCGCGGACGGTCGTTATGGCTTCCCGCATCTCGCGCGGCGTACACTCGCCCGGACAACGGGTCACTTCGAGATAAGCGCAACTGGAAGCGGGATGAGCGCGTCATGAAGGTGAACCCTATTGTTAGTTCTCATGCATCCTCGGGAACGATGTCACAGGGCCGCCTGCGATAAGAGGCCTCGAAAGTTGCTGCGGCTTCTTTTTGTAGCGCAATAACTTGTTATATATGGTGCTCACGCTCAGCATGATCCCCAACTGGGCGACAGCCGTGGCCACATGTCGGCGTACCAAACTACAAGGGATAAAGATGGCACACGTGTTAAAGCCTGCGTGAGGTTACGCCTACCACATTACTCCGACCACAACCAATAGCCTTTAAAGGGCTCTTAAAAGGGCGCATTGTCATCGATGACACGATTGAGCGCCCACAAAAAAGTGAGTATTGCCGTACCATGTTGAAAGCTCAGCTATAACAATACTCTCACGGAGAGCATTCACTTTTTTTTTTGCATTCACCATGATTTACATTCGAAAGTAGCTTCGACAGGTTTATTGCAAAATACGTAAAGAAATTAGCAGCAGACATGTACGAAAATACCTAGAAGACCGCAAAAGCGTCACCGCATAAGTGAACTCAATGGCCATATTCATGTATTTCAGTGCATAAACAAGATGAACAAACAGCACCTACTCCTGACGGAGTACGAACAGTAAAAGTAATCACGGAAACTTCGGCACACTGCCAGTGATACTGACTTCTCCGACAGGGTGACTTGAAAAAAAAAACTATTTTTTTGCGCACACGGCTATACTACAAAAAAAAACGAAGCTTTCTTTTTCGATGCTTACCATCAGATGTCTTATTCTAAACTTCACACGCTTTTGTATTCTGAATGATTTACTGGCCGTGAGAGTATGCTGGCCCACATAGCGAAAACCGATAGAATAACCTTGTGTGAGTTAGATTTTGATCTGTTCAATAACTCAATCATCTACTAGCCAGTGACATCATTGCTGAGGTGGTTCTTGTCGATGTTTCACAATACAGGAATGAGCGTAATGTACGAGCGCAGATCATTGACTGATTGATGTCTGATGTTTACTTTCCCAAAACCGCCATATGAATATGAGAGCGTTGTAGTGAAGGGCTGTGAAAATTTCAAGCACCTGTGGTTCTTTATTGTGCACCCAAATATCAGCCCGCCGGCCTACAGCATTTTTGCCTCCATCGAAAATTCAGCCACCGCAGCCAAGATTTGATCTCATGACCTGCGAGTCAGCAGCCGAGTAACTCATCCACTAGACCACCTCGGCGGGGACGAATGCAGATAAACCCGTGTATGGCGTTTTCGAGCTTATACATACATGCGGGCTTTTACGCAGTGACCAAGCTTGTCGGGGGATGGAAGGGATTACTTGAAATGTAACGCCGGTTAAATGTGTTTACGTCGTTTCTTGTGAAATTGTTTAAAGTACAACATAATATTAAAGGCCAAGCATTTTTTACGCACTACAAGCACTTCTGGCGATATGTGTGTATCTGTCTATCAATTTATCCATCTAGCCGCTTATGATTGGGTGCTCTCGAGATCACCTCCTAACTTGGCGTGAATCAAAATTACCATAGAGCCGTAAGATGATTTGGCGAATATGATGCAGTAGTCATGACATCGATTATGCCGCAATGCCGTCGCGTACATCGTCAGACACTTCTCGGCAGGCAGTAGCACATACCCGAGGACGTGTATGTGTCACTGGTATTCCCATATGCGCCAAACGTCTCAGAAACAGCAACACACATAGGCAATCTTCACGCCGGAGCGTTGAAAAAACCTGACACAGGCAGCGTTGACCCCCCGACGATTGAAAATAATGAATTCCAGGGTCCCAGCAGGAATCGAACAAAAGCATTTTGCGTGGCAATCAAGATTCTACCACAGAGCCATGCCAGGTCTTGTAACTACTTTTCAAATAGACCCTACTGTTCTTGAAACGTCAATGGTGGTTGTATTGCTAGCAATTCAATTTTATAAACATTGCATATGTACGCTTATAATACAGCAGTCACATTGACTTGACATCAATTGTAATTTTGTCCAATGCACTGAATTTGATTTATGTAGCAGTGTCCAGGTTCATCATCCTCGCGAGCACCGGCGCTTTCTATCAGCACATCCCTTTTGGTGTTGCTGATTCTCATGGTCCTGTTGAGATTGTTACTGCTAAACATGCCACTCTTCAACATACTTTTCTGCGTGCAACATTTATAGATATATTTACCGTCATTTCATGACGCGTCACTGAATAAAAAAAATACAAGAAGGTCACCTTCCCTTCGCATGCTTCGCATAACGTCGATTCCGAAGGTATGTGAAATCCGCCAAATTTTTCAGACTGCAACTTCGTGTTCAACGTGTTTTCCTTGAGAGTTTAACTCGGCATACTCAGAGAGCAATTGTATGTTGTGTGTGGCCGCAGCGATATCATCTCAACATCTGCCGGTGGCCCTTTGCGACCATTTGAGAATATGGTCTCCGGTCAGTAGGTTGTACTGTTGCGTAAGCATGCTGTTTACTGCGAGGTTATTTTCCCTTTTCGTTAACGACCCCTGGGAAAAATAGCCTGGGTTGACGAAGGCAAACTACGTCCGGTCGGCACTTTCGAGCCCCGTCAACAACGGTCAGGTAGCTCCAATGATACCGTTAGACGAGCGAAAGTGTGTGTACGCGTTGCTGTTGGTCATCGCTGTTTCTGTCTTCGCTATAGGTAGCGCAAACACTCTAGTTTCACTGCAGTATTCTGGAGTTCTCGCTAAGCCGTGTTTGGATAAATTCAAGTTGTTTAACTTGATTTCTCTTAGAGGGGGTTAGGGGAAGCGATTGAGAGACAGCACGCGAGTCCCATGGAGGTGTTGTAATTGAAAGAAAAAAAATGTTTGATATTTTCGGTCATCACAGGAGTTGGGACCAGAGAATCACCAGAGAGACTATGCAGGCTAGTCAAGAAAGCCGACGATCGGTACGGCCTCGTATTGTTAGGTTCAGTATTTTTTGAGTTTCTGTAATAAGTTCAAGTCGTGTAGTTAAAATGTCACAGTTTCGCCGCAAGGGTAAACCAATCAATGCGATAGCAACAACTTGGAATGTAATGCTGAGAACGGCAAGCAGATCGAAACATGCAGCGTGCTGCTCACGCACAAATGACACACAAAAACAACAAACACAGGAAGAGAGCTAACAACGTCTACAGATCGACACTTTACCCGCTGATTAAAAAAGAACGCTGTACAAAACGTAATTACAGGTATAGATGTGAGTGAAATCTAGCAAGGGTCCCAGTTGTTATTTCACTGCGTTTGAAAAGCGTGCTCTTTTTTGCAAATGCGGTCTGTGGAGCAAACGAAGTGATCTTTTGGCGCCCGACAACTAAATGCAATCGTTCAGGTAAAAGCCGAAGGCACCCCCTTTTCTCTCACCAATGAATGAATGCGCGGATAAGGTCCCTCTCTTTCCGCAGCGCAAATCACACGTCGGAGATGAGCCAAGGTCAATACAACTGCTTACGAAGGCTTCATAAAAGCCCAGATGTTCAAAAAATGGCAGCTGATCAGCTGCTCAAGGCGCTTAGTGTCATTTTTGTGAGGACAAAACACTTCCGGTGGAACAAAAATAAGGCAAATATGACGCAATAGCTGGTAAACGAATGACGTCATGTTTTGTACACTAGCAATAAATTTGTTCCTAAATTAATTTTTATAGGTTCCTGATTGCTAAGGGCTCAGGGTAAGGCGATCACTGGCGAGTCTTCCACGAGTGCACTTCAAGTCAACGCCAGCTAATGTAATGCAGATAAATTCATGAATAAATAGTGATGTTTACGTGTACTACCGCTCAATTTGAATCGGTTTTACAAGGAAACTTGTTTTTATTTTCAATATTTATTCGTTATTCAGGACATAATCCAAAGATAAATTCAACAATCAACAAGAGATACCTGCCATATCTGGAGCGTTGCTTATTTTCTTCCCACATACGCAGGTTCTTTAGCATACAAAAGGCTTGTGTTCTTCAATTTTAAAAGGAAGAAATGGTGTCTAGTCACGCCAAAATTATGACATTTCAGTTTTGTTCATACTCAATGGTCCCAATAACTCAAGTTTAATACTATGCACAATAGTAACTAAAAAAATGTCTGTGGGCACTACTTTCCTTATAGTTTTGAATTATTCTCCAATTAATTACACTACGTATACGAATTCAGACATGCGACTTGTACTGTGATAGGTAACTTGGCAATCTGCTCACCAATATCGCGAATAGTAGGCACTGCCTGCTGAAGAAGAAAACCAGGCTGCAGGAATACTGATGCATGAAAGTTCAGCAAGCATTGTATTCTGAACCATTGCCCTTGTTTCTTATCTAGAAGACATGGTCACCAGGCGTACGTTTGTTGCTACTGCATCCTTGCACATCACATAGTTTCCACAGGTACCGACGCAATCACTCGGCGTAATCCGCATTGTTCCACTGCACTGAAGACGTTCACGAACGATAAAATGCACCTCACCGTTTTCCCACAGCACAAAACGCAAGCTAGTGTGGAACACTAAAACAGGTTAGGTGGTGTGTCATAACAGGCGAATTTTACGAGCGGGTGTTTCCATGCAATTCAAGGGCTGCAGTGAGTACTGATAGCATCGGCACTGGGAGCTAAAAAGTTTTTTTCTAAAGATGAAACATTGCCACAAATTCTTCCTTCATAACACCTACATAATATTGTTAGGGGAAATAAACGACATTCATAAAACATAGTGATGACTTCGACTTTGAATCAAGCTTGGTTTTTCATTATTAGCGTTTGTTCCTTTCTCACGTAGTCCCACTTCAATCTCGTCTCCCATAACTCCCAATGCTGATATCACTGGCAATAGCATCTGAACAGTTTTTCGAGTGATCTTTCGTGACCTGTTTTCATAGATTTTGCCTATACGTTCAAAAAATGGCGGCTACCAGCTGCCTAGAGGGGGAAGAAGAAGAAGCCGAAGTGTGCGAACGCTTCCACTACGGCTCCTGCTTTTTTCAACGTTTTTGCGACGCCACTTTGTGATTTCAGCGTCATATTAGTGCAACGACTTCCAGAAGACACAGGGACTCTGCCGACACAATTTGCGCGCAGTGAGTGCTTGCTTCTTGCATTTTCTTTCGCCTCCGCCATCGTCGCTCGCCCGCCGCCAGCTAGCCCTGACGAGTATCTTCTTTGCTCTAACGTGGCGCGTGCTTGCTCGCGCGCCCCGTAGCCGCACTGTTTCGCTGAGCGATGGAGTACCAAGTGACAGGGGAAGACATTGACCCTGAAGAAATCACGCCAGACCAAGGCTGGCAGACCGCCTCGTGTCGCCGAGCAAAAAATGAAGGCTCCAAACGTGTGCCGTCATATAGCGCTCTGAAACGCAACGAGCACAAGCCCCGCAACAGAGAACATGTGAAGAACAAGATTATTCGAGAAAGCCGAATGCCTCACCTACCAAAGAATGACATCCGCATTATCATTAGACCCAGAGGGGGTCTTAACATCGCTAGGGTTGGCCCAACGACAATCGCTGAAGCCATTTCGACTTCGGCAGGTATCAGCCCATCGGAGCAGCAAGCAGACACGCTCTGCCCCAATATTAAACAGAATATCTTAGTAGCAAGCACGCCGAAGAGAGAAAATGCTAATCGCTACGTGCGCGTTAAAGAAATTCGCATCGCTGACAAGACCTATGAAGTTAGTGCCTACGAAGCGGCACCACATTCTACATGCAAAGGTGTCATTCGAGGGATTCCCGTGCAAGACGGTTCGGCGGACATTGATGCGAAGATTGTCAACGACCGCAATCCACTAGCTTTGGCTGCCAAGCGCATCGGAAGTACCACTGCAGTGATCGTGGCCTTCGATGGACATCGTGTGCCCAATTTTGTGCGATACGGATCAGTGCTACTTCAATGTACACTATACCGTAGACAGATAGATATTTGCTACACCTGTGGTCGGCTCGGCCATCGAGCGGACGTGTGCCCGAACCCTGGAGACGTTATCTGCAGAGGCTGCAGCGTGCCGAACCCCGAAAAGGAACACCGCTGCACACCAACATGCAAGCTTTGCGGAGGAACCCACCTCACTGCCGACAGGGAATGTAAAGAACGCTACCACATTCCATACGTGGTGCGCCGACGACGATGGGAGCGAGCACACTCGGTGCGACACAACAGTTACGATGCAATGAACGAGTTCAATGCAACCACTGACGACGACCAGGCCTCGAAGCTTTTTACAGATGGTCGACCCAATGGCAGCCGATCCCGGTCCCGATCCCGGAGTCGTCCCAGGAACCGCACAATGCGTGTATCGAGGTCCCGGAGCCGCCCTCGGACCCACTCCCGCAGCGCGCGAAGTGGGACCCCAACCAGATCTATATCGCGAGGCTACTCCAGGTCTCGTTCTGGTTCACGTCACGGTTCCCGTTCAGATTCCCGACACGGATCACGCTCCGGCTCCAACTCAGGTTCCGGGCCTCATGCCAGTTCCAGGCCTCACCCCAGTCTCACCGGGGTCTCGCGTCAACGATCGCCTAGCCCATCGGCACCACCATCGCCAGGCAACGTCAGCAAGAATAAGCGGGGACCTCTCACTTGGGCGGACGCCGTCCGGAGAAAAGGAAACACTACATCACAGGTAGGGTCGGGATCACTCCCAGAGCATGATACACACAACACCTCTGAGATAGCGATCTTAAAGCAGGAAAATGCGATGATGAAAGAAACAATACGCAAACTCACAGTCGCAATTGCCGAACTAAAAACTGACAGAAACGCACGCGCTGCTATGCCCCCAACCGACAACGACGACAATGCAGTCACTCCGTTGCAGCCGCAACCCGTAGGCGTTGGTAACGACGACGGCGAGAGCGCACCCAAGAAACGCGCGGTCGCCCACGACCAGCCAGCTTTAAAGGAAGAGTTAGACGACATTAAGAGCACGCTATCGGCGATTAAGGAAAGCCTTCGCTTTCTTGGCGAAAGCATGGCTCTCGTGCAGTCTACTCTCGCGGTACACGGTAATCGTTTGGGCCAAGTGGAGCAATATCTTGATCACGTCGTCGCCCCTGCCGTTGCCGCGGATAAGCCGTTGTCGCAACGTACAGCCGTGCCCAGTCCACCGCATCACGCGGCCCTTATGCACCCGCCGGGTGCTCAGGCCAACTCTTAATGCTTCAAGATGGCCAGGCCAATTGACGAGTTGCGAATCTGGCAATGGAACTGCAGGAGCTTCACCCACAAGAAAGCTTTCCTGCAGCAATACCTCCGTAGCCACGAAGCCAAACCTCACATCATGCTATTACAAGAGACTGTAGTACCAACCGCCACGTTTTCCGGATACCAGTGGTTGCCCGGCCCCTCGGGAGGACGCGGTATCGCCACCTTGGTCGCTAACAAGATTACCTGCACAGCGCACAGTCTCAATGTGCCCGAAATTGAGCACGTTATGGTCGAAATCCTCCCTGGAAACATATCACAACAAAGCGTATACATGCTCAATGTATACAGTAGTCCCAGCCACCATAGACAAAGATTCACACGCTTGTTCCAGAAAGCTGTCCGCCTCGCGGGGCCTAACCCGCTAGTGATTGCAGGCGATTTTAACGCTGCGCATAGCGCCTGGGGCTACACGTACGACACACCCAAAGGTAACGAGCTTTGGAAAAGTGCGAATGACATGGGCCTTATTCTCATTACGGACAAGGCCTTCCCCACTCGCACTGGTACGTCCACGCAAAGAGATACTACGCCGGATCTATGCTTCGTCAAGAATATCTCCGACGCCCACTGGTCCAACCTCGCGGTAGATCTCGGTAGTGACCACTTCATATTGGCTGTACACCTCCCCACAGTAAGCAGGAAGACCAAGTCGTACACGTGGGTCGACTGGGACCTCCTTCGTAAGACCCGCGCAGAACGACCTCCTCCCGATACCCCACCGAGCCTCGAGACGTGGACGGCCCAGCTCAAAGCTGATGTAAACAAGGCAACGAAAACTATCACCACAGACCTTCCAACCGAAAGGATGGACAGTCGTCTCGCCCACCTACTAGAGGCCAAACAGTCTCTATTGGCCCGGTGGAAGGGCCAGCGCCTTAATCGGAGGTTACGCAAACGCATATCTCAGCTGAACAAGACCATGATGGATCACTGCCGCATCCTTTCAAAACAGCAGTGGGACGAAATTTGTAATTCGATTGATGGTCAGGTTCGAAATGGCAAAACGTGGAACTTACTCAAACACCTCCTCAATGAAACCAACACCCGCACAAATCAGCGTCATTCGATCGTGAAGATACTTCATCAGGCTAAACAAACAGTGTCACCGGAAGATGTTGTCAAGAACCTCGTGGAAAAATATCTCCCGCTCCCCACGGGCCCTGTGACCCCTCACCCTGATTACTCTGGCAGCAACAACACTAACTTAGACGCCGAGTTTTCTATTGAAGATGTACGCCGAGCTCTCCATGAGCTCAATGGCCGCTCAGCCCCTGGCCCCGATGGCATCACCAACAAGCTCCTACGCAACCTGGACGATTCTTCCGTCACTTACCTCACTGACACTATCAACGAGATATGGAAAAAGGGTGAGATACCCGATGCTTGGAAACTAGCTCACACGGTTCTGATACCCAAACCGGGAAAGGCGCCGAGCCTAGATAACCTACGCCCCATATCTCTCACGTCGTGCGTGGGCAAAGTGGCTGAGCACGTCGTCCTCAACAGGGTTGGTCGGTACCTCGAAGATAACGACTACATCCCGCACCACATGATTGGCTTCCGACCAGGGTTATCCACTCAAGACGCCATGTTACTCCTAAAGCATCAAATTCTAGATGGCGGAAACACTCGGGACACTCGCGCAATACTCGGTCTCGATTTAGAAAAGGCCTTCGATACCATAACGCACTCGTCAATCTTGAAAGCGATCGCAGCCCTCGGCCTAGGTCATCGATTTTACTACTTTATCCACTCTTTTCTCACTCGGCGCAGAGCCGTCCTCCGCGTAGGAGACCTAGTGTCGGAAGAAGTGGAGCTCGGACAGCGGGGCACTCCTCAGGGATCCGTCCTCTCACCCACGCTCTTCAACCTCGTGATGATCGGGCTTTCCGAACGACTTTCAAAAATAGACGGGCTAAATCACACTATCTATGCGGATGATGTAACCATATGGTACTCCACAGGGTCGGATGGCTTCATTGAGTCCGCCCTGCAAGAGGCTATCGACACCACCGAGTCTTACCTCGACCACACCGGTCTCAGGTGCTCACCTGCGAAGTCGGAGCTGTTGATATATTTGCCCAAACGCCGGGGTGCCAAGCCCAAAGGATGGAAACCTCCGGCGGAACGCAATATCACCCTCCACACCAGAGATGGTCGTACTGTACCCAGGGTAGACACCATCAAGGTCCTCGGCATGATCATCGAGTCCCGCGGAACCAACACCCAAACAGTACACAAGCTCAGGACTAAGACCGAGAATGCCATACGACTCGTACGTAGAGTAGCCAACAGGCACCATGGCCTCAAAGAAGACAACCTGCTGCGTCTCGTACACGCGTTTGTTTTGTGCCATTTTACGTACGTTGCCGCTATACACAAGTGGCTACGTGCTGAGCGCGATCAACTCAATGCGCTTATTCGCAAGGTGGTCAAACGAGCCCTTGGCCTCCCTATCACCACTCCAACGTACAAACTCCTCGAGCTTGGCGTACATAACACGCTAGAAGAGATCGCCGAAGCTCAGGAACGTGTGCAATTGACCCGACTCACTACAACCAAGGCGGGCCGCCATATTCTGCGTGAGCTCGGCTTCTTCTCCTCGAGGGCCAGGGACCCCCCAGAGTTGACTCTAATTCCCCGTGAAATCCGCGACCTTATTACGATCGCTCCCATACCACGAAATGTACACCCCGAATACAACAGAGGCAGGCGCCTTGCGCGGGCGACCGCCATTCTCAAGCGCATAGACATGGAAGCGGACAACGTCTCGTTCGTGGACGCCGCTGCCTATCGCAACAACCAAGCCTTCGCTGCGGTCGCGGTATCATCCGCGCAGCAGACTCTTACCTCAGCCACAATCCTCGCCCGAAACCCCGAAGTAGCGGAGCAAGTAGCTATAGCTATAGCTATGCTCGACAGCAAACGGGAATTCATCTACAGCGACTCCAGGCCGGCCATCAAAGCCTTCGAACGCGGAGTCATCTCCGACCAGGCGTTACGTATCCTGCGCAATGCGGACCCGAGTGCCCTGAAGCACCACACTGTCATCTGGTTCCCCGCCCATCTCGGCCAGGTGCCGGGTGCCCTACCCAACCTCAACGAGATCGCCCATGATGCAGCGCGCGCACTTACCGACCGCACTGCCACAGGGCAACCTCATCTTGCTGGGTTGGATACCAATCGGGATGCACCAATTACGTACAATGAAATTACAAAGCACTTTTACTTGGAACGCCGCATTTTTCCACCACCACATCCGAAACTTAACCGACCGCAGGCATTAACCCTACGCCTATTACAGACACACACGTACCCAAACCTTGCCACGCTTCACGTTTATTATCCCGATGCATACCCCAGCGACACATGCCCATCATGTGGACACACAGCGACACTCGAACATATGCTCTGGGAGTGTAGAACAACTCCTCCCGACTCTACCTCAAGCAAGTGGGAGAGGTCCCTCAGGAGCTCACTTCTCGCCGACCAGCGATGGGCCGTCCAGCAGGCCCACGAAGCGGCCGCCAGGTACTCCCTGTCGGTCCCTACGTGGGAGACGCCCGCTACGCGCTAAGCGCGTCCTGCAGGACCGAAATAAAGTTTTTCCATTCCATTCCAGCTGCCTATGGGGCTTAGCACCATTTCTGTAAGGAGAGAGCACTTCCTGCGGAACGAAAAAAAAAGCTGATGTGATTCAAGAGCTGGTACACAAGTGACGTCAATTTGTGTGCACTAGCCCGAAATTTGATCTCAAATTACTTTTCGTAGATTCCTGATCGCTAAGACTCGCGCTATAAGGTTGTCACCGGCAAGTCTTCCGCAAGTGCGCTTCAAGTGAACACCAGCTAATCTAATACGGGCTCATGGCAAGATAATGATGTTTAAGTGTGATACTGTTCACTTTGCCTCGATTTTAGTAGAAAAAATACTCTGCGAACTTTAGCTCGGCAATCGTGGCAACTTTCGCAGATGAATTAGGGCAGTCAACAGCGTATACCTGTCAGATGTGGAGCGTTGCTCGATTGCTTTACACATACGCATGTTCTTTAGCACGCACAATGCTTGTGTTCAGTTTTGACAGGAAGAAATAACACCTAGTCACGCCAAAGTTATGACTTTTCAGTTTTAATAAATGGTCATGATAACTGAAATTTCTTACTCTGCAGAGAATGAGAATAAACACAAATAGGTATTTACACGGAGATTACCTCACGTTTTTTGCATTATGCTCCAATAAAATACAGCTACGTTTGCGAATTCAGACATGCAAACTTCGAAGACATCTGAAGACATTCTAATTTAATGCAGACACAACTTGGTGATTTCTCACCGATAACGTGAATAACCGTAGGCACTGCAGCCGCAAGGAGAAAACCAGGAGTTGCAGGAATACCGATGGATGAAGTCCCAGCGATATCTCTATTCCATACCATTACCCGTGTTTATTATCTAAAAGACATGGGCCGGTATACGTTTGTCGCTTTTTTGTCTATGCACAGCACATTGCTTCCGCAGGTACTCACGAAAGTACTCGGCATTAAATGTAATCCTAATAGTTATGCTGCTCATTGGACACTGCCCTCAAGACGTTCATCAACAATAAAACACACCTCACAATTTCACACACAGCAGAAAACGCATGCCAGTTCAGAACAATAAAACACGTGAGGGGGTGTGTGAGGGGGCGTTTCTTTGCAGACGAATTTTACGAGCACACCTTTCTATGCAGTGGCCCACACTGAGTAATAATAGCGTGGCCAGAAGGCGCAAGAAAAAAGGTTTTACACCATAATAAAAAGCTGTCATATATTTTTTGTTCAGTACACACATAATGACGTAACGGGAAAGAAATGCCATTTGAAAAACATAGGGATTCTTTCGACTTGGAATCAAACTTTGCTTTTCACTATGAGTGTTTCTCCCTCTACACGTAGTAACGCCAGAACCGCCGCTCCCATATCTCCCTATGCTCATGATGCTGGAACTATCTTCTGAATTGCACTTTGCCCGAACTTTCACGACCTATTAAAATAGACCTTGGATGAGCAAGCTATGGCGCATCACGGAGACATGGGTGCCGAGCTTTACGCCAAGTGCGCTCATCACGCCATCTCCCTGCTAATGTTGAAAGCACGCTGTTTTCCTCGAGATAGACGCCGCGAGTGCTAAGTGGTAGATATAACTAGCTAGCTGTTTTGACGTTCGTGGCTCAGTGTCGAATGCCACGCGCTCAGGAGTGGAACGTCGGACGTTCGATTCCGTGCGCCGGAGTCTTCTTCTAAATTAGTTATATATATATATATTTACCTAATTTTAATAGTAAGCATGTGATAAGTTATCTCCAGAACCGAAATCATTCAGTCGTGGATCTTCACCCACGCACACTCGTCCCCCTGTTATGCCATAACACGACTAGGCATACCCTCCAGATATTTACCTACAACATGTTTTCAGGTTGAAAACATAGGAGCGCTGCGTGTCGTCTGTGCAAAGCTTGGTGGGCAGGTGCCACAAAAATTTGTATGCCAAGGAGCTACTTGCATGCCATAGCCATGATTAGTATAGTTTACCAAGGTGGTGTGATAGAGAAGTGAGGATGCGGAGCAGTGATATATAGGTAAGGTGGAAAAAAAGGAGGAAGGGAGAGTTTGAAGCATGACATAGTCTTTGACGGTATAGTTCATCAAGTGTTGGAAAAAAGAATCAGGGTGAGGAGGTGCGATATCAGGACCAGAAGAAGGGAAAGTCAGACATATATTTATATATATATATATATATATATATATATATATATATATATAAGAAGAGAGAGAGAGAGACAATAATAAAAGAGATCAACAAAGACATATATACAGCGATAAAGAAATGACGACGAATGACGAGTGATAAAACGAAGCAAAAGGATGAAGAACCATGACATAAAAACAGAACTCAGTCCGTGTCCACCAGATGGGGTCGATACTGCCAGCTCTCAAGTTTAAAGTGATTTTACAGAATCCGAAATAGCATTAAATGTGTATTTGGATGATTTTAAACAGCGCAAGGGGGGCATTTTTTGTTTCCTTTGTATGTAGTTTTAATGCCCTCCACATACCACAGTCAGTGGTATGTGGTATTTTAAAGCTTTTGTTGTTGAGCATCAGCAGGCAAGCTTGCCACGATGTCCATTATCCCGACGAGTCAACACAATTCCACTGAGTTTGCGAACTCCATTGTGTACGTCCTGCTTGCAACCTATACCAAAGATATAACTTTCGGGGTTGCCGGGAGAAAATTCACGCCTCGTTGTTTACGTCTACCACAAGCCGATGGTAGATCTGCTCTAGTACGTAGCCAATTATTGTCTCACTGTGATGTCACAGCTCCATGACACTTCACGGAGAAGCCGCCTCCTGATATAAAAAAAAGTAAATTTTTGAAGTAGTGGCGTTAAAAATATATGGGATGAAATTGCAATTACCACAGTGCACATTTAGTAGTTCTCGAAACCCTTGTTCTCAAATGGAGCAACAATCCTAAAATATTTTAAATTCATGTCAGTCCACCAATAGTTTTTTTAAAAGAGTACTCGTGATTTTTTACAGAACTGCTGGAATATTGAGGCACCTTTCATCGTTGTATAGGAACTGTACGTGAAAGTAGGGGTGGCTAGCCGCACGGAAAATTCCCTTGATTTGAGTAAATTACGAACCCTGTTAGTTTTTAACGTGATAGCGTGAAAGAGGTTGTTTTGTACAAATTTCGTTATCGGCGTCAATGATTGTCAGTTATGAAGGGGTATTTTCCGTGAGCGAAAATTTCACATAGATGCAAATATATCAATTATATTAATATCTTAAATGTGAGCGACAATTAAGCCAAAGCCTACAGTGTGGCTAGCAGGTGTTAGACCACGGAGCCATAATAGTGCTTGAAACTACTTCCTAAACAATAGGTCTAAGAATATCATGTAGCAAGACGAGTCTCCTAATGCATATTATATTCCGTGGAAGAATGTGAATCGCTCAATGAGCGAGTTGTTTAGAATAAGGTGCCCATCTATTACAAAGCGTGCTGCTGTGCAAATGCACTGGCGCCTTACGGATGCTCTGCTCTGGAAGACGAACCTTACGCGTCCTCCTTTTTTTGATTATCAGTTAGAGGTAAGTTGTTCTTAAAAAAAGTTCATTTAAGTTGAAAAATTCATAACCAAACTTCAATGGTGATATCAAAATAGAGCATGTCAGGCAAGGAAACAAGCTATCTCTGTTACGCAAAGAGAAAGTTTCCGCAATGAGGAAGAGACGTAATTTATTCGGGAGACACTTGATGCCAAGATCTTGGCAGAAAAAATGGGAAGTTGTTTGATATGTGCACGTGGGCCGTCTATATATGTATATATTTACACGTGATGTGACCTGCTCATCTGCTCATTTCTTAAGCTTTGAATAGGTGCAAGGCACCATTCTACTTAAGGGTCACCCTGTCAAGAAAGAGCACCGCAACGGCGGCCTCTGAGGCTTAGCTGTAGTAAAATCAAATTGTAGAAATTGAGGTTTTCTTGCGCAAATTGTGAACGAAACAGAGAGAGAGACGCCAAGCGTCACACGCAGAGGTTCGGCGATGCGCTGGAAAAAGAGATGACATCCTGCTTTCCGCAATAAGATAATGCGATGATGAGACTTCATTCACTGTTCGTCGCTTCATCATGAAAAATTCCGGTCTGTTGCAACAGACCGGTGGCAATTTCTGCGTGCCCGGTGGTCTCGATTTCGATATTGCCATTGAATTTTGAATATCAGTATAATAAATTAAGTTTTTATTGCATGTAAAACGGCAATAACGGTTTTCGTCCATACGAAATGTAAAAGCATAATATCAAGCAGTGCTCTGGAGCGAGCTATTGTGGCGAATATAATGTGCAATATTTACTATTTCTGACAAAGTAATAAGCCATAAAATCTAGTGCTCTAACATTCACTGTTATATCCTGTTTTCGAGTTCATAGGAAAAAGTTTACATCCTTAATAAGCCTTTTCAAAAGAACTTTGGTTGCGTCAAATGCATTTCCACCTCGACGTACTGTTTTGCGATGACAAGAGGTACCTCAGTATCAAAGCATCAAAAACATCTCATTGTCTAAAAATAAGGCGCCCTGTGTATCCATCACACTTACAACTGAGCTGCACGCCCTAAGACCACCGCTCGAACAGATGATTTTTCAGTTTTTCAGTTTTTATTAGTTTGTACTTTGATACATAGCCCCGCCTTGGTGGTCTAGCGGCTAAAATACTCGTCTGCTGACCCGAAGGTCGCGGGGTCAAATCCCGGCTGTAGCGGCTGCATTTTCGATGGAGGTGAAAATTATGCAGGGCCGTGTGCTCAAATTTTGGTGCACGGTGAATAACCTCAGGTGGTCGAAATTTCCGGACCCCTCCACTATGGCGTCTCTCATAATCATGCGGTGGTTTTGGGACGTTAAACGCCACATATCAATCAATGATCAGCAATCAAATCTTTGATAGATAGTCGAAAGCCCAGCTGACGGGACAAAATTTTGTTAAAAAACAAAAGAGTACCAACGCAATGCATTTTTCCCATTTTTCTCAGTTTTTAATGAGCTTCCTTTTTGCTAACATTTGCAAAAAAGAGTTACATAATGAAGTATTGTGAATATGTTCTTGTTTTTAAAAAAATATCTGTATATGTAGCATTATGCCGGTGCCTTGTACAGGTGATGGCTTGCTCTTTTCCTCCACTTGCAATAAAATGAAGCTCACTTCTAGACGCATAAAACAATAGGGTACCCACCACTTCTCACGAGATATACACAATTCGTGACAGTATTCACCCTTCCACAATCCAACAAAACAGCTTGGAGCACTTAAGTTCTTCCAGTCTACTAAGTTAAGCCAACATACTGCAGTGAATAAAAATATAATATAATCATATTATGCATCATATCTATCAAATGGGCGTGTACATTACAAAAGCCTATCATTATGAAGATTACTGAAGTTACCAGCGTTTTTTGCCAAAGGGTGTCTCCTGCACATTGATGTCTGTGCACCTCCTTATGTTGGCAAATGCGCTAACAGCGGTGCCATGTTAAACGGTGCTATAGCTGCCTAACACCAATAATGATTATGCACACGCTATAATAACAATGTACAGTAAACATTTAGCTGCTTCTATAAGGACAACTTTAACCTTTGTGTTATACCGATACCTTTGACGGAAGAATCAACCTTGATTTCACAACTGTTCTACATAGAGCCTTACATTTCTAAGTCGGGAATACATTTTTACACTCTTCAGTTATACTAATGATGTCTTATATATATTTATTTGTTTTCAATAAACTAATCTGCAACTTTGTGCTCCTCACTTTTTTTTGTTGTCTTAGGGAGGCTTTGTACAAACTCGACTTAGTTAAATATGATCAAGAGTTTTCTACTATAGCAAGAACAAGAGGGACAGCTGTCTAATTAAAAACAGACAATTCTACCAGTAATTATAAATGCACCTAAATGTGCAATTAGAATTTTAAAGCCTACATCTAGATGTAAATTAGGTTTTTGAACCTGCCGTCTTCTAAGAATATACGTGAATGTTGCTGGAGAGTTCCGGTACAATAAAAGAAATCTTTTCAGTCAATTCACGTTCACTCTTATTATCATCTGCAGATACCCGTAACGCAAGTGCGGTGACTTCAGCCGATGGCGAGCACGAAAACGAGCACTATGGGGATAGTATCTTCGTAGTGTTGTTGCCGTGTTTTTCCCGTTACTCAGCAAGACCATACAAAGTCCAGGATTCCCGCTTTGGTTAAGAACACGCATACATAATGATAACAATCATGTTCTAACAGGTTGCCAGTTATGTGCTATACCTATGCGAGCCATCGAAGTAGAAATAAAATATACGAATCTTGTGGGCAGTTGTTTCACAGAGCGTTCACGTCGCTAATGTAACACAATAAACACAGAGAGCACTCCACGAGTGCTTTGCTCCTAGCACTTCCCCAACGAGCACCGCTCACATGCGAGTGCCTCGGCTTTCGTGAGCATTCCGCAGCATCCTCTTTGGACAGGCCACTGTCTGGCTGCGTGTGCTGGAGATGATTGCGAGCGTTCGGCTGATAGCGTCGCACTGCGACTGTCTGAAGCACTGTCGAATGGTTGCCGCTCCCCTCCGCAGGGAATGCCGCGGCCGCTCTAATGTGTTATTGTGCCCGGCCCCATGGCTTGGTCACTGGCACGTGTTTATTTTCGGCCCTTTTCGAGGGACGTATCGTAGTGGCCTTATTTCTATTTTTTTTTGTTCTATAATTGGTCCCGGGTCCCACGCTGCATGTAATTTTGTGTAGGCGTTTGCGCTTACATCCTTACGTATTACCCTGTCCACCCCTTTCTTCCTCTCCGTTCACGGGCGGGACTCGACTACGCGCAATTGTTCTCGAGCAAGCAGGCTCTCAAAAATTCATGATCAAACTATCGCGTCCTCCTTTCTATTCTCTCCCCTCTCTGTATCCGACGGCCCGCCCGCATCGCGTTTTGTGTCTAGATCTTTCTTCTCAGCCACCCCTATGTCCGAGTGGCAAGAGCTTGATCTCAAGGGGTTTTTCCGCATTGAATACTGCTTGAAATTGTGATGTCATTATGGAGTGGCACTTGAATCTATCATTTAGCAGAACCATAAAAAATGACAAGGATTGCCTATACTACTGGATTTCACATTGAGTACCAAATGCGCACATGGCCATGTCTTTGTTAAGCGTTTGCGACGAACACTTTTTCAAGTATACGTCATGGTTCTCATGCGCTTTTTACCTGTGAAAGTATGAAGGTGTTAGGCTGGTTCTTCAGAGCGGAGAGCACCAGCTGGAGCCTTTTTCGCGGTCAGCCATGAACAGAAACATTCTGAGTAATGTGAAAAAAAAAGTCATAGGTCTCATTTGTCCTATGCGTAAAGTTTTGTTGGTGAAAACGATATTGTGGGCAACATGGTATATGTGTTTAAAGACCTAAGGTAGCCTACTAACTCTCTTAAAACTACTTGATAGTTCCGTTCATTCTTCTGGGTATTGTTATGCACATATAAACTGCTCTATAAGGTAGACATAGCCAACGCACTAATGGTCGTAGTGGAAATTGTGGCGCTGCCTTTGCATTGGGAGGCATCAAAGATTAGGACGCAACTTCCAACAGTGTAAGGCGTCGTCAAAGTCTGCACCACCATCAGGATTAAAGGCACCCTGCCTCACATTTCAACGTAACCTTCGAACAGCTTCATTAAGAGTTTATTGCCTCACAAATCCACTGCCGCGAAATACTTCTGAAGTAGTTGAATATGAGCGAAGTACAGGGGTTTGTAGCGCACTGTAACGGCTTTCTCTCTTTTCTCGCTGCGACAAGTGCGCTGGAAGATAAGCAGGGAAGAATGGCACAGGAGTATTCACGTCACACACGCGTTAAGAAAAAGAGATAGAATCATTTCAATGAAGAGCTGGAGATTTTTTCCTGGCTTTTGACCTGACAGGCTACTCCAGGTGCCGGGCGATGACAATGATATATACAATGACAAACACAGAACACATACAGTTACATACACGCATAACAGTCTCACAACACGTACACTCACTCACACGCACTGCACTATTTACAACGGTTTCTTGAAGCCTGTGGCCCGTTAAAATGTCAGTAGCGCTTTTGTGGAGTCTAACGCAATGGAGCTATTCTCCCATGGGCGTAGAATATTTATTTTTTAACTCCAACTTTGTGTCGTGTTGTATTCTAAAGGCCATCCTCAGAGACTGTCTCTCTGATGCGTATATCGTGCACTCACAGAGGACAAGATTGATGTCTTTAACGACGTTACATTGTGCACAAAATGCTGAGTCTGACAGTCCAGTTTCGTTCCTGAAGTAACTCGCATATGCAACGTTAAATTGGATGTGGTGTAAACACGTTTCATCTTGCCTATTGAGGTTTCGCGGCATTCTGAAGTGACACGATGAATCTATCTTGTATATAGGCCCATACTGTTGACTAGGGTCTGTCCAGAGGGATCGCTGGAGGCACCAAGCGTGTGCCGACACTAGTGTTGCAGCGTCTTGCCTCAAGAAAGGTATTTCGGTGATTTTTGCTGAAGTGTCATGTCCAGCTTTGGCAGCGTCATCAGCCTGGACGTTGCCTTGTATTCTGCAGTGGGCAGGTAACAACTGCAAAATAATACGGGGATGGAGGTCACAGTGTTTCTTGCATAGGTGTTTGATGTCCGTGACGAGTTGGTCCTGTGTCCATGGAGACTTTAGTGACTGCAGTGCTGCTCTTGAGTCAGTGAAAATGACCCAGAATTCGGCTGTCTGGTCTACGGTGTAATTAATGGTAGTCCGCCGTGCAGCCAGTTCAGTGGCTGTAGATGAGGTGCAGTGAATGAGAGTGGCAGAGATGGTGACATTGGCAGATGGAATCTAGACGCCAATCGCGGTGATGTAGACGTAACAGAGCTGTCAGTGTAAATATGATTATCTCTGTAGCTGTTTTCCAAATGGTCTAGAGTGAAATGTCTGCTGGCCCGGGTGTGCATCTGTTGCTCTTGAACCCAAGCACGAAGTTGACTATGGTCCACGGTGGAGTTTTCCACGGTGGCTCTGTATGCATTGATACGCCCTGATAGTGTAGCGGGAGGAGGCTTCACACAGGACTACTGTCTGAAACAAGCGAATGGTCCGGCACTCTGGAGGCATAACGCAAGTGTACTCAAAGAAACTCCTGCTGCAGAAAACCAGGAGCTGAAAGGCACCTACTTTCAGCAAGGGTTCCAATGCTTGACGTGTTCTTTGGTAGGCAAAGGCACACCCTCAAGGCCTTTGCTTGAGATCCAGTGCATGCTTGTATGTTGGTTCGAGAAGTTTTATGAATCGCAGGAAGGCTGTAACGTTGAAGACCTTCGCAGAGACCGGTATACATTCGTAACATGGCATTAACAACAAATCGCTCACTCGGGTTCCTTAAACGTAACTTGCGTAAACTGGCTTATATCACCCTAATATGTCCTAAAATAGAATATGCGTCGGCCATTTGGGATCCCGATCAAGACTACATTATTAAAAACGTCGAAACCCTGCGGAACCGTGTGGTACGTTTTATTTTTTCTGATTGTTCATGCCACACCAGCGTCGCTTCATTGAAACTTCGTGCCGAGCTGTCACTCTTATCATGTCGCCGTAAAATTGCTCGCTTATCACTACTTCATAAGCTCTACCATCACACATCACTTCACAAGGACTTTTTCAGACCACCCCCTGCTATTTTTCCACGCCGCGATCATCCCTCTAAAATCGAACGCTTCCCTTGTCGCACATTTCAGTATGCTAGGTCTTTCATACCGCGCACAATAACCGAGTGAAATGACTTACCATCAAACACTGCAACCGTCACCGATATCACTGTTTTCAGAACCTACTAAACATGAGTGCAAACGTGTGAACATTTTGCGGTATCCCCCCCCTCTTTTTTTGCATAGCATGTTTTCTGTATAAACTGCGTATGTTCATGGTTCGTGTTTTTTTGCTGTGTTTGCCTAATTCGGTATTTCACACATGCTATTGATGATGTTGTCATTTCTTTATGCTTTAATGGCGCGTGTGCTTGTAGTAAGCTAGACTGCGTTTTTATTGTCTATTTCCTTCCTTGTTTAGATCAATTTAAAAATATTTTACTAGTTTCAATAGTGTTTGACCTATAATATTTATTCTGATTGTTAAAACTATGCGGTAAGAATATTGACTTTATATTTACTCTAATCTATTTAGCAGCTCTACAGTGTTCAGTTTGCGTGTTTTCTGGCCCTATTAATCATTTCATGTATTGTTTGCGTTATACCTATGGAATACCCTCCTGTGATAGGGCCCTCAGGGGTATTCTGAATAAATAAATAAATAAATAAATAAATAAACAAGTAAATAAATAAATAAATAAATGAATAACAGAACAGCCACTGGCATCGCCTGATAACAAGCGAAAGATGTTTGCGCATGACACTACCTTTTTCTTTATTATCCGAACGTGGGGAGTCCCCGTCATGAGCCGGTCAATTTTCACTCCCATAAACTTATGATTTATAACGTACTGAAAGGGAGAATGCGCTACCTTTAATATGTAGCGTGAGACATCATGCCTCGTAAAAGCAACGGTGGCACACTTTTCTGGTGACATCGTTAAACCTCGTTCGAGTAAGAATTTTTTGATTGAGTTGAGAGTTTTCTGCAATCTTGCTCGTAGAACATGACTGTTGTGACCATGGCTCCTTATACCAATGTCATGTGCGTTAAGTGAGATTTCTACCACTGCAGGTGTGCACTTTTCTAGTCCAATGAGAGAGATGTTGAATAAAGTCGGACTGAGAACCCCACTCTGGGAAAATTCTTGATGCACTGCGTGTGGAGCTGTGTAACCTTCTTGTGTGGACATAGAAACTGTCCTGTCTCTGAGGTAGACCAAGATCCAGCGGTACATACAACATTCTGCGCCTAATCACATCAGGGCATGTAGGATAGACTCATTAGTCACGTTATCGAACGCTCCTTGATGTTGCCGGTCGCTTTCTTCAGCTTTACGCGGTTGATGAGATTGATTACATTGTCAATGCTGCTGCGACCTTTTCCAAACCAGGTCATTTGTTGAAGGTATGTATTCTTGTTCATAAGCAACCACTCCAGGCGTATCAACATCATCTTCTCTATGGGCTTTCCTACGCAGCTGAGAAGAGCTCTGGAAAATTGGGAGTTGATTTCTGCGGAAGGCTTGCCAGGCTTTAGGATGGGAATAACACGAGCTCGTTTCCAAGAAGGCTCAACATGGCCACTCTTCCAGCTGGCATGGAAAATGACAAGTACACACATCTTTGCCTATTCGCCTAAATGGATTATTCAGCGTGGCTGACGCCCCACCGTGGTGGTCTAGGGGCTAAGGTACTCGGCTGCTGACCCGCAGGTTGCGGGTTCGTATCCCGGCTGCGGCGGCTGCATTTCCGATGGAGGCGGAAATGTATTAGGCCCGTGTGCTCAGGTTCGGGTGCACGTTAAAGAACCCCAGGTGGTCGAAATTTCCGGAGCCCTCCACTACGGCATTTCTCATAAGTATATGGTGGTTTTCGGATGTTAAACCCCACATATCAATCAATCAATCAGCATGGCTGACAAAATCAGGTCCAGGAGATGACGCCTTGTTCACCAGTGCTAAAGCACCAAGAATTATTATGACATTAAAAGGTTCATCTACCTCAATGGTGCTTAACGGTGTTAAAACCTGTCACGATGCACGAGGTAAAAATGCTAGAGCCGCTGCAGTGATCTTAGAGCAGAAAGCTTTCGCCATGTCCAACTCGCTGCTGTTACGAGACAAAGCAACTGAGCTGAAGCGATAGAATTGGGCCGATAGGGTTTTCAGGCTACGAACAATACTTCATATTCTTGACCGCAGCTTTCTTGGGTCTGGTTTTTAACAGAAAAGCACGGTTGCCTCTTCTCTAGCTTGTCAAGGTGACGTTTAATTTGCTTTTTTATTCGCCTGGCCTCACGGATGTCATCTGCAGACAATGTCCTACAAACACGCCTTTCAGATCGGCGATGAATATCCCACAGCTTCTCATACTCCACATCAACTGCTGAGTGAGTTTGAGGAGGTTCTAGATGTTTAATGCTGCTTTGTTTTGTTTGATTCAGAGCAGCCACAAATTTTTCATACGTCATTTCAGATGGCTCTGCGTCTTCGACTGCAACGTTATATACATCCCAGTTAGTGCACTGAATCGTCCTTCGCTTTGTGTTCAGCGTAGGGTAGCCCAATGATATGTAGTTTAGCACGTGGTCACTCCAATGACTTTCGATGACAGCAACCTAGGTCGCCGTAGAGATGAGGCAGGTGATGATCAAGGTGACGTCCAGGGCGCTGCATCAGTCGTTCTTAAAGAAGGTTGGCCCGCCATCATCATGTATAATCGGGTTGTTTCGATGTGTGATGCCAAAAAGGCGTCTACAGCACACTGAAGTCTTCCTGCCCCCTCCCCCCAGGCTAGGTGATGCACATTGAAGTATACGGTTTGTATGTGAGGTCCAGGTGTTCCATCTATTATGTCCTGCAGTCTGTCCACATCGAATGTAGTTTGAGGTGGTCTGTACGCTACAATCACCGTAAATACCAAAGTGTACATCTTCACTGTCACTGCAGCGTATTCATTGGATGTGTCAGCTCATATATAGGGGACATCGACAGTTATATCATTGCGAACAGCTAAAAAAACTCTACTGACATCCGTTCCTGTCGATGAGACTGTGATGGTGTATCCTGAAAGACATATGCCAGTGCGCACTCGGTACTCTGTGAAGGCGATCACCGGAAAGTGATGCTTGCATACAAATTGTCTGAAATCAGAAAGACGACGGCGGAGACTGCAGGCGTTTCATTGAAATATGGTGTCCTTTTCTCTAATGTTCTTCAGACTGGGTAGCTGGGCCATTAAAGCCATTGTGTCAGAACGGGAGACAGAAAATTAAGCAGTGTCAATATAGACTTAGCTACCGGGGAGGACATCGGAGCGAGGAAGCTGCGTACAGCGTCGACAAGCGCAGATTGCACTGAGTACACGTTTCCATTGTCTTGTGGAGCGCCGTACTCGCGTGGTCCACGCCAAGAGGTTGGGACCCGTGACTCGTTCGACTGGCCAGACGTACGCTCCTGAGCCCTTTGTGTGGAAGGAGCTGAATCTGATGGATTTGTTGGCAGAGACGGGAACTCAGTTGTGTCGTTGACCCGTGGTGAGTTTGCTGATGTTCGTTTGTCTGCTGTGGGCATGATTTCTTGGCAGCCACTTCGAGGTTTCTATTGATGGTGGACCGCATCTTTTGCCATTCGGTACCCAACGTTGTTTTCTACCTTGTAGTTGTGGATGCGCTTCTCCTTGCGCAGAATGGGGCTGTGTGTGGACGTAGATTCATGTTTTTTTCTTGCAGTTAGGACACTGTGGCTTCTAATTTCCGCATGCAGATCGATTGTGGTTGCCACCACAGCGTGAACACCGTGTCTGTAACCTGCAGGCACCAGCAACATGGCCGAAACGCTGCCTCGAAGCTACAATGTACTTGTATACTTGGTATTGTGTATAGCCTAAGTTACGTGTTGAGGAGCACTTTCTGTGACAAACACAATGCGGACTTTTTCTGACGCTCCCAGTCACCATACAAATCTGACGGGAGCTCTTTGAAGAAGTGCAGCGAAAATGTCTGCTTGATCAATGTCTACTGGGACTCCCTTGATGACGCCTAAGAGGCAGTTGCTCGGTCTTGGCTCGTAGGCTTGTACAAGTACTTCGGCAATGATTGAGATTTTCAGTAGACGTTTGGAAGCGTCTGCATTAGGGTATCTACAGCCAGAAGATTCCGACGTTTATTTGGCCGTACTTGCAGTACTACATGTGGAGCTGCTTCTTCGAAGGCTGCTATCAACTCAAGTGGATTGAAGCGCGTTAACATGCTTTGGGTTTTTTGGTTTAAATATTGATGGTCAAGTTAGGCTGAGGTGTGTTTTCTGCTGGCAGTGAGTTAGGCGGCAGGAGTGACCTCTTCGATCAGCGGCAGGATTTGTTGGGTGGTACAACAGCGTGTTTTTCCGAGCCATTGGAAGAAGACGTGGTAGCATTCATGTATGTAATAGTGACAGAGGATTCAGGCATGTCATACAAGACATCATCAGGACCCTCAGGCAGATTGATGTCGAGGCAAGAGACGCACTCTACGGGAGGGCCTTGGCCAGGTGGTAGCGTGAGATTGAGCTCTTTCTCTTCGTATTTGTTTGTTCGAAAACACAGCTTACTTTCGGTGGGATTGCAGGCAAGCGCGCGGGCACGTCACGCTATTTGGAATGTTCATAGACTGTCGCACCCCCCCAGTGGAATTCAGGAGCATCCTCTCGAGGATGAACAGTAGGTAGACACTCCTTTGTTCGGCTGAGCTAGCCTCACTGTTAACGCGTTAGCTAGAAACGAATATAAAGCACTTTGTATATTTGGTGCATCAGTGCCATGATCAGTGAATATACCAGACCACCCGTGATGCGATAAATCTGATTTGTTCTTGCGAGACGCGAAGTTTTGTGAAAATATGAGGCAACTCACGCATTGTAACAAAGCCCGCAGAGTACACATATCAGTTACGCAAGATTTTCTGCAGCCACGTTGGATAGTTAAATGTTATTGTTTGACGTTTGCAGTTGAAACCCACCTTGTTTCACGAGCGTATAGCATTCGTCAGTGCTTTTGCAGTGTGTGAATCCCATAACATTCCTTGTACGCGGAAAGCGGCGCAGGTTTGGGGGGGTCTATCTCTCCCCCAGAAATTTTTCTAGCGAACCACGCCCCCCCCCCCCCTCCACCACTTAGTCACCTTTTTTTTGTGCTTCGCACTGACATGATTTAGAAACGAAGGGTGCTGTGGTCATAATATAGTTCCTGGGCGCTTTTACAGAGAATAAGATCTGCACACGGGAAAAAGTGTCGCGGTGTTTTCTAAGGCTTTCGTATTCTGTGAAATTTTGGGCCAGAATCTAGGCCGCGAGCGTTGTAAGTTGGCTACGCGACGCGATTAATTCCGCAGCGATGTGAGTGTACTCAGCTGTGGTCTTATGTGTACCCGCTGGAGGAAATCTTAACAGAGTCGATCACATTGATGATTTTCACTAGGCAGAGGTTCGTTCTATTGCTAAATCCAGAAACAGTTACAAGGTCTGATAGACCATGATCAAACATATTACAGCTGTGACTCTTCTTACGTGTGCGAATACTTGCTCAAACCACAGAATAACATTTCTATTGAACTTTCGCACATTCTGCTAACATTTCGCACACACACACACACACACACACACACACACACACACACACACACACACACACACACACACATACATACGATCGCACGACAGAATGTTTGGCTCATCCACGAAACCTCGCTTATATTTGAGTGTACAATTTGTTCCTACACAACATTACTATGCCCTAATGACTAAAGGCACTCTCAAGTGTCTGATGAAACAGGTGCAACACGGGAAAACGTGAAGGCCACTCAAAGCCTTATAATGACCTACCAACATACTCATAGTGTTACTTAAGCTTATAAATAAAAATTATCGTTGCCATAAACTTCATTGATTGATTCACATGTGGGGTATATTTTCTCAAAACCACCGTATGATTATGAGAGACGCCATTTTGAAGGGGTCAGAAGATTTTGACCACGTGGAGTTCTTTAATGTTCACCCAAATGTGAGCACACGGGCCTACAGCATTCTCACCCTCACTGAAAATACCACCGCCGCAGCCGGGATTCAATATCATAACGCATAATAAGAAATGACGCATGATAAGACATAACACACGATAATAAATGCACAGAATAAAGAAACAACGCTGGACACGTTATCATGTAAAATTACGAACAATATACATAGCAACCTCATTTTCTGTGAGAAATGAAATGAACTTTGTGCAAGCAAGCGTTTCACGCAGCAAAGAGACCCATTACATACCGGAATAGTGTTGACTATCTTTTTCCATTCACACGAAGATTCACACGTGTATGGAGCAGTGCTCTTGTGGTAGTCACACTCGTTCTGGTTTCTTAAATTTTCGACCACGTTCTTCCAACGCGTGAACGGAAAAAGGACCAAATCACCAAAAACTTGGTGAGCCCGCTTGTCGAACTTTCTTTTCCAAAAAGCGCACATGCCTTGCAGAGAGCTCCCTCCTGATATTCAGTATATACCATCCAGGCAAACATTTCTAGGCAGAGAGGTTGGAACTTACGTTAGCACTAACTAAGGGAGAGAAACGTGTAGCGCCTGGTTTCTATGGTGTCTACAGAAAACGTCGTGTAGTCTCGCCGTCCTGCAACTCCTGGCTTACTGGCCCGTCAAACATGTAATGACCAATGTGGTTGTCCGGAATCGCAGTTTCCGTGCATTCATCATGCTCCGATCGGTTTTCAGGAGTTTTTTCGGAGCAGGAGTCGTATTCAGACAGTGCAGAACTACAGCTGCGAACGATTTCTTCTGCGGCTGTAGCCTCTTCTCCAGCTTTCGAGTGTGCACTGGGAGCAACGTCACCTTTCGAGAAATACTCGTCAAGCGTTAACTTAAGGCGTTTTGGCATGGCCATTGAGTCTCATAAAGGTCGCTGATTGATGCAGAACACGAATTACTCACAAATACGTGTAGGCATCAAATTTCAAGAATGTGACTTCGCATTGCTTAGAAGCAACGTGCTCAGCAAAGTTCGGGCAGTGACACTGAATGCGGGAAACGAGAACTTTAGCGATGATACATGTCGGCTGGTAATGTTCCGCCTTAAACACTAGCGCTTGTTTCCTCTTGACGGAAAGATTCGCCGGCATACATTTTCTCCGCTTCTCTGAAAGTGCAAGTAAGATCAAGCTTGCCGAGTATGTTACTCTGCGCGCGAAACCTCCCGCGTTTGAGATTTCGCCCCTACAGAAGCCTGAGTGTTTTCGTTGCATTGTGATGTCATACCACAAACTTGAATGAACGCGAAGGCGTTCATGCCAGCAGTCAAGTTCGAGCGACTTGCATCAGGATGCCTGAAAGAGACCACCTACAGGCATGGATGGTGCACGGTACAGCGTAAGTAAACGCATGTTGCAAACATGAATGTGCGTAATACTTAGAACGGTGTACTCATAGCATATCTATGCTGCCCGGTGAAATATTCTGTACAGTTCTGAACCTGTTGACTTAAAAGAAAATGACGGCTGCACACTTGCAAACAACGGAAGACACCATGCCGCAACGTTATCGTTTCAGAGAGCAGACCGACAAAATCCACGAAAAAAAATACTCCGAGAACATGACGCGTTTTGCATGCATCAAATATTTAGCGCATACACGCAGCAAACAAGTTATTTCTAGGTGAAAGGTATAGTATGGTTCCAGGTGCATTATCAATTGCGACCAACAGAACATTTCTCAATGATGATTACCTTGCCCTTGCTGAATGCACGATAAAACCTCTACGATTGGAGTAATTCATAGCTATCAAACGTCACAGTGCAACTGTAATGTCAACCAAGGTTTCGAGAAAGGATGTCGAAAAAATAACGCGTGCGAAATGGTGTTGCCAACGTTCAGCATAAATTACAAAAGATTACTTATTGCGTATCGCAAGCCTGCTTGGATGCGTGCAGTAAAGTAAAAGAATGTTGAAAAAAAGCTATCACGGTGTTTGGGCTGCTTGACATATGAGCTTAACATAAAAATAATTCCCATAGGCATGCAGTCACAAATATCGACATTCAGAAATGATTCACTCAGCAAAGTAAGCAAAACAAAAATATCAATATGAATTAAAAAAACATGATGCGTATACCTCTCATTCCTCGTTATAAGGAAAGCCGTTCTTCGCTTGGGAAGCGCGCTTACCACGACGAGGACTACGCCATCTACGCTTAATGAAGATTAACAATTAAAGATGGCCTCTCCGATCGGGCTGATCATCACGATGATGTGTTTTCGAAGACTAGTCCATCGAATGGTGTGACGAGAGGCCGTTGCTCCAAACGGTCACCACACCTGTCGAGTACACCCACCGTGGTGATCTAGTGGCTATAAGGTACTCGGCTGCTGACCCACCAGTCGTGGGATCGAATGTCGGCTGCGGAGGCTGCATTTTCAATGCAGGCAAAAATCCTGTAGGCCCATGTGCTCAGATTTGGGTGGACGTTAAAGAAACGCAGGTGGTTGAAATTTCCGGAGCCCTCCAGTACGGCGTCTCTCATATTGATATGAGAGTTTGGGGACATTGCACCCCACATATCAACAATGAACTATCTCTCGTTTAGTGTATTTTACTGCAAAATTGCTTTACTTTTACTTACTTTCTTCACAAGCATACCCATATGAAGAGGGAGGCAGTCTCATGACTTTAATATACGAGTAGATGTACACAATCTCCTCAAGCTACCGCTATAGTCACGTAACAGAGAAACGCTGATGCCTGTGCCCTCACCCCCCTTAAGAGGGTCAGTATGAACCCCTCCTGAAAAAAATTTATGGCTACGCCCCTGGTGGTCAGTGACACCGTGTTAGTGTTGGGCGTGATGAGTGACGCGTTGTTGGTGTTATGATAGTCGTTCAGAGGAAAGAATTTCTCATATTACTTTCAGCAGTCGTGTTCAATAAAACTGTCATAACGTCGGGGATTTTCACTGGACGTAGAACGCACCGAGATTGACAGCGACGATGAATAATCGGCTTCTAGTTAACGAGCAGCGAGTTGCACTTCACGTCTACTCGTGCGTTTATGTTTTTTCCACGCTGCTAAGTCACTTTGATTGTATTTATTGTATGATATCACTCAGATTGCTCAAAATAAAAGCATAGATTTACTTGTGCAGTGCATGTAGCCCAATACAATGGAGATTACTAACGGCCGCATGCCGCCAACACGCTCGAGCTGAACCAGCGAAGCGAAATGGCTAGATCACAGAAACGTATAGCTACCAACGGTCCACGCCTATCTGCTGACTTCTCCTGCACTTCGCCGTTGCCGACCGGACGACGTTCTTTGTTGTTCAGCAAATTTTCACGAATTGAACGTTACGAAAAGCGTACGCGTGTATTCATTTTCATATGTTTGTTGTGATCGCACTGATGGAACCTGCAAAATGCGTGTGCAGTGAATTGCACACTGTTAGAGTCTGTGACATAAGCGCTACCTAATAGAAAGTTAGTGCTTGTGTTCTGTTGCACAAGGAACTCTATGGAGCTTACAGCACATAAAATGAAGGCGGGGTATTCTGTTTGCAAAGTATCGGTACGTTAAACATTCCGTCCCGTACAGCACCGACGGCACGCTACTCGCTAAAGGCCCACAACTGTAGCAACTCCGTCAGTCAGGCTCGGCACAAATTATCTCGTTGTGCCGTTCAGTTCATATGCCAATTCAAGTTCGCGAAGTTTTCTGTAGCACGTGCAGGATTACGCAAGGCATCGTCGATGCATGGTGATCAGCTGACACCACCACCCTTCGCACTGCGACAAGAAATGAAGTAGCGACCATTTAGTAGTTCCTATCGTTCGGGAAGGGACTTTGGTACAATATACATTCATTCACCGATGAAGAGTTCATCCGGTTAAAGTAGCACGGGGCGGACGTCAGTGCGTCGTATCTGTTCCTATGTGAGTTCACGGGTTGATCATCCTCCAGCAGCCATCTTGAATTGCACGGCGCGCCACCTATAGTTCATGGGCAGTGCGGTTTCCGCAGCGTCGAACTGGCGCTGCCACTTTTGATCACGTGATCTAATGGCTCTCTCATTTCTACTTTCCCTTCGTCGCCAACGACCAGCCGATTCACCGCCGCTGTTGTGTTGACATGGCAGACAATGCGGTGAGTGCCGGTGTTTCACATGCATTCACACAGTCATCCCGCAGCGCACTGGGCTCGGCAAACTGCTAACGAGACATACTAAGAAGTGTTATAACAGCGTTAGCGGGTGTTGCGGGAGTAGCGTTAGCGCTTTGGCACCGTATAAGGTTTAGAATGGCGTTCTCCCATGCAAACGTGACCGCACGCTCACAGCACGCTCACTCATCGCAAAAGGCCTTTGCGAGCCGCACGCTATTTCAGACTTTTGTGGGCGGACCACAAGCGCGAATGGTGGTTCACGTAACGACGCATGCGCAGTATTCTCATCAAAACGCTTGCGTTACGCTATTATAAAACTCCCTATTTATCGCTACGTTCACCCGCCCGTAGCTTTCACCCGCCCGTAGTATTTATCGCTAGTACAAGCCGCCCGTTTCTCGCCGTATGCTGCAGGGCAAGGTCCGCCACATGCCCCGTCACGGCCGTGCGGCAGAAAAGGCCGGTTTTTTTTTTTGGTGCAAGTGCCATCTAGTTTCGCTTACAAAAGCTTGCTGCGGCAAATCGTCTATAATTTGGCAGCTGCGGTAACTATGCGGCTGACGATGCTTAAATTAGACAACTACCACATACTTTAGGTTTATCGCGTGGTCATTTGTGTATATGGCATCATCTGTCGAGAGAAGATGGAGTTATTGCTAGCCTACTTTGAAAACTATGTACTAATACAAGGCCATGTGCTGAGCTCTAATGTTTGTCTCACCTGCTCTCAGGCACCTCGGCTAACAAGCAGCAGATGTAATGTTGCGTTGCAGAAGCGTATATTCGCATAGGGTTTAACACCATTTGCGCTGCATAATGATGGGGTAGTTGAAATCTGGCAAGCCACTACACAGGGCTGACCAGCTACACCATTAGTAACATGCGCATCAGCAACTCACGTGACCTCACAAGCTCACATGGTGGTAATGGTGGTGGTGGTGATGATGATGATGATGATTAAATAGCACCGGCTACCTTTCAGCTTATAAGAATTCATAAGGAACCCCGTGAGATTTTTAGTTCTTGTTTCACAGAGCAGGGATAAACGTTGACAGACTTAACGTTTTAACTGCATTGTTTAAACAAAGTATAACTTAACATGACTACTACTATTGGGACTTAGTAGAACATAACATAATCTATATTTGACTCATATAGTATTTTGCGCAGTACGAAAAAACACGGCAAGATAGTCACGTGCTAATATTTTGCTCGAAATATCTGAATATGTTGTTTTTTAGAGCACAGAAACACAATCTTCATATAGTACCGAAGAAAAAAATTGCATTCAAAACTTCGTAACTAATTAGCTGAGCACGCAAATATAAAAGAAGTAAAGGGAGTCTCGAAAAAAATGATCTCATAGAACGCAGAGACGCATTTCTTGCCATCATGCAAGAAATACGTGGTCGTTTAATTTTGTGCAGGTTTTACATACAGCCGGGGTCCGCCACGTTAAATCAGTGGTTAAGGTGCTCGGCTGCTCACTCAAACGTCACAGGTTCAATCCCAGCCGTGGCGGTCGCATTTCGTCATTTCGGTCGAGTCAGAATAGAAGAGTTCCTTGTGCGTTGCCCTGTCATGGCACGTTATCAAACACCAAAGAACCGATATTTCTGAAGCTCTCCATTACTCGACATCGCTCATAATTATATTCTTTCAGAACGGAGTCGAATAATTTAGGTTTTTTGTGTTCTAGAAAGCAACCAGTCATGATCGTCTTTCTCGTTTTTTGAATGTGCCCAAAGGCAAACCCCGACTCCTGCACAACGAAGGATGCTTAGAAAATCCCTTTTGCCGCCAATTTCATCGTATAATAATGCTATCTTCACGCATGAATATATCCATAAGTAAGTGTTTAACTAAACTTACATGGTTTCAAAGCATATAAGATAGCTTGAAAATGCTACAATACAGCTCTTCTCTAACACACAAGCATGCATTTAACAATCATAGGCAAGCCACGCTTCACAACTGATTTAGAAAGGAATGATGCATCGAAAAGGTCCACCGAACTAACTCTCTGTATACACCAGCCATATGAAGCATGGCTTTCTGTGAGTGTTGAGCTTCGGCTGCACATTGTAGAGTAAAAATGACCTTATTCAGCGATGTTTTTGTAGACCGCGAGTCACAATGCATTAGGTTTTCGTCTGATAGGGAAGTTCTGAGAACATTTAATGTTTTTTTTCACTCCAGTTCTCTATTGGGCATGGCGCAGTCATCTGTGCCAATAATGCAAGTAATGTAAACAGAGTACCATGAAATGCGGACAAATATCAACATAGAATTATTATGAAACTTGGAATGTTTCAGCTCCAATGTTCTCGCGGCCTGTGAATTGGTTCAGTACTCTAACTTGACTAAATACTTGTCCTTGTTGCTTGATTCATTTATTATGCCCTGTTTTAGTGCAACGGTACTTGTACCGATACATATTATACAGTAGAATAAAGAGAAAATGCGCTGAAAGTTCCCATACACAAATGTTCGTAATCACAGTATGTTTAGTTTATTCAGTACTCCGTATATACCAGGAGCGTGACAAAACAATTTCTTACGAGTAAGTGGGGACGGAAGTTTCACCTTCTTTTATGAACGTTCGTGCATGGGTGCGTGTATATCTTCCAGAGTGGACAATTGGGCTAGTTCGTTATTCGAATCTTGATCGATGTATTCTTGTCTACTTATCATCCGTGTTTTCTACCACGCATCGAACATGTTTAAGGTTCCGCTCCCAAGCCCCATCACTACGGACACGATACACACTCTTTGCTCATATCAGTTTTCAGGCAAGTTCTTAACATGGTTGAAAGTTTTCCTGTCACATAAAATGTACCTGCCGCTAATTAGCACTTTGCGACAGCATACAAAAACTAGCATATAAAGCAAGAATGCTGTCCAGGTTGGTAATTACTTTAGTGTGGAAGGACTGGATATTGTCCAGTACGGATGAAAGTGACGATCAGTCAAAAAACCCTACGCATACTCTATAAGCAATTATCATTTGAACATACTCACGGATCACTATATGGATGGTCAACACCAACACCCATGAACACTGCGGAGATGAAGACACACTTTGTTCTGTTCTGGGTGATTTTGGGGTTTATAACACATACAGAAAATTTTTGTGTGAGAATTTCAACAAGTGAGATCACCAGTATTGCAAATAAAGGAGGAATAAGCGGGCGGTGGGCACCAGCACGAGCCACGGGGCGCTAGCTCACTCAGTTGTTTCTCTGCTCTGACCTTCAACGTAGCCAGACGATCGGGTCCGGGTTTCCTTTGTTTCTCACACTTCGTTTTGGTGCCGAAGCCCACCCGGTCGTCTCGCCCTCAACTTTTGACATTAGACCAACTCCGAGTACAGCGTGGTTTCTACCGGACAGCCATCACCAAGGCAATATCGACTCTCGACCCCCTACTTGCAGACTCAATGACCCCTGCTCACAGGCTCCAGGAGCTCATCGACATGATTGTGGCAATACACGCCAACCACATCACTTTCCACAAGGAGATCAAGCAGAGCTACACGGTGAGGACCTCAAGGCAGACTTGACTACGACCGGCGAATATGAAGTTCAGGTCATCTGCGCTAAAGAAAGAGCACAACCAAGCCGCACAACCGAGCCGCCGTCGCCAACCCCACTCGCATACGTCGACGTCACAACCACTCCACTCAGTCACCCCCTAGCAGGCAGATCGCAGCCGACCGCAACCTTATCTTCGCCCGGTTTTCCTACTCCCACGACACCGTCTCACCTCGCACTGCTCAAGCTGCACATCCCGAGTTGCTCAGGTGAAGGACGCGACTGGCAAAGGTTTTGGGACAAGATTCAAGCTAGTATCCACAACAATGACTACATACCGAAAATTGACAAGTTTCAATACCTATTGACATACGTGAATGGGGCAGCAAAAGCAGCCATTCAAAGTAATCGCCTGACCGAAGTGAACTATGACGTCGCCTTTCAACTTCTGTCGGACCGCTTCGACCGTCGCGACATGCTAGTCGACGACAATCTCGACAGCTTGTTGTTCGCACCACTCCAAAGTTCCGACGACGTGACCAAGCTACGAAACCTACACGAAGAAGCCACCTTCCACACAAACGCCCTGCAAGGTCTCGGAGTATTTCCAGGTGAGTATGACACTCTTAAAATCGTTACCCACAGACCTCTGCATCCTCTATCACCAACGGCAAAAGGAAGCCATGCCAATTGAGAACCCCACAGCATTCCAGGAAGCCCAGTCACAAGTGAAAGACCCCCTGAGCTTCATCAAAGTACAAGTAGAGATACCGGAAGAAAGCGGCCTCGAGGAAAAGATATCGCCAACAAGCTGGAGGTCACCGCAGCGAGGCTTGCGAACACCACAGTCGCCCTTGCCCTCCACTACGTCTATAGCGGCAGAAGTGCGATTTCCGTACTCGTCCCGCCTGCGTCCTGCGCACCTCTCCCGAACACACTATTCAGGACTGCTCTGAACGTGTTCCTCTGGAAGAGATGGAGATGCGGAGGAGGCTTCACGAAGAGAAGCTAGGTTTTCGCTGCACCAAACGCAACGATTTTGCTACTAATTGCCACACTGCCAAAACCCTGCATTGCTGGCGATGTGCGGGTCGACATTTAACTTCTCTATGCGACATCAGCAATAAAACAAACCACTCACAGCATGCCAACAACACGTAGGTACGACAAGATTATGCACAACGGTCCACCACCACCCCTTCTCGGGCCGCAACTGCACTTTCGGTCGGATTCACGACCCCTCTCGTACCGACATCGCAGCGGGCCGCGCCTTCACTTGCAACCGGCCTTCCGACTCCTCTCGCCTCCACGTCGCCACAGGCCGCGACTTCACTCTGGACCAGCCTCAGAACTACTCACGCATCGACGTCAAAGCAGGCGAAGACTGCGCCTTCCACTAGACTCCCGACCTCAACGCCAGGCACAACTCGAACGAGTTTGGCCACACGCCGAAAGACCTGCCGCTTTCCACGTGATCCATGGCGCTTCGGTGGTAAGACTCGTCCACAAGGTGCGTCATGGAGATCACGATGTTAAAGAGAAACCCCGAGTGCACCGTGCGCATCGACCACAAGGACCCGGTTCCTCGCAGTCTGAGCTGGAACTCGTCAAGGCAGTCCTACTTTCTAGATCAAAAGAGTGAAAACTTGTACTATTCGTCGCGCGTCACCATGAACCTCCAGGACTCACCTCGTAAACTGCAACACGTGGAGCCCTACTTCTCGTTTCAGATGCACCTCAGACCTGATCCTGGCGGTAGGGTCTACCGTTCGTCTCCCCTCAAACTCAAGCAAGTCGACGATTGGTAGAGTGAGCAGCAGAGCTACTACGAGCCACACTCAACCAGGTACATGAACCCCATGACCGTCTAAGGCACCACGGAACATCACGAGAAGATGGTGCCTCACGCCAGAGACCTGCGCTGGATATACGACCGCCACACCGCCCAGCTTCAGCACTGCGCCATGCGCATCATGTAGGGATCCGGCGCAAACGAGGACTGTCGTGAAGCGGGACACTCTAATCAACAAGTCGTCGGAAGACACCCGAAATGATGTGTCCAAAAACGCCATAAAAACTCAGATTGATGCATCTAAAAATGTCATCTCGACGTTCGTTATTGTTAGCGACGCCGAGACGGACGCTCACAAATCGCTACCGTCAGCAGAGCTCGTGAGTGAATCTCTGGTGCCTTCGAATGCGGCCGAGATTCCCGTTCTCGGCGAGGTCACTGGCCAAAAGAACCGGGATGCTTCAGCACTGTCGTCATCCTCGTCAAATGAGGAAGAAGTATCGTCATCGAGTTCGAAGTCTTCATACAGATTCAAATCACTTGTGAGCTCCAATTAGATACATCTCCATGGCAGGGATGGCTTCAAGTACTCCGCCATAGCTCAGAAGCTTTCAAACGAAGACATCAGCTCGACGTACGTAATCGTTCGAAACCCCCAGACAGACTCCACACTCTACTGCCGACAACGGTGCACATGAACGAGTCTCCAACGGCATCAAAAAAGGGCCAAGATGCCTGAAAAGACCTGAATGCTTCTGCATCATTGTCGCTGAACGAGGAAAAAAAATACTTCCGGAGTCTTCACCCAGCTACGATGCGTTTTCCTACCAAGCACATGCGGGAGACTACCTGACCCCTCCCGTGGACAAGCAGGAAATGACTGCACAGCACCTACAGAAGCTTCAGATGCAACATTAGGATGAATATAACTCCCAAAAAGTGTGGAAGTTATCAAAAAACTTCGCCAGTTTACGAAAGCCAGGCAAGATCAGACTCCTCATACTACAAGCAACGCAAAAAGTGCCTAAGTCACCAGTATGACCTGAAGATAGCTATAAAAGTGACCAAGAAATATTCTACACATCACAGCACTATTAAACGACTCCCCCCCCCCCAAGACAAGCTACCACCTCCCCTACCCAAGCTTCATCGTCATCGGAAAGCACTCAACTGTCTCCGAGTAACACCTCCCCTGTTCACTCGTTCACATCTTGTTCGCAAATGTCCGCGTAAATTTCTGCCGCTGTGCACCCGAACATTGCCGCAAAATCGGCGGCAGCGGAAGTGTGTTGCAATTAAAGGTGGAAGAAGGGGCGGCTGGCACGAGCACGAGCCACGGGGCGTTGGCTCGCTCAGTGGTTACTTTGAACGTCGACGTAGCCAGACGATCAGGTCCGGGTCTCCTTCGTTTCTCACAACCAGCCTCTATCAGAAGAAAGACTATTACGCTATCAATCAGACCTGCAACCATAAAAGACCTTACAAGGGCTATCAGGCTTCGTGCAATGTACTGGCCTATCAGAAGACTTTTGAAATGAACGCGCTTGTTCATGCGTATGCGTGTGGCTGCACCTGTCGTTTTTCTCTTTCTTGTTATTCTCTTTCTCTCTTTCATTGCCCCGTTCCCCAACCACAGTGTAGGGTAGTATACTAGATAAACTTTCTGAATAACCTCGCTGCCTTCCCCTCCTCTTTATTTCGCTCTTTCACTACTAACGATAGCATTCAAGACAAAAAAGCAGCTTCGGTATTGCTGTCATGAATTGCAAAAATGCGTAATTGTAGAGATCGCTAATAAATAACCAAGTCAATTATTGACTGCAAAAAGAATTCACTCTTGTGTATATTGAGCACATTACTCAAAGTGTATGCTATCTTAGGGTTGCTTTTTGTTTACCGCACACCCGAAAAGTTTTTTCTGGCTTGTGTGCCATCATTACTACTGAGAACTAACAGATTGTTAGTTTTCTGTTGTTGTCTGTTTATTGTTTGTTGTCTTTTGAGGACTGTTAGTCGTCTTTTAGTTCTTATTATTATTGTGTCGAACACAGAAAACGAGGCTTCCAAATATACGCTGCTTCCCTTCAAGCATATTTTTAAAGGATTCTATCAAAACTCTTAGCTTTAAAAATATTCTACATCGAGACGTGGTGGGACTCTACCAAATTAATTAGAAACCTCCATCTGTTCATTTTCTTAATATTGTCGTCATTGTAGCTTATAATAGGCGACAATGCTAGGATTTGAAGCTATGAAGAGTGTTTACGTAAAATAGACTGCCAATAGAACAGAGCGGTAGAGAGGAATACGCCCGCTGTAGATGTGAAGCGTTACCACTGTCTACGTCTGACTGGCTCAAAAAACTGGAGATCAAGCCATGTAGAAATGAAGCTTGAGTTTGGTACTTTCATTTAATCTCGTGGTGAATTATTTCCTCAACCAATTGGTGGAGACACATGATTGGTCGCTCGTGGCAACTTATATATCTCACTATCTGTGCGATCGTGGAGATAAAGAAGCTGTGGTTCGGTTAAACAAAAGAAGGGAAAATTTAAAGGATTATGTGAAGAATTATTAGTCGCTTGCCAGCAAGAAATAAGGTCACGTGCTGTGTCACGCCAACAGATGGAAAAAGACAGTTCCACACTCGCCACCATGGCTAACATAGGGGCAATGACTAATACTCCCAGGTTGAAGAAAAAAAATGGAAATTTAAGGCTTTGTTTTTATTTTTTGTCACGCACCATATCAATTGAAATAACCGACAGTGACGCCAAGGAAAGTATAGCGATGTTTTTAATAGTAATTGTGACGTAAATCTGAAGAATGGTAAGTGGACGAAAACATTGCTTGCCGATTGCAGGAACCGAACCTGCGACCATCGAATAACACATGAATGCTCTGTATACTGATCTACATCGGAGCTCAATGCCTCATCCACTATATGAGGTGTAATGTGAATTTAAATATGAGAGTATTACTGCCACTCATTTCAGAAACATTATTCTCATTATATCTGATAACTTTTAATAAATGAATGAGTTCATAATTTAGTTCTCACATGATTATATTCTCATGAAGTTCTCATTATTATTATGCTTCAGCTCGGTGAAAGTAATCATTTCCTGGAATGTCTAAAAATCCTCGCAAGACGCATTACTTTAGCTCACAAGGCATTGGTTACAACATGCCCGACGTGAGGGTCTTTAGAGCTACAGTGTGAGCTTGATTTCAGCATCTTGATTAAAGCTTTTTTGAAAACAGCTTTATTAAGAATTGATTCAGTTGGTTATGTAATCCATTACTGTGGTAATCGGTCATACGGGTACCCTCTTTTATAACAAGGCATTTCTGTTTTCACTGCCGGTTTGATGTTGCAGTAAGCACGACAATGTTTTCCACCTTTAGAATACACACGAATAATCTTTCGGGATAGTTTGCGAAGATGTAGGTTTACTGATAATGAAACTCAAATGTATGTACGCTCCCAATGCCGCTCGACAATATTACGCCACCTTCTGCAACGCTGAAGTCCTGTACACTGCTCTGCAGATCAGAGCGAGTCATGTGATGGATGGTCACAGCTGAAATAGCGCGATGCGTGAGTCCAGGTTGTGCGGTGTACATGCACTTACCACTGCCTATGCCTGCGTCATAGTGGTTAATCAAAGCTGCTTAAAAGATATTAGGCAACTACTGAAGCCACTAGTTATTTTTTATTTTTAAAACCTATAACCTAATGCCACTTAAGCTAAACTGACATTTTGTCATCAGCCTTTAAAAAGATATTGAGGCGAAATGTCAAGGTAAAATCCAGTGAAGGCATGGTAAGGCTCGAAGCATTACGTACGCAAAAAGCATAGAAGCACTGCGATAAGGCAGATGTCAGCTGCTTGCTTTATTTTAAAATAAATTATTCACAACCAAGATTATATTTGTTTTCTATCTTCATTCTTTAAGTGTAGACTGCCAGTGCAGAATGCATTGACTAGTGATCAAGTTGTACAAAATATGGAGTGTAGAGTACATACTATAGCATCTTGTCAATTAAGTATTGCATACCTTTGTTTCATATTACTATTCGTTTTTTTCTTGCCTGAGACTTTTCCATATCTTACATTACGTTGTCAACGTCGTTTTCATGGGCTTTTCTGCAATTACTTTTTGTACTTTATTAACCACGATTTATGGATGGTTTGTCTGTTCAGGGTTGTAATTATGCTTATTCCAAAGCAGAAGACGAACGAGTTCCACATAATGTCATGTGCTTCAACACTCATGACGGCTCACGTTTGTTACTTTTTTTGTGGCATTGTACAATAGAGCAAGAAACTCGCGCTATATGTCTGCCAAACTTCTTGGGAAAAAATCATTCCACATGTGTGAGTGAACCCTAGAAATCCTTACATAAGACTGGCGTTATCAGTGGAGCCGTTTTCGCCGTAGACGTAGTTCTCAATGTCGCAGGGATTGCGCAACTGCAACAATTTCTCACATTGTAAGGTCATTCAAGCAATCTGGAAGTGCATAAAGTAATCATAAATCTCTCCGGTTTTCACAACAATACGAAGTATGAATTATTGAATATTGCTATAGTTCTTTAGGTAAACTAGGTGCCATCAACCTCACTATCAATACCGGTGAACCTCCCTCTGTGAGCATGTGCCTAAATCTTGACCTTTGTACCTTTGTCTTCAGCTGTACCTTTTACTTCCTTGAACGTTGAGCAGCACTCGGCTCCAAATGCAATTAAGTTGACTGCTTTTTTTCCTTCCTGTGGCTCTCTAAACCGCAATGAACTACCCACCTGAGGGCATAATCCTCTCACACGGAAGAACAGTTGCAGAATTGTCTAAGCTTTTCTTTCTCACTCACTGCTTTTCATTCGTTTGTGGTCCTCGCTAATACATGCGCAATCAAGATTGGCGCTCGTTTCTCCGTACGAAGCGTTCTAGCATGTAAACTGATTTCGCGAATGTGGGACCAGATTATTGAAGAAGAAAAAGAGGAACTAAAAGCATCGACGCTTCTACTTTTTGTGAGATAGCAACATGCACTGAAAAAACAAGAGTACAGAGTAATCAACGTTTTTTTTATTTTGAATGTGTATGCTATAAACAGCACTTCCTAAATCATTTATGTCACTTGGAATTCGTGGGCATCATTTTTTAACTGGTCGCAAGAGTTGAAGGTTTTTTATTCATCACCCGTAAAATCAATCACAGGTTTCACTGCATAGTGTGAAGCAATAGTATTTTTCAACTCGGTCCTTACGCCTCGCGTACGAGCTAAGTGTCTGGAGAAATGCCGGTTATTTAAAACCTTGAAAAGTTGCTTCTGCACGTGCCTCGCTTGACCTGAAAATCTTCACATGCGTCATGGAGAAACGAGGAACAGGCCCACAGTTCAATGACGCAAACTTTGTCACCGTCTCGTGGCGAAACCAAATCTTTCGCGAGGGGGGGGGAGGGGGCAAACAACCTACCTCACTACTCAGGCGGGATATATATATATATATATATATATATATATATATATATATATTAGCTTTTCGATGGCTGCATTTTCAATGGACGCGAAAATGCTGTATAGGCCCACGTGCTCAGATTTAGGAGCACGTTAAAGAACCTCAGGGGGGGGTGAATTTTCGGAGTCTTCCACTACGGCGTCTCTTATAATTATATGATAATTGTGGGACGTTAAACCCCTGACATCAATTATACAACTCATGCCCACTCAGTCAGCATGCGCGTACACTAACCACTGCACCACACCACGCTACAGAACCGCCTGACATGAAACAGGATTGTGTAGGCACCGATGAGTCGTTTGCACATGGCGCGAAAATTCCGGCAGTTACCCCAAAGAACGGGTGCTTTACTCTAAAAGGAGGAAAGCGCCCCTTCTTGAGGTGCCGTGGGCAATCTCTTGCGCGAAATTCGAGGAGATAAGAGCCCTTTTGGCGGTAACTGCACAGTTAATCAAGAAAATTTTTTAGAGTGTATTTGCGCACGCACATCTCTGCGAGCTCATCCTTGCCGAGAGAGAAGTAAGCAGCGCTGCGCATGTGAGCTTCTTTTCTGCCATAGCTGCATTTTGAGCTGTAAAAGACAACTAAAAATGAATAAAACTAGTAGCTCGACTCAAATTCGGTCTCCATTGAGCAAAAACATCAGACGAGCTTTGGGGTAAGCTTAGAAGCTTAGCTTCCCACTGTACTCGAGTCTACTGCTTTATTCATCGCCCCTTTGCAAACTGCTGCCATAGCTTTTAGTCACCGTAAGCAAGGCTGATAAGATTTATCAGAAAGTAAAGCGGAAACATTTTTGTGGCGTTTTGAGTACGGCAGAAATAAAGCATTTAAAAACATTTGTCGCAATCATCAGCTCACCGCAGGATGATAAAGCAGCGATGATGCTATTTATTTTGATGGAAGAAAGTTTTCTTGAAGCAGCAAATGCTTTGACTGGTCCATAAAACAACTGCTCTTTCCTATCCATAACAAAGCAAGCAAACGACGCTTTCGCGCCTTCTACTGCAGCCCGCTTTGCAATTCTACAGTATAGGGCGGGAAAGAGTCGCATAGGCGGCCCGCACCGCAAGGAACATTCAAGGACAATCGTCACAGCAAAAGTTTAGAAAAGAATTTACTATAATAAAACAATGCTTAATAACCTTTTCATTTCCTCGAAACAATATAACTGAGTTATTACTGTGGTAAAGGAAAACTTCACCTTAGTTGTTGGCTTGCCTAGCGTGCAGCCGACAGTGAACACTGTCAAAAAAAAAGGGGGGGGGGGGGTCAGCCCCCAACTTTTCTCAGTGGGTGTGGCTTCCGCCCCCCTTGCCCCCCCTCCGGCTGGTACGCCTATAGTACACCGCCAAACGACATCAGAGACGAGTTCGCTCTCAGCGCTTCCGTGAATGTTCTTGTATATCAATAATGTGTTGCGCCAATACAATAATGTGGAATTACCCACTTCATAATACGATTTTTTTTTACATTCTGTATTTATGAAAAGCACGAGAGTTCCGCCCCGCCGCCCCTTATCTCTTTTCTATTGTCCTGCTGCGCACGGCCCAGTCATCCTGTTTGAAAAAGGAGTCACTACCGCAACGAAGGTAACTCATTCAAAAATTTCACTTTTTGATCACCTGCAATGTTCTTAAGCACGTAATGTTAGCATGCAGTTTGTTAACAAATTGCCGAACACACAGTCACCTGACCATATTTTTTAAAATACCTAATGCAACCAGAAAGTGATAACAAGAAATGTAAAAAAACAGTGCATTGCTTGGAGCAGATTTCTTTCCTTGAGCCTCGTAATCACGCACTGCCAATAAAACATACATGTGCAAACATAGAATGTGTCTGTATCTAGCTTACTGCCTCTGATATAAAGCATAAAATAATTCTTCATTGAGTGTCGGGAGGTTTGAAGAGGTCTTTCGGCGGACGCTGAACAATTACTTTACCATAAATACTCGTGCTGCACACTATCAATCCGCGTACAAAATGTGCGTGCAGTAAGCTCTTGATAGCAGTCGAATAAAACCATGTACGTAGGAAACCCTAGTTGTCAAGTACCTAATCACAAGCTGATATTGCAAAAATTTTATACCAGTAAGACGTGTATTGCTACAATAAAGTGTTATAGATAACACCTTCACCCGAAAGGCACAGAGTTGATGAACAGCAATATAATTTAAAACTACATGAAATAAGGTTCGTCATTTTATTGACCACCTACATTTTGGCAAAGATTCGCTTACAGGTTACTTTTACAAGCATATTGTCAAAGGCGCACAAATACGCATGAGCACCTTCCATTCAATCACAGTGAACAGTCACTGTCTGAATGCTGACATCACGGACAACGCAAGGAGAGGTGCGCAAAGACTTCGCATTGCCTTGTGCTCGAAGCATTGAGACAATATATATATATAACAACAGACGCGTCCGAAGACAGTACACACAAAGCCATCGTCGCCTCCAGTCATGCAGGCTCCCCAAGCTTTCACGCCCACCACAGATTACTTGCAAGATTGGGCGCCGGGACGCCTGGGACTGTCCCCGCCTTAGCATGTGCTCCTTATTCCCTTTACCACAAGGCCCCCTCATCTCCCCTCTCGCATGTGTCTTTACTTGGCACGCAGCAAGATGGCTAACATCAGACCACCTTTATTTTTTCGGCCTCGCAGCAACAGTGTACAATGCACTGGGTGCTAAAATAGGTTTCCTACTTACACCACATGCAAACATCCGACGTATGTGAACATTTGTTTCAAATGTCGTTATAATTGAGATCACTTGGCATCATTATATTGAGATCACAATAAATGTCAATACTACGTACAATTTCATCAAATTTTAAGAGCTGTTGGAGGCAAGATTGTATTATATTTATTACGTATCAAAATAAAACCTAAAACTGTGGGTGCACGTTTTCAGCTGTCTTACAAAGTATATGTGTCTACAGTTAAAACTACTTTTAAAAATGCAAAAATACAGTCGGCTGTGAAATGCATGGCAGTCATGGTCCTCGCCAGTAGGTGTATGCGCTCGTTCTTTAATGCGAAGGATTATTTAGCAAAACTTTAACGACTTTGACCTTTATCTATCTATCTATCTATCTATCTATCTATCTATCTATCTATCTATCTATCTATCTGTCTATCTATCTATCTATCTATCTATCTATCTATATATCTATCTATCTATCTATCTATCTATCTATCTATCTATCTATCTATCTATCTATCTATCTAGTCGCCTACGACTTTAAGCTCTCCTGGCCGTTAGAATGATCGAATCTATACCAAAATTTGTAAGGCATAACATGGCTCTATGACGAGCCTAACTGACTAGTTATAACATGAAAATCATGCATGTATATAATGAATGTCATTATTTACGTGTCATCGTCTTGCTACTGTTGCAGTGGTTTTGTCCTCATGAAATTTTGCAAAAAATGTATAGCATGACATCTGCATGGCGAACATCAGTGACAGGCCCTAGGGAGAAAATTATGACATGCATGTCCTGTAAGTCATGACTACATGCCATACGCTCATCGTGCGCTTGTCGTTGTTTTGCTGCATTTGCATATATCAAATATGGTAATACGTGATGTGAATGAATGATGAATGTATATCACTGGCGAAAACACGACAATTATATACGTCTCATGTGAGACGATGACTGCGTATCAAGCTCATGATGCGCTCGTGGCCGTTTTGCTATAGCTTCACATATTCCAAATTTGGTAATACATTACGCGGAGAGACGACAAAAATAAACGATATGTCCAAACATGATAATTATGACACGCGTGTCATGTAAAACTTGAGTACATGCAACACTCATAGCGCACTCGCAGGCGTTTCGCTAGCTTCACATATATCAAATTTCGTATTACGTGACGCGACGGACGACGATGGTAAATGACACGTCCAAACAATGTAATCATGGCATATCTGTCATGTAAAACAAGATTACATGCTACGCCTATAGCGCGCTCATGGCCGTTTCGCCTGCTTCACATACACCAAATTTAGTGATACCTTATGTGATTGGATGACGAAGGCATATGACTGGTGCAAACTTGATAATAGTGGCATATGTGTCGTGTAAAACATGACTACATGCTAGCTTATAGCGCGTTCACGGCCGTTTTGCTAGCATCACACATACAAAATTGTTACGTGACGTGAATTGTTACGCGAAATTGTTACGTGACGTGTTACGTGACGTGAATAGACAACGAAGGTAAACGACACGTCTAAGCATGATAATATATATATATATATATATATATATATATATATATATATATATATATGTGCGTGTCTTGTAAAATACGACTAGATGGTATACACTCATAGCGCGCTCGCGGCCATTTTGCAAGTTCCAAATATACCAAGTTTCGTCTTATATGACGTGAATGGATTACGAAGGTATATGACTGGTACAAACATTATAATCATGACATGCGTGTCATGTAAGAACATGACTACATGCATTCTCATGATGCCCTCGTGGCTGTTTCGTGAGCTTCATGCACATATACCAAGTTTTGTATTATGTGACGCGAATGCACGAAGTAAATGACATCTCTTCCGTTGATAATTGAGATATGCTTGTCATGTGAAACATTATCACAAGCTATGCTCATATAGTACACTCGCGGCTGTCTTGCTAGCTTTACATAATAAAGCTTGGTATCACGTGATGTGAATGGACAACGAACACCAATGCCAGGCGCAAACATGATAATCTTTAAACGGAAGACATGCACGGCATAATTTACATGCCTATCACTGCTGAGGCTGGCATTGTAAACGCTAGTGGTGCCGTCGTTACCCGACTATAAACACACTTGGCTCGTATCCAAATACCTGAGTGCGCATGATATTTTTACTTGGGTTTACTGTGTACTACATTTATGCGCCTCGTAACCTTGTGCTGATTTCAAAGTGACATGTCAGCCCTCCTCAATAGTTCTCTGCATATCATTGAATCCTACTAGACGTGGGATCTGCTTATTTTGTTTCTGGAAGTAACATGCGTAATTGGGCTATGTAGACATGTCAGCCAAATAACCCCCAATAGCCACTGCTCAGAGTATTTTTCACTTATACGCACTATACGTTGAAGGTGCGTTTCGTGAGTATACGTGTGCAATATTTCTAATGCTTATATGTTTGTAGCTCTTGATGACGAAAGTTAAATATATCTTTTTACACGTAAAATATGCATTTTTTTACTTCCACTACAAATTGTCGGTGACATTTATTTATTGCAACTGCGAAAAGCGCAGCGACTTGAAACAGTACAGTCTATGGTTAACGTTAGCTAGGACATCTTTTATGCCAATTCCTATGACATGATAAGTAGGCAGGCTTCACATACTTCTTGTTAGCCTGCCAAGAGAAAGCTTCGCCCAGTGTTGTCGGCAACGTGACGATGACTTTCTTTTACCCAAGAAGTAAGTGCACGCCGGCAAGTTGCAGGGAGAAATATAGTCTGCTGCGGAACACTCACGTTGGAAGCTCCTTCATTTCATCTCAGCAAAAAGCACGGAGAATAGTGCTTTAACTGAATCTTCCTTATTGTTTAACTTTTTTATCGATTAACTTGTCCTTTTTTTTGTCCAATGATACGTCAAGCCCTCAAGAGCGTAAAGAGAGTACTGATAAGCGTGATGGTGCTCTGAAAAATAGTTTACAGCACACTATTAAAAGCTAGTTTCGGTTCCTACTGTGGTCTGACGTTGTTGCATAGTATCGGCAGCGCCACTAGACGTTGGTATGTGTACGCGCAGGTTTTCGTGACGTTCCCTCGCCCGCGCGTCGCTTCTTCGTTTGTCTGCTTCGTCTGCTGCGAGCCGTACGTGTGGCAACTGTCGCGGCAAGGAGGCACAACGTTGGAAGGGCATCACATTTAAAAAGCAGGTTCTTCATCGACAATCCGAAGCCGGTCAGCAACTGCATGTGGCACTTGGACGCGTCCGGAGTGAAGTTCAGTGAACAAAGTAAACTCCGCTTGCTTGGTGACGTCTCTGCCTCGGCCAAGGCACACGAAGCCGTCCCACGCTTGTTTTAGCACCGAATTGGACTAAATTACTTGAACTTGCCCCTATTGCCCCCCGTTTCACTGGCGCAAGACAATTCACACGGCAAAATATTGGTGTCATGACGACAAATTTGACGCCAAACAATTCATTTGCCCTCTGATACGCGTATATCTTGTATTCGCGTGCACGTATACACTATTCCAAACTCCACTAGCTTACTTGACCGGATAACAGTGACTAAACAGCCGCACGGCGCGAGCAGAGAATCAAGAGGGTGACACGCATATGCTGCCCTTTTTGGGGTGTTTAGGTGCGTGACGTTATCACAACTTGCCAGACTGCTGCGTGAAGTCACCAGGATTTGCACTGTAGCATGACGTCAAGTTAGGTTCGATGTCGGGAGGTGCGCCATGAGAAATCTGGCCTAAATGTCAAAATAAAATATCTCATCAATTTTCTGAGCGTCATACTTGCTCGGAGCCGCCTCTGTATACATGAGATTTCTATGACAGAGTAAACAAGCCTCCGAAAAAAGGTGTCAGTACGCCTTTAGGGAGTTGTTTGAGCTCTGTAAGTGCTCACGAAGACGAAGCAACGTCAAGTATGTCAAAATGTCCGAGCAAGAGAGAAAACAAGACTATATGCAGAGGGAGACACGTTATTCCGCTTTTCTCGCGAACACCGAGGGCTTCTCTCGTGCGCCGAAGCGGAAACATTTCGCTAGCGCGGCTCCCGAGCAGAGGAAGGGGTGCAATGCACCCAGGCCTTTGAGCTCGTTCGGTTCGCAGTGATATGTACTGCGCCTGACCAGCTGAGAATCCATTATCTGCAGCAGTTCGCCGTAAATCCTTGCCGGCCTCGTAAAGACTCGGAACCAGGGCAAGTTAAAGGGAGAAGTGGCTTCCACGCACTGGTCGGAGGCTAGGTCAGTCTACACTTCATAGCCCTTGGACCCATCCCAACCATAGCGAAAATCTGGAAGTCGAATGCGAGAGCAAAGGGACAGCCAACAGTATCGATCATCGGCGTCTTCTCGCATCGCTGCTGCAGCCTGCCTGACCCGGAAGGCTCGCTTAAGGCCGTTCTCTGACGCGACAGCCAGTCGTACCCTCCACCTCGCGCCCACTTCATGGCTCCTCCGCAGAAGCAATCGGGCTGCTACGGCAGCAGCGAACAGGTCTCAGAACGCACACTGCTGCATCACACGGTCGATGGAGAGAAAAGTGTGCGTCGTCGCCCAATCTGTCGACCCTTCAGTTGCAGCGTGGCATGGTAGCGTCCTTTAAGTGCGCGTCTACGCGGAAAAGTCCTGCAGCGTGCACGTGAGCCTCTATACGGAACGGGCCAAATTGAACGTATGTCACCTATTTCTGGCCAAGATTTCTACGTGTGTTGGAATTCAGGCCAAAAACTCTAGCAGAGACTTGGATGGGGAGCACAATCAACCAATAACAAAACACGGCATGTACTATCTCCCAAGTCTATAAACTATACCATCCGCAAGTTCTCGAGCTATGATAGTTCCTTGAATTTTTTATAGAAAAAAAAGAAGGAATAGAAGCAATGCGCTGCTGGTAACTGGGTCTGTATGCATGACTTTTAATTAAAATGCTACTCCACCAAAGGAATTGAACACTATGAGGCAATATGTTTTTATAAGAATCTTGGGTTGGAAAAGAGCAAAGGGGCAGACCAGTCTCTACAGAAGAGTAGCCTCCACTTACGCGTACACAACGCGCAGAAGAGCCGCAGCAGAAGCCGTCTTTTTCAGAGCAAGCTTCTGCAATGGAGAACCTGCGGAACACAGATCAGCAAGTGATAGCTCTTTTGAGACCCTTAATTAACGCCATTCGCTTGTCGTTAAGCAACATGCAAACAACGTCAGCAAGAAGTGCATTGCAATTACTGGACGCTTTGAGTCCAGTACTCGCACCGCTTGAGTAAATAATGGGTCACCAGCCACTGTCTTTCAGAGAAGAGGTCCGAAAGGCAGCGATTATTCAAAGGAATGCCCGGGGACTGAGGTCACGCATCGCCGATTTCCGTCGGTTTGTGTACAACATAAAGTTTCCCCATCATTGTCATGTGCGAGCCAAATTTGCAGAAGGAAATTAGACTTTCTGGTTATGAGTCATTCATGTCGTCTACAACTGTGGACAATAGCAAAGTTCTGATGTTTATTCGCCGTGACCTCACCTACATTCATCATCCGGTGTCACCCCACTACGACAATCAATATATAAGTAATACAGCAAAAAGTAGACTTACCATCACGGTTGTGGGTGCCTACCTCTCTCTGTCAAGCCGTTTCGACCATACAAGACTACAACGTATCCTGTCAGCAACTTCTCACCCATGAATTATAATTGCCGACTTCAACGCTCATCATACAATATGGGGAAGTTCAAAGACCAATAGTAAAGGAAGAAAGTTGGTGTCCTTCGCCTCCGACAATCAACTTTTCTTGCTAAATGACAGTAGTCCAACGCTCCTACGTGGTTAAAGGTATAGCAGCTGCCTTGACCTGGCCTTTGTCTCACGAGGCCTCGTTAGGCATGCTGAGTGGTTTCCAGACATAGAAACACATAGAAGTGACCACATTCCCACTTACGTCAAAATCGAAGGATTGTCCGTTGCTAAGATACGCGATAGTGTTCAGAGAGTGGACTGGTTGAATTGCCAGTCTCGCATAAAAAAGCAACGTGAAGCAAACATATCCCTCGACATAGAGGAGATAATTAAAAGCACAATACATGACACTAAGTGTACCCTCACCTGATCTCCCAAAGTAACGGAATTTGACATCGAGCTAGAACGACTTCGAGCAATCCGACGGCGTGCTGAACGAAGATACCGACGCACGGAATCAATAGAAGACTTACAAATTGCTCGACGTATACAAAAGAAGATTCAGCGCCGGATAAATAAACTCGAGTCACAACGTTGGACTGCTTTTTGTGAGTCGCTTGACCCACGAAAAGCTTTATCCCTATTGTGGAAGATGGTACGAGGTGTCCGCACAAAACCCACTCAGTGGTCATCATTCAGGGCTCTCGCACTTTCTGAACAGAGACGCAGCATTTACTTGGCAGAAGACTTCTGTGCTAGAGTATCTGGCCACTCGCAGTGCCCAATAGCCTATTGCCCTCGACTAACTGTCCACAAACACTAGATTCCCGCATGGATAAGCCTTGTTCCATCGTGGAGCTCAGAGCAGCACTAGCTTTGTGTGAACGCACGTCGGCACCAGGGCCCGATAGAATTTCTTTTAGGGTCCTGTGTCATCTGGGTGAACGTGCCAGAATCCTTTTTTTTTGAGTTGTACAACAAATCCTGGCAAGATGGAGCGCTCCCGACAAGCTGGAAGACAAGTCGCCTAGTTCCACTTCTGAAGCCAGGCAAGTCACCGTTGGAGCTCTCACCTTATCGTCCGATCGCATTGGCCAGTTGTGTAGGCAAAGTTATGGAGAGGATGATCCTGGGACGCCTGGAGTGGTTCTTGGAGTGTAACAACATCTACCCAGATGCCATGGCAGGATTTCGGCGTGGTCGAGCATCGATTGACATTGTAGTCGACCTGGTCATTTACGTCCAACACGAGAAAGGCCGTAAGCGTCTCTGTGCATCTTTGTTCCTAGACGTCAAAGGGGCGTATGACAAAGTTACGCATGAAGCTGTTCTCACCGCTCTCGAAGATATAGGAGTAGGGGGTTAGATGTATCACTGGAGACGTAGTTATTTGTCAATGCGATCCTTCTTTGTGAGCACTGAAGACGGTCCAACCTCTCCACATTACAGCCACCGTGGCGTCCCCCCAGTGGCGTACTCAGCCCTGTGCTGTTCAATCTTACGTTGATTGCTCTCACTGAGCATCTGCCGAGCACGGTCAGGCTATCAATGAACGCCGATGATATCTGCGTTTGGGCATCAGCTGTAACACGCCTGCAGTTACGAGGGAGAATTCAAAAAGCTGCCACTGAAACATTACGTTACCTCCGAAATCGAGGCTTGGAAATTTCTTCCGAGAAATGCGCCCTCATAGCTTTTACACGAAAGCCTATAGATAAGTACACTATAAGCATCAATGCTCAAACTGTACCATACGTTCGATCGCACAAGTTTTTGGACGTCATGATTGACAGGAATCTATCATGGAGCGATCACGTTTCGTACATGAAGAAACGGTTAATGTATATCTGTAATATACTGAAGTTCTTTGCAGGGAAGACTTCGGCAATCTCTCCCAGTGCAATGCTACAGCTGTGCAGAGTACTTTTTCTCAGTTTCCTGCAGTACAATTTTCCGGCATTGACCAATGCAAGCAAAACAATCCTTCGAACGCTACAGATTGTTCAGTCCCAGGCACTCCGGATTTGCCTCGGCTTGCCTCGTAGTGCGTCGACAATGGCTACTATAGCTATCGCAGGGGACCACCTCATCACGACACATATCGACGTTGGGGCACTGAGGACACATAGAAAGCATATTGCTCAGACACCCTGCAACCACCTAGCCTCTTTACCAGCAGACAGACCACGTTCGTCATTTTGCCAAACAGTCACCACATATCGCCATTCTTTGCCAACATTCTTAACACCCGCCGCCAGGCCTTCGACTCCTACCTGTTGCCTTACTCAGGCTGACATCAGGCAAACTATACCTGGCATCCAGAAAAAAAGCAGATATGCTGTCACCTGCTCTTAGACAGCTTGCTCTGCTCTTGTTATACGAGACGTATCAAGGCTGTGTACACGTATACACCGACGGCTCTGTCCTAAAAAACAGTTCAACGGCATCAATGGTTATACCAATAAAAGACACGACAAGAAAATTCAAGACCTCCCACGTTACGACATCAACGCGAGCAGAGCTCACAGCTCTTCATGCCGCAATGCAATTCATCAGCGATCAACAGCCAAAAAATGGACAATTTTCAGTGACTCAAAGGCGGCACTGCAACCCCTTCTATCACCTTTACGCCACGGCCCGTATGAACAGCTGGTATTCCAGATAGCAGAAAAGACTCACCAATGCACTGAGAAAGAACATGAAAGAGCCTTTCAATGGCTTCCAAGTAATTGTGGAATAATTGACAATGAACGGGCTGATCGAGCTGCCCGTTCTGCCCATACTAAAAGCGATGAAATATCAATTCAGCTTTCCAGAACTGACGCTGCACGGAAACTCCGCAAGCTTGCTCGCAAGCGCACCACGTCACAATGGAACGAGTCACATTTCATCCACTGCACGGTTATGTACTTTAGAACCAACTCTCAGTCTTCGAATTCCTCCGGAATTACGCCGACGAGACGCTACTAAGCTGTGTAGATTATGGTTGGGCGTCGCATTTACCAATGCGTACGCGTTTCGCATAGGAATGGCTGACACTGCTGCATGCGACCATTGTGGAACTGATGAAACAACTTGGCACATTCTGTGTGAATGCCCACAATACTGCTCGCAGAGACAGTCACTCTCCAATGCACTAGATGAACTTGACAACCAGCCTCTTTTGGAAGAAAGAATCCTGCGCTATCGACAGGACTTAATGTCACAGAAGAAGGCTGTGAAGGCGCTCCTACGCTTCTTGCGTTCAACCGTCTCGTCCAAACGACTGTGATCGGAACTCCCTGAATGTGTGCGCATGTGATTTTTTTCTAATTTATTTTATATCTCTCTATATCAATCCTCTTTCCGACCCTTTTCCCCACACCCGTACAGGGTAGCAAACCAGTTCGTCTAGGTTAACCTCCCTGTCTCTTCCTTTAATTTATTTCTCTCTGTCTCTCTCTCTCTCTCTTTGGTTTCTTAAAAATATCGCTCGGTTGTATGCCTGATATTCGGAATTGATAGGCATGCACAATAAATTGGGAAGTCCATTGTGCTGGCAAAACACAATTCAGATTTTTTTATATAGCTTGCGAATGAGCTTGTGCGTTCAATGGAAATAAGATTTCTTCCAACTCTGTTCCTTCGTATGTCATGTTGAGCAATGGCCCTTCGAAACACCTTGGTAACTTCTTGTGAACCGTTATAGCTAAATTGATAATGCCCTATGAAATTTGCCGAAATATAAACGAGTCGCGATTCCCCTCTTTCTTGCATTTCATTCAAGTTTTGCCTTTACGGCTTCACCACGTACACCTATGGTAAGCCCGTTTTTTATAGGTATTCAAGATCCGTACATCATCACGGTCTTCTAACTCTACTAATAGCTCCCCGCTAGCATTTCAGAGACGATGCCATAATCCCCCACTGCATGGTCTCCGGCCTGTTTCTTGCCTACTTTGGCATGTCGCCCTTCATAATAGTATACTGTGACTTTACTTTATTATTGGCTGACTCTACGTCTTCATAGAAGCTTTCAACTAAACGATTATCATGGCTGAATGTAGGCGCGAAGGCCTGTACCACCTTCATCTTGTAACTTCTATTTATCATAATTATGATACTTGCCACCCTCTCACTGATGCTATACTATTACTCTATGTTGCCAGTGAAATTCCTGGTATAAGAAAGTCTCAATCAGTTTTTTTTGTCAACTAGGATAGCATAAAGCATCTCCGTTCTTCAGCACTTTATAAGCCTCACGTCTTCTCTTACCTTTGCTGAGCCCCAACATATTTCATTTAAATCCCTCTAAGTCCTCCAATAGCACAGCTAGACTAGCCTCACTAGATAGCGTTCTAGTGTTGAAAATAGCCAAGTTCAGATTTCAATAGCACCTTGTCCGGACGCCGAGATACTGAGCACCCTCCGCTGCGTAGCAGGCTTGACCGCCGCCTTCGGCAGTTGCTTCGCAGCCGCTGGGAACTGAGGACCAAGAATTAATAGCTTTATTCAGAGGACTTTGTGGCCCGGTACTGCCCCAGGGTAGCCAATACTGATTTAGTGAGGAGATGCATAACCGGCAGCTAGTCGCCAGTTAGGCCGCACTCCAGACCTCTTTTTTTAACGACTCCTTCATCACTAGTTTTAAGGGAATATACAATTCGGATTTCGAACAGGCTACTCAACAATCCACCACGTTCATACTATCAATCAGCCAACGAAAAACGCTCAGAGTACAACCAACCACTATACATAGCCTTTATAGATTACAAGAAGGCATTTGATTCAGTAGAAATATCAGTAGTCATGCAGACACTGCGGAATCAGGGCCTCCACAAAGCATAGATAAACATCCTTGAAGAAATCTACAGAGGATGAACTGTCACGATAGTGCTTCATAAAGAAAGTGACAGAATACCAATCAAGAAGTGTGTAAGACAAGGGGATACAATTTCCCATTGCTATCTACCGCATGCTCACAGGAAGTTTTCAGAAGCCTACAATTGGAAGAGTTAGGGATAATAGTTAATGGAGAGTACCTTAGTAACCTGCGCTTCGCCGATGACATTGCATTGCTGAGTAACTGTGGGGGCAAATTGCAACTCATGATTACGGAGTTAGACAAGGAGATCAGAAAGGTGGGTCTTAAAATTAATCTGCAGAAAACGAATGTAATGTACAACAACCTCGGAAAAGAGCAGCGCTTCGAGATAGGTAATGGTGCACTTCAAGTTGTAAATGACTATGTCTATTTAAGGCAGGAAAAACCGTGGAGCCAAACCACGAGATTGAAGAAACTAGAAGAATAAGAACGGGGAGGAGCATATTTGACAAGCACTCTTAAATCATGACAATTACATTTCCACTATCCCTCAAGAGGAATGTATATAACAGCTGTATCTTGCCAGTACTTAACTATGGAGCAAAAACCTGGAGGCTCACAAGAGAGTGTTCAGCTTAAATTGAGGACGATACAGCGAGCAATGCAAAGGAAAATGATAGGTGTAACCTTAAAAGACATAGGGAGAGGAGTGTAGGTCAGGGAAAAAATAAGGGTTAAGCATATCATAGTTAAAATAAAAAAATGGACATGGGCTTGACATGTAGCACCTAGGCAGAATAACCGCTGGTAATTAAGAATTACTGACTGGATTCCCAGAGAAGGCAAGTGGGTTAGGGAGAAGCAGAAAATTAGGTAGACAGATCAGATTAGTAAGTTTGCTGGGGTAAATTGGCAGCAGGAAGCACAGGACCGTGTTCACTGGCGGAACATGAGAGATGCCTTTGTTCGGCAGTGGACGAAGTCTGGCTGATGATGATGATATGATAATAATGATGATACTGATTGGGAATGTTCTACTATCTGCGTTCCAACTAAGTTTTGGGATTGTACGCTAAGTTGCTGAGTAGGTGGTTCTCTTGCACTTTCTTAGCACTATAGAATATCACTTGACCACCCATCAGCTATCAACTTCTCCTGAATCTTTCCTCGCCTCAACTTATTTTCTCACCTGTTTGAAAGTCCAATAAATCAAAAAGAAATAAACAGTGTGGTTTTGAACATCTGACAATACGAGCATAGGCCGGCTTAGTGCCCTGGAAAATCCTCCTTCTTCCGCGTTTATTTTCTCCTAACTTCTTCCTGTCTCATTAAATTTTAACATTGTTGCCTTCAAAGTGTGCGCAATGTTTGAGTTTTAAGCCACGTCTCCCATTCATATATCATCAAACGAGTTGGCAGGATGAAAACCTGCCTGCCACTTCGTGAACCACCCATCATCAGAATGACTTCAGCAAGTAGTCCGAACTGTGTTTGGAAAACAGGAGCGCATCCCCACTCTCAACCACGACAGCACCGTCTGCGGACCTTCACATCACACAGTATGCCGGATCAGCGGACGATGAACCCATGCACGACGGGTTCTACAAACTCAAGATCCACGCTACCACTGCACCAAGATCTCAACGAGACAAGGTCATCCATTTGTACAAATATATTACCGGTGAGGCATTTCAAGTCTATCTGACGCATCTCTTGAAAAACTATGAAACCTAAATAATTAAAGGGACTCTCTTGACTTAGAGACTCTAGTCAAGATTCGTCTATAACCATCTCAAAAAATTTCAACTCAGCGATCATAAGCCACACCTTTTCTCCAAATTACATATCTATTTATCAGGTTTTCCTTGTACACGAAAATCAGAATTTTTAACGTCCTCACTGCACCGTATGACAAGAGGTGTTACTGAATAACCAGGTGCATTTGATTCTTCGCCACGTGTATGAACATCAACATCCAATCTTCCACCATGCAGTTCTTCAGTTGCTCCTATTACTCAACGCCTGCCTCACAAGCTCGCCCCGTTAGCGATAAATGAGTAGATGCCTGCAAAACATCATTTACAAACCACGACCCTTTCTCACGGGTTCATGCATCAAAAGTGCTTGCTTCAGTTCTCGCGCAAAGAGAAAAGCATGTGAAATCTGAATTGGATGAAACCATTTCTGTAGCGATAGTGTTGAGCATTCAGCACACCGAATAAATGCGGATTCAACATTTGGAACAATGTCCAACAGTGAGAACGACAGGCCGCTTGTTACTTGTGTTGACTGTAAAGCCCTTCAGAAAACTAGCTATCAAGAACCTCGCAATGATGTAGAAGTTTCCAACAGCTAGTGAAACGTTCGCAAAGGACATCGCAGATGACTTCGAAAAGCAATTTAGCAATTTGGGCACAATATTTTTACTCCCCGGCAAGCATCAAAACAGACCACGGTGCACCAGCTACCTTCTGGACCTAACGTCGAATTGTCATGTTCGAAAAGGGCTGCCATATTAGCGATTTCCACAGATGTATGAAGAGCACAAGAGCTATAGATCGACTTAAGCGACAAAAACGGGTACGCCGACAAGGACAACTGGGAATATCGAAACCCAAAAAAAAGCGTTTGAAAGCAAGTCATGTAACGGCAAGCAACACAAATTCAAAATGTCTCACTCAAGACTAAGAAGACAGAACATTCAAGACGTAACCAGCGAAAGAACCATCGCCAGAGACCACTTCAACGTTCAATGTCAAGACTATGGCTTCAAAACAGCCGTGTTAGACAGCATCACTGAAAAAGTTGGAAGAGGCATAAAAGCACCTCAGTTCTAATCAAGAACACACACCTCCCCATCATCCTCAGTCATCACACACACAAAGTTCAAGCACAGCGTGTATGTCAGCCGCAACGCAGAATGCCCTCGAAATCTGACCAGCCAATGCTACAAGAAATCGCAGTCTTGCGCGTTCTTCACGAGAGCTCAAACTGTGGTTTCATCAACATCGAGGTGCCGGAGAAGCCTTTGTCACGTGATGTGAAACAGCCCACCTCACCCTTCAGAGCATTGCTGGATGTCACCGGACAGCTGATTCCTGTGTTATTTTTCTGTCGAGGTTATAGATATCAGTTGAGTAGGATCCTCAAAAACACTTTTTTTTGCTATTGCTATTCTTTTTCGATCGTGTTGTTTACAATGTTCGCTGTCTTTCGGGAAGAAGGGGAATCACGTAACACATGGGGCCATGGTAGGAGAAGCCGAGGAGGCAGAGGAGAAATAGAATAAGAGTATGGCTTATAAGCAAGGAGATGTTGGCAAATCATTCCTTTGAGGGTGACAGGCTGACATTGTCTTCTGCAGTTTACCCCAAGTCCTCAATAGGCCTACAATGATGGTGGAGAGGACATTAATCAGCCGCATATATATATATATATATATATATATATATATATATATATATATATATATATATCGGCCGCATATATATATATATATATATATGTGTGTGTGTGTGTGTTACGATTTAATTATCATCTGCCCATATGTATCACAAAGCTACAATGAATCACTCATGACTTCTCACCAAGTAAATCTTTTAGCTAATAAAATGTTGGTCTTGGTCTCTTGTTCAAACGCTGAAACCCAGTCCTTGCGGGTACGCAGTCTACAAAATGAAGTAACCAGGAGGCACCCTTAAAGTTACCTCTTGTTTACCTTGCGTGACATGCTACTCCGGCTTTCCATTGTTCGCTGCCATGAACGTTCTTCCTCCTGCCAAGTTTGCGCAGAAGTCATTTGTCAATACACAATGGCTTCTCACCGTTTTATCGCCTATGTAAGTACTCTGAGAAGTATTTTCGTATATGATTATAATAAATAAAAAAGCACTAACTTTCTGAAACTTGCCAACACAGAAAGCGTCTTGCGTAATAAATAAACGAATTCTGAATGTTTAGGATGTGATTAAGCTCTCCCAAATAATGGTCCTTCTGTATAGCAGACTGGAATCTAAAATTTTGTGCATCAGATCAAATTACAAAAATAATGTATTGCGAAAAAAGCGGAAAGTCGTGCTCACAAGAAAATAATAACTAGAGCTTCATCGAACTCAGTTTTCTGGCGAAGGAATATGTATACACCGCCCATTGTGTCTTCGTACTGCAGAAGTCGCAGCATAAGAAAATAAATATGTGGCCGCGTGTTATGTAGGTTAGGACGTTCTGAGACAGAGTGACAGAAATAGTAAATTCGTTCCAATATGTCGCTCAAGTCGGGCTAACTTTTTTCTTTTGCGTGGTAGTGCGACATTTACCGTAGATGCTCCGTCGCTTGCAACACAAGAATGCCTGAACATACAAGCGAGAATAACTCACGCTTCACGAAGCTGCTCTGTCGCAAAAGACGCTAGCGAGTAGATTTGAAGCTTGTATTTTTTTTCGCCCATGAACAACTTCGCTTCAATAAGTTGTCATGTTCTTTAGCGAAGGCAGTTTTGCAATAACGTAGTTCTCCTCAGCGTGTACGTCATGCACCCTTTCCTACATGGTTCCTGCTTTCCCATTTTTGTTCTGCCAGGCCACATTGCCACCATGGCGAGAAATTCCTTTTTCTGTCGCGTATTTCGAACCAGGAAGGACATGTATTGGCGGCGTGCTTTAGACAGGTCAGCTATAAGGAGGGTGTCTTGTGCAGTGACAAGAAATGAGGGTGGAGAGGTGGAGAGCAGGCAGAGAGGAGTTGTGCACTAAGCGGTACAAAAAAGTAATGACAATGCAAAACAAAATCCTCCAGGAGGTTTTTCCAGTGAGGGTGCTGCTTCTTTCGGAACTTTGGCACTAGAGCGAATGGAAGTCAATAAGCTTGGCAGTTGGCGCAGGCAAAGCCTCGAGCGAGTACATAAGAGATGACGGCTGTCGGTGGACACAGCACTTCGTCACTCGGACTGCATGGGTACACTCGGCCTCTGGACGCCCTAAGCCTCTGTAAGTCCACAAGAGTGCTTCCTGGTAACTTCTTTTAACACGCATTCACGAATGCCCTCCCCCGTTTTGGAAGAAAACGTACAAAAGAAGTTTGCCAACCCGTTGCCCATGACTTGACCTACGCAGAAAGGAACACCGCCTCGGGCTCTCGCACCTTTCTCAGTGCGATGGTGGGGGCACAGCGGTAAAATCAGACGACTGCTAATATTAGGCGTGCAGCGTCGATATTGTTACAAGTCACGCGTTTTTTCTTTCTTTCAGTGGGAAACTGCGGTCATCTGCGAAATCAAATTTTCATACACGCAGCACGCTTGTGTAAATGTGTATTATAGTATGAAGGTTGAACTTTCCCTCTGCATATGGTGTAGCTCTAATCTAGGAAGTATATGCTGAGCAGTCTAAAACCTACACAAACACTGAAAGTTTGAATTCATTATTCCGGCTTTTGTAAATGCTCAATTTCTAATCACTAATTTTTGGTGCTCAAGTATCACTTTTGAGCGAAGATTAGACGTTATGAACGACAACAGCAAACAAATAAACCAGATCCAAACTTGAGAGGGGAATAGATTGAGGGGGAGAAACCTTCAGAGCAAATTTTGAGAACTGTGCCGGGCATCTAACGACATTAAGGCGCAGCTGATTAGGGAATAAAATGTCTAATTGCGTGGAAGTGTTACGTTAATTTAAAACACGTTCTAGCCCCATATATTATTGCTCAGTAAATTAGTTTATTCTTTAGGGCAAGTATCATGTTGGCCTAAATACGAGATTGCTCGAGGCATCTATGAGAACAAAGAATACCGTTCCCACTATCACCGTGTCTCACGCACGATTGTACATACACGCTTAAGCTCACGGTAGGCGAACCAATTAAACATTTACTTGAGACTGGGTGCACCGGCTTGCGAGCTAAGAAAATATTGGAAAAAGAAAAAAAGAAGATAACGATGGGGCGAACGCAGCGGTAGCAATTACGGCTCGAAGGTCGAAAGAAGGAAAGATACGTGACAGAAGCTATGGGAGCCTAAGCGTCCAGGCGCGATGATAGTTGTTTGGTGTGGGGCAGGGCTGCTGGCGGCCAGACCTAGTGGGCGTCTGTCATTTCGGCAGCACGGAAACTCATTCGCTTGATGAGGCGAAAGAAAAGCCACCCATCGCCAGCGCAGGGCCGCCAACGTTCAAGAAAGCGCTGCAGCGCTCGCTGCGGCCCGCTAATTAGGAGCAATTACGCTGCCGACTCTTTCATTTCATCTAGCGGGGCGCTTTTTGTTAATGACGTGGAGCTTAGCTAGCAACGTTAAATTATAAATTTGAGGTTCACACACCAAAAACCAACGGCGGGGTCTCCATGCACGCCTACGGAGCAATAGGTGCGTGCCGCCACGTAGCGCACGCGTATTTTCACGACCCCGTCGCGATGAAATCATGAAAAATGCACGGCAAGGAGAGGCCAGCACCAACTCGCAGAATCTCAATTACGTACGCTGTGCCGGCAGAGAAGCAAAGCGCTGCTTTACTCATCTTACTTTTGGTGCCCGTGCGTTGCAACACCGAGCATGTGCGTGCTGCAGCGTCTTGCATGGCTGAATGAGGAAGGAGGATCATTAAGGCGAAAGCATGGAGAAAATGAGCCGGCCGTGTTGTTTAACAGCCGCGAGGCTCCGCTTCAAATGACCGGCACCGTTAGTACAGAAAACAGGCGTCCGTGAAGTCTCATTTGCACTTTCGGCTATCCCAACATGCCGTTAAATTCTCGAAGCAATACGGTTTCAATGTTCTGATCCGATCGCCCAACTTGTCGGGTCACTGGCCCCAAGGCACACCGCCTAGAATATTAAAATTTTTATCTAGTTGGTTAGGCACGTCACTCAAAAATGTGCATAAAAATACCTTTATTAGGCATGCTGCTCCTTCCTTTCAGCCGAAAGTCAAGTGTTACGTATACTATTCGTTTACTGCCAATCAACGAAATCGCATTCTTGAGCGGGGCACCATCAGTGGTGTTGCAACGGCGCATTAGCACTAGAATAAGTTTCGCAGTGGCACTCGGGCTGGCCCTGTCACGCACAAGATATGTGCACGAATAGATAGTTTTATTCGCGGGGTTCCACAGCGGGTTTTGTATTCTTCGAACCTTTGCTTTCCTTTGTATTCTCCATGGGTGCGGCTGCGTGTACAATAAAACGCACGAGCGTGCATAGGTAATGGGCTTGTAGTACCCGTACTAAAACTCCCTAAAGAAGCTCTATGACACATCTAGGGCTCTCAACACAATAGCCGCAACGAAGTTTCTCGCTGTTGCAGCAAATGTGAAAGCTTACAAAGCATTACTATACCTTGATAATTTCAAATTAAAAAAAACTAATTGCAATGTGAAGCTTGGAGCCGACATATGTAAACACGACACTCAGTAGGAGTATAAATAGATGTAAAGTGACGTAGAGGGGCTAGGCGTGGCTTCCTTGGGTGTACCTACCTTGTCAAGCGTTACTTGTCATGCTTGGCCTGTTCCATTTAGAAGGTTAGTGGTTAACGTCCCGGTTTGTCCCCGTCGGTATCTGCCTTTTTCGAAAAGGAGTAGGTTGTAAGGGAAGGGACATTAACACACACACACAGGTTCATACTATAACATTTTGAATGTCACGCACCAAGACTAACAAAGAAGGAGAACTATTTGTTGAAAAGCAGAATAATTAGGCAGCGTATATCCGCCAATATACTTGCTATATCTTGCAGAAAGTTGGTAAGATGGGAAAAAGGCCTTTGGAGAATGTGGGTAGAAAGGTGTCTTAAAAATATTCTGCTGATCCCATGCCTTGTGGGAGTCAGTGTCGTGCAAAGCATCGGGGAATATTTCAGCGACATTTCGCCACGTATTACGAGGTTGATAGACGTGTTTTTGTAAGTGTAGTAGCTGTGTGTACATCGTCGGCTTATCAGAAACGCTGTGTACAATATACGCGTGCAGAGGTCAGTTTCTGGTAGGGTGCAACGTCAGCACTCATGTTTGAGCGCACACGTCATTATAATCGATACGAAACGGACTGTACGGTGCGGTGATGTTACTATCGCGAGCAGGTTTTGTTATCATATTCCTCCGGCATCGAGTAACGTTGTAATAATGATTGCTGAATCGCAGCAATAAAAATGCAAGGTTTATTAGACCACTATAAAACGGAGCCAACACTGGGACCTTAGTTACCTTCAACCAGAGAAAACGCCTCTATTTCAGGAGCGTATGAGGGCTGTTTATTGCATTTTTATACACTTATATAGTCAGCAGTGCAACTACAGTAGGTAGAATACTTGAGTACCACGCAGAATGCTTGTGTAAGACTCCGACATAAGTCCTGATTTTTATTCCATACGTTCATTCGGTCAACTCTCTTGATGTCGGTTTCTCTGAACGCCCTGAAGCAAAACTGAGAGGCGAGTGAGATGGCACCGATTCATCACGGTGGGTATGCAAAAAAAAAAGACGAGGACAAGAAAGTGAAGATCACAAGCGCTTACACACAACTGAAAGCTTTATTGCTTGAACGGAAAATGTATAAATCTAAAGTTGACACGCAAATAAATCCCACGCACCTTCGTCATCCAATCAACACGTAATACCGAATTCGGTATATATGAAGCTAGTGAAACGACCGCGATCACATCATGAGCATGGCATGTAGTCCTGTTCTTACACGACACGCATGTACTGATTTCCACGTGAGCGCATGTCAGTTATGTTTGCCCTGCACTCATGTCATACCATACCACTTTTGCGATATGTCATGTGAACGAAACCACTGCAGGAGCAGCAAGACCATAAGATGTAAATCATGGCATTCTTTACATACATGTCATGTATTTCTTGTTATAACCAGTCACTTATGCTTGTCATACAGTCATGTTATACCATATAAATTTTGGTATAGATCTCACTATCAAAACGCCAAGGAGAGCTAAAAGTTGTAGGCGGCCAGACAGACAGACAGACAGACGGACGGACGGATGGATGGACGAATGGACAGACAGACAGACAGACAGACAGACAGACAGGCAGACAGAGATAGATAGATAGATAGATAGATAGATAGATAGATAGATAGATAGATAGATAGATAGATAGATAGATAGATAGATAGATAGACAGACAGACAGACAGACAGACAGACAGACAGACAGACAGACAGACAGACAGACAGACAGACAGACAGACAGACAGACAGACAGATAGATAGATAGATAGATAGATAGATAGATAGATAGATAGATAGATAGATAGATAGATAGATAGATAGATAGATAGATAGGATACGGTTGAACTCGCCGAATTTCGCTTAAGTGGTTTCGCTGAAATAGAATTTCGCTAAATGGCCGCGTATGAGCTGTTCCCAGCTCTGAACATGGAGAGTTGTGACAGTTAATGTGAAATATGATATAAAAAGAAGGGACGACTGAAAACACACCCACGCTAGATTGATTCAAGGCCGAAGGTTTTTTGAAAAAAAAAACAAACTTGAAAATTTGGTCTGTGTGAACAAGCAGCTTAGTGCTTTTCTCTGTTATGATGGGCAGGAGCAGAGCCCTAGTAACGGCAGGTGTACACTTAGTGAAACGCCGGCCAGCCCGTCTCAGGCGCTTTATTCCTATTTATATACTTCCAAAGTCTGAACAACTTTGGCTTTTGTATAGTGCCATTCGCGTCAACACACTTGCGGATTTTTTTTCTTCTTTCCATCTCATCCCACCTCTCTTCCTCGACTGAATGCTTCCTTTTCCCATTCCCCTCACTGACCAGGCATGTGCCTGGCTTAACCTTTCTGCATGCTGTCCTGTGTTTTTTTTTTATTATGAAGCAGTTCTTAGCAAACTTCAACAAGTCTGACATTATCTATCTATTTATCGATCTATCTATATATCCACCGCCGACTTTTAGCTCTGCTGGACGTTTGGATAGTGGTACTTATACCAAAATTCGTATGGCATAACTTGACTGTATAATCACAAGTAACTAGTCATAACATGTAATTCATATCTATGTCATGAATTTCATGATTTACATGTCGCATTAATCGATATGTTAGTTTTACGTCCCAAACACGATATAATTAAGAGAGACGCTGTAGTGGAGGGCTCCGGAAATTTAGACCATCTGGGGTTCTTGAACATGCACCCAAATCTGAGCACATGGGCCTACAACATTACCGGCTCCATCGTAAATGCAGCCGCCGCCGCCGGGATTCGATCCCACGACCTGTGGGTCAGCAGCCGAGTACCTTAGCCACTAGACCATCACGGCGGGGCCACTGTAAACACTATAGCGTCTATTCGAAAAGTAGTTCTGGGACCTGGCCTAGCTCTGTGGTAAAATGCTTCATTGCCACGCATAATGCTTGGGTTCGATTGCAGCTGGGACCCTGATAATGGCTACCGATGTCGGATATTCCTTAACGCTCGCGCGTTGAAACTGCTCATGTGCTTTCTCGTCGTTCCTAGGTAGATACTAAGTGTCAATCTCATGTGGCACACACCCGCATACCAGCGGCACATACGCACCCATGGGTATGTGCCACTCTATAGCCGGAAGTGTTTGATGAAGTATGCGACGGAATTCCGACATTATTCATGTCTTGACCAGTGCGTCATACTCGTCAAACACTCTTACCATCCAATACTAATTTTAGTACATACCAAGTTAAAAGGGTGACCACGAGTTCACCCTAACGTAAGCGGCTAGATAGACACGCTCAAACTTGCCGAAGTTCGACAAGAAGTAGTTCGCATTAAAAAAAACAAATAAAAAACTGGCAGTGTGCTACTGGCAATGACCCCTTCATAATTTAATTTTTATTTGCCACATTACGTTATTTTAATGCGGCAGAACTACCTTTCAAGTTCAGCTACAGTCGCAAATGTGTGGACTCAGGAAACCCTGGTTGGAACGTCGATAAAATTGCCGCATATATGAGGGATCAAATAATGTAGTTTTGGACCGCAAATGAGGGAAAGAAGTTCAAAAAATGGTCGCCAAGAATTTTTAGCATCGAAAATTTCAGATGTTTTTGTATTTGACTTATCAATATACATGAATATGTATTATATATGGCCTTCCCCTCAACATGGCTGACAAAACTGTTATGATTTTCCGTAAAATATTTCAAATTTTGTATATATGCTGGTTTGTTACTCTTTGTATACTTTTTTCTCATCATCAAAATTGTTCTCTTCTACTCCCGCTGCTATTTATTATTATTTGTCGTGATGTGAGTTTTTACCATCTACTATAGTTTTTTTCTTCATACATTGATATTTTTAATCCTAATGTGCTTTTACTCACTCCGTATTTTGCCTTCGGGCCTTTAGGGTGCAATAAATAAATAAATAAATAAATAAATAAATAAATAAATAAATAAATTGTGAAAATAACGAGGCAGATTTGGAGCTGCGAAGACGAAGGGAACACCCCTTCGCCCGCCCTGTCAGTTCGGCTTCCACAGAAGTTGAAAGAGGAGGTGAGACTGGAAAAATAACATCTTCGCCTTTCACGTGTAAAGTGTTGTCGACAACACTGGTTGCCCCTTATCATGCACATCAATACAATTCGGCCTCTGCATAGTTTTATTCTTGATAAGGCAACTATGAAACACCTCCCCGCCAGTGTTTCTTCAAGCTAGCCTAAACAAACGCAGTTATTTTTTATGCACAGAGATCCTTGCCAACTTTTTTTGTAATAATTACACGTCGAAGTGATAAAAATATTATAAATATTTGATTCAACTCGCCCTCACACTTCAAAATTCAACCTTGCTTGGCACCCCAAATTTTGCTACTCAATTCAATTCTATATTTTTTATTTGCAGGTGTAAAGCATGCAGTTATACTAATACTGGTCAGACCCATAGCCCAAGCCTAGTTGCGCGTCCCAAAACTTAGTAAGTGTTACATGCGGAAAGAAACATTCGTTACATACATCCACATTGTCGTCATAAATCTCTAGTTATTTCCACTTCTAAGTCGGCATCTATCAATGAAAAATGCAGATCATCGACGTGACATCTCCGAGGTCAGTGTTCTTAAAAAGAATAAAAACACTAGGTGTTCCTTTGAAAGAAGAAAATGGAACTCCTTTAATACAAGTGTTCCCGGAATAGGGAAGAGACAAAAGGTAGTACATCGGACATCCCCGTGCTGGCAGAGTTGTTCCAACGCATGGACTGCTTTTCTCTTCTTCTTAGTTCGTTTCGAGGACAGGCTTTGATTGCTAATAAATAAATGAAAAATAAAGAAGCAAAGTTATTTTAAGCCAGTTCACGAGGAACCGTGCGGTTTTCTTCTTCGATGATTGGCGATGTGTGGACTGGTGGGTGCCATGGGCGTACCGTCTATATGCCACCGAAAGTACTTGTGTACCATGAATCTCTCTATGGTGTTATTGTATTGCATTTTATTGCATTATTATGTTCATTTTATTAATATTTTGTTATCCTTATTCTTACTGCTTGACTTCGGCCCGAATCTGTCCAAATGAATTAAGGTTCTCTAAAAAAGGCCCTTTTAAAGTCCTAGTTGCCCCGCCGTGGAAGCCTAGTGGCTAAGGTACTCAGCTGCTGACCCGCAGGTCGTGGGACCAAATCCGGGCTGCAGCGGCTGAATTTCCGATGGAGGCGAAAATGTTCTTAGCCCGTCTGCTCAGATTTGGGTGCACGTTAAAGAACCCCAGGTGGTACAAATTTTCGGAGCCCTCTTCTACGGCGTCTCTCATAATCATATGGTGGTTTTGGGATGTTAAACCCCGCAAATTAATCAATCAAAGCCCAGTTTCTGCACCTTACCTAAGAATGGATGGGTTGATCAATGAATGGATGAAAAAATGGACTAATGCACTTCATTTGCTCCTTTAAAACGCACTTTAGCACGTTGCGGGCCACCCACATTACCACGGAATAGCGTTAGTTTTCCTGCTGTTCTTATGTTTTTAGTTTCTGCGTACTTTTCCACTACCTATTCTCCAGTCATCTCTAACTGATTTCTACTGCGGAGCTGCTTGCCTTTTCATTATTGTCCCCAAAATAAAATGCTTCATGTGGGTTAATGCCCAAACATACCCCGGGTGTATCTGCTCCGCTGTTTCCCTACGTTCTCCTCGCATGTTAATTTTTGTTACTTACGTAATCTTGCTTTATAACTGCGTTCTAGTGTAACGCAGCGTGTTTTAAAATTCCAAAGCGTTTCTCTTTCATAAGATATATCATTGCTTATGGCCCCACCGTTGTGGTCTAGTGGCTAAGGTCCTCGGCTACTGACCCGCAGGTTGCGGGATCAAATCCCGGCTACGGCGGCTACATTTCCGATGGAGGCGGAATTTTTTAGGCCCATGTGCTCAGATTTGCGTGCACGCTAAAGAACCCCAGGTGGTCGAAATTTTCGGGGCCCTCCACTACGGCGTCTCTCATAATCATATAGTGGTTTTGGGACATTAAACCCCACATATCAATCATTATCATTGCTTATGCCTTTTTTACCCTTCCGCTATTTACTCAGAGCCCTTTTATACCATTGTTTCTATGCAATAGGACAGTCCCGCATATCTGAATTTTCTCTTAACGTTCTTTGTTAGCTTATCGCTTATAGTGTCCGCCATATATTTGGTGGTGCGTCTCCTAGTTCTTTTTTATTGCGATATCAATTATATGGACACTCTTGGCTGGATTTCGCCGCCGGTGGCGGCGTCATCCACCGAATATGTATACGCGTCTATGTATATATGTGAAAACGTAAGAAAGAAAAAAATCCTGAAAAAAAGACTCCGGTGCGCGGAATCAAACGTGGAACATCCGCGTCGTCAATGCAAGGTGTTAAGCACTGAGCTACCAATGAGTACGTCCTTCAACGTTCAAACGGCATGCTATTTATATCTACCACTTAACGTTGTTGGCGGATATCTCGGGCGGGAGCTATCGTGTTTTCAGCATTATCAGCAAGATGGCGCAATGAGCGCGTGATGGCTGTTATCTCTCACACATAATTTGGCCCGCGGAGAGAAGGGTAGTGGACGATCTCTGGCGCACCCTTATCTGCCGGTGGGAAAAATAATACGTCTTGGCTGGTGTTGCACTTGTACTGGAACGATTCTGGTGTAGTTACGCGGCGCACAAATGTCGCTGCAATCGTTGCACAGCATCCGCTTGCGAAAAGGGTGCGCTTTTCAGACACAGCAAAATAACAACTGACACACTATACGCGTTCATTTTTACCTGTGAGTACGTTTCGTGTGTCATTTGTGCATGAGAAACGCTGGGCACGTTCTTATCTGCTGACCATTGTTTGCGTGCACCTTCCAATTTGTTTCTATTTTTTTCAACAATGACTGAATGCTCGTCTTTTACAAATACCGGAATACTTTCAGCGCTGATCTGCTGTCCTTATTCTAATGTCATTTTATATCCCTCTTCGAAACTAATTTTCGCAGAAGCCGATAGCATTGTTCTACTTACACAGGGTAACACACACCCTGTAGAAGGTTGCCAATGTCCACGGATTTGGCATGGTGTTTTTTGCACCAAAAATCTTTCGAGGTTGTGCTTGCGAATTTCGAGCGGGAAAAAACGATAGCCTGTGCGTAAAAAGCATGCCAACCAGATGGTGCAATGCGATGTAGAAGTGGTGTGCGAGGTTCCGTATTCTTGCGGCAATTCTTACGTGGGCCCCACAGGCCGATGCGTAAATGACCGTTTGAGAGAACACCAGCTGCCACTCAAACATAACGAAATGGGTAATTGGCCTGCCCACTGCACATGCTGTTGATGCGAAGCACTATTTCAGTAGACAACAAGATACTGGGTCAAAGCATAAACACTTGTGCTCGTGAGGTTTGGAAGGGTTTTTGATTAACATGAAAAGTGATAGCTGTGTAAGTGAGGTCTCATTATCACTCTACGGTGCATAAATGTCCTTTTTAATCAATAAGGTGTGTTAGCATGTGATATACCCTGGCGCGTCGGCGCAGCTATATTCGGTTTTTCTATTCAACCGACGATCTTCGGTCAATAAGACAGTTGGTAGTTTGCGCTCGACCTGTTGAAGTGTTCCCTTTTTGTGGTGTCTTTTCCTTTATTTGCGCGATTGTTTTTTTCAATGAGAACATAAGTACTAGATTTACTAGCTTTTTTCGGGTTTTTATTGTTGTTTTTTATATGCCGGCGATTACGATCATTATAACGAGCACCACAATTTTTCAGTCATTGTGTTCTACAAAACAGTCATTTTATCAACACAGTCACAGCTCTTAAAAAGACGGTTTTTGAATATAACACCGATAACATATTTTTCTTTTTAAAAACACGTAGTTTTGGGTAACCTGTAGTTTTGTATTAATAACATATTCTCCCTTTTTTTGCGTGCCACAACATTGTTATGTACTAGTATAAAACAGCTAGAGTTTCTCATGATAAAAGCTTGAAAAATATAACCTATAAATAAAGAATTGGGTCGAATAAGTGTGCACGATGTACGTTTTTGTGATTGTTGCTCAACCCAATCACTTAAACTCATGTAGTTGAAATTTTCTTTGCCCCTCAGCAGTCTGCATGATCAGACGACGGCAAACAATAGAAGAGGACGCTCAACGGCGCCCGAAAACCGCGGCTCTTGATCGGCGTTCTACGTTGAGACCAACTGCCCGCATACATCCTGGTTAACGTCTCGGAGCATTCCCAGCGGTTCTCGTCGTCAGTCTCGCTGTGCCGTCTGCGTTCTTCCTGGGGAAACATTACAATCGCAGAAAGGTGTACTGGGAGATCACTAGAGATCGGTGCAAGATTGAACAAAAAAACGAACAACGAAAATGAAAAACGAAACAAGGCCAGCCGTGCCACCGCGGAACGACCTGCCACGAATCTGGAAGTACTCAAGGCGATCCCGAATGAACCGGACGTGAGCGCGGGGCTCGTACAGGCTCAACAGCTTGGTGCGTTTTCTCTCTCTCTTTTACAAGCTCGGAAGAAGAACTGTGGTGCAGAAGGAATGCACCTATTACCAGAGCGAAGCGAAAAAAAAACTCTCACAATGCAGCAACCCCGGCTCGCCGGCAGTCACCATTGTTTTTCGTTACGGCGCGGCACTCTTTGGCTCCATCTGCGGACTGTCATTGCGCCGTCGGGCGCTTCTCGCATGCCCGACTACGGCCTGGCGAGGCCGAGGTTCTGTGAAAGCCAGCCGGTATTGTACACCGGCATGAAGTGGGCCGCCAAGACTAACGCCCCCCGACGCGGCTTTGGTGCTCAGCCTCTCCAGACGACGTCATCGCACGCGGGTAAGCTCAGGAGAGCAGCACGCTGTATCGATTTCTTTTTGTTTTGAAGACGCGCCCCAGTTCTTTTGGGATGGAAAAAAATTCCTAGAAGCTGGTGTAGAAGTAAAGTGTTCTGAAAAATGTTCTTAAGAGAAGTACGCCGTTTCTGCAACAAAGGACACATGATGAAGCACAGCAGCCCTGCTTTCGCTTCCTCAGCCATTATCAAACTTTGCCAATGTACCAATCTGTAAACGGCAATAGAAAATGCAATCAGTATATAAAGAAGCTTTTTTCATTAACCCCAAACAACAATCAAAGAGTTCACGAGATGATATAAAATTTGAGCTTGTCCCTTAGAGGGGCCCTGAAACACTTTTTTTGGGTAACTATGGAATTGATTCACCGGAAAAGTGTGTTGCCTCACAAACTCAACGCTGCAAAAAATTTAAGAATCCCTCCAGTACGAGCGGAGTTACAAAGATTTGTCACATGCTTCAATCGCATTCTCTCTTCTCTCGTCCTGACGAAAGCGCTGAAAGCCAAACAAGGAGGAATGGGAGGGGCAAACGAAAAACTTCACAAGTGCCTGGTGACCTTGGGCCCTTTTTCATTTTTTTTCTTCGAATACTTGGCTTTCTCAGTGCGATCGCGTGCGCACGCGTGGGCAAGTGACGGCCTCTAGCGGCTATCTGTGTAATAACCGAGCGTGCATGTTCAAATCAGCCAATGGCTGATAAATGGGTAATCTGCGTGTAAGTTTTGAGCGTCCTCCATAATTTGTCGAGAGAAAAGAAAGAAGTTTTTATCTGACTTGGATAATTTATTGTGATTTCTAGGCCACGTGCTGCGCTATAACATTTGACTCGCGCCTTCCCGGGAGCCTCTACTACCGATCGGCAGTGTTTCATCACCATGTTCAAAATGTGTTGAAGGGCTTCTTTAATGGTCATTCCTGAGGAAATCGCTTCCAGTGATTTATACTGTGACTCTGATCGCAGTGTACAGTTTAGGATGAGTGTTTGAGATAGCCTCTGTGGCCGGTCGATTCAAAACAGTTGACAGAAGCATGTAGCTTGTGCTAGTACTACCCTCACACTGCACATTGGAGGCACTGTTACGTATGTTTGCAGAAATTTTGATGACGAGTTTTATAACTTTACAAATAATTCTTAAAAATATACCTCTCTGACAACATCGTGACACTTCTGCTTACCAAACACCTTAAGGAAAGGTGAAAATGTTCTGGGCCATCAGATTTTCAGTGTGTTATTTGGTACCCATGTTCACACTGGCAGCATTTCATTAATGCCGCACCACGGCATAACAAACATGCTATCTTTTAATTCCATATGTGCTACTAGTATGTAGCTACTATGGGTTAGTAAATCAGTCTCTACTTCAACAGCTAAGCTAGCATTTCTGAAATAGCCATTTATTTACATCTAAGTTCAGCATTTTGTCCAGCACTTTGCCGCCACACTTTTGAGTGTGCGAAAAAAGAATGAAGAAAACAAAAAAATGACCTTAAGAAAGCGTGCACAAGAAGAAAAGACAACAGACACACGCTGGATCGAGCGTGTGTCTGTCGTCGCCATTTCTGAGTAGGTACCCTATAGGTAAATTTTTAGTTTGTTCAAGTTGTACCAACAGGTTCAGCAACAGATCTTCCTTCAGATTAAGAAGCTGCAAAGTATTCATGATTTTAATACTAGCATAGCTACAACTATCGCGACAAAGAGCTAAGTTAATATAGTTTTTTTTTCAAAAGTAGTGCTCTGTTCAAGTACGCAGCATGAAACAGCTGAAAAGGCTCAGATATTGTGCATATATTCATAGCCTGAATGGCTGGCTTTGGCTCAAGATGAAATTTTTACGGTGGCGTATGTGATGACACTAACATTTAAAAAAAAACTTCTGTTTTTTGCATTTTTGACAGGATATCAGTCATGGTTTTCATTTGAGTGACGAAATAAATGTTACAAGTTTGCTCAGTTTCAATCAACACGTATTCCGCACCCAGGAAACGAGCATGGTTGATTATGTTTAAAACAAGACAATGCAAAGCATCATATGCAATATCAGGTACAAGTTGCCACCACATTCTTAGACAGAAAATATACCAATACAAGCTTGGCTACTGAGACACAAACGCCAAGACACAAAAAATTTGCGGAAGGCGGAGATAGGTCGCAAAAGCGGCGTAGCGTGAAAGATCACCGTTTTGTGCTTTCCCACCCCCCCCTTTTTTTTAATCCGTCAAGCGTGATAGTTCTCACGTTCTGCACAACGGCATTGTTTTTCACTCGAGAAGTTGTGGCTAAACAAGGTGCTGGCAGAGCCTCGGTGCATGAACTTCACGTGTCATTTCTCTCGAGAGCGAGTTTTATACTGCCGGTCCATTACCTGGCTTAATTCAATAGCACGAAATACCGTTGAGAAGCTGAGCTTCGACGAAGGGAAAAGTCACTGTGTTCTTTTCCTGCCCGCGCACTTCCTACACTTTCGTTTTGCTTTTAACCACGTTGTCTTAGCCGGGTTAATCATACCTTACGAAGAGGAAATACATAACCTGAGATCATTTCCTCACCTTACGTGAGAAGTCCTTCACGCTCCCTCATCCTAAGGAGCTCCTCGAGGGAGCCAGTGTGATCTGAAAGCTTCCTTCTACACTCCTTTTCCAAGAACCACCCCAGTAAGGTGAAGCACATGTTTCACAGTTCTGGGATCGAGAGTAGCGGTGAAATACGGACTGAACGTTTGTTTCTGAGAAAAAAATACAGAATGTATTTTTCCCGCACCGATAGATAATGACGTATGCACTGCTTTTCCATAAACTTGGGAAATGGGTTCAAGTAATTTTCAGAAGCGAGTGGTGTTAGGCATGAGAACTTTTCGTAATTTAGCGCAATTTAATTTAGAATATACGCATACGTCCAAATGATAGTGTGAACATACAGAACAAGAGCACTTATATGCATCACGCATTTGTGGAGCAACAGTGTGGTGTTTCGAGTTTGTACTATGCTGTCAGAAATAGTCCGCTTATATGAAAAATATGTATTTATCTGCCTAAGAAACTTAAGAGCTCGCTTTCACCGATGAGTATGCTTCCTAAATCTGTGAATCGCGTTCAAAAAAGCCACCCTCTTCATTGCACAGTTAGTTTGTCAAAAGGGCTTTTGTTTGGGCTTGCTTCTCGAAGGCGTAAAATGAGTCCTGTGGCCTCAGAGTAGGCACCAGTTTTCCGGCAAAGGTGATTCACCTGCAAGTCTCTTCGCGGCGAATCACTGACTTCAGTAGCTGAGCCAGTAGGCAGACAACTGAAAGCAGGTGGCTTCTGTCGTTCGATTCCTCCCCACAGAAGCTTTCAGGTTTATCCAGAAGAAGCATTGCAAAATGAAATTAAGAAGCCCTTACTAAAACTTACCACCATAACCAATTTATGGTATGTACGATGGGCTTGGTGCACAGAACCTTCCTAAACTTGCGGATCTTGAATTTTTTGACAGTGAAAATATGCCAACTGAGTTAGGAACAAAAATGAGGGTTTACTGCACCCATGCTTTCGCTCATGTCTTGGCGATTTTATCCTACGTGAACAGCTGACCTGTATCATTGTGGAAAAAGCTGAAATTAGATGTTTTGCTCACAGATGTTGCGACACTTTGGTAGGGTCCCCAATGACACACTGCATAGCGCCATTTTCATAGAATCGCAGAGTGATTAGCTGCTTTACCAAAGCTTGTGGAGGCTCTTCTCTGTTATCATTGGCCATGCTGAGGCACTCTTGCGGTATGTGCACCACAGACTGTTTCGTGAAGCAGTACCCCGCCCAGAGTTCTTCCTCAATGTATATTTCAAGAAGGTCCAACCAATTCCTCGGGTTCCTGATCATGTCGCATAGCGATACAGTGCACCATACAAAAAATCACTCGCTCGTTTTGCGAAGTCAGCCAACGATGCGCAGAACCCCAGTCTCGTTTTTTTAACTGACTATGGCTGCGGAGCGCTGGCATAGTTCCTTTCTACCCTGTCGTAAAACTTGAGAACACTGAAGAGAAGCCCGTTTTCAGTGCTAAGAGCAAGGTAAGGTGGCACTAAGTTTAACTTCAGTGCTACCTAAACTTGAGAAAGCACAGTGGGGGAACCTAAGTAAGTACTCTTCAAGCAGTTGAGGACTCTTCAAGCAATTAAGGCCCCCTCACTGAGGTAACGAGCGTTTTAGATTAAAATAGGTTGACAAATAGCTGACCAATAACATAAGTTTGCCCAATAATGTACCGAAAGCTCCGCAGCAATGTTGTAGGAACTTGCCAGTGCTAACGACGTACTTTTAAGAGATTACTGACAAAATTCAACTGCTTAATAAAGTTATTTTAGTGTGAAGAAATTGCCTTTACTTGCAGCGGCGGTGAAACTCGGACAATTGCCGAATCAAGATAAGCATTAGTATAACAACTCAACGTTTAAAATAAGTGCAGTAAGTTGAAGTTTTTAGATGAAGGCACATTTTTTGGGGATGTGCCACTATTTACATTGCTACTGCTTTCTGTGAAGCGCAGCATGTTCCTGGAATAACTGTTAAATATTTCGAAAGTGGTATATGTTTATACTGCGCTGCGATATCTAAAAAATATGTTACTGTCTTGACAGAGAGAAAAAATGGACAGCACACGTTAGCGTCGCTGACAGCACCCTGTATGGCGAACTCCTGCTTGAGAATTGCTAACTATTGCATATGTATATATATATCGTTGCTTGGCTTATAGATGGCGCTGACTCACTCCTACTTCTAAATTCACATATGGGAAGGCCGCTGTGGTAGCTCAGTGGTTAGAGCATCGAACGCGTTATTTGAAGCTCGTAGGTTAGATTCCTGCTCACGACTGGCTATTTTTTCATCCACTTTTCTTTCTTCTAAATTACATCCATTGGTTCTAATAACTTCCCCCGTACATTCCTTGGCATCACTGTCTGTTAGATCTCATTAATATTGCGTTAAAAGACGGAAAAACGAGCCCTTAGGTATACACTTCTTTCCCTTATTTCATTAAACAAGGGTCTCGTACTGGCAGACTTGGTGTCATTAGGTTGTATACGAGGGACTATTATTCAGCTGCCCGCTCATAATAAGTTCACGTGCTACGTGACGCCAAACATGCGCATAAAAGAGTGTTTTCACACTCGTCGCTTGGCCTATAGATGGCGCTGACTGTCACTCCTACTTCTAAATTCACATATAAAATCAAAAAAAGTGGATAGAGGGAAGGCCGCTGTGGTAGCTCAGTGGTTAGAGCATCGAACGCGTTATTTGAAGGTCGTAGGTTAGATTCCTGCTCACGACTGGCTATTTTTTCATCCACTTTTCTTTCTTCTTATTTACATTCCATTGGTTCTAATAACTTCCCCTGTACATTCCTTGGCATTACTATCTGTTAGACCTCATTAATATTGTGTTAAAACACGGAAAAACGAGCCCTTAGGTATACACTTCTTTCCCTTATTTCATTAAACGAGGGTCTCGTACTGGCAGACTTGGTGTCATTAGAGTGTATACGAGGGACTATTAATCAGCTGCCCGCTCATAATAAGTTCACGTGCTACGTGACGCCAAACATGCGCATAAAAGATTGTTTTCACACTTGTCGCTTGGCTTATGGATGGCGGTGACTGTCACTCCTACTTCTAAATTCACATATAAACCCTAAAAAGTGGATGGAGGGAAGGCCGCTGTGGTAGCTCAGTGGTTAGAGCATCGAACGCGTTATTCTAAGGTCGTAAGTTCGACTCCTGCTCACAGCTGGTTATTTTTTCATCCACTTTTCTTTCTTCTTATTTACATTTCATTGGTTTTAATAACTTCCCCCGTACATTCCTTGGCATTACTGTCTGTTAGATCTCATTAATATTGTGTTAAAACACGGAAAAACGAGCTTTTAGGTATACACTTCTTTCCCTTATTATATAAATATAAATATATATATATATATATATATGTATACACTTTTTTCCCTTATTATATATATATATATATATATATATATATATATATATATATATATATATATATATATATGTCGCGTCTTCTCGAGCAACACCGCCACGCTTCCTCCCTGATTGCACCCGCAAGGCGACCGCCATGGCCAGTATCGCTTCCTTCACGAGTGGACGGTGGTTCCATTGTGGTTTCGGGAACCTGTTTGGCGACGCCATACACCACACCCACTTTGCGCGCAGGCTCTTCTCGCCTAGGTATTGCATTGCGTACGTGCCTCCTCTATACCTGGCAACCTGTCGGCAACTCAAGCACCGCACGTGGACAGCGCCCACGCCTCCTCGGCGGCTCAACACCGCTTCATTGACGCCACAGTGCCAGTTCACGTCACATCACGTAGGTTATGCTTGCCTGGCAACGTCATTGGCGCTTCGATTGGTATGAATCAAGTCTCCGCAATTCTCACCAACGCTACTTATCCAAGTGCCGCTGCGCACACGTCCTTGGTTGAGGATTCTACCACCATAAGCACCAGAGTCGCCGTATCTATTCTTCACGGATGCCGGCCCTGTGTCTCCATTCGCATCATCCGACAGCGCCGCGGAGCTGCAAACTACCAACGCACAACTCTTCGTCATGCCTGACGTCTTGCTAGTGCCCAGTTCAAGCTGTCGCCGGCCGCATTGCCAACTGTGTACTCATTTAAGGCTATGTTGGCTGCAGCCGGGTCACAAAACCTTGAGGCCAGCCCACCCGAGAACCGCCACGAGCTCAGGCGTTCGATCACGGAGCTTTCCGACCAGCTTAGCTGCTTGGCGTCGGTACACCCTTTGTTCTCGCCTGCCGCTTCACCATCACCGGTTGCTACGGCAGTGCCACCATTTCGCGGCGTTCAGGACGACTTCTTCGGTTAGATCGAGATCGTGAACTCTCTCGGCACCCTCCTTGCCTGGCCGGAACGTCACAAATGGTTCATTGCCATTGACCACCTCCGTGATGCCGCCAAGACATGGCATGCCTACTTCAATGGTCATTCAATTATCATTGAAAGAATGGTGTGCGAGATGCGAGATTGGTGAGAACTTTTTGACCACATTGTGATGCTTGTGACCACTTTCCCATATATATATATATATATATTCGTTTTTGTAGCATACGGTTTTTGCCCACAAAGCCCGACAGAATCTATGAATGGGTAAAGACAAGTGAACAGCCATATGGGCTGCAGTGTGATGCCAGATACGACGCCTTCAGATTCTTGAGTGAATTGATGTGCTCTCTTAAGCACAAAATAATGCATCGGCCGCTCTGATCAACCTAAGACCGCGCACATTTAAGAGAGATCTGATAAATTCAACCGTGCTTGCAGGGCACAAACATGCAAACTTGATTGATTTGATGGATTGATACGTGGAGTTTGTTATCGCAATTTTTGATTACAGTTTTTTTTATCTCTATTCTGTCAAAATTTTCTTTCTCGCTAGTTACATCTTTCATTTTTTGTGTTTCGTACCTATCGGTCTCGCTTTCTTTGATTCTCCATCTATTTCTCTCTGCTTCTCTTTGATTTATATGGGGGGTTTAACGTCCCAAAACCAACATGTGATTATAAGAGATGCCGTAGGGAAAGACTGGAAGTTTTGACCAGCTTGGGTGTTTTAAAGTGCACCCAAATCTGAGCACACAGGCCTACACCGTTTTCGCCTCCATAGAAATGCAACTGCCACAGCTGGAATTCACACCCGCGACGTGAAAACATAATTAATTGTGGGGCATCCATCACATGGCAAGTGGCAAGTACCCATCACATGTGCTATAGATACGTTTACAGAAACGCTAAAATATTCGTTAACAGTCAGAACCTTCGTAACAGAAAAACGTTCACACAGGAAGATCAGGTAGCAGTATTACCGTATGTTCATAAAATGTCCCATGGTTCGAGCAATGTCGCTCACCGGTACGGGTTAAAATCAGTCTTCCTTCTCGGCAGCGCGAAAACTTTCTAGAATTTGTCCAAAGTTGTCACGAAAATGAAGCAAATGACAAGGAAAAATTATTCTGAGATAATGATGTTCAATATATATATATATATATATATATATATATATATATATATATATATATATATATTTGCTAAAGCTACGAGAACACACTCGCGAGAAAGTGAGTATTGAAATATTACCCCGAGTGCTGAGTTTTCACAGTGTTACGTTGTCTAACATACGATATTATTTTTGCATGACTTTTACCTAAGCATCGAATGTGGAATGTTGAAACTGCCCGAATAACTGCAATGTTTAACGAAAAAACTGAAAATTTCAGCTTATGGTGGTACCTCTAAGTATGTCGCCTAACTTAACTGCAAGCAGCCTTTTAAGAGGAATATGCTAATGAAGCTCTTTACCGTGTGCGTGGAACTATTAAATGGTATGATCGCGTATGCAGCTAAAAGTATACCTCTTTAATGCTATTCTATACGTACAGCTGAAACCCATTCAAGAGCAAATCTGTTCCTGTTTGAGGATGTCATGTTAGGCATTCGTAGTATCGCTTGTGGGCCTCAAAATCGGGTATGCGTCACAGGCATTCGGTAAATTCTAATGGCCAATGGTCGAATAAAATAAGGGCAACGCTTATGCCCCCGCCCCGTCCTGTACACAAAAAGACGGGTATGTGGCACAGAAGTCATTCTTTTATTCCCAAAGCGGCATTTCTTCGTCTACGTACGCGCAAAACGAAGCGTTCCGCAGAGGGCAGTCATTTATCTTACTTCATTTAATATACTAATGCGTTATATACCACAACATAAGAACGTACACACATTTGTTCATGCGGATAACATCAAATTTTTTGCTGCGGCCGACAATATTCACAATCTATGTCAAGTGCTACAGTCATGCTTATCAGCTCTAGAACGGTGGCTTGATGAAATACACCTGCATCTGAATCTGCGAAAATGCTCCGTACTGTCATTTTCTTTGAAAGACCCCATTCATATTTCTATTTATTATCAACTAGAATCTTTTCCACAAATAAAATATCTTGGTGTGTTATACGATCGCTCCAAGTCTTGGAAGGAACACATCGAATACATATCAGTAAAGGGCGTTCGGGTGGTCGGTTTGCTATGCAAGATTAGTCATATTCGATTTGGCATGTGAAGGCAAACTCTTTTATAAATATACTGCATGTACGTTCGGCCGGTGCTGGAATTTGGATGTATATTGAACGGTGGCGCTCCTGCTTATAAGGTTCGCCCACTTGTAATGCTTGAGATGCAAACCTTGCGTCGGTGTTTAGGTCTTTCTAAATTTGTAAGAATTAAAGTCTTGTATATGGAAGCTAGACTTCCATCACTTGATTCACGTTTCAAATTATTGGTGGTAAAATCATATATAAAGCTCTATGAATCCCCAACAATGCGTTTCGAAAGAGTTTTTACCTCCCAGCTTGAGTTGTTCTTTGGAGCATAATTGCCCAGATTACACACGCCTCAAGTTCTTCATATACAGAGCTTCCTCGACAATTTAATGTTCAAATAAGTGCCGTATCTCTGATAAGTGATAGCAAAAGCTACACCAAAATACAGTTTGACGAAAATTTTCCAAAACAAGCGAAACTAATTTCAGACCACACTTTAATTTCTATTCTGAGCGATTATCTGGTTCATTCACCAATAAGGACAGTCATTGCGACAGATGCTTCGCAAAATGTGAACTTGAGATATTCGTCCCTATTCTACATTGGCCATTTTTTCTATGCATTCCAGATTTTGTACCCATTTTAGCAGAGTTTTTTGCGATAATTTTGGCTCTCCACAAATTAACTGCAGCAACTAGTTCGGCAATGATTTCAACTGAATCGCCATCGGTGTGTTCTTCTCTCACTGTTAATGACAACTCCACGTGCTGAGAACTTTTAAATCATCAGTTTCACCGTATATACAGCTGGTTAAATTTGTTTGGGTACCAGGGCATAAGGGAATTTTTCTCAATGAAATGGCGGATGCATTAGCTAAGTCATCAATAAATAGCCCAGTGATTCACATACTTCCATCAGCTAAGTTTGTTATAGGGGCTAGTTTCAGGAGGAAAATGATGTTAGAAAATTTTTTTTGCCATTTATAATAAACACATTGGAATTTCAACACTTCAATCATCGTTGAAACAGTGAAATATGTGACACGCGTGCAGTGAAGTCGCAATCACAATGCCAAGGCGTCATACCTCATATCTCAATTTTTATTTGGCTGCTTCCCCTAACTGTTGGTTTTGTGGAGTCCCTGAGACATCAGAACAATATTTGATATATTGTAAAAAATACGCTGCATTGCACAAAATCACATTAGATGCCACCTTCCGTCTCGTAGGATTAGATTTGATCATTCTAAATGTACTTTCTTTGGGGGCATTGTCTTTAGGATTAAGTGACGGGAAAGTTGCCGATGCCTTGCAAGAGTTTGTTAAAGTTTTAAAAAGATTCATACTGTAGAACCTATTATTACTCCTAAATTACCTTTTTTTCAAATTGCTTTATTTATTTATGAACTTGTCGTTGGTAAAACCATCTCCTTCATTTTCGATATCCATTAATTCTATTTGATCATTTCTCATTTCATTTTTGCCCTCTTTGAATAGTGTAAACCATGAGGTAAAAATACCGTATTTCATCTGAACTACCCAGTTCTTGGCCAATCCCCCAGCGTGGGTGTGTGCCGCAGTTTCCAGGCACTTCCTTGCTTTCTTCCTTCAGTTTAGCCTATCAGAAAACCACCATATGCATAAACACTTGTGTGGCACAAAAAATGGGTAAGTACAACTACACACACTAGTTCCGCTAAAAAATAAAAAAAATAAGTGTTAGACCAACATATAGCGTGTGCATCACCATATCCACGTCATACCACTGTCACGTTATACTCTGTAGTTTTTTTTAAAAAGTGGTGGCTAAAGAGCCACATGAAAACTTAGTAAGGAGTGTTTCGTAAAAATTTACACCATCTCAAGCTAAAAGGAACCATGTGTATATTCGAAGCAGTGGGCACAAACGCTTACACTGGCGGTGATGTTGATTCATTGCGCAGGATAGAAACCTGGGGATTTGCAAAGCACGCAGTGATGTAGCGGTTTTTCCTACTGGAACATGCCCATCGTTGCTAATGAGCAATGAGAGGCAGACGATTCAGATTGGACACAAAGACCCGTAGTCTGCTTTCAGTTATTGCTTACGCTGGGAATTCTTATTTTTCAGCAACGCACACAAAAAATCTCCCACCGGCATACCTGGGAGGTAGTGCAGCGTGAGTGGTCGGTTTTTTCGGACAAGAAGGTCGCTAGCAGACGCTACCCGAGTCGGCGTTGCGAGGCGACAGAGGAAGGAGCGTAAGAAAGAAAAAGAGTGGAAGGGGACGTGCATGCGCAATGAATGTGTAAACACCGCAAGTAGGAATGCCTGGAGGAGAGAGAAAGGGGAACGAGCGTAGGTTAGCAGATGCTGCCTGCGTCATAGTTGGAGATGAGAGAGGGATAGCGGACGCACATGCGCAGTAGAGTAGTCATGCCACACACGGGACTGAGCTAGACTCAAAGCTCCTTCATATCTAAAAGATCAATGAAACCACACAAGAAAGCGTCTCAAGCTAAACTTTTTTGTAAACCTTTGCACAATAATGGTATGGGGATGACGAAATCGTAACAGCTCAATGCTTAACGATGAATGTTTAGTGAAGAACAGTCATACACTTGAGGCATTACTTGAAGCACGAAGACAAAAGAACCTGTTTAAATAATTTTTTTCAAAATACTGCAAAGAGAACCAAAAATTAACAAAGATATGTACTTAAATGTGCCAGGGAAACAAAGCAGTCGTGTTAAACACGACTGTTATTAGGTGCTGTACTCTTGTCGCACTGATGCGTTTCCTTATAATTTTTTTTTCAAGTGCGATTGAGCTTAAGAATGCGTTGCCAGGTATAGTAGTAAAGGCAAGCGATTTTTACCGATTTGAGAAGTTGTTGGACATGTATTTGTGTGATTGAGCGGCCAGATGACAAGCCTGCATGTTTCCTTAGTTTGTGTTTCTTTGTTTTCTTTTTTTTTCAGCTGTGAATAGGCCTTGAAATGCGTAGCTAGGTATTACTGTAAATGCAGGCAGTGTTTGCCGATGTGACGAATTGTTGCACATGTATTATTCGATTGCTCTGCCAACTGACATAGCTGTATATTGGTTGGTTTGTATTAGTTTATATCCTCTTTGTAAGAGTCCTCAAGAGAGGGCTGACAGTATTATGAAATAAATAAATGACATATCTGAAAGACTCGCGAAGCTTAGAAATGCACGAGCAAGACGCAGAGAATGACACCAGCTTCACTGTTTCAGCGGGGTTCGCTAAGATTAGCTGGCTGAATTAAAAAAAAAGAAAATGGCTTGCCCTATCTGTCACTTTTGATTAATATAGTGTCTAACTTAAAAAACGAGCCATTGTATTTATCTGTCTTTTCTTCTAAACATTGGCTCATTGCAGTGCTCATGTACTTCTATATCCTGAAGTAGAAAAGTATGCTAGAAGCAGCGTACACATTATTGGTGTTTTCTGAAAGCTATACGTCATTTTGTGGCAGATTTTGACGATATTTCTTTTTTATGCTGCCCGTGGCGGTAGCCTCCAGCATGTCGGGTAATTTGGGGTGGCCCTGCGGCAAATCGCTCCGATGAAGAATGTATGGGTGGCAAAAGCGCACTGCCTGGGAGTCTTCCTCCGGGGCTGCCTGTCCCGGTCGCTTCATCGCACCCTTTCTCAGTGCTCTTTGCGGTCATATATTTGACCCAACTGCGCACGTCACGCCACAGAAGAACTTCCTCTTACGAACTCTGCAATATAAGTAGTGCGCGATGGTGTTGACCTACTCGCACAAGGCCATCGTATTGAGAGTGCAAGGAGAAAAGGAAGAAATGAAACCGCAGAGAAGACAGGCTCGAGCGCGGAGAACAGTACTGCGAAACGGAAAGTCAAAGGAACGGGAGCGCGATTTGTCGTCGTCATCTTCACTTATATAGACGCCGATGATTGGGCCCTACCCTCCAGCGCAATTTTTGTTCTGGCGAAATGCTGCGCTTGTTGTTGATTAAAATGATAACAAAAGCCCACGCGAAGTTTTTCGTACGAAAGCTCACGCAGCTGCGCCTGACTTGACGAGACGCCCGGTCACACCCCATCCTCGCTCCGTGCTCTTCACAAGATTTTCGTGCGAAGAGGCTTTCTGAATCCCACGGGAGGCACCGTCCTTTCTTGCGAGGAAGATGGCAGTCGGACCTCTGAAGTTCAATTTGGAAGGTGAACTAGAAAGAGGTTTTTCTTAGGCCCGTCCGCATTTCGCCATGGGATTTTTGAATTAATGCCGTCAAAAGTTCTTCACACGTAATGCTGGCATTACAGTCAACCAAGGTCAAGCATGACCGTTGCGGTACGCATTATAGCTAGCTAAAAGCCTATTATCCAGCTCACTAGACACGGGTGAGCAAAGTGTCTAGTAAATATAACATGCTACGCTAAGATTGGCTTGTAGAGACAGGAGATAGCCAGATATGTACTCGGAAATATGCGTACTGGCACTGAACATTGCCGGCAAGTCGAAACACCTTGTTTAATAAAACTTCTTTTTTTTCATTTGGGCCGTTGTTTGTCCCAAGCGATGAGCTCAAAAATAATGCAATTGTATTTTCAGAACAAGCTTTTTTTTTTAAATTAGAAGTCACTCAAGTTCTGGCTTGCGACCTCGACGGGGCTTTTGTCGTTCCTCATATTTGGAATAGTCGCCATAATTTGGAGATAAACTAGCGACGGTGTTCTCCCTGGCTTATATGTAGTATTTGACGATGTCGATTGAACTATGTTTATTTTGTTCAAAAAGTGGTCTGTTTTATAAAAAAAGAGACAAACGGAATTAAAATAGCCGGCATGTTAACCAATGAACCAAATAGTTATTTTGTCTCTGCTCAAAGAACAAAAAGCAACAAAATAGTCGGATGGGGGAAACGAGGAACATGATCATGTCTGATGGCAGCTCCAAGCAGTCCATGGGAGAGGAGTGGTGAGCTTGATGAGACGAAAGGACGATAATTCCGCCGCAGTGAAAGGCATCAGCAGAAAGCTGTCATTTTCAAAAACTATAAACTGTGCTTCCCCTACCTGCCACACCACTCATCTTTTGAGACCGTGTTCAACAATATATTTGTATTTATTTCTTATTTAGATAATCGTAATTTATCTTGAGTAGATGAATTCACATAATATGTCGAATAAACGCCAGCGGCAAAATATGTTGTCTACGATTCCCTCGCAGCCACCGACGTCGGTATACTCATAATTACGACGGAATGTGCTCTCGTAACTAAATCTTGTATCACACTTGCAAATATAGCAGAAACGACGTCTACCGCTATCGGTAACAGATGCATAATAATTACTAGCAATTGAAGCCCTATAACTATATATAAAAAGAAGAGGAATAAAGCAGTACAGCCTCGAAATTTATGTATACACGGCGTGTTGCTCTCAATAAAAACGACGGTCTTGAGAACCATAAAAACAGTGTCGTTGGAATGCATTGAATATATGTCATTCATCATCATGATTATCATAATCATCATAATCATCATCATACACTGCGTTCACTGCAGGACTAAAGCCTCTTTCATGTTCCGCCAGTCAACTCAGTCCTGTGCTTGCTGCTACCACTTTATACACACAAACTTCTTAAGCTCATCTATACCCACCTGACTTTCTGTCTCCCTCTAATCAGCTTGCCTTCTCTGGGAATCCATTCTGTTACTTCCTAACCCGCTTGCTTACGCGCTACACGCCCAGCGCATGCCACTTTCCTCAGCTTGATTTGAACTATGATATTCTGAACCCTGATTGGTTCCCTGATCCGCTTTACTCTCTTCTTGCTTCTTAGAGTTACACCTATCGTTTTCATTTCCATCGCTCGCTGCGTCATCCTGATTGATTGATTTATATGTGGGGTTTAACGTCCCAAAACCACCATATGATTATGAGAGACACCGTAGTGGATGGCTCCGAAAATTTTGACCACCTGGGGTTCTTTAACGTGCACCCAAATCTAAGCGCACGGGCCTACAACATTTCCGCCTCCATACGATTATTGTTAAAAGTCCCATCCCAGTTTGTATGTTTGAATTTCATGTTCGAGAAATTGTGCCGTGTAAGATTACTTTCAAAAAAAGGGTGTACATCGTTGGCTCAGTATACAAACCACCTGTGTCTACGCGTGTGATTTTGGAATTAAGTGATATTTTTGTGTGATCATGTTAACCAGAGCACGAGGTTGATGATGGCAAGAAACATCAACCTGCCTTTCATTGACTGGCAAAACGTTAACCAGGGCGAAAGTGAAACCATTAGCTCGGAGAAACTTTTCGAAATTCAGTTCTACCATGGTCTAGAACACAATGTGCATGAACCAACTAGGGTTACAGGTTCATCGAAGGCATTATTGAACTTCCTGTTCTTATCGCAAAACATGAACAAAATCAAAAACAGATCTTTTAGTAGGCATAATCGACCAAATAATTGTTAAGTAGGCATATTCGACCAAAACCTACGGAAGCATAAAGATAATTATGGAAAAGAGCGCTGATTTTCAATAATCATTGCCGTTATATCTCTGCTCCAATATCTCCACGCTGTGGAGCAATATGGTGGTGATATAAAGGCAATGTTGTAACTAGTGTTAATCGTTTTGTTCCAACTCGTAATAAGAAAATGCACGGACGATACCCCCGAATAACACGTAACATTGTTCACATAAAACGCAAGTAAAAATATTAGCAAAAAAATAAAGAGCGACGGAAGTTGCAGCTTTAAAAATCAAGTTGAAAAAAGCCTTAGTGACTTCAAAAAAAAAAACCACCAGAACTGCACGGAACCCACAATACTGCTACCGTGAAAACTCAAAGAGTGACTGCAAATTATGATTTATTTCAGTGAAAGAAAGGAAACGATTGAGCAGATCAATTATTATAGAATTATCTTGACAAATGTTTAAGACTAAGCAAGTACTTTTAATCGTTTCTTTGAGTCTGTTTTCACGAAATATCCACGCGATAACAAAGGGAGCATTTATCGGCAGCTGTGTAACTACCGCAACAGAACCCGTCATTATCAACCATGAATGTGTTTTACAGTTGGTTCTTGAGCTAAACGCGAAGAAAGACTGAATTTCTTAAGTGATATGCCTGGTAAGTCTCGTTTTCTTTACGAATATTATACAGCGTGTCCCGGTTATCACGCAGCTCAACTTAAAAAAACTGCTGTAGCGTTACACACACACACACACACACACACACACACACACACACACACGCACACGCACACGCACACGCACACACACACACACACACAAACTAATGCATATCGTTCATCAAATGGTGGGCTGCAGCTGGTAGTTACTTTGTGAAAGTTATATTCAATTTCGTGAAATAAATAAATATCTAATTTTGGAACTACTGGTATTATAGTTGAAGCATCAAAGAGGCAGTTGTACTCAACCAATGCCACCTAGAAGATTATCGGCCTGCACACTGCCGCCATGACGTCACTCATTTGTCTGAGCGAGCGCGCGTACGGGCGGCTGAGAATCCATTGCCACCATTACCTCCCGGTAAAAAATAAAGTGTTCGCGGCAAGTTTTACATGCTTGACTGCTTTATTTGGCCTTTTGGGTAAGAAAAGGTACTGATTGATTGATTTGTGGGGTTTAACGTCCCAAAACCACCACATGATTATGAGAGACGCCGTAGTGGAGGGCTCCGGAAATTTTGACCACCTGGGGTACTTTACCGTGCACCCAAATCTAAGAAAAGGTACTGGTTTAAGTACTGTATTGCGCTTTAAAGCATTTGAAGACCAACCTGTGTGCCATTTCTTTCAAGAAAAAGTCAAAGATTGGCGCCGTTGACTTATACGTGTGGTTGACCTATAGAAGTGAATCTTATAAACCAAAAATTGAGAAAATAAATTTTATTCATTCATATATATATATATATATATATATATATATATATATATATATATATATATATATATATATATATATACTATCTAGAGCTTGGAGAGGAACTGTTCCTAGCTCATTCGCAAAGTTTCTGCAGTTTCAATTGTTAGATAGTTATATTGGCTTTAATGGTGCAAGAGTAACTCAGGCTAAGATGCGCCAAACATGAGGTACCTAGTTTCATTTGTACTCTTTGCAACATCTGTTGATTTGATGATTGATACGTGGAGTCTAACGTCCCAAAACCACTACATGATTATGAGAGACGCCGTAGTGGAGGGCTGCGGAAATTTAGACCAGCTGGGGTTCATTACCGTGCACCCAAATCTGAGCACACGGGCCCACATCATTTCTGCCTCCATTGGAAATGCAGGCGCCGCAGCCGTGATTTCATCCCGTGACCTGCGGGTCAGCAGCAGAGTAGCTTAGCCACTAGACCACCGTGGCGGAGCTTTCCAACATCTGTCTTCACAGACACGTAGTTGTTGAGGAGTGTGTGCTGGTGCCACAAGTACGTTATTTACCAAAATACTACGGTGACGACCAACGTGAGAGAACACAAAATATTTTGTTTAACAAGAACAACAATGTCTTGTGACCGACACAAGGAGCGGTTGTTCCTCTTTTGCTTTGGCCCCTCTCGCATTGGTGATAGTCACTCATATAACTTAGGGCCTGAGAAAACTGTTAGTACTGGCTCAATATTAAATGGTGTAGCCCGCGTGGGTACTTATACCACACAGCCGGTTCTTGGATTGGTATATTTTTCGTAGTGGTTCCTAATTATTCTAGCCTAAAGTAGAAATTACACATCTGAAAACCAATTAAGAAAGCGCTTTACCGTAAGGGTCTACACGCATCTAAATTTCAAGAAAACATATTAAACTGAGGTGTGGACAGCAGTAATACTGCGAAAACGTGATATTAACACCGGCAAAAAATACTATGCACAAAACCAATGCAATAAGTTATGCAGCAACATTCCTTCCATTTTTATCAACCAAGTGAACAGATGTAATACGAGTCCGCGGCGCTAATTGCCAGTTTTGAAATGTTTACTGACCCTGAAAGAAAAACGCCCGTTCTAAAAATGTTCTGCTACGCGCGCTTATTAATTTAAAACCAGGGCCTACTCCAACAAATCAGAAGCACATATGACACCTTTACTTTGGAGCAAGAACGGGACATGGTGGCGATGGGGCCATTGTAACGACTTAAAGATACGTAGCACAGACACACGCACTTTCGGGTCACGAAGATAACGGATGTCGACGTCAGCTTGACGAACGACACGCTCCAATTTCATTCTTCGGTTGTCCTTAGAAAACGAGAACCCTCGCGGCATCGGTCCCTTTGCAGCGACAAGGCGCCACGCAGCATCGCCCAACCATTCGTATTTCCAGCCGTAGAGATTGCGAATATCCAGTGCACAAAACGCCTCACATATCCACGACACCCTCCACGTACACACACAAAAAAAGATGGTATTTTCGAGTCGCCAACAAGAACACTAGCATGCCACAAAAACTTTCATCGGGCTTGGCAATCCATGTCTGTCGATCAACAAGAGCAAGCGTAGGCGCGTCTTTGCAGCGGAACACCGTGGTCAAGTTGGAGTGACGTCAGAGCCTGTGGCCGACACAGTGAGCAGGTCTTAAACTGTCTAGGTGAGATTCGCATGGCGCACGCGGCAAATAAAACACGAACACGGTTGGTATTCTTTTTTCTTTCGTAGTTTATTTCATTCTGCGAATATATAATTTGAAATAATACACGGTGGTTTTGTTGCTTCTCGGGTTTCATCCGTAGTACTAGCAGCGCTTTGAACATGCTGTTCTTATCAATTGGATTAGTAGGTCTTAAAAGGCGGGTCACTAAAGCGGCGTATAATTGGCAGCAAAAAATTGCTGATAAGCCGTGTTGCTTTCGCTGGCTTCCATACCACAATCAAGTGAATGCACTGTCTCTTCGGATGTCCCACCAGCAAAATATTAGCTTTCAATCAGCTTCTTCTGTGGCACACCTTTACGATGCTGCTGTAATCGCTTTCACGTGGTACTTTTCATATATTGCGGGGATTGTTTATCATTCAGAAAAACGGAGTACGCATATCATGCGTAACTGAAAGTGGCACAGTTTGATTAGCGACACGGGTGACTACAATTGCCTCTATGACGCTTCGCCATGTAGCCATGTAGCCATGTCATACTATGCCAGTTTTGCATTATAGCGTGTGAGCGAAACCACCGCAAGAGCAGCGACGCCATGATATTGAAATCATGACACTCATGGCATACGCATCATGATTTTCATGTTATACTCATCACTTATGCTCGTCACACACTCATATTATGCCATACGAATCTTGGTATAGATACGATCATCGAAACGGCTGGAGAGCTTCAAGTCGTAGACGGATAGATAGATAGATAGATAGATAGATAGATAGATAGATAGATAGATAGATAGATAGATAGATAGATAGATAGATAGATAGATAGATAGATAGATAGATAGATACGGTGAAAGTTGCCGAAGCTCGTTAAGAACGCTTCGCATTTGAAAGCTTAACCTGCCACACAATATGTAAAGCTAGCGGCTTACAAAACAATCATAAGACCATTCTAAGAGTACGCTAGTGTTGTGTGGTCACCTTACCGTGTTTCTATTTAGGTACATATGGTGGTATTAGGACGTTAAATCCGAACAATTAGTATTTTTAAAACTTGCTTGAACTGCGTATCATGCTATCTTCAAAACCAAACTAATCTGTTTTTGGTGTTTTTCTGCATATATTATGAAATTTGGTAGAACATTGAGAACAGAGAGCGCCTTTATATTGACATAGTCGGTGACCTTCCACTAGCCCTGCGAATTTCCAGCACTCCCACACTATATTTGCTTCATTGTATGTATCCAGCTACAATCTTCTTGTTTGTGACTCTTGTCTGTATAATTTTCTGTAACCGCATTTCGTTGTGTAAAAAATAATAGATGGGTTTTGCTTATTCTAAACCAGCTGCACCGCCACAGATTCGTCACATATGGCCTCGTTCATAAAAATACTCATAATAAGTATACATCTGTACTAACGGCGGAGCTCTTTAAGACATTCTTTATTGTAAGGTAAGCAAAAACAAGTCCTTGGCCCACACCATAAACACATAGCAGGCAAGAATAACAAGCGGTCTGAAAGAGAGCTGAGGGTTTAAGGTGCAGCTGTGAGGGTGAGTAGTAAGTCAAGGAGGAGTGGACAGAATAGAGCTTATAGCATAGAAAGAAAGAGGAATACACATAAATATATCTCAACAAAATGGAGACGAGAAATACGGAGAGAAAGAAAAGATATAAATATAGAAATACGCAGGAACACAAAGAAGTTGGGAGAGGTTGACTAAGAAACGGAAATAAACAGAAGCAAGAAAGACAAGAAAAACACAAATGTAGATATAGCTCCATGTTCAGCATTTGCGGAAAACGTGGCTACATCTAATCTCAACACTAGGGAGTTTTAGAATAGCGCACCGCGAGCCCTTGCGGTGTGGTCGCAGCCACTGCGCATGTGTCGTAACGCGAGTCGGTGTTCGCGTTCGCGGACCGCACGCCAAAAATCCGAAATTGCGTGCGGTGATGGCGGCCCGCATGTGGACCGCAAGCGCTGGTTTCGATGCTACGGTGTCGCTGCAATCGTGCATTGTGGTTCGCAGCTGGGCAAACGCTATCCTAAACTCTTATGGCGCCCGCAACGCCCGCAGCGCTTACAAACGGTATTCTAAATCTCCCTATTGACTGGGCCAAGGCAACCGTAACCACAAAAGAAACTGGTGTTTGCTCAATAGGGAGTTTTAGAATATCGTTTGCAAGCGCTGCGGGCGTTGCGGGTGCCATATGAGTTTTAGGATAGCGTTTGCCCTGCTGCGAACCGCAACGCACTATCGCAGCGACACCGTAGCCTCGAAACCAGCGCTTGCGGGCCACATGCGGGCCGCCATCACCGCCCGTAGCCTCTAAACCAGCGCTTGCGGGCCACATGCGGGCCGCCATCACCGCACGCAATTTCGGATTTGCTGCGCGTGGTCCGTGAAGGTGAACGCCCACTCGCGTTATGATGCATGCGCAGTGGCAGCGACCGCACCGCAAGGGCTCGCGGTACGCTATTCTAAATCTCCCTAATGTCTGAAATACCTTCTTATGCAGACTAGGAAAAAAAGACACACACTAATGATGGATTGATTGATTGATATGTGGGGTTTAACGTCCCAAAACCACTATATGATTATGAGAGACGCCGTAGTGGAGGGCTCCGGAAATTTCGACCACCTGGGGTTCTTTAACGTGCACCCAAATCTGAGCACACGGGCCTACAACATTTCCGCCTCCATCGGAAATGCAGCCGCCGCAGCCGGGATTCGAACCCGCGCCCTGCGGGTCAGCAGCCGAGTGCCTTAGCCACTAGACCACCGCGGCGGGGCACTAATGATGGATTGCATTCCGCCACTAGCGTACGTCCGGAGGCTCGGCAGCATTTTCAAACGGACATAAGCCTGCTTCACTGGGCTACATTGTTGTGAACAAGGCTACCGTTCTGTAACGGAAACGTTAGTTTTACTGTTTTAAACGATTTTATTTTTTGGTCAGCGCTCTTTGAATTCGTTTGTTCTTCATGCTTCGTCAAACCATTGACTTCAAACGCCAAGGAAAGATAGACAATATAGAGTAAGAAATCAAGAAAACATTTGCAAATCTTAACAAAGCAGCAACAACCAGGACTCAAAAGTTCCTATAAGCCACGCATTTTCTTTAGCATTACGTCACTATATCAAGCCACGTTATTTTTTTTACATAAAAAAAGTAAAGCATGTTCCTCAGTTCTCCTACTTCTCCTACTTGAAGGAACGGTGGAGCGAACGTAGATTGAGATATGTGATGATTCTTCATTTATTTCTTCATTCTTAATTGTTTCATTTTTCTTTCTTCCCTGATTATCTCTTTCTACATTTACCTTTTTCTCTTCACCTTACAACACACTTATATATATATATATATATATATATATATATATATATATATATATATATATATATATATATATATATATTGAGAGAGCTAGAAAAAGATTGAATAAGAGGTCAAAAGAGAACGAATAAAAAAAGGCAGGGAGGTGAACCAGAGGAACACTTCGGTTCGCTACCCTGTAATTGAAAAAACAGGTGTAATAGAATTGAAAAGACGACAGTAGGCGACAAAACAAGCAAGAGAAAGCCATGGCTGTGTAGCACCATCCGGTACTACACATGGCTATGTTATGCTTCGTCCTGCTTGACACACACCCACTTTCGTGGTACATATTTATTTTCTGTAGCGCTGGTCCCGCGAACCGATAGAGCTAAAAGCTTAAACAGCTCCACTCTTAAAAAAATAATGCTACACAGATGATAACAATATTCATATAAATCTGTTCTTATAGGTGTGCGCAAGGTGGGAGGGGGGCAAGGGGGGCTTGTAGAGCCAGTGCCTTACATATATATTATACGAAGGGGGCGTAAAGTCAGCCCCATACATTCAATGAGTGCAGGCGCTGCGATAAACCTCCCTCCTCCTGAAGGCGAATTCTGCGCAAGCTTACGTTTGTTGTGACCTACTAAGACCTCTACGCTCAGAGTGACCTTTCGAATTTCTACCTTGTCTTTACATATTATGATGTTTCCGTAGAGCATTATTTTTATTCGCCGACTTCCACAGTGGCGAGTGCGTTTTATAGTTCTACTGCATATGGTGTCTGTGTTACACTAATTGTTGCACAGGAGCACGTTCGTACAAACTTGTCACTGTTCATCGATAGGGGTAAAGCCACCTGGCTGGTGCTGAATACATGGCTGCCACATCTTTCACCAGCCACTTCGGTATACTCGATTAAATGCAGGCAGAATGTTGCCTTTCTTCTACAGGGTGCGCCAGCTATCTTTAGCCAGAGTTCAAAAATATCCCGGCACAAGCAATTATGACACGACGAAACGCATGTTGCTGACCATAGCCGGGAGTTATCCCTCATATTTATCGTGTTCTAAAATATTGTTTAGATAGATCTGTTTATTTAACCAAGTTTTGAAAGGACGAAAAACGATGAAATATGTCAATGCGAGTGTTCGATATTGGTTTGCAAAACGTCCTATTACACAGTTTGAGACTTTATATTTGTTAATTGTTGGTCTTTTCTTTATTACAAATGCGTGTAAAATAAAACCGCTCGTGCGCCAGTGTGCATGATGATTCTAGTGCTCCTTAACGTTCAACGTACAAACAATCATAGCATTCGCCCTCTTGTGCTGTCTAGACAGGGCCGGAACGATGGTGACTCTCCGACGAACACGTTTTGCTGTCGGCAACAAAAGCGATAACCTCTGTGACTGCTTATCTCGTGCATGAACTGTTGCAAGGGAAGCGTATCGTTCGTACGCGGTACTTTAGAGAGCACCAGAATCGCGGTGCGTGTAGGCGGGAGTGAGTTTGTCAGGTGTTGTTTTTTTTATTTCACGGGCATTTGTAGTTAGCAGAAAAACACTAATAATTAACGGATATAATGTTTGAAATTGTCTTATTGGATGTTTTACAAAAGATCTACAACTTTCTCATTGAATATTTTTATTCATCTTCGTTCCTTCAAAGTAGCCCCGCCGCGGTGGTCTAGTGGCTAAGGTACTCGGCTGCTGACCCGTAGGTCGCGGGTTCGATTCCCGGCTGCGGCGGCTGCATTTCCGATGGAGGCGGAAATGTTGTAGGCCCGTGTACTCAGATTTGGGTGCACGTTAAAGAACCCCAGGTGGTCAAAATTTCCGGAGCCCTCCACTACGGCGTCTCTCATAATCAAATGGTGGTTTTGGGACGTTAAACCCCACAAATCAATCAATCAGTTCCTTCAAAGTAAGTTATTTAAGCAGGTCTAATAAAACAATATTTTAGAACACAAAAAAATAGTCTAACTCCAGGCAATGGTCAGCAACATGCATGACTTTTTTTGGCCTAGCGATACTAACTTTTCCGCAAAGCGTAAGTGTAGAAAACCGAACCTTTGCAATAATACTCTTTCTGAATAAGGAGACGGGTGATAGGCGACATTTTCTCACAGCTTGGCTTGTTGAAGTATTCCTGCAAAAACTTTCGTTTTCGTTTTATTTTCTTTCTCTGAAGGAATTGAGCACGTTGAAGGGGCTATACAGATGCGGAAGTCGAGTGATAAGTCTTTTATTGCTCAACAACGCACTTGGACTGAATATGAGTGGAACTTGTAGATAACAAAGAATGGTGCGAGGCAACGGTGACTCTGTTTTGTCATTGTACCAAGTAAAAGAAAAAAGCACTAGACAACGTCTTCATCACTTTTGAATTTTGTTTTTTGACCATTTTTACTCGGGTATACGACTCTGAAAAGGCTGAACTGACAAACTCAAGACGCGAAACAGACGGAGTGCACGCAACTGAAGCTGCATACATTTATCTTATTTCTACGAGGACCGTGACGAAACGAGCTTACCTATACCGGGCCGAATAAAACGACGTGTTAAAATGCAGACAATACAGAGAAACAAAAAACAGCTGCAGTATTATTCGCAACTCAGGCTTCGCTTATAAATAATGCAGCAAACACAAATAACGCGTGGAATTGTTCGTGACAGGCATTTGACTAAAGTGACAGTGGTGGACTAAAGAAAAAAAATGTACCAAAAAGAAAGAGACACGCAGCATTGAAATGTATTGGTGATCTGGTTACACGAGCAGGCTAACGCGGACGCTGTAATACGGCTTAAGGTTGCGGCGGATCCATCCGGCGCAAGTGCCTAGTTTCCCGCGCCCTCAAGCCTAGTTGCGTCCTCCAAGACTGAAAGACACCAGCGCATCGTTCCTCGAGTACGTCGCGCGAGTGCTCCATGCTGATAAGACGGCGATTTTGTTTACCGGAAGCGTCGCACTGAAGCTATCGGAGCGAACAGAGCTCGGCTGACGGCTCTGTCAGAGTCATGATTGTGGGCGCCGAGCTGTCGTTCGTTCGTCTTGAAATCGTAAATTGCTGACCAGCTAGTCAAAGTGAAACACCACTTCTGAAGATTCTTTTCTAACTTACTTAGCGTGATGGAGTTTACTGTTTCTTTTTTCATGTGCCTGGGCTGCATGCAGACAAAGCCCTGAAAACCTCAAGACCAAGGGAAGAAAAATACTGTAAGCAAAGTCCCATGCAAGTTTCGGGGCAGTGCGTAAGCATTTTATGTCCACAAATATATACGTTCATTCTCTTACTTATTTCTTTTTGTTAGGTGATACTTTTATATGTTTAGTGGGTAGAGAATTGATGGTGTTAGTACAGCACATTTTTTTTTGTGCGTGGTATGAAATGTTCTCGCACTGTGCGCAGCCTCTGTACAGCCTTATACATATATAAATGTTTGAGCAATAAAAGAACAAACACAGGTGCAATACGCCTTTAATCGGCATAGTATTGTTCTGAGCCATATAGAGTTCTTCAGTACATTTTAATACGCCAAGCTACGTAATTAACGTTTGCTTGATCAACTGTTTAAATAGAGACTTGAGTGAATGATATTCGATGAAAAAATTTGTAGCGCTTGTTCAGAAACCCCACTTGAGTTTTATGTGTGCTAAGATAACTCCCGTGCTTAGTTCTTTTGCCAGCCTTTTAAGCAACCTGCCAAGGTAGTCTAGTGGCCAAAGCCCTCTCCTACTAACGCGCAGGTCGCGGCGGCCGCATTTTGATAGAAGTGAAAAATGGTTGAGGCCCGTGTGTTTAGATTTTGGTGCTCAATGAATAACCTCACGTGGACGAAATTTCTAAAGCTCTCCACTACAGTGCCTCTAATAAATTTTCAATGTTATGCTAGTTATGAACGTTAAACCCCCCAATTATTATTAACCTTTAAAGCGCTCGAATAAAAAAAAAGGCTGCCCCCTAAGGCATGGCGCTTTTAGTGCCCTCAATTATACGATTAACGTATTATCAAAGGTTGTCCGCTTACGTGGGATAGTGGTTACGGTGCTTGGTTGCTGACCTCAAAGTAGTAAATTCGATTCCAGCCACGGCAGCCGCATTTCAATGAAAGCAAAATACTAAAGGCTAGGCTGGTGTACCGTATCAATGCACGGTAAAGAACAGCTGAAAGTCGCAATTTCCGGAGCCATTTCACAATTCATAAAGTTTCGAATCATCGTTGGAAAGTTATAACAGTGGCTAGTGCCAAGTCTATGTACGTACGGTTTGGTTTTTGGACGCAAAGCCCACGATACCACTACATTATTACGTCACTATATGAGACCATGGCGGATGATATTGTATAATTCGTAATATTGAACTATTTCTTAAAAAGAGCAGATTGTAGCTTCTGCATTGGTCTGACTAAGACGATATGATTAGTCCTATGGTTCCAGGCATGGTGCGGTTGGCATCTTCAGGCAGTCGTAAGGTATGCAACTCACTAGCCTCAGAGGGAAAAATTTCCGACTTGCATACGAAACGTTCATCCATCTCATGAGAATAAGTAGAAGAAAAAAATTGTAGGAACCTTGAGCTTCGTTTTTAAGAAATTAACGCAGTAGTGATATCCTGTCCCTATAGTGCGTACTTGAACCTCTTAGTGCACATTTTTTATTGCGTGATGTTACTTGACAAGTTTAAATTGTGGACTACTTAAGTGTAATCGATAGAACGGAAAGTGGCGTGTGGTAGTGAAGCTTTCGCATAAGGTTCCTTTATGCGTATTTGTAACATTCTTTCAACCACGAGCGATTATGTTCGTGAAACGTTTTCGGTGGCAATCGCCCTCGAACACCCTTCACGCGCGTGCTGTAAACCACACGCATTATAAGCGTGAAAAGTGCTGGGAATTATAACCCACGTGACCCACGTAACCTACGTGACTACCCAGCACGTAGTCTTAAGTGAATATGCGCTAACATTAGCACCCTTTGTAATGGGTGGACTGCTTTACGCCACAAGTGGTTATTATAATAACACGTTCTGACGCCCAATGGCAATGTACGTGTGTACCACGTAAATGTGATACTATAGATGTTGAATTGTGAAGCGTGAATACAGAACGCATGTGTTCGAGTAGCATGAACGTTATTTTACCTGCATTAATTTCCAAGCAGAGGGAGGTATTTTACTGCTATACTAAAACATATGCGCGGGTGTGTGCTAGAACACCTGCGTGCCAAGCAAAGGGCTTGCATGTTTCGATCCTAAGTCAGACTTTCACTTGAAAATAAGGATGACCTCAACTTACGGTCTGGCGGTGTCATGCCACCAGTTTTCCCACGTGATGGCTGCCCTCCCAGGCGACTATAACATCGTTCTGCCGAGCACCAGGCCGCAAGTGCGCTTGTACCTATGTAACCTGGCGGCAGCGATTGTCTGCCTCCCACATCAGCGGCGGAAGCTGAACTCGTTCACCGATTTAATTGATATGTGTGGTTTAACGTCCCAAAACCACCATATTATTATGAGAGACGCCGTAGTGGAGGGCTCCGGAAATTTCGACCACCTGGGGTTCCTTAACGTGCACCCGAATCTGAGCACACGGACCTACAACATTTCCGCATCCATCGGAAATGCAGCCACCGCAGCCGGAATTCTAACCCGCGACTTGCGGATGAGCAGCCGAGTACCTTAGTCACTAGACAACTGCGGCGGGGCAACTTGTTCACCGAGGCTGCGGTGAGTTTAGGTACGCCCAGGTGTCTTCGCAGAACCGTGTGGGGCCACCTTTCGGGATAACCACACAGAATCAACGGAGCGCCAGGTAGGTGTACTCCTCTAATCATTGGGAAAAACCAGTGGATTCCCGGGCGGCATCGGGAGTCGAGCCCGGCACCTCCCGCGTTGGAAGCTGGCGCTCTAACCATGCAGCCACCACAGCGGTCACATGGAAATGTTTATAATTGATTTTGTTTGAATCTTTTTTACAATAATTTGGTCACTCAGAAAATGATGAGTTTTCGCTTACAACTAACGCCATCCACGCCAACGCTGACCCCTATGCTAACACGGACACCTGACTTTCTGCGAAAGAATCGGGCTCTTTAACACACTCGCATTTTAGAAGGATGTTGAGTAGGCAGTTAAGTACCAATTTTATTAAGCAGAATCGATGTCAGCAGTACGTGATGCGTGATTTGTTTTGCTTGCTTTTAATAAGTGGCCTCACGTTGTGGAAGCACAAACGTACTGTTATAGTTTATCTTTGCTGGAGCCAACACCTTCGTTTTATTCACTGAATGTTCATCACTTTTTCTGATGTTTAGTAAATGCGTGCTGTTACCATTTCAACGATGTGCATGCCCTAGTCAGATCATTGCGTGGTGCATTGCCGTTATGCCAATAACTCTTCACGGACACCACTGCGAATACGCATAAGGCATAAAAAAGTACTTTTAGATTTGAAGTAGCTTAAGGGGGGGGGGAAGGAGGCTTTGCCTATCCCTCCCATGGCGTCCACATCCACACTGCGCATGCGTGTACCCTCGTTCTCTCTCTCCTCTCATACCTTATTTCCTCACTCCTCTAGGAATCCTCTACTCTACGGAATGGCGCTCAAGACAGGTGGTGCAACAGCTGCATACTCTTCTGAAAGCAGCACGGCAATTATGCGGAATAAAATGACCAAGCGTGGGCGCCTCATTCTCTCCTGCGCTACGTCGCGATGAGCGCCAGGGTCAACAGCACCACCAGTGTCAGCGTTAGCTTCAGTATCAACGTCAGCGCCGTGGAGGAGGCCGGCTTGGGCCAGTGCCGCGAAATGGAAGCGGTGACGTGACAATCATGAACTTCGGGCTCACGCAGCCGAAACGAAACGTCAGCGGAGGCAAATTGATTCTCAACTTCGGGCCCGGGAAGCCAAATCAAAACGTCAACATCGAGCATCGAATCTCAAAGCAGCGCGGCAATGTGAAGCCCAATCCCAATGTAAACGCGGAGCGGCTGATCTTTATAGGTGCCATGGAAACGAGAGTTCGAATTGTAACGTGAACTCGGAGTGGCGGATCCCGAAGCCACGAGGCAACGCCAGTCGGTGGCGAAGGTAACGATGCGCTTGAAGCAACTGCTGCAACGTTGGACCAATGGCGCGAACGCGCGACTCGAGCGATATTCCCTTCGGCCCCAGATGCAGCATGTATGAGCGGCTTTGGTTTGATAACATTCTGACTAAGGTCGGCAGAATCCAGAATGAACAACACCGCAACGCCGTCATCGGCGTGCTGGAACAAATGTTGGGGCCGGCGAAGAACGACGATGGCATCAACCTTTGCCGTCTTCGTTACTGTAGAGTGGTGCATTGCTGCTATGACACGCTTCTCCAGAGGGAGCGTCGAACCTTACCTCAAATAGGTGAACGCAAAGCAGAATAAACCTTCACCCACGCACCCTTCGTACTTGCGGGTGATTTCAACGTGGGCATGACTAAGAACGATTGGCTGGGCCAGCACCTGCTAGACGTGAACAAGTTGCGATGCATTTTCTGAGGCGACCACAAACAACCGACCACCATTAGGGAAACGTGCATAGACCTGATCTACGCGAACGTCTCACTGAAAACTCTGGAACAGCAAACCATGACGTTGCACTTCACCAAGCACTAGACCATGGTCTTTAAAGCGGTGCGTGCCCCTACGATAGAATTTACATACGTTCTCTAAATAGAGACGCAACTACCTCGTCCAAAACGCCACTTTCTTCTCTAATACATTCTGAGTACAATCTCCTTCGTCCTTTCAATAAATTACATCATCTCCCGCTCAAGCAAACCATCGTCCATTGCATCGCATCCACACATGGTTCTCTTTAGTGGGAGATGGTGTAAATACATATATATATATATATATATATATATATATATATATATATATATATATATATATATATACATCTATACATATATACATACACACACACACACACACACACACATATATATATATATATATATATATATATATATATATATATATATATATATATATATATATATATATGTATATTGATTTCACCGAGAAACTTTGGGGCTGCCAAACTTGAGCACTGTTGAGTCGCCAGGCTGCACAATAAGAGATAGAGAGAGAAAAGAAAGGTTGTACTGACAGCCTGCAGAACGTGAGCCGATTTTTTGCCCTTACGCTAATTTGCATTGCACAAACAGCCTTTAGCGTGTGAATAACGCTGCTTTGTGCGCCAATGAGTGAAAGCTCTGAGAATGCGGTACTCTGAAAAGTATACCGAGAAGTGCAAAGGCGACTTCCGTATGCATCCAACGAGGCACGTGGACTAGCGGGAAAAAGAAGGCTGAAAATTTACTCTGTAGGGTCGAGAGCAGTGAAGCTGCACAGCGGAAGAGCATGCACGCTTTGAAGCCTAATGAGCTCCTTTTAACGAAGGACTATTTGACAAAACGTAACTAGGACTCCAAGTTTAGCAACAGAAACGTGCAAAGCTCCTATATGAGTGGTGTAACGTCACCTATAGGCGCGCAGGATTCTTCTTACGAGAAGAAAGAAATGGTAATGATGATGTAGGACAGAACTTAAGGAAAAATACAGATAAATAAGAAACACGGTGGATTAGTAAGATCACAGCCGACAGGTGTATGAAGTATAAAAAAAGGACATCATAAAATGCAGAATTAATTGACAGTGCAATACGTCTAGTTTTTACTGTATCATTCAGATGGCAAATGAGAAAAAAAAAAGAAGCGAAAGTGCTTGATGACGCTTTGAACTTACGTAAAACAGGTAGCAGCAAGACACGATTGACCTTATCGCTGTGATAACAAGGTAGGTTGAGCGGAAACTTCTCAAAGTGTACAATAATAATGCAATGAAAGTACCTACGTATATGTTTCTGCTCTTTACGCAAAAGTACACAGTCATTGTATAAATTTTAGACAGTGAGTTGATAAGAAATTTTGGAAGTAACATATATTAAACTTTCGACGAATGAATCATAATTTAGTACATATATTGCTTTATCTTAAAACAAACTCTTGCAGTGTCGATTTGCTTACGTAATTTTCAGCTTGTATGTCTAACAACTTACTTAGTGAAAGTGTTTGCTTTTACTGTTTATTTAGTGAAAGTGGGTCTATCAAAGAAGTCAAACGTGCTAATATTTACGTGTGCCGTGACAAGAGCTGTCCACATCGCACTTGCATCCGATATGACAGTGGGAACTATGATTCTCGCATTTCCACGGTTTGTTGCGTGGTGAGGGGTTCCAGAAGTGGTGTAGTCGGACAACGCACAGACGTTTCAATCTTGCGTATGAAGCTTCAAAGCGGTCCCTCCAGCTTTTCAAGAGTACACCAACACCATGCGCATACCGTGAAAATTTGAAGCGGAACAAGCTCCTTGTTGAAGCGGATGGTGGGAGTGCCTTATTCGAACCACTAAAGATGTTTTGAAGTGGACCTTGGAGCGTAGCAGCCTGGATGCAGGGGCGCCTTATGAGAACCTCATGCGAAGTTGAAGCTGTTAATAACAGCAGACCCTTGACGTATACCTGGATGATGAGCTCAATGAATTGCAGCCTTTAACACCTGCGCACTTCCTGCTTAGAAACCAAACCATCGCCATGCCGGAGCCAGGTAATATGGCAGAGACCTCAACTTAAGCGGAACTACAGCAACGTGCTCGGTACCGGAAGTGGATCAGCAGGGAGCTCTGGTGGTGCCTACCTAATACAACGCAGGTCAGCTCAATATACCGCCCGAACCAAGCGCCGTCACCAATTCCCGTAGGCGACATTGTGATACTACATGAAAGCACTTCGCCAACGTTCTGGAAACTCGGGCGAGTGTCGTCGCTGCATCAAGGACGAAGCGGTGTAGCCAGAGCCTGCTCCATGCGTTTGCCAACTGGTCACGTGGTGAACCGGCCGATGCAAAAACTGTATCTGTTAGAAGTAGCCAAATGATTTTTCTTATATCTTTCGTTCTCTCCTCCTTGGAAGATGTTGAAAATAACGAAGTGCGGCAGAGGCTTGAGGGAGCCGAGAGACAGAGCGAAACGAAGACAAGGAGGGAGTAGGAAGACAGGCTGGCCCTAATTAAAAAAAAACCCCGTTGTCCAGTTTTATGAACAGGGGTCCTTGTTCCTAACAGGGCGCATAAACAGCCTCTAAATGTACCAAAACGGGCGTTTACGTTCCTCAATCCTGGCGTTTCCCATTGTCTTCGGGCACAACTGTTTACTCAAGCAGCTTGCTCACGTGATTAGCATGAAATAATGTCTTGATTAGTCGATATACGGGAGATATCTGTTTGGGATTGTCTCCTGCCCTACATCGCCATGCAGTCGCATGACACTGCAGTTTTACCTTGTCCTGTTTGCCTATCTTGCGTGATAGAGTGATTTCACTTTGTGAAAACATTTTAGGGGCGAAGCTCCTTAGGGCGTGGGCTGTGCGTCCCCTGTAGCCTGTATGTAGCCACCTCTAGTTTAGTTCTTGCAGTGTTCACTAGATGGCGGTACCGTCCCCTGTAGCCTGTATGTAGCCACCTCTAGTTTAGTTCTTGCAGTGTTCACTACATTGCAGTACCGTCTCCTGTATGTAGCCACCTCTCGTTTAATTCTTGTAGTGTTTACTAGATGGTGGTACTTGTAGCTGATGATGAAAAGATGCAAGATGTTATAAACTAGAAAGCGGTACTTCTAGTTGATGAAAGACGCGAGATCTTATAAAATAGGAATGATGTCACATATGGCGCGTGTCATTGGTTGAAGGCAATCGTTCGATTTAGTGCGGCGACGTACGCTAGGGGGAGCGATGTAATAAAATCGAGTGGGCAAAATGTACAGAGGATTCATGGTTTACCAGGTTTACCTCCGGAGCTTCGCCCACTCATCATCATTCACTTCGTGGATATGGCGGAATTTTTTAGCAAATCACATTGAGAGTATCTATCTATCTATCTTCTATCTATCTATCTATCTATCTATCTATCTATCTATCTATCTATCTATCTATCTAATCTATCTATCTATCTATCTATCTATCTATCTATCTCTCTATCTACAATTTTAGCTCTCCTGGCCTTTTGTATAATGGGATTTACAGGAAAATCGGAATGGCATAACACGATGGAACGACGAGCATGAGTGACTAATCATACCTTGCAAATCATGATTTACATGTGAGGGTCTTACTGCTCGTGCGCTCGTTTCGCTCGCAAAACTAGTATGATAGGACTTGAAGGCATCACGCACAAAACTGCCAGGTCTTCACCTGGAAATCGTAACATTCGTGTCATCTAAAAATATAACTACATTCCACGCTCATGATGCGGTAGCGATTGTTTCGCTAGCTTCATAAACGCCAAATTTGGTATTACGAGATGTTAATGGATGATGAAGGTATAAGACTGGTGCAAACATCATAATCATGACATGCGTGTTATGTAAGAGCACGACTACTTGCCACACTCATGCTGCGCACACGGTCGTTTCGCTAGCTTCACATGCACAAAACTTGTTACGTGACGTGAATGAATGACGAAGGTGAAAATATAATAACCTTCAAATGCGTGTCATGTAGGAACATGACTACATGCCACGCTAATGATGCGCTCGTGGTCATTTCGCTACCTTCACATACACCAAACTTGGTATTACGTGACGTGAACGAATTATGGCTGGTAGAAACATGATAATCATGACATGCGTGTCATGTAAGAATATCACTACACGCCACGCTCATGATGCGCTCGTGGCCGTTTCCTTAGCTTATAGTACACCAAATTTGGTATTACGTGGTGAAAATGAATGACGAAGGTATGTGGCTGGTGCAAACACAATAATCGTGATCTGCGTGTTATGTAACAATTAGAATTCATTGCCGGCTTATTATGAGCTCACTGCCATTTCGCGAGTTTCACATATATCCAGTTTGGTGTTACGTGACGTGAATGAATGACAAAAGTGTATGACTGGTTCAACATGATAATCATGGTATGCTTGTCATGTAAGAACATGACTACATACCACACTCATAAAGCGCCCACGGCAGTTTCGCTAGCTTCTCGTATACCAAATTTGGAATTACGTCGGTGGCGTGAATATACGATGAAGACAAATGACACGCCGAAATATTATAATCATGACATGTGTGTCACGTGAAACATATCGACATGCTGTGCTTATAGTGTGCTCGCGGCCGTTTCGCTACCTTCAGATATTCGCTACTTCAGATATTCGCTACCTTCGCTACCTTCATTTGGTATTACGGGACATGAATAAACGACTGAGCACAAATCCCAAGCGCAAACTTGATAATCATGACAAGGAAGTCATGTACGGCCTAGTTTACGGCTGTTTCGTAAAGTTGTGCTGCTTTTAATGTGACAATAGCACCTTCCTTATTCGTGCTTCGCATATCATCGATTCCCACTGTAAGTGGGATCAACATTTTTTTTTTGCATTTGCAACGGCCCAAGCGGGTACAGCAGCGTGTAGTCGAGAAGCGTGAAGTCCTGAATGACTCAACACTTAGTGTTTGTGTTTAATGAAGAAATAAGTAGTGAGGAGATGTGCTTCAGAGTTAAGGCTATGTATATATATATATATATATATATATATATATATATATATATATATATATATATATATATATATATATATCATTGAACGCGTTATTCGAAGGTCGTAGGTTCGATTCCTGCTCACGGCTAGTTATTTTTGCACCCACTTTTCTTGCTTCTTATTTACATTCCATTAGTTCTAATAACTTTCTCTCTACATTCATTGGCATTACTGTCTGTTAGATCTCATTATATATATATATATTCATTTATTTATATATTGTGTCATTTTTTAACAAGGTGTGGTTCAGGGGCCCAGCAGGGCTTATGGCTGGGTGACTGAGGTGGTTCATATGACGGCAGCGGGACTTAGCTGAAAATGTTGTGCACCAATTCTTTGTGTTCATTTCTGCGAAAAACGTAACTTTTGAAAGTAATATTCGGTTACAGTTTAGTGGTCTTCAATATTTGTCCTAATGTATATTAGAACATAGCCAACAGCAATGATGGCTTTTTTGTGAGGGTTAGTTGTGTAGTAGTTCCCAATACTATCATTTGCCTATTCATTAACTAGCAGACCGATGCGTAACACCGCTTTTTTATATCTGCCTTAGTACTTTCATAAAATGACAGAAAATCCACGGCTTCAACAAGTTTCAGTGTTGTGTGGCTAATTATTTACTTTTTTTAACTTTTTCCGCGTGTTTTTAGCCGTATTGGTGCTGGGCGACGGATCCAAAGGTTATGGGTTTTACCCCCGATGCGGTGGCCCCGTTTCAATGGTCAAAACCTCAGATGGTGAATATTTCTAGAGCTCTCCACTACAGCATCTCTCATAATCATATCGTGGTTCTGCAACGTTGAACTCCCGATACTATTACTGTTACTTTTTTTCATTTCCCGCATCCCTTCATTGCCTTCACAGCAAAAAGGTTCAATAGTTACAAAAATATTTTCACGTACATTGTTAACAGAGAACTTAGTGGTGCAATTTCTAAATAAAAACCCATATTATATGTGTATATACTGGCATAAATGCCAAAGTTGAGAAAGAAATGTTGCTTTGATAAAAAACGATAAATCAATGTGGAAAAAATTCACAGCATATCGACGGACTGAATGATGATGAGTGAGGTGAAGCGTCCGTCCGTCCGTTTGTGCATCCGTCTGTCTGTCCAACGGTGGGTCAATCTGTCTGTCTGTGCAACTGTATGTCCATCCGTCTAGTGAACACTCCGAGTACCACTATATCGCATCTTTTCATCATATATTGAATACATAGAAGTACTGCCATCTAAAGGATATTCCAATAACTAAACGAGAGGTGGCTACCTACTACATACATTGAGGATTCACGGCCCACGGCTTAAGGAGCTTCGACAATCCAAGAACTAAACGAGAGGTAGCTACCTACTACGTACATCGAGGACGCTCTCGGGTATGTGCCACCGGGTGTTTCAAACGGGTATGTGCCATTGGTGGTTACAAAGAATAACGGGGACGAACGGGCGACGCCTTACGGAGCTGCGCCCCTAAATATCAAAACTATATTTGCAAGAAAGACGATATGTTTCAACTTTTATCGTATCACATTTTCTGCACCCGCTTTGTGCCAGCTTTTACGCGATACGGAGGTGATAACTGCCTATTGCCGCGATGCAAATCTACCAAGGTAGAAGTTAGCTGTTTACACTGCTAGTGAAAGTTGCGTGAGCAGAAAGTTGCGATAATCTGATGGACAAACTTCCGTCAGAACGAGAAAGTCACTGTGGAATTGTTGTGCATTACAGCAAGTCATCTGTTGTTTTCCCCGCTTACGCCAAGATAACAACGTTAAAGAGCTTCACGCCGATGATTCTAACGTAATTACAGCTTGGCGTACACTTCGGAGTTAGAATATGTAGCCCGAGTAATTAAAAATAAAGTTAAGATGATTTCAAACTCTCTAATTGCATCCCGCTTTTTTATGAAGATATTTTGGGTGATTTGATAAAGTTGCACTTTTCCCTGAAAAATACCTATTATGAATCTCCCATAAAAAATTTTTTAAAGTGGCTTTTAATATATCCAATGTGCTGAAGAAAATTATACGGTCACACAAAACGTCCAGGAAAATGCCGAGAAGTTAGTGTGTCTAAAGTATATTTTTTTCTAAACAGCTGGTCACCCGGAATTGTGTGGCCATAGATTCTAATTTGTATGAACTGATGGTACTATCTAACTTCACGGCATGTGCAAAGCAAGCAAAGGAAATACGAAATGAACGTTGTAAACGGTTTGGATGGCACTCTCAGCGATGTTGTTCACGTGATAATTAAACAATCTTCGCCTCAATGAGCCAGTGTCATGTCTCGTACGTCATACCCGCATACAAGTTAACAAAACTCGGGTGTAAATTAATTGCAAGAAAATTTTATTTACAAGTTGCCTATCTAAAACGAAGGCATGAAGTGCGTGATGCCAAGTGATCCGTACAGAATATATTGATGGGTAATTCCTTGTACAACCTTTCACTAGATTTTCGTTATCAAGACCCTTATTGGGGCCATGATAGTGCATATGCGCATTCCAACACTGATTAATCATCAGATATCTGTAATAGGCCACGGGTGTGGCGAGGAGTAACGGCGATATTTCTTCGCTGTCACCCCATCGCCTACTTTGGAAATTGGCAGTGCAATGAAAACAAACGAAGTGAGTGACATAGCAACAACACAATGAACAATAATATTACAAGTATAATAAAAAGTGTGCAATGGAAGTCGGAGGTACAGTCAAGAGACAAGACAATGACAAACTATTTCGGGAGACAAAAAATCCATATTAGAGACGACAAACAGAGAACGCCTAATTGCAATCTAAAATTTGAGCTAGTAAAGCTTTCAAAGTTAATTAATAGGCGTAAGGGAGTCGACATTTGAAGGTATCCTATGAAGAGAATTGACCAGGCTGTAAAATGCGGCAGAAGCCTAAACGCTGCGAAGGCATACATGTGCATAGACGAGAATTGGATGTATGCATTAAGAATCAAAAAACACAATGTCGCAACCAACATGAATGGGATGGTTGAGGTGGCAGAGGACTTCTAAAGAGAGCTGTGCAGAAGCCAAAACAATCAGGATGGTATAGTAAGGGGCAATGTTAGCTCAGAGAAATTCGACATTCCACTAGTAACGCCAGGGAAAGTAAGGAAAGCCCTCGAAGGAATGCAAAGAGGCAAAGTTGCTGTTGATAATAAGGTACCAGCAGACCTGCTGAAATATGATGGAGAAATTGCGTCAGCAAAACTGGCCACCTTATATGCAAAGTGTCTCTTGACGGTGAAGATATTTTTGAATAACTTCAACATCCTTTTATTCCATAATGAAGGAGACTAGAAGGACTTGACAAATTACAGGCCGATGAGCTTACTGATCATTCTGTGCAATTTACTTACAAAAATTATTGCTAACAGAATCAAGGCGACATTAGAGCTCATTCAATCAAAGGACCAAGAAGATATTGCACAAGCTACTCCACAATAGACCATAATCATACTATCAATGAGGTAATAGAGAAATTCGCGGAATAGAACTAGCCTCTATACATAGCTTTTATAGATTACGGGACGGTGTTTGACTCAGTCGAGACATGAGCAGTAATGCAGGCACTACGGAATCAATATTAAAATTTAATTGGTTTTAACGCCCTAAAACCGCCACGACGGAATCAAGGCATCGACGAACCATACACGAACATACTGGAAGATATATACATAATGAAGTTTTCATATAGAAAGTGACGAAGTCGCAAGAAAGAAGGTTGTAAAGCAGGGGGACAAAATCTCTTCAAAGCCACTCACTGCGCGTTTCGAGGATGTTTTAAAGCCCTAGATCGAGAATAGTTTAAAATAATGGTTAATGAAGAGTGTCTATGTTACCTGCGATTTGCTTATGACATTGGCTTGATGAGTAGTACATCAGGGAACAAGTTGATTGATTGATTGATATGTGGGGTTTAACGTCCCAAAACCACTCTATGATTATGAGAGACGCCGTAGTGGAGGGCTCCGGAAATGTAGACCACCTGGGGTTCTTTAACGTGCACCCAAATCTGAGCACACGGGCCTACAACATTTCCGCCTCCATCGGAAAGGGAACAAGTTAGAGCTCATGAATACTGAACTGGGCATGGAAACCAGATGAATTGGCAGAAAATTTATATGCACAAAACTAAAGTAATGTGCAGCAGCTTCGGCAGAAAACAACCCTTTGCGATAGGTGGAAAGACACTGAAAGTTGTAAAGAAATATGTCTACTTCGGACAGATAGTAAGCGTGAAGCCGAACCATGAGAGTGAAATAACCAGACGAATAAAGATGGGGTGGATCACTTTCGGCAAGCATTCGCAAATAAAGGATGGTAATTTACCAGTGACCTTTCAGAGAAAGTATAAAGGGTGTCCCAAGTAACTTTAGCCAGAGTTTAAAAGTAGGCCGGAACATGCAATTGCGACGCGACCGTTGATGTTGCTCACCGTTGCGTGGAGTTAGTCAGACTATTTTTTGTGTTCTCAAATATTTTTAACTACACATGCTTATTTAACTAACTTTTGAAGCAACGAAGATGGATGAAAAATTTCAATTGAAAAAATTGTAGATCGGTTTGAAAAACGTCCACATAGATAGTTGTAAACTTTATATCTGTTAAGTATTAGTGTTTTTCTACTAATTACAACTTCCCACGAAATACAAAAATACCACGTGACAAACCCACGCACGCCTCAGTGCGCACCGACACTATATATATATATATATATATATATATATATATATATATATATATATATATATATATATATATATATATATATATATATATATATATATATATATATATATATCTTGGCTGATGAGTGAGGTAGGTCTGCTTCCTCGTTCACAAAAGTTGGTACGCCACTGATAACCGCTGCTCTAAAACAGTAATTAACTGGGCTCTCCGAAACGCAGAGACAAGAAGGGGAGACAGAAAGTTAGGTGGGCCAATAAGTTTAAAAAGTTCGCAGTTTAAAAAGTTTGCATAACGTGGCAACAGAAAGCACAAGACCGGGTTGTCTGGCTGATCATGGGAGAGGACTTTTCCCTGCAGTTGGCGTAATCAGGATGACGATGATGATGCCTGGACATCCTCGTAGTATGTATTCTAACGCAATATCTGCGCTTGTCTCTTATGTACAAATGAGGGTGCACTAAGTACATAATATCTGGACTCGGGTAAGACCGGCTTTGCAACTAGTGCTATTCGCAAAGTATTTCTTGCTGTTCCGAGAAAGTGGCGGGCTTGTACGCGTCGGCAATCTATGGTGTGATGTATTTCACGAAAGGCGTTCAAATCATCTTCCAACTCACATTCGTCAGTATTCCTCGAAGCAGGACTAACCAATGCTTGGTCTGCAGGCCCTCGAACCATGAGGATCGCAGTATCATTGCTACTGTTTATAATGTGTCAGTGGGTGTCCAAATAGAATGATTACTTTTTTTATTGTCACGTTTTAAAATCCGCAGTGCCTCTCGGCGTATTCTACCGTCTGCGAAAATTTTACACCTCCGTCTGCGAATCACTGACTATTACGCCCACTTGAGTTTGTGCAAGTAGATAGGAGGGCGTGTTGAATAAAATTCAGCTTACACCGAATCAGCGCAAAGAAGACGGAGGACAATAATAGAAAGACACGAGCATTCATGCTAAGTCTTTTATATTCTCATGCTCCCTCTTATTTGCGCTGATTTTGTACAAGACGTTTGTGCTGAGGCTAATGTGATAGCTTATTGCTCTGCGGTTTCTAAGGGTGGCATATAAATGGTAACCCTCGTAAAATATTTTTCTACGTTTTCGTATCACCACGGCTGTCTTCATGTTTTTCTGTCTGTATATTGCTGTGCCTATGAGTCCATGCAGTTACCGACTTGTGCTTGTATACAACAGACTCGACTTTTCTTTGTATATTGCGGGCTTGTTCTGATGGTTGGTGGGATGCATACTCTTGGGTTCAAGAAAGACGGTTGTCATGCCTCTAATATGTCTGGGTATATTTACCTTGACGTCATTCTGAGTGTGATACACAATACTTAGTCATTAAATATTCGCTTTCCTAATTTAGTGTTAGATGAGCGTTTAAAATGTGCGAGACGCTGTGCCATCAATAACCCGTGCTGTGTATGGTCTGGATATAGTTTGAGTACACTATCGTTGCTAGTGGTGATGTGTACTTCCATTGCTAGCTTGTAGATTTGCCTGCTCAAACAGCCGCACATGTAAAGACCGGAACTTTGGCCAAAAGTTTTATTTTTTTCCTGGAGTGCATTTAGAGCCTACTTAACATATAAACACAGACTGAGGGATGAGAAACATTTATTTACACTTTTATTTTGCGTAAAAGTGCATATCTCGAGGTTCGTGCCTATATTCGCCCCAAAAGAAGTTAGCGAATCGGGTCGCAAGTTCTTCAACTGCAGCCGTTTGCTCGTTTTAGGTAATATGGTAATCTTAGCTGTTGTCTTTGATTCTGCGGTATTGCGCCTGATTCTAAGTCACCATTCATGTACCTCGTAAGATGTTCTATAGAGAGGCACCATTGAGATTTCGCATCATCTTGTTTGTTATGCCATCTAGATCTGGCATCAATTTGTTATTAACCTCTTGTAAAGCTGCCCTCAACTACGCTTCGGTGATCCGGTTTGGTTGTGCGTTTTTGGTGCCTACGTAATCTGAACGTGTCACTGGCTTGTCCCGAGATAAATACGGTGCGGCAGCCTCAATCAATAAAAGCTTGTTCAGTTTTTTCATATCCATATAATATTTTGATTATGTTTTGTATGTATTACATTGCTTTAGTCTTCACGGGGTTTAAAAAATACCTGAACAGTTTCCAAGTTGTGGATACTCCTAAGCGTTTACTCATACAAATACACGTTTCCTCTAATGACTGGTTTCAGAACTGTTGTGCGTATGTTCCTCTGTCTTTGTTGAGCTGTGCTAGCTATCAACTTTATCGGAGAGTGCTGTTGTGTCTCTGGCTTTTCCATCTCCTCACGAGAACTTTTCCGCTTTTCACATGTATTGGGGTTCACTTGCACTCGTTGACCTTCCTGGCAGATCAATTGTGTCATTAACTGCATCGTCTAGTCTATTATATCTCAAATAGTATGGTTTTTTTTCTTTGCGGATTTTTATGAGTTTGTCGCAGCCTCCTGGTTTGAGTGGCATGCTCTTAGGTTTGCGCGGCCTCGCTTGTATATTAAGTTCGGGGACAACACTATCGCTTCTTAAATCATGCATCATGTTGATCTATATTACGTTTTTAATGTTTTTATAAAGGATTAACCTCGCTTCGTATTTTGGGTGACACTAGACCGTCGCCTCGTAGGACTCTGTGGTGACAGTATCTGTTGTTGTGCATCTTGCCATAATTGTCGGGTCTTGGCGTTTTGAAATTTGTATACCAATGTGTATGCCACATGTCGACCGTCATACAAGTCTCAATGTTGGTATTGGTCTTTTTACGTGTGATCACCTGGCTTGCAAGAGTGGAAGCTTGGGCTAGTTGGTGCATAGTCATATGTGCAAGATGTCTCAGCGCGCGAGCAAAGGAAAAAGAACAGGGTAGACAGAAAGAGCGCTGACAACAGAAGAGCAGCAGAAGAACAGAAGACAGAAGAGCGCTGGCGTACTGGAATTCATAACAGCAGCTTATTAGAATTACTCAGTTTTTATTTGAAGACCACTTTTGTGTCATGGGAGGACAAAAACTACTTACAAAAAAGTGGAATATGTATTGGTTCATGTTTGGCACCCATTCTCAGTGACATATTTCTAGCACATCATGATCGTGTCTTGTCAAACAAGCTTAATGACTCTGTAGTGTTTAAAGTTTGCCGTTTTGTTGATGATTACTTAGTGTTGTTGAAATGCGATAGTCAAAATTTTCAGACCGTTTCCTCTGACTTGTTGACTGTTTTCCGAGAGTGCCTGAAACCACTAGTTCTTACCCATAAATTACCCACTGATAACAACCTGAAGTTTGTAGATTTGAAGCTTTTGCTAGAATCCCGACATGTTTGCTGGATGTATGAACCAAGAAGCAGCAAACAACTTCTGCCTTTCAGCTCAGCTCACTCTAAATTGGTCAAGCGGGGCATCGCTAACCTCTGCCTTGTCAATGCCTTAAGGAAGTCCTGCCCCCACATGGTACACCACAGCTTTGCTCTACAAGTAGAGCGGCTTACCAAAGCTGGTTACCCCGCGGATGTTCTCGTGTCGGTGGCGGAAAAGCTGGTCACTGTCTTGAAGCGAGGCGACAAACCGGATAAGCGAAACAGTGTCAGAGTCAGAAAGAGCCGGCCTGTCGTACTGCCTTACGTGCACGACGTCTCTCACAGGCTAAAAAAGATTGCTCGAAACGCCAATGTTCTTGTCGTTTTTTCTGCACCGGGAAAATTGCAGAGGCTTTGCAAACGGGTCAATGCACCTCGTGCAAATTCTGCCTCGTGCTCTGTCGCGCACAGGACACGCTACGTCCCATGCGCAGTAGGAGTCGTTTACTTGATTCCACTGACGTGTGGGTGCATCTATGTCGGGCAAACCGGCAGGTGCATAAATGACCGCCTCCGAGAACACCGAAACAATGTGCACAATGTGGTACAAGGGCATCTTGGCATTCAATGCCGAGATTGTGGGTGCACCCCTCTCTTTGATCAGTGCTCAATATTGGCAAGGCACAGGGACCAGCTTACCCGAGAAATTATCGAAGCCGAAAAAATACACTTGCTAGAAGATAAATGTGTAAGCACATAATCGATTGCTTTATCACAGGCTGAACGTGATTACCTAGCTGGGCTTTGAGGCAATAGAGGACCCGTCACACGTGTTTTGTTACTAATGTGTAGATTAGGCTTGCATTTTACCTTCATGCTCTGTTATCATCCTTTTTAGCAGTATATATTCTTGCCACTCTGTGAAATAAAGTTAGTTGGAAACAGCGCTCTTTCTGTCTACCCTGTCCTTTTTCCTTTGTTCGCGCGCTGAGACATCTTACACCTGGTTGCAGTTTGTGAGTTTGCCTTTCGCTGGCTTGTTGGCTCGTTCCTCCATTGATGATGATTGATTGATATCTGGAGTCAAACGTCCTAAAACCACCATATGATTATGAGAGACGCCCTAGTGGAGGACACCGGAAATTTCGACCACCTGGTGATCTTTAATGTGCACACAAATCTGAGCACACCGGCCTGCGGCATTTTCGCCTCCAACTAAAATGCAGCCGCCGCAGCCGGGATTCGATCCCGCGACCTGCAGCAGCCGAGTACCTTAGCCACTATTCTACTGCGGTGGAGCATGTTATTCCATATCTGCTACTTGTTCTTCTATACTACTTAATTTGATAACCCGCTTGTTTTTTAGAGCGATTCTTGCCGCCCTCATTATGCTGTTTTGTTCTCCTAAAGCTATAATCCGGTAATGATGTTGTAGCATCCTTTTTTTGTTTCTTATATTCTTTTTTCTGAGTCGTTGTTTCCAGTGTTAAACTCAGCCTCTGCATCCTTGAGCACCCCGGAAGCCACGTCAGCGCAGCTCACCTGCGATGAGGGTGCGGCGTTCTGGTTTCCGGTAGTGCGATTTCTGTAGCCAGTGGCCTCGGCTGACTTGGTGTGCTTGACATTGTGTGGCTTCGACCTTGAATTTGATCACTAGATGGAGCATACATTTCTTCTTACTTGTGTGAGGGAACCTTATTTCTTTCTGCTGGCTTCTTTGTTTGTCAAAGTAGTTGTCATATTTTGCTTGGCCCTCTCATAGCACGTTCTCCTCTTTGTAGTTTGACGAGGTGTAAAATTCGACACCTTGCTTGGCAACGTCTGACCTTGGTCGGCCGGTCTTTTCCACATAGTCTGAATTCTACTGTGCATCCGTGGACCTTGCTTCCGATTGCTGATGCTGCAACCCCGACAGATTTTTACGGTCAGATTGAAACAGACGTACGCTCGGTGTCCAGTCTGGTGCATTCGTACCAGATGTCCAATTGTTTCTTCAAAGGGCGCAGCGAACAAGTGCTGCTCCGTAGTTCTTATAGACTTGGACGTGACAGCCATAGAAACCATAATTACATTCTTTGCATTGCTCATACGTCTTGTTTGGAGGACGTTAAAAATACGTAAAATCACTAGTTTTCTTCAATGTCTTCCAGGCTTTGAAAGGCTGTGGTTTCTCGGACGACTCATTCCTAAGTGTTCACTGAGGCTGCGCTATACGCGCAGGCTTCACATTCCTTGTTTTCGATGCGGAGAATGGTTACTGCTACTTAATTTTTGACTGTTTCTTTCAATGCTGTACTTACGTTTAAACTGTTTTGATTCTGGTTGGGGCAAAGATTCTCTTGTTCCACCTCTTTACGCTCAACATTTGCAGCACATCAAATACTGTATTAAATATAATATGTAGCGTGTTCGGTCGTTTTAAATCCGCTTCCTGGTCTTATAATAACCCTGTAGTCTTCAACTGGTAAGTTTAGCATGCGGCTTGCGACGATTAATTGTCGAATCCTCAGATTGCCTTTTTCTTGCTCCAAGTAGTCTCGTTTCCTCGATGTGCAGTTTTCTTCTTCATCTGCGTGATGGGTCTACGTCTTCACTGAGTCTTTGATGACTTCTTTTAATTTTAAACCGATTGCCTTGGTTGAACTCTTCTGGTTGAATATCTTCACCTTCTACCAGTACAACCTGCGTGCTTGCTCTGCTAGAGCCGGGAAGCGAGGTCTCTCGGGCTGTGTCACCAGCGTAAGGCCCAGCACATCAGCCATTATGGCTGATGGTGCGTGCATTTATTGAAACAGAGGTGGCACACGCAGTAGAATTTGGTATTTAGGTTATCCTTGGATCTTTCGGCTTCTTCTTAGATGGGGATTTTGGGTTTCAGTGGAAAAAGCGCCACGAACTAAAAGTTTCTGCAGCCGACATGAAACTGTGCCGCTCCCCGTGCACATCTTTTTTTAACTAATTAGAGTAAATATTTTTTTCTTTGGGATTCTTAAGATAATCGGTTTTTCTGAAGGTCACTGTGCGGGTCGCTAATGGTTTTGTGTACCTAACTAAAAAGTTTTTTCAGCATTTTTGAGAACAGTCGAATAAGGCAAGTCATACTTAAGACACGCTTGTCACCTTTTTTGAGAATAGTCGTCAGTTCTGCAAGTTACATTGGCAAATGTATGTCGATAAATTTTTATTCGTGCGAAAGTTAATATACAACTACCTGTTATCGCCACGCTCACTGTTAGCTGCAAGTTTTTGTGCGCGTTGCCCTAATTCACGTATTATTGTCATTCTTATGTGAATTCAGTTTCTAGTTTGAGCGCTACTGCATGGCTTCTACCGTAGCATTACCTCGCTATGATGATCCTATTATATCGAGCTTTTGGCCAGTCTGATTTATGACTTTGATCTTAATTTTTTGCTGTATCCCTGTATCAATGTTTCTTCGTGTTGTTTTGTTTCATTCCCTCTTTTTTCTTCTTTGTGTATACAAGCATGTGCACCATTATTAGAGGGATTCTGCAAACTCTTTTTTAGTATAGTCACAAAACGTAGCCGATAAGTATCCTGAGATCATCTGGACCAAACATTGTAGCTCAGCACGTGGTTCAACAGAGAGAGAAAGAGAGATAAAGATGCAAGGAAAGGCAGGAAAGTTAACCCGACGCACATCCGGTTTGCTACCCTGCACTGATGACGTTATATAATGTAGAAATGTAGAATTCGTGAATACCTGCAAGACAACTTAGTTATCAAATACATTTTAAACCTCAATCTTTCGGGAACATGGTCATTCACGTAAGAAAACAAAACAAATAACTGTCGTTTAATTTACAACTAACCCTGTCACGTCACTCAGGAGTTCGAAAATAAAGGAGGGGTTTAACTTGGGCCCTTAAGCCCCGCCACGGTGGCCTAGTGGCTAAGGTACTCGGCTGCTGACCCGCAGGTCGCGAGGTCTAATCCCAGTTGTGGCGGCTGCATTTCCCATGGAGGCGGAAATGTTTTAGGCCCGTGTGCTCATGCTTGGGTGCACGTTAAAAAACCCCAGGTGGTCGAATTTTCTGGAGCCATTCAATACGGCGTCTCTCATAATCATATGGTGGTTTTGGGACGTTAAACCTCACATATCAGTCAACTTGGGCCTTTAATGTGCATTGTCGGCAGCAAGATTAAAAGGCAGAGTGACTCTGTTGAGGCTCCTCTGTTTTAGTGCAGTCACCACGCACGCAAAGTGCCCCGCGTTAACCATCAGATTTTGGAGCCAGCAGCAAACCGCACAACGTAAACAGTCTGTCTTTGCGCGCACCGCAAACACTTCGAGGCACACGAGTCCTCTTCTTATCTGACTGTGGTGTAAAGAGGCATGGTCGTTGAGATGTGTTGGAAAATTCCTCCGAGATCGAGCTTAAGCAAACGAAACGCCTGATTCGATTAAACTAGATGTCGCCGGTGCTTCAGGCATGCAGCCAGAGAGGCGTTCACTTCCTTCGCATGTATGTGTCTGCTTCCAGGAGAACAAGTGGCGCGTTCCATTCTAATTCAATTTAAAGCACGGAGGCCGCAAAATGCTTCGGTCGGCTGTTCACCCCCGAAGACCACTTTTCAAGAGAGAAGTTGTGCGCACTTTAGAACCACTGCACAAACAAGTGCGGTGCGTGTATGGGCGGAACATTCAGGGGAGGTGCGGGAACAGAATTTTCTCAAGCTTAGGATGCTTAAAGAAACATCCCAAGGATAGGTAAAAGAACAACGCCAACGGCCCAAAGCGCGGAGTAAAGGGAGGTCATAAATGGTGGGCCCTTAGGAACGCGTGCACACGTTAACATCAAGCCTTCTTATTTGACTATGAGCCTGAATAAGTGTGAGTATGCCGGATAAAGACTGTAATCCAGCATTTCATGTTTCTATATTTTTTATATCATGAACACACCTTCGGCTGTGGAAGTAAATCTCGTGGTGCATTTCGCCTCGACCACTCTTTATTGGTCATCCTCCACCGCAAGTGTCACCATGCAGTTCACTTTTCAGCATGCAGAAGGATTAAGCAACGAAGGGCACGTATAATCTGAAATTATATTCGGAATTAAGAATTCCACAAAGTTTATTTGCGCGCTAGTAGCGTTTGTCAGGACTATATGAAGTTCTTCTATTCATCCATTTTTGCCCCAGATGTGATGAGACGCGCAAAAGTCGCGTAGACATGAAGTGTAAATTTCATCAAATCACCGCATCCTCTTTGTGAAGGCCGCCACGTGAACACAAAAACCAAATAATAAAGTAGTATAAAAGAAAAATAAACTTGTTGAAGCTCTCTTTATGCATGTAAGTGTTCACAGTTCGTAAACCTGTGTTGCACGTGATGTTTATAAAGCATATTCTGCATTTGAAAGAAAGTACAAGCGTCGTGTTCACAATTTCATTTCATCAAGGGCACTGTGGCAGTTGTCCTAGATAAAAAAATTGGATGCCTGAAATACCTTAACAAGGACAGATGTGGTAACCACGCTTTTTTTTCTCAAATATGTCTTTATATCTTTCGAATATGCCTCCGGCGTGGCTGGGAGAACTGGTGTAATTGCAAGCACGGCGCCTATTTGTGATAAATTTACTCAGAGAGCATTGTTGTCGCATAAAAACTCAGAACCTTGAAAATTAATTGAGCTACTGCATAATTTTCTTTTTGGGCATCTATCACAATGTAGTTATAAGGTCCTGAAAAGGTTCTGACAATTTTCGATACGTGCACTGAGTCGGTAAAGCAAGTACCGAGAATCATTCCTTGTTCGCTATGGTAGAGCAGTGGTGGTCACCAAAAAGTTGCGGGTTCGATCTCGGCCGCGTTGGTCGCATTTCGATTGAGGTGAAATAGTAGATGCTGTGCGACGCCATTGCATGTTTAAGAACGAACACCACGTGGTAGAAATTTTCGGAGCCCTCTACAACTGCATCCCTTATAATCATGTCGGGATTTTGAAACGTAAAACACCACTTTTTATTATTATTATTATTACTATTATTATTTTATTATTATAAGAATTAGAAACTCGCAGACCAGCTTAAGCTCTCTGCGTCAACTGTGTAATTTATTACAAGCTTTTCAACATGCGGATCGCCATAAATCACCGTGGCACAAGCAAACAAGTTTTCATCCGTCTGCTTTTAATATACGTTGCATTCATTATACGTAGCATTGGTGACCAATCTGAGTTGATGGGTACAGTCTACGTCAATGAGCCTTGGATAGACAGCGAGCATCATGTGCTTGTGAACAACGTGATTTATTTTAGCGTGAGGTGTGCGAAAGTGTCTGTCGGGATCATTTATTTTCTTGATCACCATGAATTGCACTAACTGCGTTGTGAGGCACAAATCCAGCAATCGGTGACTTGAAGCGGCGACATAGCGTATGGATTGCAAAGCATCTAGCAAGCGGAGTGGCGTCTATTTGTGGGGCTCTTGCTATCTGATCAACTCCAGGGCTACGCGTCGGCAGCCATAGTATCACCCTTTAAGACATACACACATTTGCCATGTTCCAGCTTATCGGGGAACCTTCTCAAATACCTTTCGATTGCCCGCATGCTTTTGCAGATTGCCGTCGTATCACGAATAATAAAATAAGAGTGATTGTTAAGGGGTGGGACCTAGCGTAGCAGCTCTTACAGCTCCACGCTAATTGTCTGTTACCCGACGGCGCGCCAAGTAAGATACCGGTGTTCGTTGCGGAGGTCACGGAGAGGGTGGTGCAGCCTAGCCTGTCTAGGATACAGATGTCGCAGTGAAAGCTGGGTATTCAATAAGTAGAGAGAAGGTATTGCTGAGCAAGGGCGTATCCATATAACTGCCTGCAGCTCTCCTGATAAGCGGTACGTCAGTTATTTGTGCTGCGATGGATTTGGCAGTGCTATAGCCTAAATGCTGCCTTAAATCACAAACCACTTGAAGGTCCCTTTAAACATCACTGGCCTAAATATTTTTTTCTCCCAAACCCCACTCTGCGAAGCAAAATATTCTGTGTACTTGACTTTGTAATCACAAGGAAATGAATTCAACTGACAGGCTAGAGAAAGCATAGAGACCGCAATTTGCTGGATTTAGTTCTAATACAGTAATATTTGCATAAGTTGAAATGAAATGCAGTGCGCGAAACATTTTCCGTTGCTATTATGCGAGCCCACAACTAACAAATTACGCGCGCCACATAACGCCCTATGCCACGTGACGTCCTCTAGCCAAAAGAGTGTTTTACATGCAGTGACAACCTTGACTGCAGGCGACGCTAATACCCAAAAATTACAAGTACACGCATGCTCGAGGCCCGTGTGCTCAGATTTGGATGCACGTGAAAGAACCCAAGGTGGCCACAATTTTCGGAGCCCTCCACTACGGCGTCTCTTATGATCATATTGTTGTTTTGGGACAATAAACCTCTAATATGAATCATTCGCTTTGGTAAGCATTATCTTGTGCAACGCCCTTTGTGATTGGCATGTTCATGATTACGCCGAGGTATGGCCCTGATGATAACCACGCCTGATCTCTCGAACCATCGACAATTTTAACGATGCTTTGGTTTTGCACAGCTGCCTTCCAAAGCGTAAGCTGTGTATCGCCCTTCTCACGTGTGCATGCAAGGCCATGCCAATTTCTGGTGTTTTACGTGCCGAAACACAGGTATAATCGTGGGACGCGCCGTTTATTGGAGGGCTACACGCTGTAAGTTCACCCACGTAGGGTACTTTAACGTACTTTTCATTCTAAGCCCAAGGGTGTTGCTACACTTGGCTCCCGTCAAAATGAAGCTACCACATGCGAGAATCGAACGCCCCGCCTATAGCTTAGCAGCACCACGAATCCGTGTGCTTAGCAATCACATCACAGTGCACATGGGATCAGCATAAACGTTCAGCTGAGCGTGTAAGTTCTGTTCACATTGAGCAAGAACCTAAAATTTACCGCCACCACCTGATTAGAACACATGTGTACCCACGCTACGATATTTGAACTGTGATCTATTAAGCTCTTATGTTCCGCAGCTGTCACGTAACTTGTTTTTTGTATGACTATCGCCATCGCGATTATTCTAGGAAGCAGTTATGATACTTTAGTACTAAACCTATGTTAAGATGAAAACACTGAACTGACTCTATTCCCATTTGCCGCCTCGGCTCCTCACATTTCTTGTGGAGAAGTGATAGAACGTAAGTAGCGACTTTTAGCTGGTTTTAAATGCGAAGCATTTCTTAGCGAGCTTCGCCAACTTTGAATCTATCTATCTATCTATCTATCTATCTATCTATCTATCTATCTATCTATCGATCTATCTATCTATCTATCTATCTATCTATCTATCTATCTATCTATCTATCTATCTATCTATCTATCTATCTATCCGCCTACGACCTTTAGCTCTCCTGGCTGTTGCACTCTTCGGATCTATGCCAAAATTGCGCATAACATGACTGTATGGTGAGCATAAGTGACTCATCATAACATGAAAATCATGACGTGTATGTCATGAATGTCACTATTGATATGTGATAGCCTTGTCGCTGTAGTGGTTCTTTCATTCACATGACGTATTGCAAATCTGGCATGGAACGACATGACTACGTAGCCAACACAAGTGATGGGCCCTAATGTGGAAATTATGACATGCGTGTCATGTAAGAACATGACTACATGCTAAGCTCATTGTGCACTCGCGGCCGTTTCACTAGCTTCACGTATACCTAATTTGGTATTGCATGACAAGAATGAATGACGAAAGTACATAACTTATGCAAACACGACAGTCATAACATGCATGTCATGAAAGAACACGACAACAAGCCACGTTCATGATGCGCTCGCGGCCGTTTCGCTAGCTCCACATATACCGAATTTGGTGTTACGTGACGTGAATTAATGGCGAAGTTATATGACTGGTGCAAACATGATAAACATGGCATGCGCGTGATTAAAGAACATGACTACATAACACTTTCATGATGTGCTGGGGCTGTTTCACCAACTTCACATATACCAAATTCAGTGTTACATGACGTGAAAAGATGGCGAAGGTGTATGACTGGTGCAAACATTATAATCATGAAAAGCGTTCCATTAAATAACATGACAACTTAACACGTTCAAGGTGCGGTACACTGGCGGCTGTTTAGCTAGCTGCAGATATGCTAAATTTTGTATGACGTAACACGAATAGACGACGAAGGTATTGAGACGTCCAAAGATTGAAATCATGATACTCATGTTATGTAAAACGTGACTACATGCTACGCTCATAGCGGGCTCACGGCCGTTTCGCTAGCTTCACATATACGCAATTCGGTATTATGTGACATGACTGAAAGACGAATGCAAATGACACGTCCAAACGTGATAATCATGACGTGCGTGTCACGTAAAACTTGACTACCTTTATGCTTATAGTGCACTCGCGGCTGTTCCGTCGGCTTCAACGATACGAATTTGGTTATTACGTGACGTGAACGGACGACGAACACAAATGCCAAGCGCAAATATGATAATCATAACATTGAAGCTATATACGCCATAATTTACGTCTTCTAGTGACGGTGTGTGGATTTTAAAGTCACATATCAACCTTCCTTATTCCTGCTTCACATATTATTAATTTTCAGTGTACGTGAGATCTGCAATTTTTTAACTGTTCCCACAGTTTTAACAATTTTGACAGTTGACAGCCAATAAATGGTATTTCGTGCCTGCTTTGCATGGTGAAGTAGGAGTGATGGCTACAGCGAGAAAAACATGGAATAAAATACCCAAGAAGCACGTTTGCCGCGCTGCTTTGAAGAACTGAAGCTATAACGCCAGCGCTCCGAGTGGCCAGAATGCAGTTGTATCTCTTCGGCAAGGCAGTGCATGGCTGTACGCGTACTTGAGCGCCAGTAACAATAACATGTAACGTCATGTTTCAAAACGACATTATGGTTATAAGAGGTTAACTAAAGTTCTTGTTTGCCACGTTGTGGTAGTGTAGTGGCTAAGGCACTCGGATCCTGACCCGCAGGTCACGTAATCGAACCTCGGTTGCGACGGCTGCATTTTCGATGGAGGCGAAAACGCTTTAAGCCCGTGTGCTCAGATTTGAGTGCACGTCAAAAACCCCAATTGGTTGAAGCTTCCGCAGCCCTCCACTACGGTGGCTTTTATAATAATGTGCTTGTTGTAGGATGTATTAGGCCACAAGTATCAAACTTTTTATTTGGGCCGGTTTTTGTATCACGCTGTTTCTTCGCTTCGTTGTTGAGGAATGCCATTGTGCAGGGCTCCGCAAATTTTGACCATGTGTTGTTATTTAACGTGTGCTGACATCGCACAGTACGTGGGCCTTAAGCAGTTTGTCTCCATGGAAATGAGACCGCCACTGCCGGGATCAAGCTCGCCACCTTTGGTTCAGCAGCCGAGCACCTTAGCCACGGTTTCACCGAGGTGGACAACTTGGGCGTCAAGTCACCTCGATGCCGTCGTTCCTTCTTTCCTTGGTACACTATAGAGTGGTGATAGCATCCACTGTTTCACACAGCATGGCGACATCACATGACGCAATGGCTGCAGTGTTTGACCGAATATGGTGGTGATGCGATGAATTGGTGTCAGAACCTTTGACGAAGGAGTGCATGTACCAAGACGCCCTAATGAGCATGGGTACTGCATGAGCAAGATACTTCCGAATACTTTAGTTTTCATAGAACAAAAAACCTATCAATAACAATTTATTGGGTTACACGCCCCAATACTACGATGCGATCGTGAGGCACGCCTTAGGGAAGGGCTCCGGAAATTCTTGACCATCTGTTGTTCTTTAACAAGGACTGACATCACACAGTACACGGGCCTCTGACATTTCGCCTCCATTGACATGCCACCACCGAGGCAGGGATTGAACCCGCTACTTTCTGGTTAGCAGGCGATCCTCATGACCACCACATTACCGTGGCTGAGTCAGCTCGATTTAATCGTCATCGCAGGGATCCGCCTGTCGGATGCAGCAGTGTTAAGAAGCACGTCAGTGACCACTCTAGTCGGCAGGGCACTTTTCTAATTAATACCGTTCACTAGGTAAACGCAAGTATATAAGAACGCAGGGTACATTCGCAGCATTAATCCGGGATCTCGAAAACGTGGTCCATGACCATCCCTCTAGCGCGGCCTTGGTCCGCATATGAATCTCTTCAATACACATTTTCTCTTCATTATGAGCTACGCCCGGCATCAATGCTCATGAATATTCTTTTCCTAAGGTACCCTACGGGGTCAGTATGGGTTTACACCTACCAGCCGTACAAAGTTTCTCTGTATAAGATTCGCACGGTGTCCAGTTTTCAGACATTCTGAGGATAGGTATTGATGTTTCTCTACCACTCACTCGAAAATTTTTATTTCGTAAATGACCCCTAAATACAGGGTGTAGTTAGCATTTTTAGGAGGGGGGTGAGGCGGGTCGTTCATTCTCGGTCACTGCAGGCTTTCGCTTGCGTTGTTATGTGTGCGTGCACATACAAACATGCAAAATATAAAGAACTTCGTGGGGAGAGAATAAAACTTTCAACTCCTATGCCTTCCTAATACACCAGTATTGGGAAGGGCCTTCTTTCAAATTGTAACGTTAGCTGACATTTTACAGACAGACAGACAGACATACATACAGACAGACAGACAGACAGACAGACAGATAGATAAATAGATAGATATATATATAGATAGATAAATAGATAGATAGATAGATAGATAGATAGATAGACAGACAGACAGACAGACAGATAGATAGATAGATAGATAGATAGATAGATAGATAGATAGATAGATAGATAGATAGATAGATAGATAGATAGATAGATAGATAGATAGATAGATAGATAGATAGATAGATAGATAGATAGATAGATAGATAGATAGATAGATAGATATCAAGTACATATTGTGGGAGCATTGGGCGTCTACTCTGAGTTTTTTAGCCACACTCTGTGCGACAAGTGATCTAAGCGAAGCCATCGGCTTTGAGGGCATAAGGCAGTGTTGTTCTAGGCTCACCGATTGCGTCTCTAAGTGCCAGCTCCCGTTTTCTCGCTGACTTTCTACTGTATGATTCCCGCCGCCGTGATTGGAAAGAATAGTAAGGAAAGAGAAGAAAGTTCGCGGAAAGCCAGCGTCTCGTAATTGGATCCGTTCATCCATGGCTCAGTCGGGAGAGTCGTGGTGATGTTTTCGGCGACCGTCGGCTGCCGCCGGCGGCAGCAGCACAGATGAGATCTAGCGACAACCCGCCTGAAAAAAAAACTTCGAAACAACACAAAAAGGCAAGCAGACACGCTAAGAAGAAACAGCCCCAGTGTGCGAGATGCGCACTAGAAGACTACAACACATGTCTGTCTTTCCTATGCGCTTTGCTCAAGCGCCGGAGTGGCCGTGGTAACTAATTAGAGAGCTCGCACTTTCCTCCTGCGATCGATGGATGTTTGCCACGCTCCGCGAACTAGCACGTCATGCCCCATCGCGACAATGAGGAAAAAATAGAAAAAAAAATAAAAGAGGCTAAAGTTTCCTGAACACTGCGTGTGCGTGGCCGTGCTGCAACATTCAGTATTGGTGAACGTCTTTCATCTGCACGAAGCACAAACAGTGCGACAAGTGACAAGGGAAACACGGTGAGCCAAGTTCGGTAAAAAGAGCAGTTGGGCTCTTTCTGGTCAATAATTGGATAAGACAAGTAAAGTTTTATTCAAGACATGCACGAAGATACTAGAACTTGCGCAAAAAAAACTAACATAAAGGGTAGATGCACCGGTGCTATATACGTCTTTACTACGCGTTGACAGGGTCAAGGGGAGGGGGAAGCATGGCGCTGAGTCACGATTTCAGTGCGTTAAAGAAAATTACTGTCATTGTATTTCAACAAGGAATATAGCAAGCACTGAATGAGTATTTTTTTTCGTTTGCTCGCCCATTTGGCATGCCATCAGAGCTCTACAGAACCGTGCGAGGCTTTGTTTTTTATCCCTCAATCCCCCCTCCCACAACTTTTTCTTTTTTCTTGTTTTACTTTTGAATTTGGCAAAGAGGGATCGAAGCGTACACAAACATGCTACTAGGGTAGATGGTTACCGCTTTGACGAGGACAAGTCAATCTGTCAAAACATTTGCTCCAAGGACATTCCCTGTTCAATCATTTGTCATTACTTCATCGTCTGTACTATAATTTAGAATATGGGAGCTATTAGGGCGAAGCACTTCAAGATCTTAGATAGTCGGTCCGTAAACCACAGTTATCTACAGCAGATGTAGCGCAGGTGCATGTGAAAAAAAAACCGACCCATCTGTGAACAACGAAATGATTAACAAAAGGCTGTTAACTGGAACAAACAAGACCAAAGACCACAACACCATATAAACACCATCATTCAGTAGTACTTTCACAGATATATGACAATTCGATTCTCAGTGCATACCGCACAATGAGCAGTCATTTCATGGATATGCGTGGATTTGTATTTAATTAAACGCAATAAACTTGAGCGCTCAAATCAAAACTGTAGCATTACACAAATAGTGCTACAGGTGAATAAAGTCTACTTGGGAAAACACCTACAGAAAGTACAACAATGTCATGTGCGAGCTGAGTATGGGCGTAGACCATTATTTCGATCGCTCTCGCGATAACCATGTTGCGTATTGGGAGCACAAGCCTGGTGTGGTTTTATACTTGTGGCAACGCATAATGCTACAGAATAAATTAAGCTTTTATACTGATTGAGCAGAATTAGTTATGGTGGATGATCTTTTCGCATAAATCAATGACATCATCAGCGGCAACCAGTGTCACATTCTGGCACCGTTATGCACAACATTATAGTCGTTTGTGTGGGTAGTGTCCAAGGAATGCATATGTGGAGAAAGGCAGATGTTAGTCCAGTGACTTCTGAGCATTTACTTTGCATATGCGAGGTAGCATCACGTAGGCAGCCTCGATATAACTCTGACAAGAGCAAGAACAGCTGTGCTAATCTCTTTTTGGTAACTGATAACACAGCGATGCTGTTGTTTGTCAGGTAAAGGCTGCTGAAGTTTTACAGCATGTAATGTCACCGTAGGACTTCCCAGAATATATTCCCATCGACGTGATACGCATAAATGAAAAGGAAGCCAAATGAAAACAAGGTGAGTTTAACGCTACAAAAGACGTACACTTTTGAGACACAGGACAGACAGGCGCTACTAACAAGAAATTCATTGCAAAGGATGCAATGTGTTATAAGTACTATGCTGAGCAGACGTGTCATGGCATTACTACCATGTAAAGATGGTTGTAGCGCCTGCGTGTCATCTGTCTCTCACATGTGTACCTCTTTTGTAGCGCTAAAATCACCAACTTATGTGTCACCAACCTTCTCAATAACAATTTCTTATGAAGCCAAATGAACGCTTCCTCTTGAGTCAGGAATTGTGGGTCAACCTCTACGACAGCTGCCCCAGGCAGCCATTTGGCGAAAACTCTTCTGACCATATTCATCAACTGAATTCCCAAACACGTAAACATTGCACTACTTATTGGCGTAAATTTTAGATCGAAGTTACGTCGGGCCTACCGTTTCTATTCTACAGTCGATATAAATTAGTGGTTGCTTCTTCAATAGTTGTATTTCTGCGACAGTTGGTGCTTTTAAACCATCGATGGTTGTAATAAGAAAATACAAGGAAGAAGTAAGGCCTTGTTACACACACAAACACACACACACACACACACACACACACACACACACACACACACACACACACACACACACACACACTATATATATACACAACGTGGTTTATTTCGACGTGTCAGCCAGACTCTGGCCTCACGAAGGATCTACATGACTATATATATATATATATATATATATATATATATATATATATATATATATATATATATATATATATATTCATGCACTCTAAAAAGTTCTATGGAGAAACTGTGCCAGATACTCCTGAAAAGGACTCTTTCCTTCTTGTGGATTAAAGCAGTCGTTTTTTCGGAGTAATTGCAGGAATGTTCGCGCCGCGTGCAAATGACCCACCCGTGCCTACACAAGCCTGTTTCCTCTCAGACGAGGCCGTAGGGTGGTGTGGTGTAGTGGTCAGTGGCTAGTGTTCGCGCACGCTGACTGAGTGGTCGTGAGTTCGAATCCCGTGTGTTTGCTTCAAATTTTCCAAAATATATTTCTGAATGTGAAGCTTGCACATTGATTGTTTATCTAATCGAATGTCAGGACGCATTTCGAAAGGCTGGTTAAGCCAACCAAAACCTGATATTTCTTTTGCAAACTGCTGCTCCTTTGAGGAGTAACCACGAAATCATGGTTACTCCTTCGCAGTTACCCCAAAAATGGTGCCACGAATGTGGGAAGTTTGTTATTCCTCTAAAAGAGCAACCTCAATACCCACTTTACTTCTTAGAGTGTGGTGTCAAAATCTGCCTTTGAACTTCTGCTGTTACTCGTCTATAAGTTTGTCGGTAAAACGAGCATCACTACCCACACTGAGAACTGCGGGTTATCTTCTGTCTCCCCAAAAGCTTGGGCCTCTTGAGAAGTTTATATTTAGGAAGTAATACCTGATAAGAAAAAACAAACAAACAAAGAATTTGTGACATCAACGAACGCATGCCATAGCTGCTATAACGTACATCTCAAGGGACTGCTATTTACGGCGTGTGTGGTGAAATTAGAATATAGAATGAAGTAGGCATATTGTCACAGTGCCGTGACATTGACGAAGGTAGCACATTCGATGTTCAAATGAAACTGTTTATTCGGCCAAACTTGTGGTGAGGAAACTAAAGGTCAGATTACAGCAACACACGGGCACTGATAGCGGCGAACAGAGCGTCGGCCAGTGACGAACTGACAAGTGGCATGGCAGAGCGGCATTTAAAAAATGTGTTATTGAGTGTTCCAGCCTTATTTCTAGTCTTCGCGCAAGCTCTGGAATAATCTCTAGTATTCGCATCTGGCAGTCAATTTTAACCGAACTATCTAGAATTATCGCGAACGTTCTCGAGCAATAATGCGCAGATTGCACTGAAAAATTCTGACCCAGGCTTTGTGGGCGAAAACCGAATCAAACAAACGTGAAAACAAGAAACACGCGTCGCATTGGCCCCCTCTGAAAAAGCGTTGTTCTAATGCTTAAAACAGAACATGGGGATGAATACATGAACAGTAAAAATAAAAATAATAAAGAAAGTGCAGTGATAAATAAGTAAGAGCAGTAAAGCACAGAGATATGACAAATAATACAGTCCTTAGGTTCTTCAACGTGCGTGAATCGGCTCTAGGCGCATGACTTAAGTGGCGTCAGGTAGTGAACGACTCCGTTGAAAGTTCATGACGCCGTAGGGGACAGCCTCGTGGTTACGTAGGCCGAGACGTTGAACTACCCTGTATGGTCCGAAGTACCGTCGAAGAAGTTATTCACTCGGTCTACGTCGGCGTATCGGCGTCCTCATCCAAACACGGTCATCGGGTTGGTATTCTGCGAAGTTTCGTCGAAGATCGCAAGCGCGGCTGTCGATCGTCTTTTGGTTCTTGATGCAGAGGCGGGCGAGTTGGCATGCCTCTTCAGCGTGGTGAAGGCGGACAGTAACGTCAAGGTTTTCTTCGTCAGCGACGTTAGGCAGCATGGTGACAAGCGTCGTGCACAGATTCTTCCTGTAGACCAACTTGTACGGAGAAATCTGCGTCGTCTACTGCACCACCGTGTTGTATGGGAAGGTCACGTACGGAAGGATGGTGTCCCACATCTTCTGTTTTACCTAGACGTAAATGGCCAGCATGTCAGCGATTGTCTTGTTTAGCCACTCGGTGAAGTCGCTGGTCTGTGGTTGGTACGCTGTCGTCCGGTGGTGGCTTGTCTGGATGTGTACTAAGATTGCCTGAGTTGAATTCACAGTGAGGCCGTATCTTTGTCGGTAATGAGGATCTCTGGGGCACCATTGCGCGAGACGATGTTCTAGACGAAGAAATTCGCAACCTCGGAGGCACTGCCTTTGGGCATTACCTTTCTCTCGGCGTAGCGGGTGAGGTAGTCAGTGGCTACAACGATTCTTTTGTTTCCTAAAATCAACGTCGGGAATGGACGAAGCAGGCGGCAGGACTATTCTGATTTGCTTGAATAGACGGTGAGGAGGCTCGATGGGCTACAGATGTCCAGCTGGCCTAGTTGGCGATGTCTTCCGTCGCTGACGGTCTCAACAGGTTTTGCGTAGTGTGGACGTCAGCAGTGAGGCTGGGTCAGTAATACTTTTCCTGTTACTTTTCTAGCGTGCGGCAAAATTAAAGGTGTCCAGCCTTCGGGTCATCATGCAGAGCGTCCAGAACTTTTGGGCGTAATGCCGAAGGTAATGCGATGAGGTAGCTGGCCTGATGTGGCGAGTTTATTTTTTTTTCGGCAATGATGTCATTGCGCGAGAAGAACGAAACCAGTGTTCACTCGAATACCTTTTGAAACATGGCAGCCTTGCCCTCGAGGTATTACAGAAGGCCCTTGATTTTAAGCTCAGTTTGCTGTCGTTCTGCAAAGTTATCGACGCTTAAGGTTCCCCAAAAGCATGCAGTCGCCACCCTCGTTGTCCTGCGGCGATGGGTCAACGGAGGCGCGGGATACGCAGCCGGCAACAGAGCGCTTTTACCCTAACGTGTAAAAGATGGTAATGTTGAATTACAGAAGTCACTGACTCAACCATGGGAAGTGACCTGAAAAGTCTTTCAAGTCAGCTAGCCAACAGAGGGCGTAGTGGTCGCTCACTACTTTCAAATATCTGCCGTAGGGGTATATCGGGCCATACTTGGAGGTAGCCCAGGTGATGGCAAGACACTCCTTCTTTGTTGTGGAACAGTTGACCTCTGCCCTATATAGGTACTGGCTCGCATAAATGACGACCCTTTCAAGTCCGTCAATCTTCTGCACAAGGATGGCTCCAAGCCCATGCATTGTTTGCGTCGGCTTGAATTACCGTGTCGGTGTCTCAATTAAAATGCGCAAGTATCATCTGTGTCACAGAGGTCGTATTGGTTCTTAACATGGTTCCTCCTGTGGCGTTTCCCACTTGAACTCGACGTAAATCTTTGTTAGGTTAGTGAGTGGCTCAGCGATGGGGGCAAAATTTTTGACGAAGCGCTTGTATTAGGCGCACAAGCTGAGAAATGAACGCACGGCCTTCTTGTCAACGGGTGGCGGTAATGAAGCGATAGTGGTTGCCTTTCTCGGTCAGGCCGCTCTCTGGACTTGCTTATCACGTGTCCCAAAACAAGAGATCTTCGTACGCAAAGTGTCACTTTTCTGTCTTCAGAGTGATTGCGGAGGTCTTGACTGCATTTATTACAGCTTCAAGGTGCCGGAAATGCTCGTCGAAGCATGACAAAAACACGACGACATCATCAAAGTACACAAGGCAAGTCTGCCACTTCAATCCAGCCAGCATAGTGTCGATAACACGGTGGAATGTCGCAGGCGCCATGGAAATTAAAAAAAGAACAGTACCTTGAACTCGAAGTGGCCGTCTGGTGTAATGAAGGCAGCGTTTCCTCGGTCTCACTCATCTACTTCGATTTTCCAGCAACCCATATAAATGTTCACCGATGAAATGTATTTCACGTTGTGGAGTCGATCAAGGGCGTCATGCATTCGGGGGAGAGGGTAAAAGTCCTTCGTGACCTTATTCAGGCGCCGATAGTCAACGTAGAAGCGTACTGTTCTACCCTTTTTCTTCACTAACACCACCGGTGACGCCCATGTACTCTTTGAAGACTGGATAATGACGTCGCGTAGCATTTCAACGGCAATTTTCTTCATGGCCTCGCGTACTCCCGTCGAAACCCTCTACGGGCTCTGATAAAGTGGCATCCTGTTACGATTTGATGTTTCGTGACAGGGCCTGTCAAATTCTCGACGATGACGAGACAGAGTTCTTGTAGTTAAGGAATGGGTTTCTCAGCTGTTCTTTTATGCGTCGGAAGCTTCCCAATAACTTCTCAAGCTGGTTGAAGGTTTTGAATTGTTGGTCTAGATTTGGCAGAATCAGTGAGCATGAAAGCGTGCCTGGCTTCGAGTATTTCTTCGATGTAGGCAACCGTAGTACTTTTACTGACGTGTTTGTACTCGTTGCTGAAATTCGTGAGCATCACTCTTGCTTTTCCTTTCACAACTCGACGATTTTTCTTGCGATGCAAATATCCCGGTTGAACAACAGGTGCTGATTGCTTTCATTGATGTCTTCGAAGCCTTCTGTTTTCAAAGTGGTGACGGAAATGATGACGCTTGAGTGCAGCGGAAGGGTCACTTCTTCTTCCAGCACATTCAAGGCTTCACTGCCCCGCCGCGGTGGTCTAGTGGCTAAGGTACTCGGCTGCTGACCCGCAGGTTGCGGGTTCGATTCCCGGCTGCGGCGGCTGCATTTTCGATGGAGGCGGAAATGTTGTAGGCCCGTGTGCTCAGATTTGGGTGCACGTTAAAGAACCCCAGGTGGTCGAAATTTCCGGAGCCCTCCACTACGGCGTCTCTCATAATCATATGGTGGTTTTGGGACGTTAAACCCCACAAATCAATCAATCAATTCAAGGCTTCACTTCCTTGCGTCACGCGAAGCAGTAGTGCTGTTTCTGTAGATAGTGTTATCGGCTTAGTTCTCAAGTCAGTACGGCACCATGAAGAATTATGAAGTCCATACCAAGGATGACACCTCTCGAGCAATGCTGTAGTGCGATGACGCTAGCGGTGAAAATCTGGCTGTTAGTGGTCACTGGTTGTGCAGATTCCTGCCGGCGTAACTAGGCGACCTCCAGCAGTAGAAATTTCAGGGCCTTCCCAGGCGGTCCTAGTTTTTATCAGCTTGCGGCAAACGTCCTACTGATGACGGAAAAGACAGATTTGGTATCGATGAGAGCTGTGACGCTGTGGCCGTCAATGAGGACGTGAAGGTCATTAGTTCGTCCCATGGCGTTGCAGTTGGGTCGTGGCGTCGAATAACGGCTACGGCGGTTTGTACCGCTGCTTCGACGCTGCGTCGTGAGGTCTTCTGTTGGCCGTGATGTATCGACCATGGAGCTGCGTTCAGGGTGCGGCAAGTTCTTGAGGCTTTGTTGCGTTGTCGTCATCAGCGGAGGTAGCGGCGGAGGATCTTCCGTAGTTCATCGTACAGCAACCGCGCCTCCATTGCTTGCTGCTCCTAGTTCTCGTGACAGAGGCTATGTGACCGACCTGGTTTGGGTCATTGTACTGTCAATTGTGCGGTGGCATGTAGCAGCCCGGTGAGGCTGAACGAGAAGATCGCCGTGGTGTCCTCTGCGCTCCATCGAGATAGTCGGCGATGTCACGTGGTCTTTCATCCCGCTGTGAACGCGGTGCGTCGATGACGAAACACTGTAGTCCTATCTTGCGGTACTGACAATGGTGGTACGTGTGCCTGTCTTCGTCGCAGTGATTGCACAGTGTGCGGTGATCAGGGGCACGCCAGACGTCTTCCCAGAAGCATAGCGCTGGCCGGAAGGTAGGTGGTATGGCGTCGGTGGTGGTGGCGGTGGTGTCTGGCGGTTGAAAGGAAGTGGGTCAGTGTTCTGAGGCTGGCGTCGAGGAGCGTTGTAGAGCACTGCAACAGCATAGCTCATAGCTTCTGGTTCAGGCTGTGGTGCTTCGGAGATCCCAAGCGATTACTGAACTTCCTCTCGGACTGCGTCGGCGAGCAAATTAACTTGAGGCTGCAGGAAAGGCGACAGCTTGCGCAGCTCTTTCCATATGATAGCTCGGATTGTCTCGCGCTGGTCGTCGCTACAGATGGCATGAGCCTCGGAGTAGTGTACAGTTGAACAGTGGTGGTTATACTGCCTTGTGTGCATCTGAAGTGCCTTCTTGATTGGCGTGGCTTTAGCGAGCAATTCTTCGACCGTCTTAAGCAGGTTGCGCACAAGCAATTCTTCCTTGACACCTCGCATCAGGAATCGGAGCTGCTTCTCCTCGGCCATGGCGGGGTTAGTGTGACAAAAGAGCCGGGTTATTTCTTCGACGAAAATTGTCAAGTTATCGTTGGGGAGCCACACACACGTTTCCAGGATAGTCACAGCCCGTTCCTTGCGGACGGCGCTCGTGAAAGTGCTGAAGAACGTCGTCCGAAAGATATCCGAGCTTCGTAGCGTGGACTGCCGGTTCTCGAACCACGCCTTCGTGGCGTTTTTTAGGTAGAAGTTGGCGTGGTGTAGTTTTTTGTTCGGTGCCTTAGCTGTTCGAGGCAGCTACTTGGTCACCTCAATCCAACTTTCCGTGTCCTCGACTGATGATCTACGGAGCGTTGGCGGCTCCTCAGGCTCTCCGGAGAACGATTGGGGCAGGCAGCACGGGGGCAGCCATCGTTGCTGCTCTCGATGTCGAGATTCGGGCCTGCATGGCGTTTTTCAAGAAGAGGATCGTACTTTCGTTGCAGTCCCTTCTTTGTGGGGTTGTACTCTCTTCGGGGTTGACTTCGATGTTTTCTTTTCTACTTGGGCTAGGTTTGCGGCTTGGTGGTGGCGTGCGGAACATGAAAAAAGCAACATCTCCACCAGATGTCATGTGGTCGTGATGAGGCCAAAGGGAGAACAATTGATGTTGAGATGAAATTGTCTATTCGGCCAAACTTGTGTTCAGAAGACTGACGGTCAGATTGGAGCTACACACGGGCACTGATAGCGGCAAACGGAACGTCGGACGGTGAAGCTGACAAACGATGAAGCGCGGCGGCATTTATAGAATTGTTATTGAATATTCCAGCCTTATCACTAGTCTTCACGCCAGATCTCGAAAAGTCTGGAGTATTTGTGTCCAGCGGCCACTCTTAACAAAACGATCTACCATTATCGCGAACTTTTTCGAACGATAATGCGCGGTTTGCATTGAGCATTCTTGACCCAAGCTTCGTGGGCGAAAACCGAATCAAACAAAGACGAAAATAAGAAATGCGCGTGGCAATATGTTAAGTTTATGCTGAAGTTCTAAAAAAAACTAGATCTGGTATTTTATAGCCACAGATATCCAACCATGTAGACTGCTTATTAACATCATATGTGGTTATTGTGGATCGTATAGAGAAAAGTACATATTTGAGACTTACTTTAAGTGTGGCTGTTACAAAAATCCTACAAGTTTTAATTATATTATCCTTCTTTCAAAGCGCACACTCATAATGTCTGTCTTGGAATTAATATCCAAATGGTTTCTTTGCCGCTATCATATCGCGGTGATGTTTATGTTTTTTAACCAGCAATGTAAGTTGATTTTAAAAGTATCCCGACTTTCTTTAACAGAAAGGTGTTTACTGCTTGGTTTCAATTCAGCATTTCAAAATTCAGAATCACCACTATTTTCTTAAAAGTTGTTCTTGGACACATACCAGTTCTTTCGGAGCCAAACATATGGAGTCCGCATCACCATATAAAACACTGCGTTATCCAATATATTTTTTCCACACGCACCGTTGCCATCTCGGCTAGACTGAGTTCATGAGATAGGTTATAGTGCATCTCACGTTGCAAGATCGATTGTGAAACAGATCTCTGCTCAGCGTGTTTGTATAAAATGTGTTCACACGATCTGTTTCCTCAATGATTCACGTTTTGCGTGTATACATCATTGTTTTAGAAATAGCCTTACGCTTTGTGCCGATAGGATGTTTTATTTCATGCAATGAGAACTCTCTATAAAACAAATTTCAAAAACACCAAAAGATCAGCTTTGGAGCCCTCTGCTGCGGGATCTCTCGCAATCATATCGTGATTTCGGAACATCAAACCCCACATAATATTATTAAGACGGATTTCAAAGGGGCCTAAATATAAAGCATACCACAGCTTTCACTATCCAACGAGCACTCTAGATTTAGGTGCACAATAAAATGGCATGCAGAATATGAAGTAGCAAAACTATTCTGGAGTCCCCCACTACATAACGGAGTATAAATACGCGAGATAATCCTCTGCTACTTCGCACGGCCTAGTAGCTTTGGCTTATGAAAGCCATAAGTTCTCTTTTTCTTTATAGGCAGAAAATAAGGTGATGTTAGCTTACAAATAAGACGCTGGCTACTCTTCAGATTTTACGGTTGAACAGAGAACATAAAAATACAAATATTACATACGATAACATAAGATATGCACAGCAAATGCAACTTAAATTAGTCACTACGACTTGGCGTCTCGAAAATTCGAGGAATAATGTCCCGTTATGCGAACTTCTGAGGTCAGCAGGTGGCACGTAAACTTCTATTGTGGTCTTTTTATTGCCAATGCCCTCTTCTTTCACCCATCTCTCCTAATACTCGTTATGGCATTGTAATCTTTATCAAGACATGAAATAAAAGCCTACAAGCTATAGTTCATGTGTGATACGAGAAATTATAATTCACACCCAGCGTTGCCTTTTCCTTTTGCATAGATATATGGAAAGCTGACTGAGATCATGTCGGTGGAAAATTTAAAAAGTGAAGGGGCAGTGGAGGGGCAAAGCTACTGCTTTGAGAGACTGTAGTATATGACGAACGGATTAGCTGAGCAGGAAAGCAAACAAATGAGAAAGAATAATGAGAAGGAGACGTCGGGAAAGCTCAGTATCTCTGCGGTTGTTCTAGGCGGTAAACGCTAATAGTGACCGTGCGTCGGACTATTATGGTGTAAATAAGAAGATCCGCTATGGTGGTCTATCGCTTATGATGCCCGACTGCGTACACGCAGGTCGTGGGTCAGCAGGTCGTGGGATTGAACGCCGGTGGCTGTGGCCTCATTCCTTGAGGCCCGTATATTTAGCTTTAGCTGCATATGTGGTAGAAATTTCAAGGTCCCTTCACTATGGCTGTAAGAGTTTTGCTGTCTTATTTTTGTGGAATCTTGGCTCTTTTATTCAGGTACTTGTTGTCGTCTGATTTATATTATTTGATTGCCTTATTTGATAATTTTAGCCGTTTCGAGAAGCCTGAATATTTGGTCCTTGGCATGATTACACCGGCTTATAGAGCAAGAGCCAGCGTACTAAGCGACTCAATCAGTGGCTGAGCTTCTGTAAAAGTAGGCTGTGGCCAGCTGTACAGGCTAGTAAGCCTGGAAACTAATCTGTCACGGACTCTAAGGCACTGGCCGAGGTAATGAAATCACAGCACGTTCAATGAAATTTCGCTGCGAGCTCGCATAAGTGCGTCGCTAATTGAATTGGGGCACTGACACTTCTATGGCACAAAAAGTAAACATTCCATTCAACTAACGGTGCACGATGAAAAAAACATAGAGAGAAAAAAAGATTTTCTCAGGAGAGGGCATCGGGTATACTAAGCCCCAGCTCAGAAAAACGCACTGCAGGAAGTAATTAGCACCAACTTGACAAGAACTCAATCATGGTTTCTTAAAAAGATAATTCCACTAAGCCAGTGATGAAGGTCCTAATATAGGGTAATATAATAATTGTTATTCGCGTTTAACATACCAAAACTGCGATATGATCTCGAGAGACACTGTAGCGGAGGACTCCGGAAATTTTGACCACCTGAATTTTTATTTAGCCTGCACCTAAAACCAACCGCTTTATTCTCAAGCAACGTCGCCTCGATCGAAAATGTAGCCGCCCCGTGAGGACCCGCCACGGTGGTCCAGTGGTTACGGTACTCGACTTGTGAACCGCAGCTCGTGGTCACCAGTCATTGATTAGCGCTGGTTCTATCTTGTTGCTTGTGTCTGAAGTTGGTAATTTCAGTGAAAAAACAACGGCTCTTGTTTGATAGCTCCTTGCAACCACTGCGAAATAGACAATTAAAACACTTCACATTGGACACTATAGAGACGCTGATTAATTCATTCTGAAGGTAGTATGACGTTTTAAGGCTAACATGTTGCTGTAAAGTCAGAGTGCAATATACGGGCCCACTAAGAAGAAGACCGGGCTGAATAAGTGAATGATCTTCATTCTTCTGTTTTTGATTTCACGTTTGCGGAGCTTGAAGTTTGATTTAAATTTCCTGCAAGCTCACCTAACGCGGCAGTTTTATTCTACGTAAGTGTATACGAGTGGTCAAACTTGAATTTTACGCTTTTCTTGACATAAGACACTGAGAGATACGTGAAAACCACATATGCATTTACATTATGTGGCTGCAGAGACAGAGTTATTATAATTATGACTGTGCCCAGTGAACTATACCAGATCATGGAACCTTGCCGTGACTGTAGTAAGCGCACAAGCTTATCGTGAAAAGCTATACGCAGTCCTGTCTGTAAACAATTCAACAGCGTTGAATTATTCTAGCACGTCCATGCTCTGAGATACCAGGCTACAAATTTCAATTGCTAAATAAATGGGAGGTAGTGAGAATGGGTCTGAAGCTCATAATACCATAGAGAAATATACTTACATGAAGAGAGGACACCCCCGTAGGGTCCTGCGGCTGAGCTACTGCGCTGCGTTGAGCGCCACTAGTTGCTAATAAGACCCAATAATGTCTTCAGCATAAATAAAATAACAAAAAGCTATAATTTCTTATGCTGGGATTCGAAACCGTACCATCACGCCCTTAGAATGAGTGTCTTTACCACTAGGCTACACACCTATGCTTCCATAGAGGGGAATACATGTACAGCACATTTAAATCACAGGAATGTATACCCTTTATGCAAAACAAATACCGGAAAACAACAGTTTTTAGTCTTACCTCATTCGAGTTGTGGTAAAGCATTAGGCGTCCTTAGCGGAACACGTTGTAGAGCAGATATGAAAAATTGCACAAATCAATAAAGTTTCTACTTTGCAAAAAATTGATGTGAAACCTGGGTTTTCGTTGCCTATCTGAGGTGGATAATAAATGCCGTGACAAAACAGTAGAAGCGAGCATGGGCACGCCATCTAGTGGTCGGTCAGAGCTTATCTTGCTGGGCCATGAAAAGGCTCGAGTGGCCCCTCTTTATATAGCATATTTCTCTATGATAATACCCCATTCCTGGGCGGCATTCTTAAGCTTGTACATTGTCGAATTCCAGAAGCCATTTTAACGCTGTGAAGAATGCTGACCCAAGCATTTTTCATTACCACACACTTCGCATGGGTTAGCCGCGATAACTGTTCCAGGTGACCGTCGATCTAAATTTTATAAAGTGAAAATTTTAAAGCCAGACACAAAATCACTGCTCCTGTCCTTTAAGAGGTTCCTTTATTTTCTTTAGCGTGCCACACGAATCAATGTCACTCAGCAGCGGTCATGTATACGGGTGTTCAAAGTTAAGCTTTATGACTTTTCTTTAAATTAGGCACTTGAAACACGTGACAACCAGCCAGGGGAACAGAAAGTTAGACGATAATTATCGGTGCCAACAGCCCAATCAACAAAAGTTTAATAATCAACTTTTTACTGGCTGCGATAAACTGGTATGTTTATATTGAAAAAAAATGTAGGCAGTGGTGTTTGTACACAGTTTCAGTTTTAAGATTTTTGCTAGCACACCTGCGCTCCGAGATATCTTGCGCAAAAGTTTAATTGTATTCCGCATGATTACGTATGCAAGAGGGTGAGGGTGTGCGCAAAGCTCCTACCTCAAGTGAGGCATCTGTTGCGTGTGGTGTGTAGTGTGTGAAGAGGGTGGAAGCATAGGCATACATAACAATTCCCCTTGCACTCTCAGCCGGCAAAATGGAAGTGTGACAGCGTAATGCACTATGAGCCTTATGCACGATGCTTATGAACGCAATAACAGCAGACAATTTGTCGCGACGTTTTTTTGTAACTTCAAATCGCATGGAGGCATCATCTTGTGAACGACTAAGCTTTACCGTCCTGGTCTAGGAAGCCTCCGGTAGCACAGCATCTCTGAATGGAAGGTCTACCAAAAAAATCCACGTGGAGTCCTTTCGAGCTAATATGGCTGTATTTGGCGTTAGGTATTTTACCAAAGAAAAAAATCACAGCACATCCCCGGAGTGAATGATGATTGGTGGGGTGAAGCGTTCGTCAGCCCATCCATGCGTCCGTTCGTGTGTGCGTCCATCCCTGTGACCGTCGGTGCGTACGTCTATGCATCCGTATGGACGTCTGTTCTTCCATTTTTTCATTCATTCGTCTGTCTCTCTGTCCATCCATCCGTGCGTCTGTTCGTGCGACCATCCCTCAGTGTTTCCGTCAATCTGTCCGTCCGCGCGTCCGTCCGCGCGTTTGTCGGCCTGTGCGTCCGTCAATCCATCTGTTCGTCTGTATGTCTGTCCATCCACCTATCTATCGAACACTCCAAGTAGAGGCATCTCACACCTTTTCATAATGCGTTCATCATATACTAGTGCCGCCATCCAGTGGACATTCTAAGGACCACTCTTTCGGGTATATGTCACCGGTGGTTACGCACTACAATGCGGGACGCACAAGACACGCCATAAGGAGCTTCGCCCTTTAAAGTAGACGTGGTATTTTCAATGGCTGAAAGGAATTGCAACGCTTCGTTAGCAATGACGTTTTACGCGTCCCACCACTCACACCGTCCTCTTTCAACAAAGCCCACTTTCATAAACCTATTCGTTTTTGAAGAACAGGTTCTGTCCACCTTCCCAAACGGACTACGAAGGCAATCATCGATGAAGACTTTGAAATCAACGTTGTCGCGTGCGTAAGCTGGATGCCAGAACTCAGCTTCCGACAGATTGCCGATGAGTGTGGTCACAAAGTCAGAACAGTAAAAAATGTTCTAAGAAAGAACACGTTCTATCCGTATCACGTTTACCTTCATCAGGACCCAAATGAGGTGGACCTTGAAAGGCGAATTTACTTCTGCAATTTAGGCCTCATCAAAACTGATCAAGAAAATGACTTTTTGCACAGAATAATTTGTACTGATGAAGCTCGGTTTTGTCAAAATAAAAGTGTTAATCCTCACAACGCCTATTATTGGGCACATGAAAATCCACATTGGCTGAGCCAGCCCAAGCATCAAGGTCGCTGGAGTGTGAATGTGTGGTGCGGCATACTCGGAGAAAAGATCATCGGACCTTAATTTTTGAGGACAACTTGAATGAAAAGATGTACACACAAGAAATACTAGGTGTTGTTATTGATGACCTTGTCTGCAGTCTTTCCTCGAATGACCTGTGGCAAAAATGGTTTAAGCGCGATAGAGCACCACCACATTTTTCTACCAAGGCGGAGAACTCTTTGGACAGACATTTTCCAGAACAGTGGATTGAGCGCGCAGGAGCAATGTTTTGGCCGTCAAGATCTGCTGACTTTTCACCGCTCGGCTTTTCCCTTTCGAGTTACGTTACAAATAAATTTTACGTAACAGAGCTGAGCAATGTTAATGACATGAATGGCAGGATAACATCTGGCTGTGCAAGTATTTTTGCATAAGTATAATGCGCCGAGTTATCGAGTCGACGCAAGAGTGGTTCATGCTTTGCGTTGCTGCCAAAGGCACGCATTTTGAACACTTTGTGAGGCATTGACGTCTAGAGAGGTGAAGAGTTTCAGTGAGATTCGTGCATGACCAAAATAAGCTGATGCAGCAGCAAAAAAAAAATATGGGTTAGGAAGGATAAAACTGTTTCAGTTATTGTTGGTAGAGCTGTTGCTCTGGATTGCAATGAAAGTTACAGTACTTAGATATCAGCAGTCACGCTATTCGCGTAGCCCACACACGCTTTTCTAGTCATTATTTCGCACGTGCACTAGCGTCCAGATTCCCCGCTCGCACCATTGCCTCGGCGTGGTATCCGCCACCATCGTTAGGGGCTCTGCAGTTGTGTGTTACCATACTGGTAGCAAAGGTTCTTCAATTTTTTATTTCGCCAGCCCAAAGGCCAAGGGTAATTGTTAATATGTATGCCTATGCTTCCACCCTCTTCACACACTAAACACCACACGCAACAGATGCGTCACTTCAGGAATGAGCTTTGCGCGGATCCCACCCTGTTGCATGCGTAATCGTGGTGAACGAAAATTAAACATTGAAGCCAAATGTATTGGAGCACAGGTGTGCGAGCAATATTATTTCAACTGAAACTGTGTACAAACACCACTGCCTGAATATGTTTGATATAACATGCGAGCTTGCCACAGCCAGTGAAAAGTTAAACATTAAAATTTCGTTAATTACGTTGCTGACAGTGATAATTACCATATAACTTTCTGTCACCGTGGCCGCTTAAAGTATTCACACAATTGATTTTTGCGTGCCTTCAAACGCCTAATTAAAAACAATAATAATAAAGCTTAACTTTGAACACGTGGTATATATCAATTTTGCCAAAAATTTGCATAAGGCTGCAACCAAACCAGTAAATGTGTATTGTAGTAAGGAAAGAGCTATCGTCACTACCAATAATAATACCAATAAACAAATATACACTTTGTGATATGTTAACCCGTCATCCACCTTCACAAAATGGAATGCTTCGGGATCGTTTTTTATCACGCTGATACGACTGAATATTATTCCACCACAATTAATAATATTCATGGCAGATAGCATGGCAGTGTAAACGATGTGGGGGGTGGGGGTAACAAGAATGGCAGAGAACGAGCGCTTTGAGACAAACTCCAAAAATTACTAGACTCAAAAAGGACACAGAACGAGCGCTTTTTGAACCTATACCAACATGCCCAACTGGCAGTTATCCTAAATCAATGCAATGTAAATTATCTTAACCTAAAGTATTAAACTAAATCGGCGAGTGCTACTCGCATTCTGAGAAACTGCATCACTAAACTCTACAGTCATGGTACATTCCAGGATAGTATTCTTGCTGTTAGTTAGCGATATGGTGAGTCTTAGGGTGACGGGAGCATAGAGCAAACTGTAAAAAGTACGGAGGTAGGGCGATAAGTTCCTGTTCGCCACCCCTACTTGAGACAGGGTTTTTATCAGGGCATTGAAAAAGCAAGATATATTATTTGCACACTAGCTTGAGAGACCAATAATCGAAAACATATGATTGTTTTCCACTTGGTACTGATATAAGCAGACGTGGTATTTTTGCGCTTTCACCTTCGAATGTATACGCGAGCTTTCAAATGTAGCAACTGTGGCGTCTTGTTTAGGCTTGCGCAGCCTGAGCACTTGCCCTCCTAACTTTACGACACACCTGATCTGGAAGAATGAGAATATTCACGCGTATTCTTCCCACTCATTTGCCAGTTTCAAGTTTGAGCCTTTAGGCACACCTGTGAACGCCGTACAGCCTTACTGCGAAAGGTCTCGGACTCCTGGTAACTACACTTTTGTTTTCATGTGCCAAATCCCGTCATGTCTTGAAGTATCAGTGCAGCTGAAGGCTTATTGACGTTACCGAGAGTGGAACACATAAGTCCATCACGCACGAAGATAAGTCCATCAAGCACGGATTCCATCTAAGTAGCTTCGGTGATATTGGAAAAGATATTGTGCCTCCCTAGCAGCAAATGATCCTAATCTCATGGCAGGTAAATATGCACCATCTGAATGAATTAAGGTACAAAAGACGTATTGAGGCAGTATCCCAGACAATCTTATTACTGGTGCGCCTTCACGTAATGAGGATGCGATGTAAGTAAATGTGATGAATACGTGGGCAGAGCTCGCCAGACAAACTGCAAGAAAAATTATCAGACGCTGAGTCTGAAAGAAATGTTCATTCAAATATTGCGATAAATTTAAACTTCCGGTAATTAGGTATCTAGGCTAGAACGAGAGAAAAGGGAAAACAATATCGCTTACATCCACTCGAGGCTATTCTCTTTTTTCTCAATCCCCTTTTGTTTCGCTTTTACCTGAAAAGTTGTGAGGAAATCAAGATACTAAAGTCTGTATATTGAGCGAAAAAGAGCTTTTTTTTACCCAATCTTGCTGGACTTTTGTGAGAAGCTTTTTCCTGTATGCGATCGATGGTGTCTGCATCACATTCTGCATAAGTATAATGCACATTCTAAAAGGCTTTTAGAGGCGAAGCTCCTTAAGGCGCGGGTTTGTACATCCTCCAGTGCATGTAGTAGTAGGTAGCCACCGGTGGCACATACCCGCTCTAAAGCGAGTATGAACCACATGGGGATGCGAGATGGGAGATGGCGGTACTTGGGGCGTTCACTGAATGGACGCATAGACGGACGCATGGATGGATGGACGCACGGATGGTCGCGCGGATGGACGGAAGCAAGAACAAACGGTCGGATGGAAGGATGGATGGGCTGACGAACGCTTCGCCCCCACTCATTATCATTGACTGCGTGGAAATGCTGTGAATTTTATAGAGGACAACTCTGGTCTTTTCCCCTTCATTATATGGCACGGTAACGTAATTACCACCCACGTGTTGGACGACCATGCTTTCAGAACCAGGCATGCTGCATGCCAACCACCACCATCAATGCAGCTTGCCAATCCACAAATATGCATAACAAGTAAATGAAAAAAAAAAACAAAAAAGGTTACGGAGCACGGCAACTGGTTAACCTTAGTTATTAACAATGGTTATTTATAATCAATAGCGCACCCTATTTTTATTAGAAACACACCACATGAGCATCACCTGCGATTAGGCATCTCACCATTTGTGTACTGTAAAGTACCTTTTCAGAGATTTATATATCGTCAAAGCCACTGGTGCCTCAACGCAGTTTACACTTAAACCATTCATGCGTGTTTTGGTGGCACACTTGTAATAATTATGTGCCCCGCCACGGTGGTGTAGTGGCTACCCTATCGGAAAAAATGCCATGGTGGATACTGGAAAACATGGTGGGCGTAGTGGAAATAATAGTGGGCATGGTGGAAATAATAGTGGGCATGGTGGAAATTATGATGGCTATGGTGGGACGTAGTGGAAAATATAGTGGATATGCCGGGACATACTGGGTGGTATGGTGTACAGATGATGGGTAAAGTGGAAATGATGGTGGAAAGCAGAGGCTAGATAGTGGGCAATAATGGGACACTCTGCCCACCATTGCGATAATGCTGGGTAGCCCTAAGCATATGGTGGGTGGTGCTTATTATGGTGGGCTACATGGTGTACCAAGTTGAGAAACTCTTCCCACCATTTCGATAATGCTGGGAAGCACTAAGCAGATGATGGGTGCTGCTTGTTATGGTGGGCCACATGGTGTACCAAGCTGAGAAGCTCTGCCCACCATCGCGATAATGCTGGGAAGCAGCAAGCAGATGATGGGTGGGCTTATAATGGCGGGCAATTTATATAGTGTACCAATCTGGGATCAGTACACTACATGTTCTACCACCATGATTTCCATCAAAGTTAGGCCTACCGACCGAGCCCGTACAATTGTGTTATCCGTGCTTCCGGGTTTCAGAATACACGATTTCGACGATAAAGTATGACAATACAGCGCAGCCATGGCATCAATTAACCTAAATGAAGCATTTTTCATTGTGTATGGTGTCCGCTCAAGAAGCAACAAACATCGATGCGACACGATTAAAGCACTCCCAAAGAACGTAATTAAGTGTCTTCTCACCGACAGCCGCCGGTCGCACTCGCCGGCACTTCTCTAGCTTTTGTACGAGAACTCAGACGTGGCAATTCGTATGCTTGGTGAACCAACATGAAGCGTAATGTTTCGGCACACTGCATTCGTTTTGGCCAAGCCGTTATGAAGTTGCTTTAGCGAAAAAGCTACAGCATTGCGCTGGCGCGACTGCCCTCTACAATGCACGAAAAGCATCCCAATACTCAAATGAATTAGGCGGGCGTATCTATGGATTGAGCCTAGAGGCGTCATAAAGCGTGAGCAGATGTCACCCTTTAGAACGAGCGCGAAACGGATATTAAACTTGGCAGACCCCGCCGGTAAACTGTTGCTGCTCCCCAGTCCACTTGGTTTTTTTTCTTGAAGTTGTGAATTGTAGAAAAAAATAGCACTAGTGCCGTTAACATAGTGGCAATCGTTACAGGCCGCAGTTGCTTGTGTTTAATAAATGTGCAATTTTTTGTAGCAGGTGTAGATCTTGTCTATGTTGTGTACACGACAAACATAACTCAAGTTGAACCGTAAGTTTGTATGCCAACTAAGTATTTAACACCCACACATCGTCATGTTGGTGTGGCGCAGTGGTTAGCGTCTTCGAATGGGAATCCGCAGGTTGCACGTTCGATCCTCCGTGGCGCCTTGTTTTTTTTTTTTACGGGACGGGTGTTTTTTATATTGTTTTTATAGAATTCTTTTTTATTTTTTGTGGCAGCTCGTCACGGTGATTATGACGTCATTTCGCGCTCAAGTGTTGCCGGCACTGCAGCACCCACCATACCCACCATGCGCCATGGTGGGCGTTTCCCACCATTCACCCACTACACTAATCCACTATAATGGTGGGTGGTGGGTTCCACCATGCCCACCATTCGTTTTTTTCCGATAGGGTAAGGTACTCAGCTGCTGACCCGCAGGACGCTGGATTGAATCCCCGCTGCGGCGGCTGCATTTCCGATCGAGCCGGAAATGTTGTAGGCCAGTGTGCTCAGATTTGGGCGCACGTTAAAGAACCCCAGGTAGTATAAATTTCCGGAGCCCTCCACTATGGCGTCTCTTATAATCATATGGTGGTTTTGGGACGTTAAACCCCACAAATCAATCAATCATGTAATAAGTATGCATATCAATAAGATCAAGCTACTCATTATGCCAGTTCGTAAATAATTATATGTGTAAGTAGAGCCAAACGTGACCGTATAGCACACCAGCCTCACTTGAGGCACTGCAAGAGCGATAAGACAATGCCACTTAGCAGAATATTTTCAGGCGTGCACACTGCCACCGAGGCGTCCCTTGTTTTTCGCGAGCGAGCACGCGAACGGGAGGCTGTGAATTTTATGCCATCATCATCTCCCGTTAAATGATGAAGCGTTCGCGGTGAGTTCTGCTTGCTTAACAGCTTGATTCTGCCTTTTGCGTCAAAAAGGTTCTGTTTTAAGTAATGTATTACGCTTGAAAGGGTTTGAATATATATGTCGTCTATTTGTTTCACGAGAAAGTCAAAGTATGTTGGCCATTTAACGTGTGGTCAACCTATAGGAGCGAAATTCGATGAACTAACAAAGTGATCAAATAAATAAGACTAGTTGTATTCATTCTTTACTTATTTACACACATACGCAGGCGCATACACAAAATATCTAGAACATGCGGAGAAACTGTTCCTCTATACTCATTTGCGAAGTTTCAGCCCATTTATTTGTATTATTCTGAACATCTGTCTTTATAGAAACTAAGCTAGGAAGGAGAGTGTGTGCTGCTGCTACAACAAGTATGTTCATCAGCATACTATCAGGGCGATGACCATTGCAATAGAAACAAAATCTTTCGTTTTACAAACTTTTTCCTGCGACTGAAACAGGCAGCGGCATTTCCTTCCTTTCTTGCTTTGGCCCCTCTCGCAATGGCGCATAGTCGCTCATATAACTTAGCCCCAGGAAAATGTTAGTACTGGGTCTAGATAGAAGCCCCCTTGGGGCATCTACTACACTGTCGGGTCTTGGATAGGTATTAAAGGCCAACTCCAGCAATTTTTTAGATCAGTGGATCTCAATGAAATTCGCTGGGTGAGTTATTTTCCACATCATTATCATTTATGTCAAATTACAGGCTTGAGAGATTCGCCATTTGGAAACAAATTTTTAAAGATTGCCCTGAAAAGCTTACCTCACTTGCCAGAATTATTGGCAACGCTGTCTGTGTGACGTCATGTTTAGCATGTCAACGGAAATGACGCAGACGATGGCATCGCTACTTTGGCCGCTACAGCGTTCATTGTGCTAGCTTAAGGCAACGACGGTGATGTTTGGCACGGGTACAGCACGGGTGAGCTTTCTTCCTTCCTCTGTGGTGTTTGGCCGGTGCTTTGATGGTCTGGCTTTCACATTTTTCATACTACGCGCCAGTGGGACCAGTATGCGGTCTCTGGTTCTTACCAATTAGTACGTCATACGCAGGCAGGGCACCCGATCTGGTTTCGGTTGTGTCCTTTTTTTACTTAATAAAACCATTTTCAGATTTCCTGAGCATGTACTCGTGGCTGACCATTCTACTTGTGACAAGAGTGTCTTAAGAACATAAAAACATCATTACCTTGACATTGTCGAGAAGCCGCTGGAGTTGGCCTTTAAATGCGAAGCATTTCTTAGCGAACTTTGGTGACTTTAAGCGTATCTATCTATCTATCTATCTATCTATCTATCTATCTATCTATCTATCTATCTATCTATCTATCCGCGTACACCTTTTAGCTCTCCTGGCCGTTTCGATAATGGTATCAATACCGAAATTGGTGTGGCTTAACATGACTGTATGACAGCATAAGTGACTAGTCAATACACGAAAATCAAGACATGGATTGATTGATTGATTGATTTGTGGGTTTTAACGTCCCAAAACCACCATATGATTATGAGAGACGCCATAGTGGAGGGCTCCAGACATTTCGACCACCTGGAGTTTGTTAACGTCGAAAATACATGCATCGAAAATACATCGGAAATGCAGCCGCCGCAGCCGCGATGTGATCCCGCCTTCTGCGGGTCAGCAGCCGAGAACCTTATCCACTTGACCACCACGGCGGGGCAATCAAGACATGGATGTCATGAGTATCATAATGTACAGTTCATGGTCTTGCTGCTTATGCGATGGTTTCATTCACATGATTGGGCAAAACTAATATGGTACGACATGAATGAATGGCGAACATGAGTGTCAGACCCTAACGTGAAAATCACGACATGCATGTCAAGTAAGACATCACTTGACGCCACGCTCATGGTGCGCTCATGGTCGTTTCGCTAGCTTCAAATGTACCAAATTTAATGTCACGTGGCGTTAATAAATGCCGAAGGTATATGGGTGGTTTAAACTTGATAATCATGATATGCTTGTCATGTAAGAGCACGACAACATACCACGCTCATGATGCGCTGGCAACAGTTTCGCTAGCTTCAGATATACCGAATTTGGCTTTACTTAACGTGAATGAATGACGAAGTAAATGACACGTCCAAACATGATAATGAGTGTGTGCGTCTCATGCAAAACATGACTACATGCTAGAATCACAGCATGCTCGTGGTCGTTTCGCTAGATCCAGGTTTAATAAATTTGGTATTACTTGACGTGAATGGACGATGAAGGTAAATGACATGTACAAACGTCATAATCATGCCATGCGTGTCATGTAAAGCTTTACTACATGCTACGCTCAAATCTCGCTCGCAGCCGTTTCGTTAGCTCAACATATACCAAATTCGGTATTACGTAACGTGAAATGGACGACGGAGGTAAATGACGCGTCCATACATGGTAATCATAATATGCTTGTCATGTGAAACATGACTATATGCTAAACTCATAGCATGTTCGCGGCCGTTTGGCTAGATCCACATATACCTTAATTTGGTATAACGCGACTGGAATGCTCGGCAAAAATAAATTACACGTACAAACATCATAACCAATACATGCGTGTAATGTGGAGGTCATGACACGTAAAACATGACTACATGCTACACTCATAGCGCACTCGTGGCTATTTCTCTCGCTCCACATATACGAAATTTGGTATCACGTCACGTGAATAGACGAAAAACGTAAACGACACGTTCAAACTTGATAATCATGAGATACGTGCCAAGTAAAACATGGCTACATGCTACGCCATAGCGTGCTCTCGGTCATATTGCTAGCTCCTCACATACCACATTTGGCATCACGTGACGTAAATAGACAACAAATAACACGTCCAAACATGATAATCATGACATGGAATTGATGTACGGCATAATTTGGGTCCGCCTTGTAACGTTGTGCTGATTTCAAAGTTACATGTCATCCTTCATACGTGCTTCGCATATCATTGATTCCCACTGTACGTTGGATCTGCCAATTTTATTTCGTAGTATTTCCTCAATATTATAGCTTAAAGTGGAGATTACACACTTGAAAACCATTTCAAAAAGCACTTTACCCGAAGTGTCTACGCACGTCTAAATTTTAAAGACATATTATGCTAAAGTCCTCGCGATACTGGCGCTAAGTTGTAATACCGCAAATAAGTAGTTGGAACACCGACAAGAAAATACTGTGTACAAAACCGACGCACTAAGCAATGAAATCTCAGCCCTTTAATTTTTTTCAACCAATTAAATAGAGGACATACAAGAAGTCCGCCGTGCTAATTGCCAACAGCCAAATGTTTTGACCCAAAAAAAAAACTACCTGTTCTGAAATTGTACTGCCACGCGCGTTTACAAATTTAATTCCAGGGCTCACAGCAACAAGCCAGAAGCACTCATTACACGACTGTTATGAGCAAAACGGAACATGGGGGCGCTAGTGTTATTAAAACGATTTAGAAAATTTTAGTACGGACGCAGGTGTAGCTTCGGGTCACGATGAAAACGAATGTCGACCTCAGCTTGATGAGTGACTCGCACCCAATTCGTTCTTCGGTTGTCCTCAAGAAACTAGAACACTCGTAACTTCAGTCCCCTTGCTGCGACAATTTTGCCCTCAGCATCACCCAACCGTTCAGATTTTCAGGCATGCAGATTGCGTATATCCATCCAGTACACAAAGCGCATCACACAACCACGCTGGAGGTCACGAACTAAAAAAAAAACGCGTTCTTATCGAGTCGCCAACAAGCACACCAGCACGCTACGAAAACATCCATCAGGCTTAGAAATCCCAGTCTGTCGAGCGACGAAAGCAAGCGTATATGCAAGTCTGTGCAGCGAAACACACCGGTATAAAGGGAGTGACGTCAGAAAGCACCGCAGAAACAGTGAGCAGGCGTGAAAAGATCTTGGTGGCATTGAATAAGATCACTAAGCGTGTTGCTATTTTTCACGAGATGGCGGATGTACAGATGTAGAAGAAATATGCTGTACAGATATAAAATTTAAGCTTCAATAGCCCCCAATTATCGTCCCCATATGCAAGTATAGAGTCACCGTGCTTAATGTTTCACAATATGTTGTCGGATAACTTGTTATTTTTTTACGCAGGTACATCTTTTACTGATATCAAGCTTTACATGTTTCGGTGGAATCTCACAGTGTTCAAAATATTTCGTTCACAGCTCTTAGAGCAATCGGCAATTCTTCACGTGTACGCTCACTCGCATCGACAGCATTGAAAAAAAAAAAACACGTCATATGGGACTACCACGGTTTTGAGCGGTCCCATGATTCGGAGAGATACGAAGCCATGGTTACAACTCCGTAGGGAAATACGCCTGCGAAGTGAGTTGGAATCGGCTATAGCGTCGGCTGTTATCTTGTGAAGCAAGCGCGGCTGTTATGGTAAGCATATACTCTCTCTCTCTCTCTTTCTGTTTTGTTAATGTTACTCTTTCTGCCCTTCGTTCACCTTCGATGCAGGGTAGTGAGCAACCTACTGCTGTCGTTAACCCCGCTTATTTTTAATTTCCAATGTCAATGGCTGTTTTTTTTAGAGAAGCCAGCTTTTGGCGCACCCGGTCTACTTTATCTTGAAGTGTTTCGCATTTAAGTCCTATCGAAGTAAGGGCGTCAAAGCCAGGATTTGATCGAGCGTATGTATCCGTGATTAGTAGCCCAATGGCATGATCCCTAAGCTGAAACGGGAAGTCTGTTATTACAACTAAACGAGCGAAGCCGGTCGTAAACACTGAAAAAAAAAACGTGAGTATCTTGACCTACGTAACATCGTCGTGGTTATGAGCAAATAGAGGCCTCTGTCGGGTGGCCACTTTACTTATTTGATGGTTTATCTCCATTCAGTAGACGTAGTTGGGGGGCAGAACCAGTTCAAAGAACATAACGTGCAAGACTATAGATGCTGTCGTAAAGACTTTCCTTCTTGAAGCTATGGGGCTACCTGTAAAGCAGAATGCTTTTCACGAGCTTTGTGATAACCTCCACAGCCGCACTTTCATCAGCACCCACTTCATTTTTATTATCTTTTTGTGCGAGCCAGCCATGAAGTTCTGTATTACGGACACGTCGCCTACTGCTTGTTTGTATCTCCTCTGAAGTCGCTTCACCTTGAACTCATAAACCCGGCGTCCAGTCAACGTCGAGTGCCCTCTAACGTAACCAGTAGATCAGCGAGATGCAGAACATAACCTTTTTTGTTTGTTTTAACCGCAAAACGTCTCGCTGAATTGCAGTCGCAGAGGCGAAGAACAGCCGGCTAGTCTGCTTGGCAACCACATATGCGTGGCACGATGGACTGTGTGTCCACAAACATGCTGGCAGGCACGCGCACGATCTACTGCCAGCCCGCAAGCACGCATCGAGAGACGATGCTTGTCCCAGCAGAGTGCAGTGCTGCCTGCTTGGCAGGCAAGCGGTCACTTGGCCAGGCGCGCACGCCAATTGCCGTGCGTGGGCTATGCCTGCCCGAACTGCTTGTGCGTCCTGCGAGGCGTGAAAACACTGACGCTCATCCTCACGTGCACACGCAGTCACTGGTTTGCATTTCAAAAGCGACCCCGTTTTCGGTTGCGCCCTGCTTGGTATGCAGTAGCCGCAGTCCCCCGACGAGACACTGGTGCGCGACAGAGAAGGTTCTGGTGAGGCACTCTGCCCTTTAGCGCTGTCGAGGGGGCGGGGCAACGTTAATGCCTTGCCACGGCGCCTAACAAGCAAGCTTGATTCCCTCGCCAAACAGATGGTGGTGTTTCACCTACCCTCCACCCGCGTGCTCTGTTCGAAATGCGCCTTCTGTGAGGACCATGTAAGGACAGAGTAAACGAAATGGTGGGCAAATAGTTTTGTGGCCCCTAGGAAAATATTTTTTCTTTCCATCGTCAAGGCGGTTCCCGATTCAAGGGGAAGCGACCCGACAATATCGACGGCCAGCGAGAGTGTAACCAGTAGATTGGCTTTAGACAATGAAATTTATTGACACTGGATTTCCCCTCCGCTCAAAGTAGGTTCTCTTCTAAAGTCTTGCTCAATTATTGCTGAAGAAAAAAACGATATACAATTTGTGATTTTGGTGATTCGTGCCTTATTTCTCGTTTATGCTTCCAGTGCAGAGCAAAGCAAGGAGTCTGAATCAAAGCCAGTGTAGTTCAAACAAAACAGACAAAACATTTCTGACTGCCTTATCCAAGATACAGGTAAATTTCGCGAAATAATCTTCATATGTACATATAAATATATATTTATGTACACCAGGTGCCTCTGTAATCTCTGAGAGCCCTAAAAATAAGGGCAGTGCTATATTCATTTGCTACCTTCACCAATGTTTCTTCTGTGAGATAATATGACTAGTAGCATTATTTGCAGTAGTTATTATACAAAGTAAGTTACTAAATTTTTAATTAGAGGATACAAGAACCCTGATCAAATGAAACAGCAGTCCTCCCTGAGTCAAAGCCCTCCCTGAGAAGAAAATGAATCGAGAAGCCAAGCTGAAGAGCTTAACTACCACACTCCTCCGAAGAGCCCCGGATAAGGAAATGTCCTAATATGAACCATCGATGTACTTTGCTTTGTCGGTGTATTGGAATGGCTTGCGATTATAACACGCATAACGCAAGTAGGTTAATGAAGACAAAACATGCCTACAATCACTGTCGAAAACAGTAGCGTTATTGTGATCGTTGGCTTGGTTGTGGCAGTAATACAATATGTTGCGCTTGGGTTGCGCCTATGAATTCGGTTGAAATTAATCACCCTGGAGAATTGATTTTTTTGAAAACCCAAACGACAAGTAGTTCTTTGCAGTGAACACTTCAATTATACCATTTGATCTGACCGATCATCTCCTCTAATTGATTTATTCATATTGATATACTGCCCGGTCTAAAGGCATCGTACTGGATGGTCATTTACACTTGTTTAATACCGTCAAAAAATCTAAATATTATAAAATTACCATTTCAACAACGTAAGAAGTTCGCGAAAGCAAGACCAAATATTATTATGGCTAGATCAAGCGCAGACGTGCTCGTATAGTGAAACGAATCCGCATGTCTTCGCGGAGAACAAATAGAAGTTTATGAACTTAGTTCTAGTCATCCTGGAAGTCCGGCCGCCACACACAAGCTAACGATTAAAAGAACCGAACTTATACGGAATTGTAATTTACGCTGCCATAGCGAAGAGAAATCTGCCTCTGATAGCCCTGCAGAAAAATTGATGTTGTGACATCAGAACCACTAGCGGTCTCTACGACTTGACTGGGGCGCATTTATGTGTACGCTACACCGTGCCTCAGTTTCTTTTTTTTTTCATCACTCTGTATTTTGATAAAATTTTTGTGAAAGAAACAAGTAGTCTCATCTACACGTATGTACAAAGAAGCTTTAGACAGGATTGTTTGCCCAATTACACAACGTCAACCGAAGGGAACAGACTGTCAACAAAGTTCCACAGTGGATCGATAGCTATAGCATGCTCGGCTGCTGACCCGAAGTTGGCGGGTTTATCCTGGTTGAGGCGAAATGGTAGATACCTGTGTACAGTGCGATGTGTGTGCACGTTAAAGAACACCAGATGGTCAAAATTTCCGGAGCCCGTCTTCACGGCGTCTCTCCTACCCATATCGTGCTTTCGGGATTTTGAAACCCAAACTTTATTACACGGCTAACCATCAAAATTTTAAGATCATTTTTGCTTTACTCTCAGGGTAACTATACTAAACATTTGGTTTCAGCCCCTTGATGCTTAACTTTGTAAACTTCAAGGCCCTGGCTAGACGTCGTTATCGGAATTTTTGTTTAAAGAATAAGGCCACTGCGTTGCCAGTTCGAGTTATATCAAGCCTTTAAGCGTTGCTGCTGGCATGCGCATTAGTAATCTTCCTAAAACCTCCGGGAGCTTATTAATGAGAGCCCAAGATTCAGTGTACGTTGTCGCGCTCAGATTTAAGTGCCATCAAAATCTCGTCATAGCTCTGATGACGTTGGGACTAAAATGAAATTACCATTCTTCCTATTTGCTCATTCTGATAATTCTCGAGGCGCTGAAATTGATTCTGAAAGAGAAAAAATGTGTTTCTTCATACTTTGCAGAGAGTTGACGTTTGTGGGAGGCTGGGCAGCCTAACTTTGTAATCTTGTCTAATTGTCGTGCTTAATGCGACTTCATATTCTGCCTTGGAATTAGGGTATGGTGGGGTAAGATGAGACAAACATTTTAAATTAGTGAATACTTAATAATATTTCGCTCCTTACAATTAAACATCAATTCAGAAACTTTCTTTAGGCACAACGAGTGTGCTACATGAATATAGCCAAGTTGTCACCATTCAAAACTTCATTTTAAAAATAAAAAATTGTTGTAGATTTCTTTATTAAGCCCTAATATGTGGGGCAAAACAAGGCAGTGCGAAAAAAATTCTTTCCTTCAGTTTTTGCAGTATAAAAATTTAAAAATCTTTTTTTTGTGGTCCTTGCGCAGTCTCAAGAAGCTCAGGGCTTGGACGCCACGCATCAAACTTATACAGAACGTGGTGTGCTGTTGCTTCGAAATTTCTTGAAGATCAAACCCCGCCAGTCTCTCCGTGTGCATGGTTGTATTTTGTTGCAGGCTAGCACCTAGTTAGATTAGGCGACAATTGGGGGCTAGATATGCTCTGACGTACCTTCTTCACCCATTTTTGTCATTTTTGATGCAAAACAGCTCAGGGGTTTCACGACTTTCAACTTCGGCCACCGGGCTTTGTGAAGCTAGCAATGAATTTAAAGTGTGCTAGATTCAAGTTTTCTAGTGCTTGTTTTTTTTAATTAAGGTATTGGAGAAACGTCCTTAAAACTCAATGCCAATAAGTGTTTGTGAACAACTTGACTTAGAGATTCCACCATTTTTGTGCTTCTCTTGAGATGCATCCTTGGAATACCGAAAAACATGGCTACAGCGCTAATGGAGGGAGTCGTGTTCGGAACGGCAAGGTACGGCTTTTTTATGTCGCTTTCCTCCCCGTAAGCTCCATATGACATTCTCTTGTATGCGTGAGCCGTCCTAAACAAACAAAATAGTATACATTGAGTGTAAGTTAACGGTTAGTATAATAAGACACTCACTATGGTAATTGGATGCCTTTTTGTCGCGTTATACCCTTCTCAGATGCCAGAATTCAAAAAAAGTTTCCGATGTGCCTTCGGGCACCAAACGAACTAGAAATTTAGTGTTATGGAGCTCATAGTCTAAAGTAACAAAATAAGTACTTGCGTTGCTGTACTGACGCAGCAGTGGCTTCACGTACGGATCTGTAATTTGTCCAAGCAGAATTTTACTGCTTTTTTATGGGTCACGAAAACACTGACACCAGCCGCGTAATTTTTCCCGCGGCAAACACCGTGAGCAATCATCAACCTCTACACTAAAAAATGCAGGGAAGTAGCGGTACTTATCGCCGGAAAAGGGAAAGAAAGAAAGTAGCTTTTGTATTAGCTACAAAGACCAGCAAAGTCAAATTGTCATGTTTTGCCCATGTATCATTTTCCCACCCCTTAATCACTTGCATAAAGGTTTCCTTTTCTGCTGTATTCTGAAATAATTAACCTCGATTACTTAGAATTAACGTTGCGAAGTATGAAATGTACTTATTTATAGACCACTTTATTCAGCATTTAGGTTGCAAGCTTGACTTTGATTTCAGAGACAGCTTCTCTGAATTCTTTCATTCAATAAAAAGAACACGAATAGCACAGCGGGAAAAACCAACAAGACTTGATATATTTCAAGAAAGCGCATTTTTGTAGGGGTGATCTAACTCGACCCTTCGTGTAGCACAACATCATGCGACACGTCCAGCAAGTTTCAAGAGAACCGAGGTAAAACTTGAAAAAAGTTGATTTCCAACTGTAAAACTGCCCTTTGTGTTTTCATCAATTTTACCGCTATCGCGTTAAAAACTCGTTTTGCGGAAATTACGGCTGTCGGCGTCATTGGTTGCGATCGGAAAGTCATCATCTTGTGCGGAAAACAGAGTGAGATGAAAATAAAACTAGAAAATAATAAAAATTCCCGGGTCCGAGTGAGGATCGAGCCACGCCGTCTGCGTGGCAAGCAAGCGATGTTACCACACAGCCCCGTGTCTGCTTTGAAATAGTTAAAATAACCTTATATGCTTGAAATACATCTGAAATCACGTTCATGCTCTTCCACACACATACGTCCTGTATACACGCTTCACAATGCAACATGTCACATCGCAAAATATTTCGTGATACAAGCGTACAGTTGCCATCGGGTGTCAGAACATGTGATTATAATATTGGCATTAAATTTTAAAACAGGCCACCCACATCAAAAGCCACACAGGTTACTGCGCGTATTCCCTTAAGGCCACGTAGTGGGTGCACAGCAAGTTCGAAAAGGTTTTACGCGTATGATCGGCTGTGGTTTAGAGCATCCTACCCATTACTTAGAAAGAAGTCATATGCGAAAGCTTCACTGACCCAAGCACATTCAGCATTGTAGTATACAGTGTAATAATAAACAAATTAAACATCTTGACTAACGTCATACTATAAAAATTATGCACTAAGTGGTTGAAGTACCCTATATAAAAAGAATGCTGCTATTGTGTTGAGCTCTCAAAGGTGAAGCTTAAGAATCCCCCTTTTTTAATTCTGAACTCGTGATGCCCCACATACTCCAAATTATTATATATCCTAAAATATGATTACATATCAACGTTCCTCGGCCAGAGCAATGATGATGTGGCGGAGGAAATTGATACTGGAATGAGTGGCGCATACCCACTTGGCAGGAACGACCAAGAGTCGGGCGGAATCATATAGTCTGAAATTTTGTAATTGCTTTAAGAGATTACAGTGTCTACTAAGAGGACGGGTTCTTAGATGCGAAGCACCTTATGGCCGAGTTCAATTCGGTGTGTGGCGTGATCACCCTTACTGAACATACGCGTCTTCTCTCACTGTATCTTCTCTCCCACTCTACCCTTCTCTCGCCTCGTTAGCCGACGCAGGCTGCGTCTGCTAGCCTATGGTCCTTCCCCCTCTCGCTCTTCTGGCATCCCTTGCCCCGGCTTTTACACCCACACTACGCATGCGCATCCCCTCCCGCTCTCTCCTCTCCTACGTTCCCCCTCTCTTGTGCATTATTGCTTGGTGAACGAATATTTGGTTTCATGGCAACCTTTTCTCTCTGGAGTTTGCACATCCAAGCCGTGACTCTGATTGTTCGAGGTTTACTTTAAACCTTTTTGCGCTGATAATCAACGTATAAACAACCTATCATCACCTACATAAAGCCTAGCAGTGGCCTAGAAACAACCTTATTAGTTTACAGAATAGCCGATTTCAGCTGTTTCAAAGCTTGCACTGCTTAGTGTTTCGTGCAATCTTCCATTTTAATGAATCCCAATTTTAGCCTAGACCGTGGTGCTAAATCTTCCATACGGCCAACAATCTGTATGCCAGGAGGACATGATGTAATCATTATGACTAAGCTGCAGCGTATGTTCTTCGGGTTATTTTTCAGTACAACAGGAAGTGGTGAGTATTGGGGTTAAAATTTCTCTGCCACATGGGCATTTGCGCGCTAAAAAACAAGCTCTAGCAATATTCAGCTTAGCTGTAAAAAGTGGCACAATGTGCTGCTTTGCGGCCCACACAGTGTTCGCATAAAAATATAGTTGCGTAAATGTCGGGAACTTCCGTAGGAGCCGAGCAACGGCACTGCGACCAGAAATTCGAGCAGCTAGTCAGAGCGGTAATTTGTCTATCGAGATTTTAGATGCCTGGTTTAACTCAAGCTGTGTCGGTTTAAAGTTTCGATCGCGAAGCTTTCCAATCTGGTTTACTCTGAATACCTGTGCCACTTCGCAGTCATACAGTAGTAGGAACAGTAATATGCTCGTCTGGGAAGCACTTGTAATAGCTGTTGTAACTCAGTTTGCATAAACGATTGTTGAGCTGATGGTGTGTGCCATCTTTTCCACACCATTAGCATGCTTTTTAACTGGCCTGGTTGGGATGGAACATTTAGGTATACCTAACGAATGTAAACATTTTTTTGGCTTTTCTTCACAGCTGCCAGCCGATTACTCAGGTTTTGCTAATGGCACAAGCATGAAGACATTTTGTTCACCTTTACTCTACGCACTTTAGCCTAATTATTTCTACGTGAACTTTAGTGCGCGTGTAGATCCAAGTAGAAGCTCTTACGAATACCACTTTATATGAGTGCTTTAACGTGAAAAACAAAAAAGTGCTTTGAAGGACCTGTATTATTTTTTGTTCCCTACTGTGGTTCAAGACACAATATTTGGTACCCGGACAGTCTCACTGTATGCAATTCACGTGCGTTTAAACCTGCCGGGAATAGGTTTCCACCCTATTCATGTCTAAAATGATAATTACGTAAGTGGGTAAAATATTCTTTACGAACGACCCCTTGCCCATGTTTTCATGGTGTCATTTATTATATCATAATCACACCTAGTCATAGCGTCTTTATTTGTATACTCTCCAAGACATCAGGTCTCAATTTCTCCATGCTTCTGGGTAATCATGTTTGCGCGATGCAGGCTCTTCACCGTGTTTCATTTATTTTTAACGTGGAGGCAATTAGAATGCGTTAACATTGTACATACCACACATTTTGGGGCCATAACGAACGCCAAGTTTTTTTAGACGAAGCGCACCATAGCGAGGTAGTTAAAAGAAATTATGTTCATCTAGGGTCCATTAAACATGCTTCTAAATTTACGTGCATTTTCGCATTTCGCGCCCCATCGTGAGCATGGAACCTGCGACTACGATATTCTGAGAAAATTTTTTTTTCACACTTATAAAATGTTGACAAAGGTAAACTGTACATGAATCAATAAATGATGTAGACATGTGTTATATACCGTGCTCCCAATAAGGATTTCAATATTACTGACAAGAAATGTAATAATAAATCCTTCTTTATGCGCTGATAATAATGCCCGAATTTCCGAGTGACCGATGGGAACAACTTGTGGACCATTTGGACAGGAGTAGTAATTAAAGAAAGGTTTTCGTACATCTGGCACTGGCGTGTGGGATATTGAGAGTATCGTGAACATCAAAAACACCAAACCTTGCCGTCATTAAAAGTACCAAGTCCGATTCATAAATGTTCCTGCGAAGGTCATGAAACTAAAGTCTTCTCTCTCTCCTGGACGTTTAATGGGTGTTGCCCAACCAAAGAAGGTTAAATTGACGATAACAAAAAGGGAAGCTAACAGAAAATGAGGCAGTCCGGGAACAAGCTCGTTACATAGTATCATTTTTGAGGCCACACTTCAAACAGTGATTGTGTGGTTAGATATAATATAGGGTAATTCTATATATAAATAAACTTCCCTGCTGTCATAAATCTGCAAGTAGGGTGTCATGCTGCTGAACTCGAGGACGCAGGTACGCAGGATCGACGCCCAGTCCCGGCAGCCGCATTTAGAGTAGGGCGAAATAAAAGAACACCCGTCTGCTTAGACTAAGCTGTACGTTAAAATCCAGGTGGCCAAAATAAATCTGGGGTCGTCTGGTGCATCATGTCTTATAACTTTGTCAGGGCTATTGGCATGTGAAACTCGGTAGAATAATAATAATAATAATAATAATAATAATAATAATAATAATAATAATAATAATAATAATAATAATAATAATAATAATATACTATTGAATTGTTCAATCATTTATTTGACGTGCCCTCGAACAACCATGACGTCTTAGTGCTGGTGCATGCAAAGTAAAACAATACAAATAAACAATACAATACAGGCACTCTTCAGAAAAGTCGAATAAAGAGGGAAAATACACACACACAAAAAAGAAATCGGCGCAAAATGGGTGGCATAAAGAGCAAAGATGAATATCATAAAAAGGAACGAAAAAATAGAGGCGAATAACCACAACTATGTGGAAGCCTTCCTGAAAGATGGAAAAAGGAAGAAACAATCTGGTATCACTGTTTTGTTTTCCGCCCCAGAAAAGGTATCAAAGCTGTGTAGGTTAGTGTATCATCCAGCTGCAAATGGAGTAAAAGGATCTGTGAAACACAGAATGCGTTTGTGACGTGTGTTATTGGTGTCGTATATCTTATTCCGCTATCCTGCAGTATGATATAGCAGACCGGAAGGTGGTTGAATGACCATTTAAGAGATCAAAATAATAATATGCACAATGCGTCCCATGGACACCTCGGAATCCACTGCCGAGACTGCGGCTTCGTGCCCCTCTTGGAGCGTTGCGAGGTAATAGGAAAGCACTACTCACAGGCGACGCTTGAGATATTGAAGCCTATAACATAAGCAAGTTTGACGATACATGTGTAAGTTCCCCATCATTTGTGCTATTGCAGAAAGAGATTGCGCATCGCGATCTTTTTTTAGGCCAGGTAATTGTTCAACCAACAAGAGACAATAGTTTGGCTGATACTCTTTTGCAGTGGTTGTAAACTGCAACCTTCTACGCTTGCTCATTCTCTTCTTCTTTCACCTATATATGTACACCACTCCACTATTAAATAACTGTTGAAAGTCAGCGCTCTCTTCTGTCCTTATTTCTTTGCTTCTGTAGTTACATAGTAACTACTTTTAAGTTGGGCTGTTCGTATAGTTTGTTATGTCCTACCAACTAGCCAAGGTTTCCACGCTTTCAAAAGAGCACTTACGAAAAAGAAGCATTGTGAACTCGGCCCTTAGTACAAAAACTTGACAAAAGCACTGTCATAAGCCTAAAATTTTTGCCTTTATTCTGCATTACCAAGAGTGCTTGTACTGTATGAGAGTTGTTTTTGTTTACACGTTTTTGAAGCTTCAGTTGAATAGGCAGAAATAATAAAAACAGCGGTAATTTACTGAAAATACTGTTCAACTACATTCTTTTCCAACACCAAAAATTTTGTTTTTCAGGTCTACAAGCACAAACGTGCAGTCCGAAAAAATAGCAACTAACGTTGAAGAACAAAGAAGCACGATGTAGTTATTGCCAACTACTCAAAGAAACTGATGATGCTTGCATGTGTGCACACTTCGGGAGGGCGCTTCAAGTACATGTCACAAACGATGTTGTGAAATGAGAAAATGTGGAAGAATTTCGATTGCAATGGTTTTAGCGAGCGCTCACATATGTAGGCTGTTTCTATAGCTACACACTGACGTGGCAATAGAAGCGCGATGAGGCGTTACACGTCACGTGTTGCGATTGATTCCTCACGAGTCAGTTGCACCGCTTGTCTAGACATATTTGCAGAAGAAAAAAAATGCACAGCAAAAAAAGTGGCGTCCTAAGCGCCATTTAATTCAAGGCAGTCGGTTTGCTTCACACCATCACGTCGGAGCCAGCAAGTGCCATTTCGATCAGCCAGGGCAACGACACTGACGACGTAATCCTTTGCCCGATCCCCCACCATTGTGGGCACATGTCAGGACAGAATGAAGAAACAAGAACGCGCCTAATGGAACAGAAGAAAACGTGCCCTGAGCGCTTCGATAGAAGAGCAATAGAACGAACGATGAGTGACGGTGGCGATAAGTTTCGCTCAACGTCAATTTCTCAGCGCTGTCGAGTTAGCGAGGAAAACACGCTAATGCCTGATCCGCTAGATATGCGGAGTGTTGCTATAGCAGAGAGCGTTTAAAATAGCGTATGAAAACATCACTGACGTGTGCCCATAGAAGACTGGAACCGCGTAACACAAAAAGTGTAAATCTTTTCTCATAGATGCGTTGACTAAACATTTCGATGAGCATTGAACGCATGTCATAGCTGGATACGTTGGATTATATCAATAAAGCAACAATATTTTTTTTGGTTTGTGGTGCACGGTTGGAGGGAAAAGTGGATACTCAGGGAGGAACGCGATATAATAATTGATGGTGTTTAACGTTCGAAAACCTGTATATGATTGTGAGAGACGCCGTAGTCGAGGGCTCCGGAAATTTAGACTACCCGGTGTTTCTTAACCTGCACGTAAATCTAGGTACACGGGCTTGGAGCATTATGGCTTCCATCAAGGGCACGTTATATTCATGAAAATCAGCCCATTACGTTGTTGACAAGATATATTTGATTTACTGATTGGTTGTTATGTGGGGTTTGACGTGCCAAAACCACCATATGAGCAAAATATAGGAAACCATGAAAATATGCGATTGAACACGTCTGACGAGTCGGGGAAAAACTAAATAGCCACACTACGTGACTCACGTGACCACACGGCAATCTTTAGTCGTATCTGTCCAGCTAGACAACCTTTGACCTTTGTAAACGTCTGGTATCTCGAAAATACTTTTGGTCCTTTCTTTTTCTGACTGCGCCATAGCTGTTCGAGGAAACCATACCGGCACAAGCACTCGTTTTCATATTTCAAGACGGCGGGGCTTCGTCATCTAGAGCCCTTACATAAAATTAAGGATTAGACGGATGCCCGCCTGTTCGATAATAATCATTGATTAGCCCTTAAATACGTGATTGCTTGAAGCAGCCCGCAACTGATCGCTCAGCAACCTGGTCGAATATTTCCAACTGGCAAGCACGACGTGTGTATTGGACCCCTAAAGCTTGCCAGAACCATAGCGATAATGCTGAAACGCGCACATAAAAATACGCGCACATAAAAGGCCAAGGATTTCACTAAAGATAATAGCATCGGCGGGCTACAACTTTGTTTGTCGCAATCGTTATACTCGGAGTACTTCTTTTTGTGCCGGGCAGAGGTTGCCTCGTTAGACAGAGTTTATTCTTTACCCCTTTAATGGAGCGCTCTTCCCCATCCAAAGCACATGAGAATACTCCTATAATAGGGGTTAGGCACCACTGTTAAATGCAAAAAGAAATAATTTGTATACAGCTCTGGTAATGCACGTACTACATTTGATAGAATGCAAATAATGCAACTGCATGGTAATTTTTTTTTTCACAGAACTCCACCACCAGAAGGGGCTCACGTGATTTTAACATATTAAACAGCCAGTGAGGCAGCTTGTATAGTTCATGTAGTGGAACGAATCAAAATTGAATAAATTTTCTTATTGAAATATTCAGAGGCCAACGTAAGCATTCTAAATGATAGCTACATAATTGGGAAACTGAATTAATAAAATTTTAAAGTACACAAAGAAAGTGAGGAAGAGGTTATTCTTACTCTTTTTTTTTTCAAGTGGCACTTACTGACTCATAAATTGTCAAAGCTACGTTATAATGCCCTTAAAATCTTGGTAGAAGTATATGGAATATATATCTTTTTACACCAGCATTTAAGCGTTTTCTCTCAGGCATATGATCATATAATTCAGAATACGTCACAGCTCTCAAACAACAGGAGTGGTTTCCATTAGGAGGATCAGAGGAATGAGGCTTTCATTATGAAGGATTTAGGTGTAGTGACGAGGAATGAGACATTAACATTGCTGTTCTTTAATGAGTGAAAGCTGCGATAGACCTTTTTATAATAAATCGAACGCTTGCTAGAGATTTAAAAAACGAATGTAAAATAAAAATATTCTTTGTGCATGAGTTTTCGCATAAAGATAGTCACATCGACCAATAATTCACGTGTGATCTCCGCCGACGCACTGAAGCTAAGAGTCCAACGACCTTCTGCATCAAGCTGCACAGAACGCGGTAAACCGGTTTCTGCATGAAGACGTGGATCACGTAGCGTTTCAACGAGCCATTTGAAAATTTCTAAATAGTGCGAGTTCAAAAGTGTCTTAGGTGTGTGTTCGCACATAAATTGAGGCCTTCATCAAACCTTTGCAAGCGATGGGTGCTAGCGTTGTTTCCTACCGCTACATCTACTCGTTTGCGTCAGCCGTCGTGAATTGCACTCTGCTTCCAAGGCTACTCTGCCATCGACCAGGGCATTAACACTCGTACGGATACCGCCACACTGCTCGCAGAATAACTTCGGAAAGCCACTGTCGCGTTTGTGTGATTGCTTGCTTCAACGTTTGCCTTTTTCATTCCTGTCCCTCGGTGCCATAGAAAAGATGCGAGAGCCGCGCGGCCTCATCTTTATTTACATAAACCCATTTGCGAGAAGCTCTGGGCAGAGTCTAAAACAGGCGGAACCCCCTTGCATACGAAATTTCGATGTTTCCCCTGCGACTGTCATAACCATATCCGGGTTTCTGCGTGGGCATATCTTGAGCCTTAACTGAAACCGCCTTTTAGGTGCACGTGATGTGAAAGGAAGCTAATTACTATGCGTTAATGAACATGCGCAAAAGTGACACTCCATCTTTGTCATCACTTACTCGAGTTACGCGCTCTTTTCTTCTCTTTCATACGTAGCGAGTGTGTGCTGGAATCCATGAATAACCAAATAACACAGCAAGCAGCATACCCACGAGACCCGTTAGCTTGTATATTCAGCAAATAATATAATCACGTGAGTATGATCACCGTATACGAGAGGTACGAAATGAAGCCACTAAACACAATATAAACACCGAACGCATTGTTTCCACAAAGTGAACCAAGCTTGTAAGCACTTATCTTTTCAAGCGCTTTTCTGTTGTAGCAAAGAGAAATCATTGGTCCCTGTGGCCGAGTTCGAATAAGGCTTAAAGTACAGACCCCCGTCCAGCGAATCCCGTCAAGCCGAATCTGTGCGTACTCCTGAACATTGTTAAAGAAAAATGGCGAACGTGGAAGGAAAACTGGCTGGTCGCTTGTTGAAAACAGCTCCCTCTACAAAGTGATAGGCTGCTTGTCGTTGAAAGCAAGAGGTGCTCCCTTTCTCCGCTGTAGAAACGAACTCTCGAAAGAAGACGGCGCGAAAGCATTCGCACTGCCATCAGCTTCGAAAAGCAAGACGTAAATGAAAACAAATGTTCCCTTCAGCGGGTGCGCGCGAGAGGCTTTCGCGTCTTCACATTTATCTCCGATCCTGTTGCGTATCTTTTCAGTTTTTGAAATGTCACTGAAGTTTTTGCGAAAACATCCATAACCGTGCGTTACATTGACTTAGACCGTCAAAGCACCTTTCTTCTTTGCTGCAGTCTTAACGAATGTGCTGCGAAACGAAATGGCTAGCCTCGGGCTGTATCACTCATTGTGATGCGGTGATAAGAGCCAGCGTTCCCTTCTTTGCTCGCAGTATTTTCAGAGATGGATGTCTGCATGTTAAAGGGCCTATATTCCGCAATTTTTATTGCAATATCACAGAAGCGGGAGGGATCTCGAAGGGGAAGCAAAAAATTGACGCAAAGACGGAGGCACAGAGAACTAACAACGTCGTCAAAACGCATACAAAGAGAACATGGGAGCTCAACGTACTTGGATGGTCTTTACCGGAACGTCAAATACATGCTTGCCGGCTTCGCGCAAACATATGCACGTGTATGCGCTTACAAAACTATATCTACCTCCTATATTTTTGAAAGAAATTACTTTCGTTACTTGTTGAACCAAGCTGTGTGAGTAGACATTAATCAGAAAAAAAACTAAAACTCTTATTCACATATGAATGGAACCGACTCGGTTATGACGCATTTCACGCTAACACTGAGTACTTCTGCTTTCTTTCCTACTGAGAGTCATATATGCTACTACGACTGCTGCTATCTTCCTTATCCTGCGTCGATATTATTTTTGCAGCTGAAAATTGGGTGCCAGAATAATTCCTAATGAGTCCGGACAAATGGCTGTATCAGAAATATTGAATTACATATTCTCACTCACTTCACTTGCAACGCTGTTCTTTTGCGTTCAATGGCCTAATTTCATAGTTTTGATTCTTCTCATACTTTACTACGGACATCAGCGACAAGTTTTGGTTTTTTTTTCCACTAAATAAATACTACGATGCTTCTGCTGGTCTTTGTCCATCTTCTGGTATCGACTTAATGGAGGCAGCGTCATGCAACAATACCAGTTTTTTTTGTCACGAATGACCTACGCTTGTGCTTCTTTTAGTAAACTTTATACTTAATGCAGTGCAATCAGTCTGTTCAAACACAGTTATTCCTTTGTGTTAGGTGTACTTTTGAAAGAGGACGCATTTGAGCATGCCTTTTCATTTTACAGTAGCGCAACTAAATAAATAATCAATGATTCAAGTAAATGCTTCAGAGGAAAACTCGTGCGTGCATAACACTTGCTTGCGTACGAAGGCGTACACGTCATCGAAAAATAAACGCTTACCCGTACTAGGCTCCATGCGTTTTGTTAACACAGCTCGACACCAAAACAAGCTCATTTGGTTTACTTTTACTTTAAAGTATACAAACAACATTTCAAGACGCTTTTTTCATAATTTGGCAATAACTACATCAAACCCGTCATGGTGGTTTATGGTGGTTGTGCTGCTCGGCTGCTGACCGGCAGGTAGCGGGATTGAATCCTTACCCCCGTATTCACAAACGCTCCTCGACTCGGCTTTCACACTTCACTTGACAGAGTTGAGCACTGCGCCACCACCCGGCTGAAAATGACGCTGCGCTACTCAAAAATTGCAGCAGGCTATCACTAATGTGCAGTGACTTACCTTACCTAGAAATGGCGCTCCCATCGGCTTTCTCAAGTGAAGGCGAAGCGTTGAGTGAAGGGAGGTTCTAGAATACGGGGGTGAGCGTGGCAGCCACGTTTTAAATATATAGTCAAAGATGCTGAGGTCCAGGTACTTGGATATTGATGCAAGTTAAGGAACACGAAGTGATCGAAATTTCCGGCACCCTCCACTATACGGCGTTTGTCATAATCGTATTGTGGTTGGGCCGATAAACTCCAACAATTATCATTATTAAATAGCATGCCAGTCTAGGTTTAAGTGTAGTTGCAAAGACGATTTACGCACACTGATGCAGATGGGATGTTATTGCGATTACTTATTTATTTATAGTCTAAGCAACAGTAACAATGTAACTTTTTTATGCCTCAACTTGCTTGCATATGACCTGGTCCAGAAGCGGCACATTTTTTAGCAGTTTGCGGTGAACTTTTGCCTAGGCATTCGTGACCACGAATGCAATATGAGACGTACTAACATTCATCCTTGACTTTGGCACTTATGCCACCGTGTGCCGCAGCCGCGAATGAATGTGACGTCATGCAGCCCCTAGCTCTGGAGAAACTTTCAGCAAACAAATTCCGTTGTCCCCCCCCCCGTTTATTACCGCTGTAGTTAGTAAACGCAATACTTGAAAATTATATATAGATTTCTGTTTGTCACAATATTGTCACTCCAGTTTCACACTCCAAGCATCTTCGTGAAGGTGCATAGCATCACTATAAATCAATAAGTTTTAAATGAAATTTCTACAACTTAAATCTTGAAGGCGCCGTAGATCCCGTGCATTGTAAAATATGGAGTACATCGTTCCCGCCACTTCTTGTATGTGGTGAAACATGAGGTTTATATTGTGTTGGTGTAGTGGCCGACTCACGGTCTCACAGCAGCAGCCACACACCCCTTGTGATATTTTCGGTGAGATGTTACCGCTTGCGTGTGAAACAGGGGAGTGGTGAGAGGGTGTACGACCGAGCCGCTGTGGCCGCACAGTTGCTGAAATAAAGTTATAGTCGTTGTTAGACCTACAGGGATGCACTGCTTGCTTCTCTGCGCTGATTTCCAGCTGCGCTTGCGTCCCGCGTGACAGTGTTTACAATGCCGCAGTTGTCGGCGATCGATGATGGCACTCTCTGCAAAGCACTGTTATCATAAATCATATACGTATAAAGTTCTTTAGAAGCGTTACAGGAGTATTACTTTCGCAGTGAACTGTGTATTCAATATACTGCAAGCAGAATCGGGTTCAACAATTGTCATCCCACTTGTAGTGAGGCTACATACGATGCATCATTGTCAGCTGGTCAAAATATCAATGATGACCAATAAAAATAAACGTCTGGTGGCAAAAGCAGGGCAGTTTAGGCAAGCGCACATTTACCATCGTAAAATAATAACTCAATTATTGCAAATAACATATCAATATAGGAACATAATTTTAGAATGGCGACTCATTTACCTTTGTTCCAGGGATACATAATGCCGTTGGATCGACTGTAAAGCTGACTTATTTGGTTCTAACGACAGTAAATATATCTGCGTAGCAGGCTTACACTGTTAATAATACTGATGTCAATCAACTTTATTGACTTCGAAGTGCCATGCGCCTCCTGCGTTCTCGCCGATGTTCTTCATAAGCGTCAGTGCGACCTCTTGAGGAAAATGAACGTGGGGAAGTCACAGTTACTCAGACACTGTTATATCTTGTTTTGGACACTATTTACGTGACCTAACAAAACTGCTGGTCTCACACATTGTTTTTATGACCAAAGACACATTGGGAAGCCTTTTAGGCAGTCATTACCGAGTTTCATATGCAGCGAACGTTTTCAGGAAATCATGCACCAAGTCTCTAATGAGACTACGCTCGATTTAGTGCAGGCCCCAGTAGAACAGCTAGGTGTCCGCATAGTGCTTTTTCCAAGACACATGCCCGTATTGGGTGTGCTTGTCAGCTGTGGCTGCAAGGGCCATAAAGCCATTGTCCGTCAACCATCCCTGAAACACCATTCTGCCCGTTCCTGTGTTCTAGCAGGAGCTGTTGCAAACTGGAAAATAATTAGTAGTCATGAAAATAACGTGCTTGACAGCTGTTGTAACTACTAATTTGTGGTTCCTCACACCGACAAGGAACGTCAATCTTACTGCGAGGGTCCGCTTAAGCCATATAGAAATCACGTGTTAGTATAGTAACTAAGCCCACGACTAAATTCCGCAAGCGTAATTGCGTTGACGTAATGGATTTGCTAGGTCAAACAAATGTCGTTAGACTTGGCTCTTTGCACAAATGGTGTGAGGGAGCTGTTACTACCTAGCATGTGCGAAGGACTGGACATCAAATCTTGCATATGACCCAGCTACTATAGGTGCTCACAATTAAGTAGCGCGTGAAAGTACACGTCTCAGGCATTTCTTGCCGTGGTTTCTAATATAGAGTAATTCTTTTAGTGTTCTAAGAAAAGGGTTATGCTAAATTATGGTGTACCAACGCACGCATTGTTAAGTGGATCACAGCTATACAAAGTCAGTCTGCCCTATAAGCTAACACAGGCACATCTATTAGCCACAAGAAGTTTAGCGGAACCTGGGGACGTGTGACGCTAGATACGGGACTTACGCTGGGGCGCCGCACATTTAAATACTTGACGCAGTGATTCGATCCACCCACCTCAATTTTTAATAAATTCCGCAGATATGTGGTAAAGTAATAGTTTGCTTCCATGTTTTCGGACTTCATTTTTGTTGAAATTTGTAGGTTAGTTTTCAGAGTATAGTTTTTTAGAAAAAAATTTTGTTAAAATTTATTTCTTTCGAATCCCCAGTCCTACGAACTTTGGCTTTTAATTTTACATTTTATGTAGTCCAGATGTGGTCTTATTGATAATCATTTTCATTTAAACTGCATTTGCATTGCTGATGATAATCCTGCTTCTCTATTATTTTATTTTTTATCACTTGAATTTTCTTTATCTGCTAATAAGAATGTTCATGTACTCTGCTGTGTAATTACCGAAGTGGACTTTTGGGAGGCAGGAGCTATTGTCATGCTGTGGCTCAGTTTTTTTATACCCGTCTTACTCATCTTCTTGGTGAAAAATGAAGGACCTAGTATTATCATGATTATTATTTTAATATTACATCAATTATAATAATAATAGTATAAAATTTGTAATAATATTTTTCTCTATACTCCAAAATTTTAATTGAAACAATATCTCACAACAAAAATATGTCAACCCAGTAAGTGTAGTTTAGATGTCTGTAAGGTTTGACCGCATTATGATCTATGCACTGTTATGTCTGGGAGTCTACACTGCGCTTCATTGCTTCTGCAAAGTGTTCAAGCTGGTATTATCTGATGCAAGTGGCATCAACATTGATAGACTGACTGATGCAAGCAGCGTTGAAACCAGCGACTGAGTCAGGCTGATGCATCGACGGCATCTCTTGCGGTGCATTTTGCGTAACGCGTGGCAAGCCCCCTCACACACGGGTCCGATTCCAGCCAGCGACCAGCGGCGGTTCCTGATTGGAGGCTTCGAACTACTGGCTGATGCAAGGGATCCCCAGGGTCTATTAAGAACCAATCGTCACGAAGAGAGAGAAAGAGAGAGAGACCGAAGAAATCGTGGCTCATTGTCGCCCCTCAGTGCGAGCTCCCTAAACTGTCAGCCCAAGTGCCGAATATGTCACACCTCCTTTCATACTGTACATAAATGTTGCATTAACTCACCGTCGCCATGTCCGCTTCGTCTATCAGCTCTTCGCACACGCAGCCATCAGCTGAGATACGTGATATTCAACAGTGCACTAACACAAATATTTCGATACGAAACACCAGCGTTTGTTCGTTTCACAACAATGAAGCTTGTGGTGGTTAACGAAAGGATGCTCTACAAGGTTACTCTCACTGATAGATGTGCGTTCCTTTCAATTGAAGATTTTCAGCTTCAAATATGGCCTTTAAATGTTAAAATGCCCTTATAAAATAAAAATTTATCAGCTGAACTCGAGTTGCAAAAACATTCAACAGCAAGCGTTTGTCAATTTTTTTCGGATTATTCTGAAGTCACGCAGCCCTAACCACAATAGGTAAATCACAGAATATAATACAATGTTACTCGCCCAAAGTCCTGCAGCATATCCATCGTAATCACGGTTAGCGTGCATTGTTTTTACAGCAGGGACCTCAACGACGCAGTCTATACGAGCCGAAAACGGTTCACCGATCTTTCACTTGTGGTTCGTGGCCCTTACATGACGTTCTTCATCGCGTAATTCTTTTATGACTTTGTGACTGTTCTTTACCCTGCTAAATTTCCCCGCTATATTTTCTAGCCTATCGTGATTAATAATGGTTCGTGGGGGTGAACTGCACACAAGTGACTAGTCTTAAGCGTTTATTTCTTGAGACACCACACGCGGTCACAATGCGTCGAAATGTAACCTCAGAACAAGAACTATGCTTCAGGATCAGCGTCCAGATTCTAGTCATTGTGTTGATCGGTATTGATATGCTCATTAAAACATGAAACTTAATCCCCTCTAAAACAATCCATGTATGATATACGGTAGTGGTTTTCTTCCATACGCAAGTTGCTGAGATTTTGTTCTAACGCCCCTTCTACACACCTCCTATGCATTACCACCTGTTTCGGTGTGTCTGACTTCGTAGTTGGTGCCACGTCGAGACACCATTCCAACCGTGTCTTTTTGCCATCAGTTTGCGCACGTGTGTGTGAGATGGGCATTACTGATATTACTAAAATTACCAAACCACGATGTGAAAACAAGTCCTTAAATGTAGCCTCCTTTCCTTCAATCATAGCGAGGGTATTGTGCTGGCAGACTTCGTACCTTTAGGTAGTACGCGATAAATTATTGGTCAGCGGCCAGCTCGTAATAAGTTCATGCGCTAAGTGGCACCAAACAGGCTAATAAAGAGTGTTCCACACTGACGCCTTTTCTACTAGTGGCACTGACTGACAGCCCCACGTTTAATGCAGACACATACCTCATGAAGTGGACGGGAAGATAGCCGCCGTGGTTAGTTGGTAGATCATAGCACGTGTTATTCGAAGGTCTCAGGTTTGGTTCTTGACCAGAGCATGTTATCTTTTCGTCCACCTTTCTTTCTTCGCATGCCCCGCCACGGTGGTCTAGTGGCTAAGGTACTCGGCTGCTGACCCGCAGGTCGCGGGATCAAATCCCGGCTGTGGCGGCTGCATTTCCGATGGAGGCGGAAATGTTGTAGGCCCGTGTACTCAGATTTGGGTGCACGTTAAAGAACCCCAGGTGGTCAAAATTTCCGGAGCCCTCCACTACGGCGTCTCTCATAATCAAATAGTGGTTTTGGGACGTTAAACCCCCCAAATCAATCAATTTCTTTCTTCACAATTACAATACAATTACTTCTAATAACGTTCACAATACTTTCCTTGAAGGAATTGTCTGTTAGATATCGTTAACGTTGTGTCTAATAAAAAAACTAGCTCCTAAATGTACATTTCTTTCGATAATGTGAATACGATGACGACCAATCATATAGTGGAAGCCCGGGCCCCATAAATTTTGACTATCTTCGTTTTTCTTTTGTTTGTCATGTAGCTAAGCTTGAACACAAGGGCCTCTGACATTGCGTTTCCATTGACTGTGCAGCCGCCATCACCGGGAACCGAAGTGTGACGTTTGGGTCAGCAAGCAATCACTGGAACCACCGTATCACCGTAACAGATAGCTGGGCGTTGCTTGTTCATCACTACTTTTAAGCTGTGACGGACTATAACTACTTTTGAGCTCTTTTTCAACTATGAACAGGAGTACTGAGTCTTCATAAGGTGATTCACTCTGCCACCTGCGTCATCAATTGCTTGTAAAGCTGAAAGGCATCAATTGCTCAACTCTCATATCTATACCAAAGGAGCGCCGCGCTCGGAGCAGCACGACGGACATCTGCAGTCACAAAGAAGCCACATCTAAGTATGCGTGGTGCCAGTGATGTGCCTGCCTTGCAGTTTCCACCCTTCTTAATTTCCGCGGCTGCGGTGCCTGCTTTGGTCGTCAAAGCACTGTCAACATTATAGAACCGAAAAGAAAAACAGAAACCAGAAATCGCCCTGTTGGCACCTTTTATACTACAAACTTAATATCGCTTCATGATATTATAACACATCAATAACGCTTCGCTTTGGTTTTTTTTTCGCTTGCTTCTTGATTTTTTCCATAATTTGTAGAGAGCGCTTTCGACAACCAAAATGGTTGTTGCACCTGCAGTGATAAACAGGGATCAGTATTGCAACGCAGGCACATTACTATCACCGCACATGCTCAGATATGGCGTATTTTCGACTGCAGCTCGTGCTGTACCGCGCGCGATGCTCCGTCGTTTTAGACATGAAAGTTGAGCACTGTACATTTAAATTTCATCACCATGTTGTTTTTTAAAAATTATCTTATATCATTAACATGGTATTATGGTGCTAGCATTACGACCCTTGACTTCTAAAAAATCTGCAGTTGAGTCATTCAGAAGGCCTTGGTGGAGCGTGCGCCTGCGTTCTTATTGGTTGCTGGATGGGAAGGGGGCGAAGATTGGCCGAACGAGTTTCAACTAATCGCCCCAATATAACCTGCGAAGGTAACCAGCTGTTGCTCTCCCGACGTAACGCTGACACATTTTTCACGCATTTAAAGCTAAACCAACGCTCTCTTCAACGCTTCTTCAAATTAACATTGGTAAAATCGGATGCGCAATATCCAGACGCAAAGGAGACGATCCCACTCATATTCACTTTGCTTTTTTTACCTGTCATCTTTCCCGTTTTTGTCGAATTTCCCGAAACGCTGTGTGAGCACGTGAAAATGCACATTATCTGTTAGATATCATTTTTTTCCACTCGACATCTGAGGAATAAAGCGATTCGGAACAGATGGAAATAAGATGTAAAAAGAATGTAAATGATAGCCTTCTTTTTCACCAGGGTTTGTGTAATACGCGAATTGTATATGTCATCTGAGAAAAGGTTGAAAAGAAGTATACTGCAGTTTCCTGCACTTTTCTTAATCTACAACTAAATATTATTATAATCATGCAGAGGAATCTTATGTGCCAAAACCACCATATAGTTTTGAGGCACGCCGAAGTGGGGACTTGGCATTATTTCCGACCATCTGGGGTTCTTTAATGTACTCCTAAATATAATGACACCGTTGTTCTCCGTTTCGCCTCCATTAAATTACAGCCATTGCCACGCATTGCCTAAGCTAGTTAGAATTGCCTGAACCATATAATTATTACAGACTAACCTAACATTCTCCAGTAATCTGTTTCAGGGATGGTAATACGGTGCTGCGGAGCCTTCAGCGCTAACTACATTAAAGCGTACAGTTATCATGAGATGCTACCGTGGTTCCTGGTAGATCTCAAATAGCAATATAATTCTCTCAGGTACGTTACCGAGGCCTAAGCGAGAATAACATTCACCAAAACACATAAAATCAGAGCTATATTAAATCATTAAGACGCTGTGATGACTACCTCTTGGTAGCGCTCCTTCAAGGTGCTTTATGATGCTGCTTCGAGATTAGATATGTTGCTTGTCAGTTTACTAAAAGAGCACTTGGAAACGATGGAATGCCAAAGTGAAACTTTCATTGGCAATAACTCAGTATACGTCGGCTACAAGATTAACTGCACACCCACTTGTCTTACTGGAAACTCGTTAACATTACATCTCTTGTCAGTTAAGCATAGTAATATTTTCAGTTGTTTTCGTTGCTCCATTGTGTTAGTGGTAACTAGATTGAACGGAATATGCCCACACTGCACCTTAGAGAGTTAGCTGTTTTTTGTAGGTCGGTGTTATTGATGCACTTCTTCACTTTTTTATCGCATAAGCTTTTTAACGGCAAGTTAAATGTACATAAATGCCTCATATCTGCAGTGTCTGGTCTATTTCAGCATGGCAAGGTTGTTTCGCTCTTCGTGCTGGCCTCTAAGCGAGCGGCCGTAGCACTTAGACAAATTGGAAACCAAGTTCTGTTAAGGTCTTACATTTGAGAAAATAAAACACGCTCACACACCTGTTTCCAAAGTGCTACTGTCAGGGGTTTCATGGAGGAGCTTGTGATTTTTTTTCGCTCGTACACAGTCATTCATATTAATGAAATGAATATGCAGCTAATGTTGACAGTAATGGATCATGTCACATCTCATGTTAAGTGGAAAGATTTTGTTAAGCTTGGTAAGGACGTTCGAGAACATTGAGATTACAAATGATTATAAGCTAAAAACGTATTTCTTCAGCAGCAGCAGCCGCTGCCACCACCTAGCTTTACAAAAACGGCCAACTCATCATATAATACTTATCGTTATGCCAGAATAGAGTAGCTTATTTTGGTGTATAAAACATGTGTAGAACGAGAGCTACGAGCCCTGTAGTCTTGCATCTATTGTAGACGCAACTACACTGCGACTGATTATTCGGAATCAATATTAAAAATGTATCGTTGGGGAAACACTACAAAAAAGTAGTAGAGTAAATGTACACATTCAACAACACGCAGTGGTTTGTGTGCAGAGTTGTATATGTGCCTTTGCTGTCCTGGTCTTTCGCGCTATTTACCATAGTATATGTTCCACCAACTAGCCAGGGACGTTGCCAGGATTTCTTCACCGGGGTGTAGGGAATGGGGAGGAAGGCACCCACAACAAGCGGGTTTATTCAGCGGCAGGAAGACTTGCACCATGCATTCTCCTTCAACTGTTTGCTCGGGGGGGGGGGGGGGGGCAAAGGGAGGAGGCAGACAAAAGTTATGGGGCGGGGAGAGTGATTCAGTATCCTTGTACCAACACGCTATCACCCGTCTGCACTAGCCCACAAGTTCACTTATCGAAGATTGAGAGCGGCGCTACAATCTCGTCTATTAGCAGCTTCATCTCAATAATGATAATTTTTTACATCTCGTTCAAACGTACTGGGTGCGTACATATGTCGCTTCACCATGACACGTACAAACCCATACTGGAACCGATACGAATATTTTTCACACGATCATGTAACAAATAGCAGGAAATACGATATTCAGGTCAACTATTGGTTTCCCTCTAGGCGTCAGTAAAACATAGACATTCATATCCAGCTGTTTGTTGAACGAAGCTAACTTTTTTTCTTTTCTTGTGAATTGTGACATAAGACGAAATTTCATAGATTCTACATTGTAGATTTGTGCACCCGTAATACTTGTATATGTATAAAACCGATAATTTCATGACCAGTCATGTGCAACACTAACCTTTGTGTCGTTCTTAGACCAGCTGCTGGCCACGTAAGTTATTGGTAAAATTTTTTTTGCACGCATTTTTTTACATTTATATCTTATAGGCTCATTTTGAGGTTTCTTTATTTTTTTTCACACACAAGCCCATTCCGGCAAAACAGCGTTCCAGCTGAAGAAAAACGACAGGCCTGCATGGAACGTTCACTATAGCCATAGCGAAAGCTGGAGAATTGGCCTTTTAAGAGCCATTGTTTTTGACACCCACGAGGCAACTACTGCAGGCAGACTTCCATGGCACCAGCTATGCTTTAAATCATAATTTTTGTGAAGTAGAGAAGCACCCACTACGCCTTTATTGTTATTCTGCGAAGAAGTGCGGTACCTGCTACACACCTGTCAGGCATTATAAGAACGTTGTCGATGCGGTGGCATATTACGATAAGTAATTACAGTTCAGTCTTTGTAATTGGGCTGACAGCTTTAAATGAGCTACTAGTTTTGTAATTAGCATTGTTTGAAGCCCATTCGTTCTTCCACTCTCCTACCATGCTATAATAAATATGTTACGTGGTTCTTTGGAAATTACTTCAGGTACGTTTGCGAGGCACCCACTGCGCCATAAATCATCGTAATTTATGTGTAGAAGGGAAGCGTCGGCTGTGCCATTATTCATCATTCTTCGGAGAAGCGTCGCATGTGCTACATACTTGTAGGGCATTATATGCACACTGTTGATGCCATAGCTGAAGAGATAAGGGTGAGACTTTTGTAATGGCTGGAAGCATTCAAAGACCCATTTGTTACGTAAGTGGCATTGTATGACGCCAGAGTCTTTGTGCATGATAACAGCTTTCGCTCTTGAAAATTCTCGTCTAAAACTTCGGCATAAGATCAATGCCTTCCTGTGACAATCGCTCAACCACCAGTGCTTACACCAGACGGCAGACTGCAGTGCGAGGTGTGTCATCATGATAGGAACTGTATTGTGACCATCGAAAGCATTTGGCAATCAATGTATGCGTTATTCTGTGTTCGTATGAAGTATATATTAATAAAATACCCCCCCCCCCGCACACACAAAAACGCAGATCATATGTGCTACATGTTGGTAAACGTGCGTGAGCGGGGTAATGAACGCTGCTGAAGGAGAGATCAAACAAGCGGGCACATATCTGTAGTTCGGAGGACGCATGCGATACATCACCCCGTGTGTTAGACCTGCTGTCTAACGCCCGAGCACTGCGTAAACGCCCCGCCCGTCTCGAATAACCTTGAAGAGGCGCAAGGTGGTTTTCCTCGAGCAGCAGCTGTGACCGTTCATTCTCAGGGCGCACTCTCTCAATCGCAAGAGCACGTGCCATCTTGGCAGGCATCAGCCATGGGCTCGTGTACCGTTCTACGCGCTGAATTCTCAACGCGAAGAGACTGCGAATAGAGTAACTCTCGTTGGAGCGGCAGTATGCTCTTACATCGACTTTCTGTGGAGCTGCGCCATATCGGATGCAAAAGAGTTAGCTGTCAGCCTTCATCCATTTAATAATACATTTATTCCGGTTCTCGCATTCTTCGCTTTGCCCTTGCCCTTAAGCTTTGTTTTTTACAGAGAAAACGATTATGATATGACAGCGCTGTTTTGGGGCTGTAACCACTTTAGAGCCAAATAAAGAAGTCACAGCTTTAACGCAAAGGGCAAGCAATGAACGCGATAGCAACAAATTTAAGATAACGAGCACAAAGCAAATTGAAACGTGCCCCGCATTTCTCACGCTCAAAGGATGCACAAAACGTACTCACAGGTACAGATTAACACGAATAGGCGTCTCAGTTGTTACTTCGTTGTGTCTGAAAAGCGCGTCCTTTTCGCAAAGAAAGGCTGTGCAACGATTGCAGTGACCTTTGTGCGCCTGATAACTAAAACAGGATTGTTCCGACGAAACTCAAAGGCAAGACGTTAAACTCAAAACGTAGGATTCTCCCCACTGCAAGATGAAGGCACGCGATCGAGCGTGCACCCTCATATTCTCTACAGGGCCTAATGTACGCGTGAGAGATGAGAGCCGCTGCGCGCTCACTGCGCCATCTTGCTGATAATGCTAAAGGCACTACTCCCCCCCTCCCGAGATGCCCGCCAACAGCGGTAAGTGGTAGATATGAATAGCCTGCCGTTTGAACGTTGCAGAAGGTACCTCTCCGTAGTTCAGTGGTTAACGCCTCGCATTCACGACGTGGAGGTCCCAGGTTCCATTCCACGCTTCAGAGGCTCTTATGTGGAATTTTTTTTCTTCCTTGCGTTGAGATATATAGGTACGTATACATATATGGTGCATGACATCGACGCCGACGTCGACGCCTACGCCAATACCAACGACGATATCCAGCCGTGAGTGCCAATATAACTGCTATCGCAATAAAAAAACAAACGAAACAATCCAGGAGAGTTGGGATGTGAACGTGAGCCTTCTGCGTGACAGGTCAGCGTACTAGCACAGAGCCAAACCGGTTTGTTTTTTGTTATTACCATTTTCAGAGCCACGATACTGCTTGACACATCTTCACACAGACCCTATGCAGGCTTCATGTCGGATAAGGAGTCACGCAGACTTGTGTAGGAGAGCGCTTTAAAAGACTGAAAGCAGCCATGCGTCACGCAAGGAGAATTTCACAACAAGTTGGTTGTTCAAAGCTCTCAAGCACATCAATGGAGTGCACATAATGTCCTACAGGTGTGTACCGCGTACCAGGCTTTTCCTACGGATAACAAATAATGGTAAATTGTATGTTTATCTATGCTACCGTTAGCAATAGAAGTGGGTGCGTCAATGATTTATTTTTGCTCATTTTTGCATTTCAGTGCCTATCGTAGACTATATCAGTACCTGCAATTTCATGTTATTTTTAGCTCGTGTGTTTTTATTTCTGTATAATATGACTGTTATATTAATAATAATAATAATTTATTATTAATAATAATAATAATATTATTATTATTATTATTATTATTATTATTAGTTCTGCTAATATGATTGTGACTTAAACGCTAGAGCTAATTCCGAAAAACAGTGGCCGTCCCTATTAAGAATTTACTTTCAACTTTTTACCATTTATCAATATTAAAGCACGAATTACAAGGCTGCCAAAAAAGGGCCCGAATCTTTTCAAGTGCCGTGACAGCCCAGCACGTTCACATGCTGTAAATATTTACTAAATAGTTTGTCTAGCGAAGCACAAGTTATGCGTAACTTTTAGGTTCATTGATAATCAAGCGGCCGACATTTCAAAATCTGACAAGCAATCACACATTCGTCTCAAGTGCACAATTCAGCTTCCTACTCATTTGTCCATGGTATGATAAACGAATTAAAAAATGGCAGATCCCACGTACAGTGGGAATAAATTACATGCGAAGTACGAAGTAGAAAGGATTATATGTCACTTTAAATTCAGTACAACAATATGAGGTGGAGGTAAATTATGCCGTACATGACTCTCATATTATTATTACCATGTTTGGACGTGTCATGTACTTTCGTCGTCTGTTCACGTCACGTGAAACAAAATTTGGTATATGTGGAGCTAGCGAAACGGCTGCGAGCATGCTAAGAGCGTAGCAGGTAGTCATGTTTTACACGACACGCAATGCCATGATTATGATGTTTGGACGTGTCTTTTACCTTCGTCATTTACTCACGTCATGTAATACCAAATTCGGTATATGATTAGCTAGCAAAACTGGCCGTAGGCGCGCTATGAGTGTAGCATGTAGTCGTGTTCCGAATGCTACGCATACCATGAATATCATGTTCGACGTGTCATTTATATTCGTCGTTCATTCACGTACGTAATACTAAATTTGGTGTATATGAAGCTAGCGAAACGGCCATCAGCGCATGATGAACACGGCATGTAGTCATATTGTTACATGACATGCATCTAATGACTATCATGTTTGCACCAGTCACATACTTTTCGTCATCCCTTCACGTCCTGTACTACCAATATTAGTATATGTGAAGCTATAGCAAAATGGCCGCGAGCGCATCATGAGTGTGGCATGTAAGTCATGTTGTTACATGACATGCATGTCACGCTTTTTATGTTAGGACCTGTCGCTTGTGTTCGCCATGCAGTCATGTCATACTATTACCAGTTTTGCAACTTGTCATGTGAACGGTACCGCCGCAAGAACAACAGGGCCTTGAAATAAAAATCATGAAATTCATGAGAGACTTGTCCTAATTTCCATGTTATGACTAGTCACTCATGCTCGTCATAAAGTCATAATTTGCCTGCAACAGTAACAGTAACAGTGGCTAGCGCCTCCCGTCCTGAAAAGTGGACATCACCGGAGTTATCCTGTATGCTTTCCACCAGGACCACAGCGAGCTCAGAGCCCAGAAATCCCGGCGCGCGGTGTTTTCCGCTGCTGCCGAAAGAGACTTAAACAATGAGCTGGCTCAGAGCTTCCTCGCAAAGCTGTGGTGATAGGTAGCAACAGCCCGCCGTGCGTATATAGGCCGTAAAAAAGCAGTGAGCACGCGCCTCCACACTAGCCTTTGTACGTCTTATGCTTTCCCCGCATAGTTTGCTTGTTAGATAGAGAGTGCACGAAGGTCACATAGCTTGTTGCAGAATCCGCGTTTGCGAAAACAGCGCGCTGCTCGAACGCAAGAAAGTAACAACAGTGGGAGCTCGCAGTCGTTCTGTATATATTTGTGCTCGTGTTTCGTTCAACCCTCTATTCCTTAAAGCAGTGCGCTTGAAGTGTCGAGCTGTAACGTTTCATCATGCTCATCCTGTGTGTGTTCTTTCAATGTGACCTATGTGCTTGAGCTGCATGTTGCAAGTTTTAAGGTGCTTGCCGTTTTTCGCGCGACATTCTCATTTGTAGCTATCGCTTTCACTTATTCGCCCTTCCGACAAAACTGACATTTTATGTGTGTACTGATTCCATTTTTTCTCGGAGTTCCGATATGCTGTATCCAGGTGTATGATAACTACTTCAGCTTACAACAAAGGCTATATCATGACCTGTGGCATTAGCCTTTAGGATAGAGATGTACCACCATAGGTGCTAACGTGGCTTCATACATGTCAAATTGTGCTATACCTGTCAAACACCAATATATATTGCACAATTTCTGATATATTGTTACGTAACAATATCATTCCGTAATTCCGTATCATTCCGTATGACTGGTACATAAAATACACAACAATATTTCCACGTAACAATACCAATGCACAATAGGCGCTCCAGTGACAACATGTTTCACTTTCACGTTTAACCAATTCCTGTGATGGAGGGACCAGCCATGTTTTCACATTACTTATCAACCTTATATTTCACAAGGCTTTCCTTGAGTGCTCTAAGCATGGGGTAAGGATCGCCGCACATGCCCTTGAAATCGTCTTTCTCAATGTCGAACACAACGATGCCTCTTATATCTCGCTTGTGATCGAGGAACTTGAACGACTTCGGGGAAAGAGACGATACGTAGTTGCGACCGGACCAAGCTGTGAGGCAGCCAGTCTCCCTAATGTACTTGTGGTTCCAGCTGGCGTCGTCCACTTTGCGGCAGATGTCCCAGTAACCGGAAAGTGCGTGTTTTTCGACGCGGCCTTTAGTCACTCTGGTGAGGGAGCCATTTCTCACCCAGTATATGTAGCCGGCAAGTGAAATGGTGAAGAGAGTCTTTTCTCTGATGCCTTCATCCCATTGGTGGTGATACATCATTTTGACATCCCTCATCACCTTCTCCAGTGAGTGCACCCGCAGGCCACGCAATGGATTGGGACAGCTGCCGATGGTGGGCGTGCCAAAGCGATGAGACATTTTGATGAACGCCTTTACGTTCTTATACGCCATCGGGTGAAAGTACCTGCTCTCCACGTCACTACTTAGCGGCAGGGTCAGCATAAACGTTCTGGACTTGAACCTGGCGGACAACTCCACGACGAAAGTGTCGAGCAAACGGGGCTTGGCGATTTTTTCGGGCTGTATTACATGCAGGACGAGCCCGAAGTTTCGAAGGTAGGGACGCTTGAGAAATTCCATGATGCTATTTGCAAATTTGGTCCTCGACTCCGAATTGTGTAAAGCTCTTGTCAGGTGCTCATAGTTCAAGCGGGCACCACCGACTGCGACAAGGCGTCGCATAGAAGGGTCCAAGCCATGCACCACTGAACTGAATGTTTCGAGGTCACGTGGTCCGGCAGTGGAATTAATGTTCAGAAAAGTGAGGTTGGAACCATCGCTTGTTGGCCCAAGGCAGCAGTAGATCACTGAAGAGCACAATCCTACTGGAACGTCACTGGGGGTGAACGGCAGCGGGTGTTCTGGTGCCTTGCTGTTGTAGAAGCAGTGGATTTCCGTCTTCGCGTATGTGAGAGAAAAGAACAAAATAAATAGAAAGAATACTCATCAGTCGTCACACTGTCATTTGTTAAAAAATTAAGATCGCAGGTTAGAAGCGCCAAAACAACAGTGTATTCATCAGTCGTAAAGTAGGCTTTGATAATATAGCGTCTAAGTGATGACCTTATATTCACCCAACTGTAGTTTGCGGACTACTTTAGTGCCACTCCCCACTGATACGAAGGCTTCGGAAATAGGGTCAAACTTCCGATCCCAGGTTCAGCTGCACATTGAAAAACTACTAAGAAAATATTGCCTTTACTTGTCTGTCCAAGAAATTAAGTAGAAATCATCTGACGGCAAAAATAAAAGGTGAAGTTCGAGTTAGTATCATCTGGCTGTACATTTAAATATCAACTGTTACACTTACGCCTGCCCAACAAACCACGAAGGTGGTCTATTTGGCAATGCACATTTCTTCAAAGTAATCCACCGCAGATTTTTTGGAGGCAGACACAGAAAGACATTATATAAGAACAGCATCTACACTGTGTTACATTTCTACGTCCATGTTATATATATAACAGCTAGCTTATTTTCGCATAAAACAAAAATATAGCGAAAACAGAAGGACGTTTGACCTCTTCATAAAAACATTCAAAAGTTGGTGTTCTGCCGACACATGTGTACAGTGGCTGTTTCTGCGCGAGAAATATTACTGTGCTGAGAAATATAATTCTTGCCACGCCGCAGTGGTCTAGAGCTTATAGCACTCATCTTCTAGCCCGAACATCGCGGGATTTAATTCCGGTTGTGGCGAATGCAATTTCAATAGAGACGAGAAGGGTTGAAGCCCTTGCGCTTAGATTTAGGTGCACGTTCAAGAAACCAACGTTGCCAAAGTTTCCGTAGCCCTCCACTATAATCGTGTTTTAAGACGTTAAACCCCCAAAATTATAAATATAATATTATTAAGAGCATTATTCTTGTACTACCATCAACATTCACTTTAATACTTTAGTTACCACAATACCAAAAACATTTTCTTATTCAAAATATTTCTTTTATTACATACGCTCCCGTAAATGTTTTTGCCGCTATAAGAACGTCAGTTATGGCCATACGTTATACTGTAGAAGTATCTTGGAAGTGAGTAGTTCATAGTTTAAAAATTAGAAACAAATCACAAAGAAAATCTGTATAACACGAGGGCTGGCTGACAACTGATTGGTTTATTCAAGCGAACGGAAAAGCAAAGAAAGAAGAACGAAATCATGCACGCACAGCCTATACCTGTGAAAAAGGCCTGCATATGTAACATCATTAAGTTTTTCTTTTCAAATAGTTCAGCTCACAATTCAGTAATGTATAATTGACAGTCCACTAGCACACGCGTCAACATTTTTGCTGATAGCAAAAACTTCCGCTATTTCTTTTATGCAAGATACATTGCGCCTAAAACAATGCTCGTGCGTCTAAATTCTCGGGTTCAATCGCAGGCAGCACAGTGGGTGGACAAATCAGAAAACTGCGCACCCTTCAAAGAGCTATGGTGCTCAAGCATGTGGATGTTGACTATGGCAGCTGTTCCACTTATGAATACCAGCCAACTAGCCAGACTCTACATTTTGCTGCAGAGGAGTAGTTGGTCCATGACAAAGAAATTTCGCAGCACGAGTGAACAACTACAAAAAAAGACTTATGAAAGGAGGACGAGTGATGACTTTCAATACTATGTTTAATAAAGAAATATGCCATATATATTTGGCTGCGCATGTAACTGAAAAGTCAGAAATGTCAGAGAAAAGCTGTAGCAAATTTTTGTTTCTTAGTAGGAGTTATAGTGACGCGCTGATACAGCTGCTTTTTTCCAGATTATTAAAATATTCATTTAAGATTTTGCTTTTAAACTACTCATGCAGCCGCTCAAAAACGCATTGTCTTTACACTGCTTACAATAAAAGTGAAGGGCCTATAGGAGATTCCCAACACCCAAACATTGTGTTCACACACATTCTCATAATAAAACCTTTCTATTTAGGATTATACAAAACTAGCCAGACGTTAAACGAGATTTTGTACACATGCTGGCTTGTGCACTGGTTGGGTTTCAAAAATGCTGTTGTTCGCATGTTTTCTTCGCGTTTTTGGCAGATATGCGGAGCAAACGCGTGACAACTTGCGCGGATCAGTGAAAGCTACGTTTATTCTCTATTTACTACAATTTCTTTTATGGTTTGTGAATCTTGAAATAGGTTGTGGATTTATTGAAACTTTTCTTTCAAAGTTATAGATTTGTTGAAACTTTTCTTCCGCCTTTGTTGACGATATTCACTCTCTCTTTTGGTAAGTTGAGAGGCTTGCAAAGACTCGAACAAGCTTCAAATGAGGCAGGCCTTGGAGAAAGTTCGGGCATTTCAAACGCTTGAATTGACCGTCAATTCTGTTTCATCTCGACTGCTCCCGAAATTTTCACAACGAATGCAAGCAGTTTATCACTCTATCTTGTTTTATCAACCTACACAGAGCGCTGGTATAAGGCAAAATGTTTTTGCCTGACCTGTACCTCTACGTTCAACAAATACGATTGATAGTAAAATATAACTTTTTTCATGCCAAAGAATAATGCTTCCTTTTGTTGTCGCCTCATTCATGTAAACTTTAATCCTTCGGAAGACTTCTGAAAGACATGGGTGATTCGTTTACACGTTTTCACAAACCAATAATTTATTCCTGAACAATGAAGAAATAATCAATAACAAATCTAGATACAATTATTGCAGGCTTAGTTGCACTTGATGGTTTGCACAATAGTTATGAAAGAATATAACGCACAAGATGGGTGCCCCCCCCCGCCACTACAATAACCAGTGAAGCAAATACCGCCGTTCTAAGATAAAATTCTAGAGCTGTGAAGTATTTATCCCAGTATAATTAATGCACCCTTATCCTAGTAGAGTTTTACACATCGACTTCATCCTTCTTTTCAATACTTCATCACACTGCGCTCGATAAACTGCCATAAAGCAGAGAAATGCAAAATTTAGATGGCAGCCGGCAGATGGAAACAACGTATTCGGTAATCAGGGTGAACAGTGGTAGTGCCTCAGCAGGCTGGCCAGCGTTTTGATATGCGAACCTATCTTTTTCAAAGGCACCGTGTCATCCTTATCGTGTTAGGTTTAGGGAGGTTAGTGGTGACGTCATCTCCTGCTCGTGGCGCGTGTCCCTGTTGATAATCGCCGTCTGAAAAAAAAACTATACAGCAGAGGAGTGCAGTCTTCGCTTCAAGTCGGCCAGCCTGTCTGAGGAACTTCTTCTGTTCACCCTGATCATCCCAATAAAGCAGAGAGTAGTATACAATGTTACGATGTTAATGGAAGAACAAGCACATTCTTACGCTGTTCTTGTAGCAGAGGTTTCACAACTTCCCCCGAATTATTCACAAGACGTCGGTCATTGAGCATAACTTACCCTAATATCCTTTGCAGAAATATTCTAGATAAAACCTGCCACGTACCTCGCTCTGACGCGACTGCTCATCGAGGGAGGCCAGGTTTGTGTGCCTTGCACGTAAAAGTACTTCCGAAGCCGTATTTGTTTTCCTGGGGTGATATTTAGCAAGGATGAAGCTTCTCTGGCACAGGAGTTAGCTCCGTGCTTCCCTACGGTGGTTATGACAGAAGGACAGTGTGGAGCGCGCAATTGCAGCGCTGATAAAAATAGCAGCAAAAACTATAGCATGGTGTCAAAAACACATGTGCGGAATTTGGGGCAGTTTTCAAAGGAACACCGCACGTGCACGCGTCAACGCTGCCACTCAGTCTACATTTACACAGTGCAGCGATGCCAGCGAGATTGTCGCGTAGTCTTTTTGCCAACATCGTGCCTCACACTAGCATGTTCGGGGGCGTCTATTCCCATTCGGATAATTTCCTTGGTACCTACGCTATGAAAAATTTTCACCCTCGAAGCCAACAAGGGCACAACTGAAGCGCTTTCATGCAGCTCAGTTTTGCATTTTTTGAATACTATACTGGTGAAAAAGTGGATAGGCTACTGCTCCCTACATCACACGTCCGAAGATTTCGCTGCAGCAACGAATGAGTAGAAACCCCTAAACAAGTAGTTAATAACATTTCTCGTATCAAATACCACAGGGGGCTTTCGCTTTATGGCAGTGATAGGGTGCCTGGATGTGCTCAGAATAAGGATGAGAGAGTGTTTTTGAAACACCATATTGGTTCAAACGTTCGTGCTTACTGGCATTGCTTGGCATGCAGAGAGGGATTACTTTCAGTAAAATGCGCAGTCATTTGGCTCAGTTTATCCCTTCTGGTGGTAGGGCTTGAACATTTTATGTTAATAACAAATAGAGAAGCCACGCGCGATGTATTTGATGGCAAAATAAACGTTTTTAGAGCGCTATATGTGGGTATGTCTACCTTACTGAATGCGTAGGTGCTCATTCTCTCACGGCCGACTGATGAGATTGACGAGCAGCCAAATTGACTTGGCATGACAAGAGTATGTAAAAAACATAAATGACGGCTCATTACATCAAGAATATGACATGCTTTGAATGTACACCCAGACATATGTGACATGTTTCATTCATTCAATAATTATGCTCAGTTTGTTGTGTCTTATTGTGGCCGAACTAAACAATCGAACCCTGACCATCAAGAGTGCTCGTGAACGCGCTGCAAAGTTTGGCTAGGCGGTCGCTACGTGGAATTGCCCGGTTGGCGCAGGTTCTCCCCTGCGTCTTCGCCCCGCCGCGGTGGTCTAGTGGCTAAGGTACTCGGTTGCTGACCCACCGGTCGCGTGATCAAATCCCGGCTGCGGCGGCTGCATTTCCGATGGAGGCGGAAATGTTGTAGTCCCGTGTGCTCAGATTTGGGTGAACGTTAAAAAACCCCAGGTGGTCAAAATTTCCGGAGCCCTCCACTATGATTGATTGATTGATTTGTAGGGTTTAACGTCCCAAAACCATTATATGATTATGAGAGACGCCGCAAAGGAGGGCTCCGAAAATTTAGACCACCTGGGGTTCTTTAACGTGCACCCAAATCTGAGCACACGGGCCTACAACATTTCCGCCTCCATCGGAAATGCAGCCGCCACAGCCGGGATTTGATCACGCGACCGGCGGGTCAGCAGCCGAGTACCTTAGCCACTAGACCACCGTGGCGGGGCGAGCCCTCCACTACGGCGTCTCTCATAATCATATGGTGGTTTTGGGACGTTAAACCCCACATGTCAATCAATACTGCGTCTTCCTTGGACCGAACTAAAATTTTATTTATGATCATCATACTCAGTCATTCAAATGGCTAGGCAATTTAACCTTACTGATAAGAGGCTCGCTTCAGAATAGTCTAACTGATATCAGCTTAATCTAGCTTATTGCGAATGGGCTTAACGTGACCATGCGACGGCATACAACAGGCTATACAATCTCGACTCACTCCGAAACCACTTGCTTGGGATTAGCTTAGTGTAGATCAGCTTAATCCTGCTTAATACAAATTGCCCTATCGTGGCCATACTCTGTCGTCCAACTAGCTAGGCAAACTCTACTTTTCAAATATTGATGCTTGTAGATTTGGATTACCCTAATCTAGCTTAATAGAATTTAATAAAATTAGCTCAATGCGACCATACCAATAACCTAATCGGCTAATTATTCTCAATATACTCAACATGCACTTGTTCAGGATTCGCTTAACCCGGATTTATTTATTCATGTTTACTCTGAAAGAACAAAGCCTATAGTCGCGTCTAATGTACCTCATGACTGTGCTATTTCGTTTTGGACCATATTTGAATGATGCAACATAATATTCAGTAATTTTGCCTGATCCCACTCTATAGTACAGTTTGGTATTGTGTAGTGTTAAATTGGTTTGTACAAACTAAAACAGGCTGTGATATACTGAAGCTATAAGGTTTTTGTCCAAGCATATCCAGGTTTATTCCAGCAGCCTAATTAGTATCACTCACAATGAATCAGTATTGATTTGTATCGGTTACTATTGATTGCCCTGACTATGCTTATTTAGCGTAAGCTTTATTTACTTGTCCACTCTAAACACGGTAGCATTTACTAAAGGTGCCCATTTTCGCAAATTTGTGTACCATTATATAAAAGTTATCTAGCAACCTTTGCAAATTACGATTTACTAAAGATGCACAAGTTCAGTTTTAAAGTAGACGTTACGGAAATAACCTTGTTGTACTCAATCCCACTATCGAGCGACCTTGCGTAAAAATAGAAGTTACATATCACAGTACATGATGTACCGTTTACGCAAAACGACTTGCAGGTGATATAGTACAGCTACCACTCTGAACCTCTTCGTTCCTTCGCGCTTCTTTTTTCGATGCATTCCAGGAGGTTGCGCTCGTCGCAAGCAGTCATCAGTCATGTGTGGCGCAGCAAAAGAAGCATGGCTTTCCACTCTTTTCGCATTCCTTTTTGCGCGTGCCTTGTGTTCTTTTTTTTGCTCTTCTTTATGTGGTTTTAATGTACAGTCTAGATACATATGCTAATGAGTGTAAACCTTGGCGGAATAATTCAGGTGGGAGGAGCTTGTTGAAACGCACGCTCTGGCGCATGGTCTAAATTAGAGTACGTGGCTGCTTACACAACGTAACGAATGTGGTGACCGAAAGCAAACGCATAGCCTTCATTAATTTATACAGGAAGACAATTGAGCATTCGCATATTCGAGGCACTTTGAAATTAGCGTGCACTGCAGTACTAATGGCTCAACCATGATTACTATTCAAATACGGTCGACACGTAAGTATTAAAAAAGACGCGATATTTCGTTACAGTATCATGACATAAGTGTAACATTATTGTCCTTTGATCGAAGTTCGAAGCAACTGAAGCATTACGTCGGCGTTATTATAACAGTAGAAGTATTTTTCTCATGCTAGTTCACTTTCATCTACTATGTGATTCGTGCTTATTGGACTATGTGTTATGTGAAACTAAATAGCAGTTGGCAATTTCTTACAAGAAACTATCTGCCATCTTGTTCACTCGCAAATGTGGGATCAGCAAAAGAGAACTCAGATGCTGTGTAAAGGTGAACTTGGTAAACAGGCAAGCTGCTAAAGGTGCTAAAGAACTGCGCAGCAAAATATCATTGCTCTTTGCTGTGAAGAGTTAACAAAAAAATAGATATACAATGTAGTCGTCATACACCGAATCAAGTCACTTTTACGTGTACTCCTCGCAAAACCAGAAGAAATGACTAAATTCATCGCGTGATATGTTGTTCTGGAATGTGTGTGCATTTCCGTATATATAAAAATCTTCAATCACATTATCGGACTGTCAAGCAGTAAGCGTATGTATGGTGCGCACAAATACATTAATACCCAAAGCCCACATCAAGAGCCCGAATGCTGTTTTTTCGAGAGATGTAAATTGTAATGCTTAAGTATACGTGATTGTATCAGGAGAGAGAGAATACTTGGCTGACACACAAGAAACAGCTCATAAATAAAAATGACTTCACCTGGCCTTCTTGAATAAATTGGTTTCAGGTCACATCATGTTTCAATGACCCAATTTATGGTCGAAGTAGTGACTGATATGATGCATGCAAACTCTAAGCCAATTGAAATACCATTGTTTTGTATTTTTGGGGAAGGATTAGCGAACCGTATACCCTATTGACCTGGACACCGCAACTGTCGTGCTGTGAGGAGAGCACGTCCCAGAAATATTCCAATGCTCCAGCATTCAGAATGCTCCAGCATTCAGCAAAAGGCAGGCAACACGACATCTTCCGCGAAAGTTCAGATCCCCCAGTTTGCATATTAGTACACTGCTTCATAAAGCCATAGAAAGAAGTACAAAAAGAATAGTCATACACGGGAAGAAGCACTGAAGGATCTGCCACGCTTCAGTTTTTCGGCGAACACTTTACTGCGCCGATCATTTGCGAAAGAATGGTCCGAAGGGTGTCGCAGAAAGAATACAAAAGAAAGAGGAACACACCCCGCGTTCAGCGACTGTGCATGTGTAGCACAGATTCCACACATTATACTTTTATTTCTACTTGTGTTAGAGAAAATCAGGTAGAGCGGGTATATTGAGTGGAGCCCCTACAAATAAAAGGTGATTAGAGTTGTGCTCATCTTTAAGTGCATTCATTGGTCGTCATACCATACTGCTGCCACTTTGTGAATATACTGGATAATAAAAACAACAGGGCAGCCAATAGGACGCTAACTGTCATTCATTTTATTGCTTGGGTTGTGCGTCAAACGTCGGCCTCCTTGTAATGCTACCAACTTACTTAAGCAACTAACTCATACATGCAGCACATATAACAATACGCGCACAACTCCTTTCTCCTATGCTGACACCAAAATGCGCATTTTAAAATTTTATTGAAGTGATATGTTTTGCATTGGTTGATCAAGCAACTCTGATATGGCTTGAAATATGGAAGCCTCTGCCCACATTATGACAGGTATATGCATTTTAAGAAATAGTAATCTTTTTTATTGGTGAAAAACACAATGTTGATAGAGATCGCAAATTTTGAATTAGAAGGGCATTGTTTGATTTTCCTGTGCGTGCATTGAAAAACGCGGCTTGTGAATACGGACAAGAATATGTGCCTAAACAAAAAATTACGTTAAACGAAAATTCGATAGGAGAACCAAATCAAACAATGTAAAAAGTCAGCGTGTGTCAGCAAATGACTGCAAAAACAAAACTAAAGGCGTTAATCATCTTTAAAAAATCCATATCTTATTTCTCTCATATCTTTAGAGCAGAAGTCACCAAAGTTAGCGCGATTGACGCCAATACATACAATTTCATTGATTACCTGCATGAATATTGATTCAGGAATCGCCTAGATCATAGGAAGATAAGAGATAACAGGTGCCCCAACGCCGCCCCGCGCAGCATCCAATCAAGAAGCAGCGCACCTCCAACACTATCTAGTGTTATATCACCCAACCGCCATGTCGCACACATCTTCATGAGACAGTGCCATTGAGGAAATCAGAGCGAAAATGGCGATGGTGACACGAAATGCGCACAGCGGCATCTAGTACATCATCACCCATCTGCGGTGTGCCTGCATCTTTATGGGACAGTGCCACCTGCCGTATGATACGGGAGACGCTACTGTGTACGCCGGAGGGATGAGGGATTTTCCTAGATCATAAGATGCTTCACCCCTAATAAGAAGTCTGCCGATTGCGTCTGTGAGGCAAAATATAAAGGGTGCAACCCGCCCCTCTCCGTCTGAAAAAGCAGGCACGAATGCTAGCTGAAGAGAAAGAGTAGGGAAGGATCGATGGAGAAGTTGGCGAATGACCGGATCAGACGCATCCGACTGACATTGAAAAGAGAAAGGAGGCACTGCTCAGTGGAACTACGAACAGATGAAAGAATATGCCTCTGATGAGAAGATCCAACTTTTCGACCACCCTTAACGTGATGCCACGTTCCATCTCAAGCAACGGAAAGCAGCGCGTGCTAAGGGATGAACTTGAGATTTTCGAACTGTTAGCTCGTTCAAAAGAGAATGTCACTAGAACTCGACAAGATTCCAAGTTTCGCCAAGCTCGAGTTCTTCTGCGTACCAACCCTGGTCCTCTGTTTTAAGACCGTCTAATTTAAGGAATTGGATCAACGCAATGATCTCTCTCTCGTAACGCCACATTTTTGAAACAGGCACCAGTAACTTTTATTGCGGAAAGATTGAGGCATGTATCCTATTAACTGTGAAGGAAGCAGTTGTATGAGCACTCCACCAATACTACTGCAGACAAAAGAAGCTAATTTCGTGACCGCTTTCGTCGCAATTTTCGATGATGTGGGCACACATATTATATATGTCACATTTCCTTACTAAATATTTGCTCAGGTTTTACGTACCAAAACGACAATATGATTGTGATGAACATCGTAGCGGAGAGCTTAACGTTCGACCACCCGGGATTCTTTACCCTGCACTGAAGTACGTAGAGTTCTATCATTTCGCCTGTGTCGAAACAATGATCGCCATGGTCGGAATTTTATTCCAAAATGCTCAACTGGCAGCCGAGTTTGGGGAGTAAAAAGAGCGCAAAATTATAAACAAGATGAAGTAAGAGAGGACAGGGCTTCCTCAGTGCTTGTAAGTCCTCTTCTACAGTCTTTGTCTATATTTTGAGCTGTTTTTACTTCCCAAGCATGGACAACCAACTAGCCTTAAATTTGGTTAATGAGCAGCCAAGCACAACAAGCCGCATAGCCCATCGCGTACCACAATTCGTTATTATAAACATTTATTGAAAGTCACCCCATGTCCCGTATTCCAGTCATTTTTTTTGTTTTAGCACTGCACAGTGCTTTTGCTATGCGCTGTACATTGATGACATAAAAAGCTCCTTACAATTGCGACATCTACATGTTTTCTTTTCTAATTTCAGTGTAACGAAAGGCAGAATATCATGGTCGGTGGAAGCGCATTGTGCAGTATGTGGCGTTGGCTTTGATGTCTGCAGTAAAACGATATCCACTGCCATAGACGGGAATAAAGCTAACATTCATAGCGATCTTGCTGTACGCATCTTGTACACGCCGAATCTTACTTGAATGGCTTTCTTTTCGCGGTATCTTTATCGACGACGTTACAATATGCGGTCAACAACAACAGCAAAAGAAAACAAGCATAAAAATGCTCCATGCCTGAAGAGCACCCCAAATTCCTAGATCGTGAGCCGTACTGAATCTTGCACTGAAATCTTGTACCGAGAATTATTGGTGGCAGAACAGCGAGCTATACGATAAAACAATCATGTAAAACGCCACACACGTTATGCATAATTTGTGGATTATCTCTCCACTTAAGGAAGGTTGTATTTTAATTCCCTTTTATTTCAATTGCCCTTTAATCTTTTTTTTCATTACATTTATGGGTGAACATTTATTGTGCCAATATTCTAACAGAATAATTTATATTCACTTTATTATATAACTTTGAAATCACGAAATAGCGGTACCCTACATTACGTTCCTACTCACATTATTATAGCGACATAAACGATATTTGCTAGCTGAAACGTTTTTGTTTTTTCGTTTACAGGCATGTACCGTATTATTAGTTTTTCGCTATCGCATAAACTGAGCAATTACAATACATAGAACAAGTTATTTGCATGTAATAGTTAGTTAAATTTCTTACTAATACGTGAAACTTTATGATTAGCTGGAACGGGCTCTTTTATATAACTTTAAATAGCATTTTGTTGGTATGACTCCTAATGCTTAACTGCCATGCCAGTGACAAAAGTCTCTTGTTGACTGTAATCTTGTATCTCTCTCTCTCTTTTTCTCTCTCTCTCTCTCTCTCACACACACACACACACACACACGCACGCAAACACACGCACGCAAGCACGCACGCGCACACACACACACACACACACAATAATTTCTGCCATGTGATACAGTTTTTATTCTGGTATGAAAAATGTGAGTGCCTGCCCTTATTATATTTTATATATTACCATTCAGTGAACTGCTACGAAACCTACCATTAACCTCCTATTGAGTGCAATTGGCAAAGCGGTTGTTGTTCAAGAGAGTTAAACCTCATGTTATTTATTGATTATGAAGTCTGCATAACGCTAGTGCGCGCACAGGAGTAATAATTCTCATTGTTTTGTAATAGTCATAACTGATCCTACTTAAGAATCACTATTTTTTTGAAGGTAAGTAGATGACGTAAGCCACGCTGTTGGTATTGAAAGCAACCTGATCTCCAGCAAAAGGTTGCGAATATTACTAAGTATTTCCTCAACATGACTGCTCCGAACAACCGGATATGTACGAACTGAAAACGGTTTAGAATCTAATTAGCGCGAACTACGAGTGCAGCCCACCTGAGGACGTGGTGCGTCAGATTTCCGGCGGTAAGGGGAGGCCATGCGCACCGCGGGATTTACAGGCGTCTTGATTTTCCGACCACCCGCCATGATTCGCTGGCTGGGCGCATTGACCACGATTCCCACGTCGGACCGGGTGACCTTTTTTGACACCAACGTGCTGGACGGGCCGGTGCTCTCCTTGTGAATCTGTTTTCAAGGCCAAAAGTTAGAGCTAATTTTTTTTTCACCTAGACAGATGAATCATAACAAATCAAGTCGAGTCAAATTTTATTTCATCTTTCGAAAAAAAATGCAAGGTAGGAGCTGTCACAAAAAGCTAGTACAGTGAGTAGCTCGACGAGGCTACAGCCCCTTTTGGGTAGGACACCAGCAGGCAGTGAGTAGACAAATAATAGCACTAAACATATTGGAAAGTACACAAGAGTTTTTGACACATATTGGTGGGAACTGTAAAACATTGGAGAACAACGAAAAAAAAACAAGCGTAAAATAGTTTTGGCTAGGCGAAAAAAGTATTAAAAACAATAAAATAAGGTAACCCATCGCGAACCTTGGAAGTGTAAAAAAAAGGGTAGTAATATTGTGAACAACATTTTGACTTATTTACATACATACATCCCAGAGCTCTTTCATTGATAACGACTCAATATCGACGCCATTTGTTTTCTGCAACTGGTTTAACAGTGATATAAGATGTTAACGACCCATTTGCTTCCCATAGTTTGTGCGACATCGTGTCACTTGTCACATTTCTGGGTTTCGGGTGTCGTATAATAAAATATTTGTTTTAAATTTGCTATAGGGAAATCAAGTGACAGTGTTTCTAAGCAGCTGAAAAGATTCAATTTTTTTTTTGAAGTGAAGTTTGAAACTCGCATCATTTTCTGAAGATAAAAACTCCAAACTTTTGCAAAAAAATGTATTGTTGCTCTGCAGTTGTTATGCTACAGGAGAGAAAAAGTGGTAAATGAAATTTTTGAGCTGATCAAAACATCTAGTTCAAAGTGTCATGTTTGGTATGGCTCGGAAGTAAAGTAACTGATGCGCAAGTGTAACATGACATCAACCGCTAGAAATAGACAATTACGAAATCAAACCGTTCTTGAAAAAATCAACAGTTTGCGAGCAACAAAAAACAAAATACTCCAACGCACAAGATCCAAAGAAAAAAGCGAAAAACCATTTGAAATGAGAAACGCGGTGAAACTTGCTAGAAAGAAACTCAACTAAGTATGCTCGTTTAATAAAAAGAAGAAAACATTTTTCGGATGCATCATACCCTATTCATTCACCTTTTCGGTTGGTTTTCGGTCGTTTAGCTACTCTGCAATTGGCAGCTGCGTGCGCTTTTCCTGAGAGCGCGAACGAGAGTCTCTCTCTACTGTATAGTCGCCGTGAGTAGCAGATTGTTGGTGGGGTATGGACGGAGCAGAGCGGCGGGCGCGATGAAGACGCTTGCGTTCGAATTCTTTGGCTCGTGCCTCGTCGGTGTTACCCGCGCTCCGTCTGCATTCTCGAACGTGATTGGACGGATGGACACATGCACGGATGGATGGACACACGGACGGATGAACCGATCGGCACTTTGCCCCTCTTATCATCCATCACTGCGTGGATATGTTATGATTTTTTTATTGCGAAAACACTACTTGGTTAGATATGGGATCCCGCTGTAACAGAAACCCACGGAAAAAAGGGGCACATGAATAAATTTATCTCGCTCATTCTACACCAAGGCGAAAGTATATTAGAGGACGAGAAACTCTCAGGCCATGGCAGCGGGTGAGATTAACGCGATAGAGTCACGGAAGGGTGCGGTTTACGTCGAAGGTCTCCAGATGACGCTTTCGGGGAGTTGCCAACTTTTACATGCGTTTCTATTGAGGCAACGCATAAAAATTGCTTGTACAATATAAAATTTGTCAGATTTTTATCTGCAACATCAATCGATAGACGTGACAGACATTTTTTTTGCAGTTACTAGTTCATACTGCCAAACTAAAGATAGTACAACACTTGAAACTAGCTCTTTAACAGTCCCAGACCATACGTCGTCAGCACCTGCACATGCGCGCGCCTCTCGCTCGTTGTTCGCATGTTGTACGCGCGCATGTAAAGACGTCATACTCCCGAGTTTCACGCACACGCACCTGTCGACGTAGGTTTGATAAGTGCAAAACCCTACTCCCTCGCACAGTTCGCTGCGCAACCAGGTGCGACTACAGCGCACGAAACAACGGCTGAGTGAAATATTAAATGTATTTGCAAACTGAACACTCAGAAAAAGTGCTGCGAATTTCTCTCGGCTAGTCAGACGCATCACCGAACCACCGTGAAGTGCTTGCTAGTTCGTTCGCCTCTACGACCGCGAAAACCAGAACAGACGCAATAACTTCACGCTCTACAAAAAAAAAAAACCATTCTGTGCTACTGCTGCGTTGTGAATTGCTACGGACGTAAATGATTTCAATTTTACTGTTTATCACAGCTTTCGCAAAGCAGAAGGGTGAGAGTGCTATCTACAGGGCATTGCGAACGCGTTGAGTAATGCGAATTATTCGCATCTAGGTATCCTGTTATTGTTCTGAGTAGCCTTGACGGCGAACAGTGGTAACATTTATTATGAAGCTTAACAGACGGTCTGACCGCAGTGCGCGACGTACAACAGTAGACAGGTGACGCCTGGGAACGATAAACATCGCACATGCCACGACCACTGATATCTGAAGTCGTCGCCACCACACAGCATTACGCACGTAGAACTTTGAAGGCTCCAAGTCCTGGCTTTCACCAGGAAATGCGAAAACGTACGTCATACAGCTAAATCACAAAATGAACTCGACCAAAATCAGTTTTTTTTTTCGCCATTGCTCTCCCAGATTACCAGATCTATCTTGGAAGCATCGATTTTGCATTCTGTTGTGCACTGAGAAAGTCGACACGCATGTATCTCCATTCGCAGTATATACAAATGGAAGAGAACTGCCAACAGACATTCGAGCATGCGTAAAAAAAGTTCAATGCACAGAAAGCGAGAACTTACCAGGGCAATATGTGCCAGATAAAGCGACCTTCGTGCCTCTGATATCATAGATTGTTCGTGTATGCACTTCGTTGCTTTGGCATCACATGTATGTCCGAGTTTAACGCATTCAGGCGCTACAGAACGAACTTCTGAGTGCTTGCCTCGAACTAAATGTCATGCAATGCTCGCTTGCATTTGTGTTGACAAGTTGCAGCACACCGAAATAAATGAAACATCTTTTGCATTGTGTCCAAATTTTGTTTTGATGAGCTTCCAACTTTTATGAAGCGAGGCTGGATTAAAGGAAGAATCTTGCCAGGTCCTTGGTTTTCAGGAAACTGCGCCATAAGACGAACGAAAGAAGAGGGACTTCGTACGTTCGCTTCAAACGGCTCTCTATGCACTGCCCATTTATGGCCAGCGCGGCGATGGGGGCGCTGGTGGCGGCGTTTTTCGCAGCGCCACTTGGGCAGAGTCTGACGTTCATAGATGTTCTTGGGAGGGAAAGTTCCAAGCAAAAGGCCGCGATCCCCTTCGCGATCTTGGCTTCCTCGCGTTACGTTGGTGGCGCCACCTTGGGCAATTCTTCGGTGTCTGCGCGTGCTTTTGACGCCGCAATGAAGGCGAGTGCTTTAAACATTTCCACCAATGGTTCTTCACGATGTGGCGGCAGTATGTTGTGCCGAAACTCAACAGTGAGCAGCCATATTCCGCAAGGACAACGGCGATTGCCCTCAAAGTTTCTAGTGCCCCAGTGAGGTTAAAGGCGTTGACTTGCACCTCAGCAAGAAAAAATCGAGATTGGGCAGGAACATATATAGGTGGTGCTATTGGGGTGAGCTCCGTGGCGGGAAAGTTCTCCGGGACAGAGCGGAACGGCCAGTGTTCTTACCTGACTTCATTGCTTCAATCTTTTCGCGCTTTCTCAACAACTTATCAGCTGTTCACACACACAATGCACGCAGATACATACGCACGCACACACTTTTGCACACACACAAAGAAAAATGAACTGTGCCTGACGTAAAGTGGGGAAAGCATGCAAAGACAGATACTTTGATGGCTCAAAGTAAGCAAGCCTACTCTTTTTTTTTGCATCTTGACTTCGCGGTCATGAACAGCGTATTCTCTTTTTAATTTACGATCAATGAAGCCAATGCCGGTATTTCCCCAAAGCTAGCTTTTTCCCCGCCGCGGTGGTCTAGTGGCTAAGGTACTCGGCTGCTGACCCGCAGGTCGCGGGAATAAATCCCGGCTGCGGCGGCTGCATTTCTGATGGAGGCGGAAATGTTTTAGGCCCGTGTGGTCAGATTTGGGCGCACGTTAAAGAACCCCAGATGGTCGAAATTTCCGGAGCCCTCCACTACGGCGTCTCATAATCATATGGTCGGTTTTGTGACGTTAAACCCCACATATCAATCATTTATCATCAATCAAAGTTAGCTTTTAAATGCTGTCACGTGAAATTCTGGAGCCGGCGAGTACGCCAAAGAACACATCTACTTGGGCACGATGGGCGATTCCACGGGGAAGTGGCTTTGAACGAGAGCGCGCTGACAGCGGCACGCGCATTTTAGGGCCGAAGCTCGTCTTCACGGAGGAGATTTATTGTGATAGCAATTATATAGACCCTCTCGGCTGAATTTAGACGCTGGCTACGGCGTCGGTGTCGATGTCATGTACAGTACATGTACACTTATCTCTATATATTAAATCGCAAGAAACAAAAAATCCAGAAGAAAAGACTCCGGTGCGCTGGAATCGAAGGTGAGACCTCCGCGTCGGGAACGCGAGAAGTCAACCACTGAGCCACCGAGAGGTTGTTTTCTATATTTCAGGTTAAACTTCACACACATGGTGCTAATATAAAGATAATACAATGTACAACAAACTTTCAAAAATAACTATGGCCATCAAGCATTACTATGACCATTACTAATGGTCAGTAGGGTTTCTACCCTTTCAAACCATAAAAATACACATTCGTCTGTTCTTACTACCTCGAGAAACCTTGAAATACTTTCTTTAAGATACTACCTTGCTTGTTTCTTGTCAGGGTCACAGTGAAATCCAGTGATTCTAGAGCGCCAATACACTGTGCAAGGCAGTCAGCCTAATAAAATCGAAAGGTAATTCTTCATAGATCTCTATCGCCAAATACCTGATTCTATGAGGGTCTAACGGAAACTCCTTTTTAAAAGTCCTTTGTAATATGTCCCAGAAGTAATCTCCTTCCCAACAGTGCAGAAAACGTGATCAATAGTTTCCAATTTCTTACAGATTAGACAGTAAGATCGCCAAGGCATATCAATCCACGCTCCTCTAGGAAGGTTCTCACAGGTAGTGTTTTTTTTTGTGATAGCAATTCTATGGACACTCTCGGCTAGATTTCGCCGCCGGCGTCGATGTCGTGCGCCGTATATGTATACGTTTCTATATATATGAAAACGCAAGAAAGAAAAAAAAATCCAGAAGAAAAGACGCCGGCGTGCGGAATCGAACGTGGGACCTCCGCGTCGTGAATGCGAGGCGTTAACCACTGAGCATGTACCCATTTCGAAGTGTTTATATCTACCACTTACTGCTGTTGGCGGGCATCTCGGGGGGGAAGAGGAGCTATCGTGTTTTCAGCATTATCAGCAAGATGGCGCAATGAGCGTGTGGCGGCTCTATTCACTCACGCGTATTTAGGCCGGCGGAGAGGGGGATAATGGACGATCTCTCGTGTGCCCTTATCTTTCGGTGGTGAGAATCATACGTCCTTGCTGGCGTTGGGCTTGAGCTGGAGCAATTTTGCTGTAGTTACGGTGCACACAAAGGTAACTGCAATCGTTGCACAACTTCCGTTTGCGAAAAGGGCGCGCGTTTCAGACACAGCGAAGTAACAACTGAGACGCTTATTCGCGTTCATCTGTACCTGTGAGTACGTTTTGTGCGTCATTTATGCACAAAAAAAGGCGGCACACGTTTTTATCAGCCTGCCATTCCGCGCGCGACCTTCAAATTTGTTGCTATACCGGTTCATTGCTTCGCTTTTGCGGCAAAGCTGTGAGTTTTTTTTTTCTTTCCTCTATGCTCCTCTTAGTCTAACCATGTCCTGCGTGCGGCATCAGCCATGTACATGAGAGCAAAAGACCAGAAAAAAAGGAACGAAATATCTTTGGAACAGTGTAATAGACGGCACTGTTTCATAGAAGTACATACATACTGCAGTTGAGTGAGAATATCTTAGATGGTGATGTACCGCTACTCTATGATTGGCTCCTGCTCAGGTTGTGCCTGGGTACGCAAGGAAGGAGTTCTCCCTACACTCAGTTTCCTGGGCAGTCACGGCACGTGCCGGATTGTTGGTGGGGAATGGAAGAAGCAGAACACCCGGCACGTTTAAGATACTTCCGCTTCTGTTTCCTTCGCTCGGACCTCGTCGGTGTTACTCGCTCCGTCTGCATTCTCGAACAAGATCGGACGTATGCATGGACCAACGGACAGATGGACGGACACACGGACGGCTGGACGGTCGCACGAATGGACAGACAGATAGATAGACGGATGGACAGACAGACCTACCTACCGACAGACAGACAGATGGATGCACGCATGAACGGATGGACGCACTGATGAATGGATGGATGGATGCACAAACAGACGCAAAAATGGACGCACGGATGGACTCATGGACGAAGACACGGACGAACGCCCAAATGTATGGAAGCATGGACGAACATAAGCACGGATGGACGCATTGACACATCGATCCACTCACCATTCACTCCGTGGATATGCTGTGATTTTTTTCCTTCTTCGCTGCTAGAGCTTCACGACAGAGGGCGCGTCACTGATGTGCCCGTGAAGGAAACAGAGAGGGACATGTGGAAGATGCGAATGCTTACGAAATCATCACTGCAGACCTACCCTACTTTTAAGCAGGAAATTGCGAGGGAAAAAATTCCGATAATTCTCGGGGTAGTTTGTTGCTCTTCGAGACTAGAACGGGAGTATTGCGGACCAAGACGTACCGAGCAGAATACGAAGGCACAGACACGGTATGTAGTGCGTGTGGAGAGGAGTAGGAAACGGCTGAAGATTTTAAATTGTTCTGTAAAGGGCTCCGCCCTATATTTGAAGCTAATGGCATCGAATTTTTTAAAGCATTGGGTTTTAGGGACAGGGAAGGCAAATAGACTTTAAATAGTTATAAATACCCAGGAGGATGCTTACCGATTGGCGGCTACAATCGAGACTCGAGTGAAATCAAATCCTAAACACACCGTGATAGTACTTAACTTTATGGCTAGGTAGCGTGAGCCACCGCCCGATCTAAAGACCACAGCCGGATACATCCGTTCATCCATTCATTTCGTGACACTCAAGCGAATATTGTTTCGCCGCCTTGAATAAACTTTTTCCGTGTTCCACACCATATGTCACAGCCATTTTGGTATCCAACATATTTGTATTCGAAAAGTATTGCGCTGATTTATTGCACTGAGCACGGTTAAATGCCAGAATGTTTTGAAGAGAACACATTTTTTTGTGACTCACGTGAAAGCGTTCTGAATTTCACTCAGAGATTGATACATAGCGTAATAACACAACAGTAATAATGTAAACATAAAACATTTGATTGATACGTGGGGTTTAACGTCCTAAAAACACCATATGATTGAGAGACACCGTAGTGGAGGGCTCCGGAAATTCCGACCTCCCGGGGTTCTTAACATAAAACATTTGGGCAACATATGTGCAGGCGTATTAGGCTGAACGCTCGCGGTATTAATAGCAAGCTTCGAACACTACACCATCGCCTCGGTTAATATGTGAACGAAAATTGGTATTAAATGTTAAAAGATACTGTCCACCTAAACTTTCTGAAAAACAACTCAGACGACACTACGCAATATACGGAAGGTTGCAACGTGACGAAAAAGTTTTCTGTCTGCGAAATAATTTTGCGAGTCACTGTTTTTAATACAACAAACTAGCATATCTTTTTCGACCACATATGAGATGTTCACCAAAAGGGCTTCACGAAAAAAAGGCGCGTCAGTGATGCGCCTTATTTCATGATGTTTTCAAGACGCCTATCTGATGTTTTCATGGAATGACCAATCTCTAAGACTGTTCACATGATTGTTTCGAAACCGAACGTTCGAAGGCCAAATGTTGACGGGTGATCGACTAGGTAACTATCGAGAACCCGACAACGTCAAAGACCGAGCGATAGCTGGTGAGTAGGCCAGGTGGCCTGGAGTGGCTGTGGAGTGGACTCATTCCGGTCTATTTCTGAATGTTGCCGGATTGTCTACGTTCTGAAGCAGACCGAAACCGATGAAAAGCATGCAAGACACAGGCGACTAAAGAATGAACATGACACCATCCTCGTAGCTCACGAGATAATCTACGAGCTCAGTAACGTTTTGTCACAACGCTAAACTTCACGACACACACAGGAACAAGTTACGCTCTCGCCTTACGGTTCAAAACACATTTTTTGGAGTCCCCGTAGCTCAATTTCAGACTATTGGCAAGGCGCGTAAGTAAGTATTGGCTGATTTGCTCAAGGTTCAGTCATTCGTCATTATTAGTTTATCAATCTCCTTTTCTTTTTTGGGTGTTGCTGTGTATGAAAGACTGAACAGGAAAGCGCTCGTGCATCTGCAGATAATTGATATCAAAACACCCCTTGGTATTTCTTATGTATACGAGTGAAGGGATCCACTGGTTTGACCAAACTCTGAAAGTGACCCTCAAATTGCTCCCTGGCTCAGAACGACAAAGCAATATAGAGCTGCTCTTTCTTAGTCGACAATGTTACAATTTATTTCTTGCTGAAGGAGCAATTCAGAGGGATCCTACGCCTCAAGACACTGCTCAGAAGATCCGAGGCTTTAGCCGTGTCTGCAATCCTGTGACTTGTGGCAGATAGCATTGCATTAGAGATCCTCAGCGCTATCTGTTCCCATGAACTCTTTCGTTTGAGTGCTTTGTTCAGAGCTTATTTGTAATTTAGTTGCAAAACGACACGAGTAAATTATGACTATAGGATACGAAGGCCACAATATTTTAGCTTGCTGTGTCATGCTACTTATGTAGCAAGACCCGCATACTTGTAACCATCAGCGTCAGCTAAGTTGCTAGTGTCTGCTTTGCGTTAAGACAGGGGGTAGTAAAGAGTTGAGAGGTATGCCTCCAAAGTAGTGCAAGTCTCACCTTGTGACCGTGTGCCAGCGAACCGCTGTGGTGTGATGAATGGATCCTATGGTGATGACCAGAGCCGCTGGGTTGCATAAGAGCTACTGCAAGCAGGGTTATGCTGGCTGTGGTGAGCAGTGCGCTGAGCACAAGGAACATCCAGCGCATAAGTTTCTGGTGGGGGCCCCACGACGACCAATTCAGCTCGGTACTCGACCAGGCGCCGGACGAGTTGTAAGAGTCCTCCCAGCAAGAGCTGGTGTATTCGTTCGTGAGCATCTTGGGCGGCGTGTGTGGGAAAACCCAGTTTACGGCAGTGCTTGTGAGGACCAGCTGTGGAGCCGCCCCTCCCGGGCTTGCCGGTGCTCTGCGGCAGTGCACGCGACCGCCCGCCTCTGCTGTCGATGGCCAGGACGATGACCGATGATATTGATTCCAAAGGGTGGCACATACCCACAGCGAGCTGGAAGTGACGGAAACAATACATATAAACGAAATAATAATAATAATAATAATAATAATAATAATAATAATAATAATAATAATAATAATAATAATAAAATAATAATAATATAATATATTATTATTATTATTATTATTATTATTATTATTATTATTATTATTATTATTATTATTATTATTATTATTTTTCTGTGGATCTTTATGGCAAAAGGGCCATATGATGGCCAAATAGCGTCATTTCGTGAGACAAGGGATGTAGCCATTGTGTATGGTAGTGCCTTAAAATTCCATGCGCCATGGCGGGTCAAATATAGCGGTATTAAAATTATGACAGTGACGTGAAAGGTGTCTAGTGAGAATGCGTGGCAAAGGATCGTGATAATAAAACTACGATGATAAACGGAAATAGCACAAAAGTCTCTTAAACGCCCTTGTATACAAGGGTCGGGAGGCCTACATGTGCTGTGTTTTTGTAATAACCGCAGCAGCGACTTCTCCTCAGAGGTCGTGCTATGAATTCCCTCGGTAAATCACTTGAAAGTCTCGCACCTGTTTTAAAAATGACAGCAATGATTCGATTGTGATAAGTGGTTTTCTAACGATGAACATTGCAGGGTGGAATGGTATGTGTTGTTGGTAGCGTAATGGGAAGAATGGTTTTCTAGGGGTGTCTAATTCCTTACATTCAATGAAACTATGAAGCACAGTTGGTGCTTCACCATATCTCTCACACAATGGTGGATCGTCACCAGACAAAAGTATGAGTATGCCTTGTATGTGTGTCGTATTCTTAGCCATGATAGTGTACCTTGTGTGTCAGGCATCACTTAGATTATGCCGGCCAGTGACGGAGTTGCGGCTTGGTAACATGCAGTTTGTTTCCTGTGTGCGTATCCCATGTGCGCTGCCAGGAAGCCCTGAGGTTACGTTGGAGAAGAAATTTCAGGTCGAGTGCGGAGATCGCCATTGATTGTAATAATAATAATAATATTGTTAATAATAATAATAATAATAATAATAATAATAAAACTTGATTGTACACATCCATAAGAAATATAAAGAAACGGGCCTGTCTAAGTCCCCAGGGCTTGTGCGACTAGGCCCGGCAGAGCCGGTCACAGCGATGTGAATACAACGTAAAAAAACTATTGTTGTTTGTTTACCAACGAACAGACAAACGATTAATATCATTATTTTCTTACAGGCAGTAAATAAAAAATAGGAAGAATTGAGGGACAGAGAGCATACGTGGCATACAAATAGACCATGTGATTTTACAGCTCAGCGAGTAATTTCTTTATTTGCCTTTTTGAACTTGCTAAAAAAATTTGTCAGGTAGTGCATTGAAAATTTTTGGAATATGTGCACTTCTACATGCTTCTTCATATCTGGTAGAGAACCAAGGTACTATAAAACGCTTTTTTTCTCTCAGGGGTTAACGTGTTACATATGGCACTTTAAAGCCATCACCCCAATTGTATCTTAGAACAACTGTTTTAATAAACAAACCCTTGAATACACAAAAGCTCAAATCCCGAAAAACAGTATTGGCATCTATCTTACTACAGTAAGGTACAATTTTCAAAATATTTCGAAGTAAACTATCAATGCGTGTTTTCGAGCGTTCTGAACAAAATGTAAAAACTGTTATCCCATATCTCACTGCACTATATGCTAACTAATGAACTATCATTTTTTTTACTGGTAGGGGCACCGAGCTTTTTATATTGAAAAGAAGACATGCCACACTTCTCTGTTTGAAACAAATACATGACATTTGATGCTGCCAAGAGATACCACTATGAGAAATTACGCCTAGGTATCTGAATGTTTCGACATTTTCAACTGCAGAACATTTGCATGTATTGCAATGTTCGGTGTGAAGAAAAATTGGTATATTCATTTTTTGTGTTTTTAGAAGGCTTCGAAAGCAGATAAGTTTTGTTTTCTTTTCGTTTACAATTACGGAGTTTTCTTCAAACCATATCATAGCTTTATAAATTTCACTCTGAAGTACATTATTCGCTCCTTCATAACGTATGTGACGTGTTAATAGCACCGAATCTTCTGCATAGTGGTACACATTGGCTTTATGAATTTCCAAGGGGAAGTCATTCATAAATAAATTAAATAGCAATGGTGACAACACCGATCCTTGTGGCACATCAGCAGCAATATATTTTCTATTGCTAATTACCTCCCTACATCTCATAACGACCTGTGACCTGTCTTGTAAGCAATTATAGAGCACATCAAAAAGGCCTCTTAAAGCCCATATTAATAATAATAATAATAATAATAATAATAATAATATTAGAACGATAATAACACCCAAACAAATAGTACGTTCAATAATAAAACCTTTGTTTTGAATACAATGGAGGGGACTGCATGTGGCTCCTTTCCCAAGGAAATAAGGCGTGAGCCTCGCAGTCTATCTGGTGATGGAAGAAAAAGGTGCATTGGTCAATAGGAAAAAGAGAAAAGTACAGCCACACTATTATGGTTAACAGTAATCGTGATGATGTAACATCTTCCTTCATTACTTGCGTCAAGTCAGATGCATTGACGTTCTCAGACACTGAGTGTCTTCGTACTTAGTGCAGCGGTATAGGCAGAAACTTTTCGTGGGGGAGGCAAGAGGAAGGCACGGGCCCGGTTCGCCACCCCCTGGGTATACCCGTGACGTAGTGTCTGACACGCCAACAACTCGTCGTAATTTCCTGTAATCTTTACACCCGCTCAAACATTTGGTAAGTATTTCGCTACCGCATAAAATCTGTTCACACCTTGTACGTTTTAGTACTTATTTTTGTTATAAACAATATATATACACTTTAGTATTGGGCATCAGTAAAAAGGTAAGTGATTGTAATATTCAACGGTATTCCTTTAAAAGTTATATTTGGGTGTTATATGTAATTATAATGTTATATTTCTCAAAATAAATTCATAGTTTATATAACATGGCATAGCCAATTGTGAAGTTGTGCTTCAAACATATAGAAAAACAAAACCAGAAAGTAATCTGAATTATACGAAATATTTGCTTCACTTTGGTCTATAACACAAGAACAGTTGCAGGATCTCGGTCAAAATGCATATTACTTGACATTTTTTTTTCTGGCGAGTAAGAACTGCGATATTTCATCTGCTTATACCATTATAATTTTGCCTTGTACAAATTTTCGAGGCATAGTAATACAATGAATAAAGAAGAGTAATAAACGTTCACTAGCCACAGATATTTTAGCATACAATACTGAATGTCTACCCAGCAATATATTCAATTACGAAAAGGCAACAATACAGATGGCTCCAGAACATTGTGATGTATGGCTTAGCAGCATGCCTTAAAATTATTGTAAAGATTTAAGCTACAAATAAAGCCAACGTATTCCAACGTTCGATGATATAAAAATGGGTGAAGTCATGCGTGAAAGCTTGGCGATAAAAAAAAAGAAATTGTAAGGTTGGTATGCCAAAAGGCAGAACAGGGTTTACAAGTAGCTTTGACTGGTGGCCAAGTTTCTTATCTTCACAGCACTTTTTTTACCTTCTACGTTTCCTCAATCGGTAGAACTTGATGTGAATCTACTTGTTTCTGAATGTACACATAAACGCGAAACTCCCAACAGGGAGCCTGAATATTGTGTTTTTGCAGAGGAAAACATTTCTAGGTTTCGCTTAGCAATTTGGTAATGAAACACACCAATAAATCCAAGTTATGTCTTTAGCATAACTTCTACACGTTAGCATTGCACGCATACATCCTTGAATTGGCGAAATAGAGACTTCTCAGCTATAATACTGTTTTTGATTAAGCGGATTGTTGGAAAACGCAGCGACGCGTACCACCATCTTTGTTTGAGGTGAAAAACACAACTTCATGGTCTCTCAGCTGCGAAGTCACACAATATTGATCAGTTCGTTGTTAAGTTTATCAGAGTAGGTATGACATGTAAACAGTCGTATCGTCAGCATAAAGACTAATGTAAGAAGCATTAAGTTAAATAGGAAAATTATTATTAGAGGTACAAAACAGCAAGGGCCCGAGAATAGAACCCTGTGGTACCCATTCATTTATTATTTTACTGCTATAACTAACGCCCCTTATTTACATTGATTGTTTGCGATCAAGTAGGTAGTTTTTCTGAATGATAAGGATGATCTAGTAATACCCAAGGATTATAATTTGGTGCCCCGCCGCGGTGGTCCACTGGCTAAGGTACTCAGCTGCAGACCCGCAGGTCGCGAGTTCAAATCCCGGCTGTGGCGGCTGCATTTCCGATGGAGGCGGAAATGTTGTAGGCCCATGGGCTCAGACTGGGTGCACGTTAAAGATCTTCAGGTAATAGAAATTTCCGGAGCCCTCCACTAGGGCATCTCTCATATTCACATGGTGGTTTCGGCCCGTTAACCCTCACATATCAGTTGATTCTAATTTGTTATATAAAGTATTATGAATGTTGGTGTCATGGGCTTTCGTGAAATTGAGAAAAACTTGACTTGCAATATTACCGTTGTCGATGGAAAAGTTCAAGAAATTGTTTAATGATAGCAATAATAAACTCGTAGAACGAGCAGCACGGGACGCAAATTGAGAAGGTTTTAGCAACTTAAACTTGTTGAGGTACTTGTTAATACGTTTCAAAAATAATTTTGAATAAGTTTGCTTAGGGAGTACAAAAAAACAGGTCGATAAATACGGACGTCTGTAACTTTACACTTTTCTGTGTACTAGGATTAGCTTTCTTTATTAAGCTCGTAAATATGCCAAGTTCAAAAATGACAATATTTATAAAACTTCGTACTTCCGACATATCTGGAACAGCAAGCTTTAAATAAAGAGCTGATATGTTGTCTAGGCTAGCGCTAGTTTCTAAGATCCAGGATTGTATAATAGACTTCCTCAGCAGTTACAGGGGAAAAAAGGAAGTGGTACCGTGGGTAATGTGACATGAAAGTGCTGTGAGCTTGTCCTTATAGATTTCCTAGAAATAATCGCTAAAAGAATCTGCTATGTCAGATGACTAAGTAAAGATTTGCTAATTATACTTTATTTTATCAGTTATATTATAAACCGGACATCTGTTCAAAAAGTCATTGAAATGTTTTCATTTTTTTTGAGGTCATTCTTTGACTTACGAAGTTCTTTATCATAGTAAATCAGTTTTGATTGTTTGCGAAGGTTACTCAACTTATTACTATATTTTTATAATTCTCTCTCGAAATAATAATAAATGGCTGTTTTTAGTTTTCTTGTAAAGGTTATCTTTTTTTCGCTTACCCGTCAACAAGCCTCGAGTTAACCAGAGATTGTGGCAAAACCAATTTTTTTGCATTTAACTGTTTTAGAATTTGCATACACAGCATTAAGAAATATGGAGCAGAATTTTTGTAGTGCTTCCTCGGAATTTGGAAGCTGCCAATGGAAGTTCATGTCAGTGCCCTGAATTGCCTTGAAGAAGTTTTTCTTATTGAAGGTTGAAGTGAAGTGACACGCTTACGGCAAGAAAGTTTACACCAAGAGTTACAAATACAGGAAGATGATCAGTGATTAGCACATCGATGACTCCTGCGGTTGGCGTTGGTGATATAGTACTTAATACGTAGTCAATGAGAGTGTTCGTTTCAGTTGTTGAGAATTAAGTCGGTGATGAGATTAGGGACACAAGCCAAAGCCAAAAAACCAATCACTATACGCTGTGGTACTCTTATTATCTGTATCCATTACGTTTATATTGATGTCACCAGCCAGGACTACTTGCTTATTTTCAGCAGTGACAATGATGCATGAAGCAGCTAGAATGTGTAGAAAATGCGCAATAGATGCAGATGGGGATCGGTAAATGCACTCAATGATCGTTTTATTCACACAACCGGAAGTGTGAAAGTCAGCCTCAATCCATCCCCATGGACTCACAATTCTGAACATTAATGATATGTCAAACTTGCGTTTGTATTTAATCTCGGAAATTATTAAGATAGCTGAGCCGCCGTAGTGACCCGAATCGCGATGACAGTATTAAGAGTTTTACTATCACAATTCATACAAATTACCATCGCAAGATTCTAGCCGTGTTTCAGTACCACATAAAATAAAAAAAACAATGACAAAGCGAGTCAGTAAAAGCAAGAATGTTTTGATAGTTTTTTGACAAGCTACACGCATTGATTTGCAGCAATGATCAAGTAGAATAAGCAAGCAGGGATTCAGTTTCCTTGCAAGGAAGCAACAACATGATGCAACACAAAAGCTATGGTATAAAAAAAAACAAAACAAAGCGAAGTTGTCAACGTCAGGTGAGCTTGCGGAGATAATACTCAGCATTAATCTAAAAAAACCCTGCATTCCTCACCCTTGTGGGCCTTGATATGTCAATTATCTGTCCAGAAGAGCCATCATTTCTTCTCCTTTTTTAAGGCAAGCTCCTTACCAAATAGGGTTTGTTGGCAATGGTAAGATGTTCATTGACAAAAACTGGACGGCCATTACTTGCAGATAGTCCCATCTGGGGAGTATGCAGTCACGCTGTACGTGCATTGCGAAGGAATTGATTCTTTTTTTCGTGGGAACAAAAGTAGGCGATAATGCACCTGTCAGCGGTTTCGCTGACCACGCGATGTACTACATCTATATTTGTCGATGAAGTAGGGCATTAAATCACTTGTCCAGTAGTTTTCAAAATAACTACACAGTCCTCGCCAAGGCAATCTATTTCACCCTGCTGCATGGTACAGCTGTTGGGAACAGTACAACTGGTACTGAGTTTGAATGCCACTCTTAGCCTTACTGTTTTTGCAAGGCTGTATTCATTAACTTGAACTTACGTAATTGTGCTCTCACCATGATATACATTTCGTTCCGGGGAGGCATTGATCGCTGGTCGGTGCTATAAATATATAGGCTTACCTTTAGAAACGATTTCAAAGCGTCTAGAAATAGAGATGTAATCGTGTAACACTTTGTCAGCGATATGTATCTTCGTGACTCTCCTGTTATGTAATTAAATGTCCTGTGTGCTCCCAACTTCCTGCGCTTAGCTTCAAGTCTGAGAGGCTCTCAGTGAAACACTTAACGAACAAAGAGGTAATATTATGCAAAACCACATTTTGTGTTGAAAATATGGCATAAACGGGCACGATCAATCAACGCAGTGTTGCAAAACTGTCTCCATTATTGCGCCCAGCTGAATCGCTGTATGAGTTTAGTTAAGGCGAAAGCTGTGCAAGCTAAGTGCTCACATAACTATATAGTGCAGCTGGTATCCAGTGTTCAGACTCATTTGTTTTCCAGTGCAGACATGGTGCCCCGTTCTTCGAGCTTTATTTCAAGTCCACATATTTTCCAATAAAATCATTTGCTGGCAATCTCGCGCCTTGCCTGGCTCACTAAACTTAGGAAAATGCATAGCAAGAACGGGGGGAGACGTTTGCGCAGCTTCAGCACACAACGCTGCCACGCGTTCCACTTCCTTCCCTTTGTGTCACGTTGGGAGCAGGTGCGCTAGTGTGCGGATTCTACCGACCTCTCTGTATGCGCTTCGGAAGAGATAAGGGGAGGAATTCAAGTCACCTATCGATTGGCTACTTTAAATTCGATCCATCAGAGGCAACGAAATGATGCAGGCTGCATTCAAACTCGGTAATCGCACTCCACCACCTCCACCAGGCTCAGTCCTACAGCGGGCGAGGTCAGGCATGGACGCACAAGTGGAAGTTATTTACTCGCCCTTTTTATAGCTCTTGTGATTTGTGCACTAACCTTACCATGCAAAAAGTGCTTTGGCCAATAAAGGTGAATTTTTGCTATTTCAATCCTTGAAAAAAGCCTCAAAAATTCTATATTCTAAAATACACAACAACCTATAACGACTATTAATCCTAAAATTTGGCGAAAACGATTACAGCAGGAAAATTCATTATGATATCCTGTTCTCAAAGATTTTAATAATTATTTCCCATAAGCAGTCGTATATTATGCACTTCTCAGAATGGCTGACAGGCTCCTTAAACTTATTTTGTACTTTCCCCATTTTCAAAACACTTGAAAACACCTCAATGAGTAGATGTAATTTTCTCCTTGTGCCACGGGGCTCCACGGTGGTGGTCTATGCCTAAGGTACCAGACTGCCTGAGGTACTAGACTGCATTTTCAATGGAAACGACAATGCTTTAGGTCCGTGTGCTCAGACTTCGGTGCACGTTGAAGAACTCCAAGTAGTGGAAATTTCTGGAGTCCTCCAATAAGGCGTCTCACCTAAGCATGTGGTGGTTTGGGGACGTAAACCACACATATCAATCAATATATTTGTGCCATGGGTACTGCCGACATTTATCTCAAAATAATTTGTACACATGTGTTTTTTAAGCGACTGCTCTAATAACTAGCCTCGATATAATCAAAGGAGCAAATATTATAAAGTCGCAATCCCACCTACTTTTAAGTTAAAAAAAGAAAAAGAAAGAGGCTTGCACCTATAGATTCCACATACCGCTTGGAGAAGGGCTTCCGACAACGTAATAAATGTGCATGCAAGCACAAAAACGCTTCTATAGAGCCCTCCGCACCAGTAATGTGCATCGAAAATATGTAACTACTACGAAAAATTACGAAATATGAACGATGGCATGCGACGCGTGAACAAGAAAATGAAGACCGAGGAATCTAAAAATGCAAGGCAATCAACTTCACGTGCACTTTCTACGATTCCCTCTGCCCGTCCGCTTCAAGCGCACACGCAACACACCAACATGCGCACTGGAAAGGCTTCGTTTTGACAGAGGAAACGACATGAATCAAACGCCGTCACTATTCTCGGGATAACGCGAAGTTGATTCCCGTTGATTTTCACTCCACTACAACTGAATTTATTTTCACTGCTACTTTTTTGTTTAACGACTGCTTTTTTAATATAATGTGAAAAAAATTGGGCCGTCTCGTACTCTTAAGGTCGCAATCAGGTTCCCAAAAGAGAGAGGTAGAAGATGTAACAATGTTGCTATAGTTTCGGAGCGGCGAGCGGAAATGTTTTCAGTCTCCCGTTTTAGTCTGTACGGCTACGTCTCGTTTGGCACGCACCTGCTTTTTGGTGCGTTCTGCGTCCAAAGATTGCTTCAGTGTATTAGTCTGCATCGGTGGGTGGGTTGATAGGCTTCCTTCTAACGGGATTTAAAACAGATACACAAATTATGGCAGGTTGAGCGAGAGGTGTGCCATTGTTTGGGTTGTCGTAAAGACAGAAATATCAAAGTACGAAACAACGCCTATGATTAGGCGATGTTCTAAACATAAAAAAATTACTATACGCAATAAAATTCATGGAGCATAAAAGCAGTGAATGGGCGTATTTGCGCAATTTCCTTCCCGTAGGGAATTTTTTCTCCATGGGTGTGTTGCGTTAACATAGAATTGCCACCACAACTGAGGTCCAGTTATATTGTAATGTAATCTGAGAGTCAGGATGAAACAAAATTTGAAATAAAATCTAAAGCAGTAAAAAAAACTTACTTTTCGGCGGATTCCTTTGCCAGGAGCGTGCCACACCCCCAGCGAGCGCTTCTATGGAGCCTGTGCTGTCGGAGAAATGGCAGCACTGACGATGCTGAAAAATGGTCTTGCTCGTTTTAATGTGCTCGAGTGCCGAAGGAAGTGGTCTCTGAAGGCAGTCATTTCCACAAAGGAGAAGTATGCAGCCGCGGTAAAATAGTGCCCAGCCTAAGTGGCAGAAAAAGAAGAGGAATGAAATATTCCTCTTACGTTTTCAGCGTTAGGTATTTTTGAGCTTTGCTTTTGTGATTTATATGAGCCGGTATTAAAGTACATCTTAGTGTCCTCGCTCTTTATTCTAAATCCACATATCATACACATTAGAATTGCTTGGTGTTGACGACAGAAACAGGCCCTTAATTATATAATTGACAAATTGACGTAACACTATATTGGTCACGCACACACCGAGCTACCATCAGGCACAGAAGATAAACTATTAATGAAGTGCCCTAAAAGCTATGGAATCAGAAACTGTACCTTAAATTTCAGACTGAGCAAATAATTTATGGGCAAGTTATGCACCATTTCGTTCTTTACAAACGCAGCCCCTGGACGACAACCGGTTGTGTTTATCGACGTGCCTCAATAGCATCGGCGGGCAATGAGAGCCATAGGAAGTAGCCCACTGCTTTCCTACACTTTACTTTATCCATTGAACAAAATATCCTCGAAGAAGTGTTCTATTCAACTACACGAGGACTACAAGAGATTTCCTTGAACTCAACGAACCTTCCTTTTATGTGATGAACTCAATGAACCTTCTTTTTAGGTCTAAGGATGGGCTTCTGTACCCAGAAACAACTTGAAAACGCGCTTTCGGCTATGGTGATAGGAGCTGATAATTGAGGTGATCAGAAGTTTTTGGGGCAGTAACATCAGCTTCTGCTATTCTCACAATCTTGAAACAATCTATGTGTGCCAAAAGTGCACAGCACGACGTTAGCTTTATATCATAACACGTAGGCAACAAAAGGTACCTGCAATCTTTCAGTAAAAGTGGTGAATTCCTGGCTAATCACCCGTGTCTGCGCCATCCATTACTCAAGCTATATCGACACGATGGGGCTGAACACTTACTTGATCTGTCGACGAGGTCAATGTCGTTTGCGACAATGAGTCGGAATAAATACATACGCTTTAGGCAAGTTATTAGCAGAATAATTATTTGGAGCCCAGCTGCGCACTCCTCGTCTGAGATGCGATTAGGTTATTTGTCTAATACAGTACTCGATAGCCCGATCATCGTGTGAATGAAGGTTTCCGAACTAAAGGTTTCCTACCGTAGACTACGCTGAGGTGTTCGTAATACTGCCGTAAAACAAATAGGTGGGCGAGTTGGTTTACATTGACCGAAAAATTTCATTGCGCACAAAAACCAAGGCTGAAGAATGCTGCAAGACGGTATGTTATGGTGCTGACACAGTTTTCGCTGCAGTAAAAAGAATAAAAAGAACTGCGGCAAATTGTTACAAATTGCCCCGCCGGAGTGGTCTAGTGGCTAAAGTACTCGGCTGCTGACCCATAGGTCAAGGGATCGAACTCCAGCTACGACGGCTGCATTTTCTATGGAGGCGAAAATGCTGCAGGCCTTTGTGCACAAATTTTGATGCACGTGAAAGAACCCCAGGTGGTCCAAATATCCGGAACTCTCGACTACGGCGTCTCTCATAATCAAATGGTGGTTTTGCGACGTTAAACCCCATTTATGAATTAATCAGTGAATGAACGGTAGCAAGTTTGCAAAGAATAGTAAACTGTGACTGTCCTTTCTTGTCGTAGTACTTGAAATAACTCAGGCGTTTCACGCTAAAAAAAGTACGCTGATACTGTATCAGCGTATAGGCCCTCATTGCACATCACGACAAACAACCTCAACTCTTGAATTGCACTGAAGATTTGTTTTTTCTGTTTTGCTGCTTTTGTGTTGTTATAACTCATGACTAAGTTCACACACGTCCTGTGAAAATTTCAAGTTTTTTTATCCACTACAATTTCAGAAAGTAAACGCCTCTCCTTCGTTCCTCTTACTTTGTCCATGTATTTAGTCCACGCCTAAATTTTGCGATGTAATGCTGCCATCTATTCATTGTATTAGCTTTTCTTCATATTTCGGCGACTTCGTTGAGCGTGATAGTTTTATCATTCGCCTTGCGCTTACTAGAAAAGAGAGTACGGGGAATCGCATCTACTGTATACCATTACCTAGCGTATGTTGTCTACTACAGCACTGCTTTCACCGGCACCAGATATCTTATACTTGCTTGTGTTTAACACTTAGTGCTGGTTGTAAAACATAAAAATGTGTCTGATCCTCCTATCTAAAGCAATCGGTTTAACGCGAAAGTTTCACATGCATTCATAGGTAGCTGATCTTTTATTGATGATTTATAAGTAGAGTTTAACGTTCGTAAACCACCATATGATTAAAGAAAACGTCTTAGTAGAGCGCTCCGGAAATATCAACCACCTCGGGTTCTTTAACGTGCACCTAAATATGAGCACATAAGCCTGCAACATTTTCGCCTCTCTCGAAATTGCAGCCGCCGCAGGCGGGATTGTATATGGGGTTTAACGTCCCAAAACCACTATATGATTATGAGAGACGCCGTAGTGGAGGGCTCCGGAAATTTAGACCACCTGGGGTTCTTTAACGTGCACCCAAATCTGAGTACACGGGCCTACAACATTTCCGCCTCCATCGGAAATGCAGCCGCCGCAGCCGGGATTCGAACCCGCGACCTGCGGGTCAGAAGCCGAGTACCTTAGCCACTAGACCACCGCGGCGGGGCCCGCAGGCGGGATTCTATCCCGCGACCTGCGGGTCAGCAGGCGAAACTTTTAGCCACTTGAACATCACTGCGGGGTGTAGTTGAGCGGTTATTGTGCACTGCGTGAGCGATCGAGGTCAACAAATCTAAGCATAACGTGCCATGAGCAGAAATCGAGCCTACGACCTTCGAATAACGTGTTCGATACTCTACCACTGAGCTATCAAGGCGGCTATCTCCCGCGCCACTTATTTATTATTAGTCACTTTTTCACCCACTTTTATTTCTTCTTATACACATAACATTGGTTCTAATAACTTCCCCTATACGTCCTTTGGCATTATTGTACATTAGATCTTATTAATATTGTGTCAAAAGACAGAAAAATGAGCCCTTAGGTATACACTTCTTTCCCTTAGTTATTATGAGCGTTTCATACTGGCAGACTTGCTGCCGTTAGGTTGTATACGAAGGACTGACTGTTCGTCAGCTGCCAGCTCGTAAAAAGTTCACGTGCTACGTGACACCATACAGGCTCATAAAAGAGTGTGCCACAATCGCCGCCATGGCTACAGGTGGCGCTGACTGACATTCCCTTTTAAAATTCATATATAAACCCAATAAAGTGGCTGGTGGAATAGCCGCCGTGATAACTCAGTGGTAGAGCATCGAACGCGTTATGCGAAGGCCGTAGGGCCATAGGTTTGATTCCTGCTCATGACAATTAATGTTTTCACCCACTTTTCTTTCTTCTTATTTACATTACATTGGTTCTAATAACTTCCCCTATACATTCCTTGGCTATATTGTCTGTTAGATTTCATATATATATATATATATATATATATATGAAAGTAGATGCGCTTTCACATAACAACTGTTTATTGTGCCGACGTTTCGACGGGAACCCCGTCTTTTTCAAGGCGACTTGGCGTCTTTTTCAAGGCGATGCCTTGAAAAAGACGGGGTTCTCGTCGAAACGTCGGCACAATAGACAGTTGTTATGTGAAAGCGCATCTACGTTCATATTTATAACCTTGCGGCAACTGAAGTTATTCTCCTGCTTATAAGCCTTATATATATATATATATATATATATATATATATATATATATATATATATATATATATATATATATATATATATATATATATATATATACGGCGAAGAGTGACGGCCACGCCCATGCCGGCGGCAAAATCCAGCCGCGAGTTTCCATAAAATTGGTATCACAATAAAGGACCGCTAGGCCTGCGCCGAACGCGTAGTACAGTCTCAGCGAAAGCTGGAAAAGCAGATTTTCAGAGTCTTTTCGAAACACTCTTTAGGTAACTGCTACAATCACTCTTGCTGGGTACCCAGTGCGCCATAAATAATTACATTTTTGTTTTGGTAGGCGAGCATTCATTATTCTATCTTTCATTATTCTTCGGAGAAGCGTGATATCCACGAGACACTTGCAAGATATGTTGCGCAAACGTTTCATGCAGCGGTTGAGGACAATGTGGAATTATGTCCAGAGTCGGTATGCACCACAGTTAATAAATGATCAAGAACAAGCTTTTGTCATGGGTTGTAGCATTAGATGACCCACTCATTACGCAATTCGCATTTTGTGACACCTCGTATTTCCTCTGCGGTTCTAAAACACTTATTACTCATACTAACTCGATTCTTTTTCCGACATCAAGCCTGCTTAAGGCGAGTTTGCAACCAAGTTTCAAGCACCGGCGTTGGTCTGCGGTTAAATTCTGGGCTGGCACCAAGCGGACCCGGATTCGAATCTCGCAGTGTATTGGTTGTTTTTATTTGTAAGCCTTTTTTCTTATTTCTTGCGATAGTGGGTACGGTTGGCGGCGGTGGTGGGCGCAACTATGACGCCGCACGCAACCCTTGTGAACTAATAAGAGCTCTCGCTTAAAATTGTAAAAAATAGAAAATAATAAAACTGTTGGCCTTTGCGTCTTTCAACCATGGTATGATTATGACGGTCACCGTAGGGGAGAGATCCGCAAATTTCTACCACAAGGGGTTTTCCAGCGCACTCTTAAATCTAAGTACACGGGCCAGAACCAATTCGTCACCATCAAAATGCAGCAGCTGCAGCCGGGATTCAATCTGCCGACCTCAGCGTCAGCAGTAGCGCACCATAATCACTATACCATCGAGGTTGAGTAATCGTGAGGCCATAATATGTTCATTACTAAACCGGTCTTAGCCAATTATTCCTGTTCATACAACATGCTACCCTGATGCTCAAAATAAAATAGGCCTTTGTGTATTATACGGCCTCTACTTCTCAGTCACAATCAGCGGCTGGCCTATTTCGGTGACTACGTGGGCAGATAAGTACTTGAACCACGGAATAAATGCGAAAAATGACAACAAAAGATTTTAGTACCTATAGTTGCCCCGATCCATCACTCAGAAAACTTAGCTGATGTAGCTGCAATTGAGCGAATAATGATTACAGTGGTCAGTTTGTCATGCCTTTAGCTTTCATGAGTCCGAGCATCGGCCAGATACTACACTCTATTTGTCAATAGATCTTTCTTTATTGCTGTCTCGAAATGTTTGTAAAAGGCTACCTCAATGTAAAACTCAAAGGTAAATACGTGAATTCATGTCCATTCATTTATTCTAAGAATATTAAACGCAGTAAAATACGACAAAAAGAGTGGTATGAGAAAACGTAGCTTACTGGGCTTTGCGGTAAAGTAAAAAAAATTAAGGTTAGATTCCTGACGTAGAGAGAAAAATGATAGACATAAGACAAATAAATATAAACGTAGCACTAATATTCAGAGTAAGCACAACGCATGTCTCGAAGAGCATTAAGAATATTGCGATATGCAGCTGTGTCATATATGACACTGTCACAAAGCTGTTGCATAATTTGTCTAATTTATTTTGTCATACTCCTCTTTTTTTGTGAACGTTCTGTACGTGCATTTCGTGGTGCTTTCTGGAGCTAGTGGAAGGAAGTTAAAATGCATGGATTGTTTATTGAAACACAAGACGAAATAAGCCATGACGGAATATCACCATAGATAGTTGTTTCGCACGGAGCAGCTCAATGAACCTTTCTGCATAGCAACCCCATTGCGCATGGCTGCACCATGCGAGCGCTCAAACGGAGAGCAGCAGCTATGACGGGGATTAGATGGTAAGTGCTAGGTGTGGACGTTAAGGAAACGCTCATCGATTACACCTTACAGTCCGATCGGCAGACGTGGCTGCACGCCACGGCGTTGAAGTTGTGCGTCAAGTACAGAAGGGAGAGCAATCGAAGATGAGCTTCCGAGGGTTTCAGTACGATCACGCCAGCCTATTCCGGACACCTGTCATTCGCGCAGCAAGTTCGCACGTCGCGTACACCGTTCAACCCATCAAGGGCCACTCTCTCAACTACCACCCGACCACACTTCCCTCGGGCCATTGTTTAAACGACCGGTGCCTCCTTTGGTTGGGTCACTTTTAAAGGCATGATATATTTTGTGTGTGAGTGCGCTTTCGAGTTTGGGCGAGCAAGTTCTCGACGATGCTGAATGATTCATACGAGAAAACCAAAACGAAAAATTTTGTAGAAACGAAGAGTATTAAGATCAACACACTGCTGATGTTCGTGCAAAAGTAGACGCAAATTGGTATTTATACCTCACTGATGGTGTTCTTGTGCAGCGCTACTTCTAAAGAAGCTTGTTTCTGTTGAAACGGATTCTGTTGATCAAAAAATTATGTTCTTATTTGCTTTAGGAGACATTAAAATACACCACATGAAATGTTTGGCTACCGTAAACAACCAGGGAGCTGATGGGAAAGCTGGTTTTAGATCGTATTCAGGTTCTTCGTTGGCACCAACATGAAGTCCTTGATTTAGCGATCATTACCCTCATCATGCCACTCATTCAAAAGCTTTTAAAGCCTATTGGTGCAAGGGGGACTTCATCAAGAAGATAACCACCTAATTTTATTCTGACCAGCGGGTAACATCATGTATTATTGAAACAAATGAACAAATAATAAACGAAATGCCGAATTTCAACAACAAACGATATAACAGGACGACTGTCCTAGTGGAGGCTAGACGCCCTTCTCAGCCAACATTCAGTGGACCAACTCTGGGCTGTGCAGATAACCAGGACTGTCGCCGAGAATCCCACACTCTGTTCTCCGGTCGAAGGCACGTGAAGGTCTAGAATGGGCCTGTAATTTCTCGCTGGACTGTTAATAAAAATTAATACTTATCTATATACCAATGGACTTGGTGAAAGAAACTGCGAAAGAAACTGGGTTTCTTCCCGTACTGGTGAAAAAAATTGCATAATACAATGTCCACATTTGTTGAGAAACGGGGATTGGGAGAACAAACAGTACAGCAGGAAAGACATTGGTCTTATTCTGTATTCTATCGGCTAAATATTTCGCATGAATAGCAGTAGAATGCACACTTGAACGGTTTGTCAATTTCTTAGGCCACAAAAATGCAGGAAGTATGTGCAGCTTATGTATGTAATAATTCAGACGAAAAAAAGTTATTGTTCGAAAGGAAGCGTGCTGTAAAATACAACTGAGCCAATTGATGTTTTTTTTCGCCATCATCTCTCAGTGAAGAGGCACTCAGCATTGTCACCGGAATACACAGCGACGTAGTATGCTGTCTGCTGCTGCCTGAGCTGGCAATATGCCGAATATTATTTTTTTGCTGAAAAACGTAGAGATTGTGCATTGTTCTCCGAGGTAATTTATGAGTAAATGCAAAAACAATGTCATGGTTGGTATGAAAATCACAGAGCTCTTATTGTGGCGCAGTTCACGAGCACTTGAATTTGTCCTAGTTGGCATGACATGCTCTTCGTTAATTACATACGCAGACAAATAAAGCAAAGCGTGAACACTACTCATGGGCCACGTTTTCAGAAGATTATTATTCTAGGAAGAAGCCAGGACCTGATTTAACATGAAGTGATATCGTGGTATATATATATATATATATATATATATATATATATATATATATATATATATATATATATATATATATATATATATAGATATATAGACAAGCTCACACTGTATCAGTGAGTCATAAAGATAGGCTATTTCATACGCGGAATAATGTTCTGACAGGTGGTTGCCCGTCCAAGCTGATCTGCAAACTTTCTGCATTATGCAAGTGGCAATTATTTGTCTAGATACTTCCGTGTACCTAGGGAAATGAACCATTTGCAAGTTACAGCCAATGCCACTCTTCGCACCTAAATTATTTTAATTGGTGGTGGAAAATGCACCTAAAGAATACTAGATAAAATTTTCGTAGCTTAATGTGGAACCATCAATACAACTTGAAAAAAGTGAGCCAAATTTAATATTTCTGCACTCTTTCTCTCTATTTTTTGCTCGTGGCGGCGCATCAGTTGTGCAGAACTCTTATGTACGTTTTATTGTTCTATGAATAATATTAGAAAATCGCAGCTCAACTCACAAGCCAACCTCACTAGTACTACATCACGCTGTCAATTATTCTGCCTCTCAATTTGGGAATAATTTCACGCATTACTTCAAACTTCACATAACCCTTCAAACAGGTCCTAGCTTGCAGCCAGTTAAGCTGCCCTATTTAAGACAAGGCAGCTTGCCCACCTAAAGCGTATTCTTTATACTACGATTGCCTTGTCTCATACAGACACCAGTTAACTAGAATAACTTTCCTGCTGATGCAGTCCTTGAAACCAATCCAACGTTCTTTAAATGCATCAGCGAAGAACCTGTGTAAAAAGTTTTCAAATATACGTCGACGCAAGCGCGTTTAAAATATTTGAATTATGCTAACACATGAGCATTGCGTATTTACAATAAATTAACACAATGCCGAAGTAAAAAAAAAGATGGTTGAGTACTAAAAATAATGTCGCATTTATTGGCGGCCATAACATGTCCGCCGGCTGCCAAAGCACAGTCTCGGTACTTTCTAATATATTCCTCAGTGAGCTTAAGTCGTGGCACATGAACGACCTAAGTAAGTTCTGAAGTGGAGGGAGTAGACGAGGTGAGCCTAGCTGGTAAGACGGGCCTGGTAACTAGCGTAACCCCGAGCAGAACATCCAGTACTGCCAAAGTATTTTTCTGGGAGTCCAATGAACTGAGTTAGATGCCATATAATTATCGTCTAGCTTGATGTAAAGTTTATCACTGCGATCATCGAATGGCCTAGATTACCAGGGACGTATTGTGGCGCGTTCCAGAACAGTGAAACTTAAGATAATGCATTCTTCTTTTCCTTGCTGACTGCACCATATGCTGCAAAAATAACCCCTATGATAAACTCTCCAACCTTTCTATCAACTTTAACCTTTGCGTTCATTGCAATCAAGTTCATACTTAGTTGGCCCTTATCTTCGTAAACAAGATATACATTGATACACGCGGACCTTGCTCCACGTACCCTGGAACAGAGCGAACGTCGGCATTCTTCGGCGCGAATTGTCGCGTCGGGGCGCAGGCAGGTGCCACCTTGGCAGTAGTTACGTGGGCTTTCCAGTTTCGGGTGGTTTCCCAAACCAATGGTTTCAAACGTTTATTCTTTTGTCCAGTCTGCGTGAAGGGGAGCGCATACAGTTTATTCTATACGACTGTGTGCTGCACTGACCTAAAGACCTACGCTAAGTTTCGAGTGAAGGCACCCAAGCGTTTAGACAGAAGAGACAGTACTGGGAAAGGGGGGGAGGGGTGGGTGGTATGAGGTGAGAGGGAGCACAAGCTGTTCTACGAAAGCTTGCAGTGAGTGAATAAATGCATCGCACCAACGTTAACACGGATGACAGTTTGGAGAAGCGTTTTTTTTTTTTTTCGAATATGCGTCTGAGTCACCAATGGCGATGAAGCGAAAAGAAGTGAAGGATGGGGAGTCAGCACGTGGTTGGGGTGCCGCTCAAGGGTAAAAAAATCACAAGGTGTAAAGTGGGAGGGGAGACCTTGCAGCCGTCGTGCCACTCGACCACGGTTATCCGAAGGATAGAGAAAACCTTTGGACGAACACAGTGGATATAAGGACAGAGTTGTGGTAGGCGTGTTCCTTATAAATGAAAACCGTGCTTGTAGTCAGTTCATCCATTTTAACAACGCTGCCTAACTGCTAACTTTGGGGCTCTGATTTAAAAATGCTTGAAGTTTGAAAATTGGCACGTAGATGACATTGTGCTGTATTTTCGGAAAAAGACGTATTTCCATCCCCATTCCATTCTGGGCAAAATGTGCCTAATTTCATTCCTAGTTCATTGCGGGGTCACGAAAATGTGGGATGGCTCTGGATAATTCTGATTCCGGAGTGGCCACTCTCCAACACTGATGCATGTATATGTATGTATATATATATATATATATATATATATATATATATATATATATATATATATATATATATATACCATAGGCTAAAACACGCACTACGCACTTAATCTACTACAACAAGACGAAACATCCGACGCACGCCGAGATGTTAAATAACTTATATTCCCACGTATGTATGATCCCGATCAACACGACATGCACAGCGCCCCAAGTTGCAAGAACTCCCGCAGTATTCTTTAAGATATTTTTTAGCAATGCCAAGCTATGTTATGGGTGTAAACAGACGTATAGAACCAATGAGCAATTTTTCGAATTTTAGGCACAATGTAATAAATTACTAGTTCAGAATTACTGTTTCAAAAACTTATGTATTTTTTAACTGCCTTTCCTTCTGTCGTTTATTTAGAAATGTTGCCAAACCAGGCCATTCTCCACCCACCCACCCCCCCTTTTTTTCTGGCCTCCTCAATTATAAAACAAGAAAAATTAATTGTGTAACTCATGAGTCACGTGTTTCTGTGATACATCTTGCTGTCTTTAATAAGAACGCAGTACATGAAGCAAGCAGTTTTTTTTTTACTCTATCAGTTTCGGCAACTTTTTGTGTGTAACTATTTTTCAATGTCAATGGTATGAGACATTACCAGAGTTACATTTTTAAGGCAAGACACGTAGGTATTACATGCTCACGTTTACTCAAATGTGTTTGCATAAGCACTGAATCAGCTTCAGGAATTCATCTAATGCGGTGCACGACTACTGGCCACGTGTAGTTCATTGCTAAACAGCGGCACAGTAAAGTAGCACGGGTGCCATTCCCCGTGGAAACAAGCGGTGTGGTGCCAAGTAGCCACCATCTGACGCTGTGAAAACGTACATGACAGCTGTTAAATTATCGTAAATAATATTAGGCTTCACTTTCGTCGTATATTGGAGTTCTTGGTAGCTGAGAGCGTTCCTCTTACCACGCACACACATTGGGTGGGCTAGTTAATGCACAAAAACGAAAGGCGTGTGACTAATTCCCTCTTGTCTCGAAATAGTTGTTTCTTGACGCTGTGCAATCAAGCAGCGATGTGCGGAATAAACTAAAACTTCACTTCTACAAGAAAAGTACGTAATAATCAAAGCAACAAATGACTCAACCTATCATGTGTTTCGAGAACTTCCATCGCACATAAATAGGCCAACTGTGCGAATGTGCCTCAACAAACCTGATGTTTAGGCCCTCGAACAAGTGTGAGAAAAAAATACCTTCATTGACCTAAATTTGCGTTAACTCTATTTCCACTTTTATTTCTCAATAAAAGAAGACAAAAAGCGCTGAAATACGTTAAAGTGTTAAGAGGTCAATTACTGACCACTACCATCATGTAAGTCTTTTATGATCGACTAAGTATGAACATTTATCTATCATACTTAGAAAAGCAAGACTATGGTACTAGCCGTCAAGTTTCCTTTGTCTGTCTCCAGACGCCGGTAACTTGTTTGCGAAAAAAAAGCAAACCTATCATTCATGCACAATAAGCATATGGTTTCAACTGAAATGAACAAAAGTGAGCCACAGTAACTCACGAAAGCTATATTGCATGTGAACAAACGAATAAGGCCATTCAGACACAAATATTTGATTGTCCTGTAACCGACTGGTCACCATACAGGCCATGCTGCTCGAAATCCATGAAAAGATAAAGGATAAAATACGTGATAAAAATGCATGATAAAATGCCGATGCCGAAAGGGTAAATTAAAATGCGTTATAGCAGTTTTATTCAGAATACATCTATAAAAGCTCGGAGTAATTACTATTACTGCGCTAAAACCCACATTGATCTGGAAGCACTTAAGCATTTTCCTTGAGCACTCAGATTTTCAAAATGCTTCGGCACGTTTAGGTAAATGTTTTGTGTCCTGCAAAGAAATATCTCAGTGCTCTATGCATTCACAGACAAATGATCTGGGTGCCAACATACACACAAATCACGAGAAACATAATGAGTCGCTCCGGTGACCAAATGAAGAAGGATAAGGTTAGACGACAAGAATGTGAACTAGGAGCTTGAAACAAGGTTCGACGTCTTGTGATCGATCGAGCTGTTTGCGAAAGAGTTTAAACCCCCAGGTTTCACGATGCTATCCTAACCGGTTCTTGGCAACCTGGGTAATAATGTTTCCTTTCTAGCTTTAACCCTTCTTCAAGCCTTTTTCGGGCCTCTTATTCACGCACCTTCAGTGTTTCGGGACTTTTGTGTGTTCGGCATGAAAATGGTTGCGCGTCTCAACCATCAGCCCAAAGGCCAAATGTAAACATTCCGTGTCACGTAATGGGCGCTTTCTTATATTGCGCAGCGATGTCTGCCGCGTTTTCTGCTGGTTTATTGAATAAGTTTCAACCCAGTCAATGAATAGATGCCAGATTTCATTTTCACGTTAGGCATTGCTCCGAATTACAAAGTGACGAAACTCACCATTTTCAGGTAAAATCGACGTCCAGGTGTACGAGGCCTACCCTGCAAATCAGCGTCCATTACAGTGGCACATAAGCCTGCTTTTTTAAATGCGGAAGATTTCTTAGCAAACTTGTACGAGTTTGACCGTATCTATCTATTTATATAGCCGCCTACGACTTCTAGTTCTCCTGGTTGTTTGGATAATGGTTCTATAACGAAATTGGTATGACAGACCATGACTACATGACGAGCATAAGTGACTAGTTATAACATGAAAATCAAGACATGTATGTAATGAATGTAATAATTTACATGTCATAGCCTTGCTGCTCCTGCGGTGATTTCGCTTCACATGGACACATCGCAAAACTGGTATTGTATGGCATGCATTGCGAACATAAAGGCCCTCACGTGGAAATCATGACATGCATGTCATGTAATAACATCCCTACATGCCACGCTTATGATGCGCTAGCGGTCGTTTAACCAGCTTCACATACATCAAATTTGTTATTATGTGACGTGAATGATTGTTGATGGTATGATGGGTGCAATGCATAATTATCTTGATGCTGCGCGTCATCTGTTGAACATGAATACATGCCATGCTCATATACGCTCGTGGTCGTTTCGCTAGCTTCACAAACACTAAACTTGGTATTACGTGATGTGAATGGTTGATGAAAGTATATAACTAGTGCAAACATGATAATCTTGACATGCGTGTCATGTAAAACATGACTACCTGCTACACTCATTGCGCATTCGCAGCCGTTTTGCTAGCTTCACACATACAAAATTTGGTTTACCTGACGTGAACGGACGGCGAACAAAAATACCAGGCGAAAACATGATATCCGGACATGGCACTCATGTGCATAATTTATTCCATCCTCGTAACGTTGTGTTAATTTTGAAGTGACATAATAGCCTTTGTATTTTGAGCTTCGCATATCATCAATTCACACTGTTGGTGAGATTTGCCTTTTTTTTTCTCTTTGCAGTCATCAAATATTCCTCAGCATGTATTGGTGTTCTTTGTTTGAAAAAGAAAGAAAAACTAAATTACGTGATCCAAACACTCAGTGTTGATTACACAATAATTGTTAGAGCTTTATTTCGAAAACCCCTGTTGTCATTACAAGAGATGTAGCTATTGTAGTTAAGGCCTCCGCGAATTTATATCACCTTTGGTTCTTTAACATTCCCCTAAATATTAGGACATCGGCCTGTGATATCTTGTCACCATCGAAAGTTCAGCCGCCCCACCAGGATTCAATATTGCGGCCTCGACGATCAACATTGGCTTATTCGGAGTTACGACCGTAAGCAGAGAGAAGTCAACTGCCACAGCTGTTGTTTTTAGCAGCAAAGTTACACTCTGTTCAAAACATTGTGGGAACATTTATTAATCTCTTGTTAAAAAAAGCAAATCAGCATGTGTAAAAAACTAGTCGACCCTTTCCACAAAGGTCGTTAGAATGTGCTTGCTCATTCATATCTATACGAAGTTGCACATCAGCTGGTTGTAAAATTCAGTGGACACTGCACTCGATCATGCAGACATTAAGGTTTTTCATGCTGGGACTTGCAAGTGTATGCTAATAACTTGCTTGCTGCTTCGGTCAGGTGGCATACTTTATACATAAATATTTCTTTCAATTATAGTCAGGTGAAGCACTTTCTGTACCCATGACGTTATTGTGAAAAGACACTCGTATCATTATGTAGTTAGAGCTCTTATGTACTAAACAAACATAACAGCAAATAGGTGATGTTTTTGTTGTTGCGTGTTTTTTTTTTACTCCGAGAAAAATTTGGTACTCCGGTGTATTCCTTTCTGTCAACTGCCCACAACGATTTTCCTTTAGCAGTTAGATTTGTTACGTAGCGCGCACGTTATACTAGTGGTGCATGCTCCTCAGGTGCTGAGGGAGACTGTTTAAAGTGACAAAATGGATGAACTGCTTTCCTAGCAGGAAGAAAGAAGATGCCGACCTCGGATGGAGGTATACTTTATAGCGAATGAAGCAACGTGTAAATCACGGGCTGTAACAAAAAATGATGTTGTCTGCTCATTCGGACATGTGCGCCACTTAAGCATTAAAAACAAAACTATAAATTTGATTCTTCTACAAAAACGAACAGCGTTAAACTTTATATAATACATATATACTAAGCATGCAAATAAAAAAAGGAGATACTTCAAAAAAGGAGCGAAATGATTCCCACGTACATGCAAGCGCACGTTGTGCGTGTGTTTCTATATTGGCGATGACACACCATGGAACAGATTATCAAGGAGGCTGGTGGTCGCAGAAGGTTATTACTCCTTCCGCCTAAAAAATTTGGGCATCTAGTACGCTGTTAGTTTTTTCAGTGACAGTAACTGAGTGATTGCTTTATTGGCATTCAGTACTCACTATTAAATACTAGCATTTCTTAGCGAACATTGGTGACATTGAGCGCATCTTGATCTATCTAGTAAGCCGCCTACAACTTTGATCTCTGGTGGCCGTTTTGTTATTGAGATGTTTGTGGAAATTGGCATGGTGCCCGTCTCAGTGTAACCGCGGCTACGGTGTTTGGCTGCTGACCCAAAGCTTGTGGGTCTGATCCCGGCCGCAGCAGTCGCTCTTGGATGGAGTTGAAATGGTAGAGCCCCGTGTACACTGTGCGATGTCAGCGCCGGATAAAACTACCACATTGTCAGGTTTCCAGAGCCCGGCCTCTACAGCGTGACTACGGCGTCTCTCACAATCGTATTGTTGTTTTGCAGACATAAAATCACATATTGTTATTGTTATTGAATTTGTCCTGGTGTAGTATAACTGTACGACAGATTTGAAAGACAGCTGATATCATGCAAGTCATGGCATGCATGTCATACATGACATCACTTACTTGCCATGGTCAGGCGGTCTTGCAGCCATCTGGTCAATTTAATGTACACCTAAATTTGCGTGCCACGAAAAGAGAGCATGATGAAGCAACTGAGAAGTCTTAAGGTGAAAATCATCGCATGCAAGTCATGTAGAGTATGATTTATGTGTTTTGATCTAGGGGCACTTGCGGCTGTTCAATTTAATAAATATGCAATAAAATTGGTACAGAAATCAAATGTTTATAGCAACTTGGCTTGTCGCGAAAATTATTAGTGTAAACAAGACACAAAACTTACAAAAATAATATGTTTAGTTCATTTTTCGGCCCCACATCTGGAAGCCTTCTTTTCAATAAAAGCCATAAAAATGACACAGCGTATTAGGAACACCAAAGTACCTGACGCAACCAGCTACAATATATTCTCGAAAGTGCCCCACCACTCCTTTTCAGCGTGTGCGCACTCGTCTGTATATGCCGAAATTCCAGATGCAGGCGTGATCGAAGCTTATTTTCTTTGGCCGAAAGAAGAACACTTCTAGAGACATTTTGGTGGCCTGCAGATTCCTTATGTACAGCGAGGGCATTCGATGCCACGCGCCATTTACTGACGTCATATTCGTGGTGTTTCACTTCTTTCTTTCCAACACCCCTCTCACTGATGTACTGGTTGTCACAAATATGGCAGCCTACGGAAATTTTTGCTCGGCAATTCGCCAATAAAGTAGACTAAGGCATTCCTTAGAAACTGTGTCGGTACATTCGCTACTTTAACGTCATACCAACGTATGATGCGGGCGATGATTTCAGTTCTTCTGCCAACATACTGAATTGCCATTCACTTCTGAGACAACGTTGAACACTGGCTACATTGTCACAATATTTTTTTCGTGTGCCTTGACTCATGTGCCACGGTCATGGTGAGCTCAAGGCCATTTCGTTGGCTTGATATACGCCAGAATCGGTATTGTGGAACATGACTGTTTGAAGAGACATATGACAAGTAGTAACATGAAAATAATGATATATACGCCATCAAATTCCATGACGTGCTTAAGTGAGTTTGTGGCCTCTTTACTTGATTGATACTCACCAAAACTGGCATAGCTTGCCATGGTTATATGTTGAACGTATATGACAGGCGGCAACATAAATATAAGGACATGCATGTGCTGTGCGCCTTATCTTACGTGCCACGCTCTTGGTGAGCTCTTGGTCATTCGCTCTCTTGATATATGGCGAAATTGGCGTCTTGTGACGTGACCGTATGATGAACATTTATGACAGGTGGGAATACGCTATAACGGCACATAAGTTATGCATAGTATGATTTACATGCCATGTTCATAGTGAGCTCACGGTTATTTCGCTCCCTGAGGGATGATGTACCCTGAAATTAGTGTTAAGTGACGTGACTGTGTGGCGAACATTTATTGTAGATGAGAATAAGAAATGATGACACATATGTCATGCGTAGTCGGATTTACATGCTTCGCTCTTGGTGGACATACGGTAGTGTGACTTGCTTGATATACACCAATAGTGAGTGGCGCGAAGAGCTGTGACTGCATAAGGAGTATAACTTAGCAAGGTGCTTGTTTGGCCTAGTTGATGCTCCGTTGAACCCTTAAGTAGTGCAAACTTGAGACACACGAGGGTTTGTGCGTCGCCTTCTTTGTATCTCGTCCCTGAAGTTCACTCTCTACAACAGTTCAGTACATTAAAAGCAAATATGAGAGGTAGAAGCAGGTGTGAGTTTTGATTTATAATTATTATACATATTTTTGTATTATTAACCCTATTTATTACAATATTTCTTTGCGGGTACAACCAATATGTCAGGACGAAAGCTGTAGTTTGCAGTAACACCTGAAAGTTAGCAAACTGGGCTAATAATGCATTGGTTCAAATGAATGTTGAATAAAAAACACACTGCCAGAAAATTGTTATCCAAAGAAAGCGTTAACAAGACAAAAAAAAAAACATTGTTGAAACGCAGATTATACCAGAAGATAATGAACTTATCGATTTTGTTTGAGAAGATTTCATTGAAGCACGACGGCTCCGAGGAAGGCGAATAATTCGTTTATCATGCGTATATTGTCGAAGTTAGTCACAGAGAAGAGCAATGGCATGATCGCTCGCATATTCCTGTACTTGATCTAAACGAACAATCACAATTGAATGCTGTTCTTCTGGGCCATTCGCACTGAGAGCGCCAAATATCCGCCCCGCATCCCCTATTACAGTAGTGAAAAGGGATGCGCAGACTGCAGCCACATCATATTCCCTGTGTGAGGCATGAGTTAGAGCTGCCTAGCCTAGGCAGTTCCAGTGCGTGCCTCAAGCAGGCCTGGCAATGCAGCTGCAGCACTGGGCACCCCTCTTCACTGCAGTGCCGTTGTGAGGGCATAGTGAACAAGGTAAATTGAGCAAGAGCTCATTTGCGCCATATTCTATCACTATCATATATCTTGCAGCCCCCAGAAGCTTCGTCGCTTCTGAGTATTTTTTTAAACAGCTTACACAGCATAGACACCGCTGCGCCAAGAATATGGGCATGGTCACGTGACACACTTCGTGTCATACCTTTTGGGACCGTATGACCAAAATGTATGCCCTCAAAGCTCCACTCATTTATAAGACACTGGCTAATTTGCTTTAGTTATCAACGATGTGCCACAAATAAGCATGGTCTCACGCTGTATTTGCATCTGTGCCAGCTTGCAAACGCCGACGTCCCACTGACGTGCAATCGTGCACTTTGAGAAATACACTCCAAAAAAAGAGCGAGTAAAATGGGTGTCTTTTTGTTCCACAACAATAATCGTCATCTATAATGCGTTCCATCCTTGTGCTATCACCCCCGCACCCGGTACATTCCGGTCACGATTGACATGCCCATTATCAGGGTGACATTGCATTCTCGACAGGAAAGTGGCCAGCGCCGAGTTTTCGGGAAAGGAAGCGCACGCAAGCCTGATGACGATATTGTTGTGGGACAAAAAGACACCCTTTTTACTCGATATTTTTTTAGAGTGTACAGCCATCTGTCCGAAGCTACGCAAAAATTTGCACTCTGAGATTATCGCATTTTACGAGTGCTATTCCGTGGGTATCACCTTTTGTGAGATAACCCTTTGTATGTAGACACGTGGTTATGAACAACGATTGTATTACTCCGAACTTATGACCTTGGTGGTAACATGTTACATCCGTATTACTTTCTTTATGATCAGACCTTCAGCGTGGCGCTACTTGCTCTCTTTTTTTTGTGCTCTTTTCGTAGATGGTAGGGTAGTCGTGGCAAAAAAGTAGCTGTATGCGGCACGCCATTTTTTGACTGCCATTTGTAAAAGCAGCTGCCTGTCCAACTCGATGTCTAAGTTGTCTAAACGAGCCATCATGATATATGAAAAGAGTACCTCAAGATTTTATGTTGATTTCTAGTCATTTGTTTTTATTTCAGTATGATAACTGTCATAAGATGCGATGGATCTCTAGGCAAGGTGAGCTTGGAAATCGAGGAAAGGCGTGCGACGATATTCTTTGTGTGGTTGATGGGCGGCGACTACGCGCTACCCTAGGGGGAGAAGGGGAGTGCATGAGTGATAGATATCGGAACAAGAGTTGAGAGACAGTTGGAGGGTTAAGCATAAAGAGTGCATCTCCCCTAATCAGCCGCACTGGAATCAACCGAATCATTACACTGCGAATTGAAGGCTGTATCGGCTAAGCGAAAATGCGACCCACGTGCCCTGTTTTGCAAATAACCTACAGTAGAGGCAAAGGCTAAGTGAGCCAATGTATCTATCTGCTCCAGGTGCACTGCTTCCCCACACCTAACGCCAAAAGTTGCTTTATATTTTCGGAGAAGCGTTAAAGCAAGAGGTGATGCCGTGCGCTTGTTCACTTGTTTCCGCTGTCGCTCACGCCAGCGTTGCGACAGCCAGTGTTCGTGGCCGTCCAGCGATAAGCGTTATTGTTTTTCTGTGCTCGCGTAATTTACTCACGTAATTTTTTAAAGGCGAGTGCCTTGAAGCGCTTCATCAGACACTGGCCTTGAAAATGCCGAGTTCATTACAAACACAACGAAACCTTGCGCATGAGGTACAAGAACAACGGCTCAAGCCGGAATCAAGTCCACGCATCCTGCGCGGCAGGGAAGCATTCTACCACTGAGCCATGCCAACCCTTAGTGTTTCGAACAAAAACCCGATACAGGTTTCCTTTCAGTCGAAGAGCCACAGAATCGACGCAATGGGCAGCTACGCGTGTGTTCTTACTTGAAAAAGCGCAAAAACAGCCATAAAGAGGCAATAAAGCACATCATGGCACGCTACTAATAACAGAAGCTTTCTTTATTTCAAAAGATGCATTTATATAACGCTGTCTTGTAAGTATATAAAGCAGTATAACCCGAATTTAGGATGTTAGTAGCTCTTCGTCCTGTGTTGTCTCGTCTTTCTTTTGTGGCCGGCCCCGCCATGGTGGCCTAGTGGCTCAGCTGCTGACTCGCAGATCACGGGATCGAATCCCGGCTGCGGCGGCTGCATTTTTGATGGAGCCGAAAATACTGTAGGCTCCTGTGCTCATACCTGAGCGCAAGTTACATAAACCCAGGTGGTCAAAAATACTTGGGGCCCTTCACTACGGCGTCTCTCATAATCATATGGTGCTTTCGGGATGTTAAACCCCTCATATATATCTTTCGTTTATGGCCGTTTTTTTGCGAATTGTTCACTATGAAATCAAACCAACTCGCCACGACGTACGTCCACAAGTTTGCTTATGGACGCGAAGTGGGTGCTGCAGTGAAAACAGTACTCTGCATATCTATGCTTACAACCTAAGCGAATTGAGTGAGTGGTGAATTATCAGTAAAAGGTGATAGCGAAAGTTACTCAGTAAGAAATATAAACATGAGTTTATTTATAAAATAATAATGTATTACTGAATAATTTCAAGAAATATAATTAGTGAGACATGTGCTAGTGATGAGGTAATTGTAATACTTGTTTAACGCTAGACGTCATTATAAAATTCATGACGAATGGTGTTCCGCGAAGTATTGAAAATCCTTTAAGCCTTCACCACACCAACATATACTGCAACATGTAGCAGGACGTAAGCAGTTTTTTTTTTTTTGGGGGGGGAGGGGACCTCTTTCTTTACGGGAGGGCAGCACCCCTTGAAATGGTCATTTTTCTCTTGTGCCATGGCAAAAACAGCTCTAGGGGGAGGGGGGGGGCATGGTCCAAGTGTGCTACCACCACCTGGCTACGCACATTGTAATTAGAGACCTACAAATTACAACCTCGTTTTGTAGAGTCATCCACGGCGTTGTAATCAATATGCAGGTTTCGTCTTTGAGGCTAGGTGGTCACTGGTATTTTTCGATTTCCTTTAATTTCCCAGTAATGGTGGTAAGCAAGACGCTTACCACCATTACTGGGTGATGTCCACAATCTCGTGGACATCAGTGCTGTTTGCACTCTGTACTTTTTTCTAACCTGGTCAAGATGCATGTCAATGCTTATCGTAATGAAACCGCTAACAGCACACGTGAGGCCTCTTGCTCACACCCTTGCCCATTATTTAGCCTCACAGCCAGAATACCGACGTCGTGCCTCATTTGTTCAGACAGTCTTGTCTCAATCGTACACGCATATCGATGCGGGATATGCATCTGAAGCTACCTATTCCAACTCCCCCATGCTGTATGACACAACCACACATATAACTCACGGTTTAAGGTGTACGATCAAAAGCCCGGCTCTCGTCTTCAGTGCTACAGCAGCTTTCTCATCCTCATGTTGTATGACAAGTACAGTTAGCATGTACCATCTGTACACTGGTGCCTAACCTCAGGTTCGGGTCTGCAGGGTCGGTGGTCTTTCCCGCAACAGCGACCACCATAAAGATTTGGCTATTCCTACCAGACAATATTGACAGATGCATGAACTTGCTCGTCTATTTAGTGCACTTAAAATCCTTCAATATCATCAAGCCAAGAAATGAAGTGTCTTCATGGACTCCAAGGTAGCATTACAGTGGTTGGTATTCGCCTTAATGCCAGAGATGTCATGAAGAACTAGTGCTAGAAATTAGAGAGCGGCTTCACCACCTCTTCTTCGAAGGATAGAAAACCACGTTTCATAGGCTTCCTAATCACTGCGTCATATTGGACAATGAACATGCCAACGCAGCAGCTCCATCAGCCCACAAAGACGGTGCAGAAGAATCTATCCCATTCTCAATGAGCGATTCTTTCATGAAAATACGACAGATTGCTAATGAAGATGTAAAAGTATAAATACCTAGGAGTTACATTACCAACGATTAGAGATGGGAATCGCATATTAACATCACTTCTTCAACATTGAAACGTCTGTTTATGCTCCGACGACAACTGCGACAGGCCCCACCTCACGTAAAGCTATTGACCTACACGACGTATGTCCGGTCCGTACTTGACTACGCCAATATAGTCTGCGCCCCTTTTACTAAATAATTCATCAATAAATTGGAAGGTGTCCAAAAAAGTGGTAAGGTTTATCTTTAACCGATATAAAATGATCGACTCTCCGACAGAGCTACTAAAACAAGCTGGCCTGTTCACCCTCGATAATAGAATCAAGATAGCCAGATTAAAATTTTTGTATGAACTAATTTACGGTCACCTAAAATTAGAGGCCTCAGACTATATATCCGTTGATCGAACAAGGCTAACCAGACTAAAAGCATCCCCAAAGGCTAACAGAATACTGGTTCAACGTAGACTGTTTCAAGTATGCTTTCTTTCTATTAGCAAAAGGGAATGGAATTCTCTAGGCAGCTCAATAACTGGTATCACAAGTTTAACAGAGTTTTTAAGGCTGGTAGAAAAAGAAAATTTACACGATGTGACTATAACTTGTTATATTAACTATGACACGATGTGACTATAACTTGTTATATATTCACTGTTAGTGAATGTGTGAATCAACCCATTTGTGTTTTATCTTATCACTAAATCTTGAATTTTTGAAAAGATTTGTAATAAAAAAGGTTTTTTTCCCGTAATTCCTTACGCAGAGAAATGTTGTAACCTGTAATATCAAAACCTGTATGGTATGTTACTTTTGTAAAAATGTATGCGTTCCTTGTTCATACTTATTCAATGAAGAATGTATAATGTGTACTACACTCCACCGACTGTGTAAGTCCACATTTCTTGAAAATATCTGACATGTACTGTGTCAATACCCTTCCTGCGAGAATCAAGCGAGGGATTGGCAGTATGTTTAAATGAATGAATAAATAAATAAATAGGTAATAAATAAATAAATAAATAAATAAAATCTCTGTGAAATACAGCAAGTTTACGGCATATGCGACTGCATAGCCTAGACCCATCTTGTTGACTTCGGCCTCCGTCTGGACTTTCTCGACTTTAGACAACGTTGCTTTGCTGACTGTGGCTTGGCGTCACTTTCATCAAATTTTTTGCCTTTGAATCGGCAAGGCAGACAGTGGAGCTTGCGATCATTGCGGCAGCGATGAAACGACAGAGCACCTGCTGTGTCACTACCCTTGCTACAGCACGCACGAACTGCAGCTATCTGCTGCGTTATAACCGCATTGACGACAGACCCTTAACAGAACAGTCAGTGCTCGAAAGCCAATACGGTCTTTGTTCGCACAGAAAAATAAATCAAGGCCTTATTAAACTTCTTGTGTGGTATTTTCGCCCCCCTCTTGTTGCAGGTTAGCAATCCGGATGCTACAATTCTGGTTGACCACCCTGCTTTTCTCTTTATTTATTCTCTCTATTCTCTATTTATAATTCATGGCTCCTAGATTCGCTCTGTTTGTAAGAGCATGGTAGCCTACCTGGAAATTCAGTGACCACAGCATACGATTCATTGCTGACTGTGATCACAAAGTTTCGTGCACGCTTTAAATATGTCATATTCATGCAATCATAACATTAGGCCAGGTAGAAAACAGTATCTACAGGTTTTAAACCAGCAATGTTCACATTTCTAGAGTTCAATTCTTGAGCACTGTGTAATACCAAACATTTTTTACACAGAAAGCAGAAATGGATCGACGTCAATAAAAGCATGAAGATAGAAATAGAGCATGCTAACTTTATCAAGCTAAGGACAAGGGGCGACGACCCAATACCTAGCCGATAGTTATAGCGCGAGAACAAAACGACGACACAAAGACAAGAAGGACACGAAAGACACGAGCGCTCTGTGTCGTCGTTTTGTTCTCGCGCTATAACTATCGTCATGCCATACCAACTAGCCCAAGCTTCCACACTTCCAATACCTAGCCATGTTCCGTAGCTCAGTACGAGCTCGCGCTTCTGCTTCTCAGCTGTGACGAGGCCAGATGTCAAAGGTTGTCTTGATTAGACATGGTGACCCACTAAAAACAAACTCTCCTGGGCCGAAATCTATCTCAACACCACCACGTACCTCATTACATAGCCTGTAATATTGACACGCTATTGCCTGCTGCCTAATTTTATGTCTATATAGGTGACACCCAGTGGTAGCATAAAAATAATTTTGAAGAAGCAAGGCTATCTTTTAATATTTAAAGGGACTGCGCAAATCACACAAAATGTCTTACAGTTTGCTCCTAAAGCGCAGTTAGTTGCTTTGTCAGCATTGTATTTCTTCATTCAAATATCTTTTGGCTCATAAAATGCTCGTTGAGTACTAGAACATTCGTTCCGGATCAGAAGCGCGAAGGAATATACAGGACTTCCATGGGCTGTCATGAACATGCCATCCAAATGCTGACGTCTACGAAAAATGACGCACGCTTCCGGCGCTCGCTTTTTATTTATTTTTTAAAATAATTTAGTTGCAAATACTTTCATTTTCATCTTCTCAATATATTACAGCAGCATCTTGTGTCCAAGCCAAGAAACTGCCAAAGGTAGCAGTGAGTTGCCTTCACTGCAAACTGGAACATAGAAGAAAGATATATCAAACGTGACCTGAGTGTTTCTAGTACTTTAACTTATCTCCAAAATCAATTTCAATTCTCACTTCAGGGCTCTGATTCTTGGTTAATTCCATTAACTCACTTTTTATAGAGCCGTAAACTGGTGTATATACAGTACTCGCGATAAGCAGAAAGATTTTTTCGTCTGTTCTGTGTTCAATGCATTTCGTTCACGCCCTGAACTATTACTTAGCGCCTGAGTTGCACCGAATAATATAATCAGCAACTTCTGATACCCCATCGAGCCTCACCAAACAGTGTTATTTGTTCTGTAGGTTTGCTCGAGGAACGCGTGAATTGTGACACTCGCGATTACTTATTCTTCAATTTCACTCGGATTTGCGACCGTCGCCGCATGTAATTGGGTGCGCCACCCCGTAGACGCCGCAGCGTCACACTGACCGCTCTACTGAACGAGTGGGATGTTTCTGCCAAGAATGGAAGTGTGCAACGTGGAGACAGTTAGAGACACCAAACGCGTCTGTTTTAGTTGTGTGCAACTCGCGTCTGAAATAATCCAAGGAGTCTTTTACAAGAGGATTTCTTTCTGCATGCATAGGAACCTGTTTTAGCACCCAACGACATTTCACGCAACTAAGCGCCACTTTAAGCACACTAACTTTCATCAACCTTGAACAACTGTCGAATAACCGCACTGATTTCAGCGTGCTCTAGTTATTTCTCAGCAATTTCGCACTGGTGTTTTCTGGGTAGTGTTATTGGAGCTTCACCTCGGCTCATGGGTGAAAGATTTGATTGATTGATATGTGGGGTTTAACGTCCCAAAACCACCATATGATTATGAGAGACGCCGTAGTGGAGGGCTCCGGAAATTTCGACCACCTGGGGTTCTTTAACGTGCACGCAAATCTGAGCACACGGGCCTACAACATTTCCGCCTCCATCGGAAACGCAGTCGCCGCAGCCGGGATCCGAACCCGCGACCTGCGGGTAAGTAGCCGAGTACCTTAGTCACTAGACCACCGCGGCGGGGTCATGGGTGAAAGAGGAAACTGAAAAGAGGAAACTTGTGTAATGGTACACGCGATTGTGACTGGCATAACCACCAGCGATGACGGTTACTTTTTGTCTTACTCCTGCAGCCCACTACTTTCGTATGGCTGTCTGAAGACATATCACGCCGTCAGTGAAGCGTCTCAGCTGCTCAAAATGCTAGTAGACCACTCAGCTTTGAAACAGAAGCGGAGCTGGTAGATAGCAAAGCATGAAGCTGTTTCGTTTTCTTTTTGTTATCATTTGTAATTTTTATAGGTTGAAGCTTATCATTCGCGACTACTACAAGCAAGCACATTGAGATGGATCTAAAAGGCAGCAATGGTGATGAGATATATGAAGAAATTTCATTGACGGTGTCATCACACACACGCCTTATAAAGCGGATGCTAGAACCTGTGGAAAGAAATTCCTTCGAGACATGGAGCCCATCCCCTGTGATAATGAGCACAAATAACTTATAATGCACACACAATTTGTATGCGTACAGCATTTATATTCCTGCAGGTTGCGGGATCACATGCCGGCCACGGCGGTAGCATTTTCGGTGGAGGCGATAATACTTGAAGCTCGTGTGCTGATATTTAGGTGAACGTTAAACAACCCCAGGTGGTCGGCATTGCTGGAGCCCTAAACACTTCCACTACGGCGTCTCTCATAACCGCATGGTGGTTTCAGGAGGGTAAACCCCAACAATTCTTATAATTTATATTCCTTCTAATGGCTACAAGTGTAGACAGAGCGAGAAAATGGCTGGAATGCATCCTCTAGGCAGTGTTATGCAAAAAAGAAAAACCAACTTAGCTCTGCTTGTTCCCGGTCCTTAGCTGGTGGTCACAACAGCTGTCAATCCAATATGTCTACAAAAAGTGTTTTAAAAGCTGTTCTTGCCTGTATTATACAGCTGCAATGACCGCTGGTCAAAACTCTGGATGCGGTTTCTCCTTTAGTAATAATAATAATAATAATAATAATAATAATAATAATAATAATAATAATAATAGCACCTCCACCAAATTGTTAAGGCGTTAATTAGCCGGCAACGAACGAGAATATATAATGGCGACAGTCACAGCCAAGCACGGGCTCTCAGCGCGAGCGGCGTCCTCGTTGGGTAGCCCCACTAGGAGGTACTCAAGAGTTCGACCCATTTCATAGTTCGGAGGCTTCGCTACAGTAATAATGATAATAATAATAATAATAATAATAATAATACAGTTAAATGCGAAGCATTTCGTAGCGAAATTCAGTGACTTGAGCATATCTAGCCGCCTACGACTTTTATATCTCCTGGGCGTTTCAATCTTGGTATGGATGCCAAAATTGTTATAGCATATCATGACTGTATGACGAGAATAAGTGACTATCGTCATAACATGAAAATCATGACATGTATGTCATGAATGTCATTGTTTACATTTCATGAACTTGCTGCTCTCGCGGTGGTTTCATTCACGTGACATGTGAACTGCACTGCAAACAAAAGTGACAGACCCTGACGTGGAAATTAAGACATCCAATGTCATGCAAAACATGACTACGTGGCACGCCCATGATACACTCGCGGCCATTTTGCTAACTTTCTATGTACCAACTTTGGTATTACAGGACGCGAATTGGCGACGAAGGTAAATCACACGTTCATACATGATAATTATGACATGCGTGTCACGTAAAACATGATTCATGATGTGCTCGTGGCGGTTTCCCTAGCTTCACATTTACCAAATTTAGTTTTACGAGAAGTTAATGGACGGCGAAGGTAATTGACATGTCCAAACATCATAATCTTGGCATGTGTGTCATGTAAAGATGACTACGTCCTACGCTCATAGCGCGCTCACAGCCGTTTCGCTAGCTTCACATATACCAAAGTCGGTATTACGTGACGTGAGTGGACTACGAAGGTAACTGACACGTCCAAACACGATAACCACGACATACGTGTTATGTAAATCATGACTCCATGCTACGCTCATAGCGTGCTCGCGGTCGTTTCGCTAGCTCCACATATACCAAATTTGGTATTATGTCACGTTATTGGACGACGAATGCATAATACATGTGCAAACATGATAAACATGATATTCGTGTGATGTAGAACATGACTACATGCTACCCTCACAGCGCTCTCGCGTTCGTTTCGCTAGTTCCATATACCCAAAAGTTCGTACCAGTTGACGTAAATAGATGACGAAGGTAAATCACACGTCAAAACATGACAATCATAAAATAGAAGTCCTGTACGAAATAATTAACATGCGCATGGTTACGTTATGCGGATTATTCAGTGGCGTGTGAACCTTCCTCAATTGTGCTTCGCATGTCATCGATTCCCACTGTACGCGGGATCTGCCAATTTTTAATAATAATATTGTTGTTATTGTTCTTGTAAATAATTAATAAGTAAATAAACCTCACTAACTAATCTACACAGTCAGAAAGTGCCAAAATGACAAATGTCAATTGCAGACCTAAAATGACAGCAGAGATGCAAGAAATTGGGGCGAACACTTTGTGCCGACCAGGACAAGACGCAGCCGCCAATCTGCACAATGTTGCTTATTGCGAGTAAACCGAACCCTGGCGTGTACCTGATGCCGCCTATAATCGGAGCTCCCAAAGCACCTGTGCAGCCGCAAGCATGGCAATATAGATTGGATGCACGTCAGTGACAATGAGAACACTCGGAGATCATTACGAAATGGTGTCTTAGAGCCACTGATTGAGACTCGGCGCCTGACGCCAAGGCACGTACACGTAAACAAACGTTTCCCCAACAGACACTAGACGTCTGCTGCGCAAGAGGGACAAGTAGCACGCAGTGCATCTGAGAAAATATCTCCGGTACTTCTTCACCCAGTATTTTCGTGTGGACCAGTATTCCATTTACCAATAGTGAATTATTGGTTCACTTTTTACCTTTGTATTTAAAGTTGCGTGCGATGCAGGGGAAATGTTTCTATCTTATCAATTCAGCACAGGCTCTATATACTGCCACTATCAGTTGAACACTAGGGGAAATGACGCGATATTGCTGCTATCACCCCATATCCGTGTTCGGCTGAAAATTATGCTACAGCAAAGCTGAAAACGGTGCAACCTGTCACCGTGCCATATTTTGTGTCACTATACAAAATTGCCGTTCGTAACAAAGACGAGCGAACAATAGGATCGATTGATATGCGGGGTTCAAAGTCCCAAAACAACCATATGATCATGAGAGACGCCGTAGTAGAGGGCTCCGGAAGTTTCGACCACCTGGGGTTCTTTAACGGGCACCTAAATCTGAGTACACGGGCTTACAACATTTCAGCCTGCATCGGAAATGGAGCCGACGCAGTCAGGATTCGATTCCGCAAACTGAGGGTCAGCAGCCGAATACCTCAGCCACTAAACCACTACGGCGGTTTGATCAAAGAATAGGAGAAGACAGGGCTCAGTGCACCCCGTCTTCGCTAGTTGCTAGTTATAACATGAAAATCAAGACATGTATGTAATGAATGTAATATTTTACATGTCATAGCCTTGCTGCTCCTGCGGTGATTTCGTTCACATGACACATCGCAAAACTGGTATTGTATGGCATGCATTGCGAACATAAAGGCCCTCACGTGGAAATCATGACATGCATGTCATGTAATAACATCCCTACATGCCACGCTTATGAAGCGCTCGCGGTCGTTTAACCAGCTTCACATACATCAAATTTGTTATTATGTGACGTGAATGATTGTTGATGGCGTATGATGGGTGCATGCATAATTATCTTGATTCTGCGCGTCATCTGATAACATGAATACCTGCCATGCTCATAATACGCTCGTGGTCGTTTGGCTAGTTTCACAAACACTAAATTTGGTATTACGTGATGTGAATGCTTGATGAAAGTATATAACTAGTGCAAACATGATAATCTTGACATGCGTGTCATGTAAAACATGACTACCTGCTACACTAATTGCGCATTCGCAGCCGTTTTGCTAGCTTCACACATACAAAATTTGGTATTACCTGACGTGAACGGATGGCGAACAAAAATACCAGGCGAAAACATGATAATCATGACATGGCACTCATGTGCATAATTTATTCCATCCTCGTAACGTTGTGTTCATTTTGAAGTGACATAATAGTCTTTGTATTTTGAGCTTCGCATATCATCAATTCACACTGTTGGTGAGATTCGCCTTTTTTTTTCTCTTTGCAGTCATCAAATATTCGTCAGCATGTATTGGTGTTCTTTGTTTGAAAAATAAAGAAAAACTAAATTACGTGATCCAAACACTCAGTGTTGATTACACAATAATTGTTAGAGCTTTATTTCGAAAACCCCGTTGTCATTACAAGAGATGTAGCTATTGTAGTTAAGGCCTCCGCGAATTTATATCACCTTTGGTTCTTTAACATCCCCCTAAATATTAGGACATCGGCCTGTGATATCTTGCCACCATCGAAAGTTCAGCCGCCCCACCAGGATTCAATATTGCGGCCTCGACGATCAACATTGGCTTATTCGGAGTTACGACCGTAAGCAGAGAGAAGTAAACTGCCACAGCTGTTGTTTTTAGCAGCAAAGTTACGCTCTGCTCAAAACATTGTGGGAACATTTATTAATCTCTTGTTAAAAAAAAGCAAATCACCATGAGTAAAAAACTAGCCGACCCTATCCACAGAGGTCGTTAGAATGTGCTTGCTCGTTCATATCTATACGAAGTTGCGCATCAACTGGTTGTAAAATTCAGTGGACACTGCACTTAATCATGCAGACATTGCGGTTTTTGCGCTGTGACTTGCAAGTGTATGCTAATAGCTTGCTTTCTGCTTCGGTCAGGTGGCATACTTTATACATAAGTACTTCTTTCAATTGTAGTCAGGTGAAGCACTTTCTGTACCCACGACGTTATTAAGAAAAGACACTCGTATCATTATGTAGTTAGAGCTCCTATGTACTAGACAAACATAACAGCGAATAGGTGATATTTTCGTGGTTGCTTGTTTTCTTTTTACTCCGAGAAAAATTTGGTATTCCGGTGTATTCCTTTCTGTCAACTGCCCACAACAATTTTCCTTTAACAGTTGGATTTGTTACGTAGCGTGCACGTTATACTAGTGGTGCACGCTTCTCAGGTGCTGAGGGAGACTGTTTAAAGTGACAAAGTGGACGAACTGGTTTCCTAGAGAGAGAGGTATATAAATAGAGAGGAAAGGCAGGGAGGCTAACCAAGCTTGGCTCGGTTGGCTACCCTACACTTGGGGTGGGGGAAAAGGAGAATATTAGAACGGAAAGAGACAGAAAAGAAGAGGAGTAAGAAAGAGAAGCATAAATAGCTCGAGACTACATAGCACGGCCTCTCACAGTTCTTTCACAAGCGGTCGTGAAGTTTGGTGGTCCTTAAAAAGTACAAGAGGGCTTTCGTGGCTTTGCGCGTATGCGAAGCCGTCGGCCAAGGTCCCAGGATCTTCTCTTCTGTAAGCGGCCGTGAATACAGCTGACAGAGCTTGGCTTCCATAATACGTCGTTCGGTCTGGTATGCTGGGCAATGACACAGAATGTGCTCAAGCGTTTTCTCGCAGGCGCAGATGTTGCATGCCGAAGTGCTCGCTATTCTAAGGAGAAGAGAGTACGAATTCGTTAATGCCACACCCAACCTCATGCGACACAGTAAAGTTTCAGCGCATCGTGGGAGCCCGGATGGCAAACGAAGTTGCAAGTTTTGGTCGATAGAATACAGGTTCGTGTTGGAGAACCCTGTGTATTCCATTGTAGGAGAGATATACGGCGAGCAAGTGATTGTAGTAGCCTTGTAGCGTCCATTCTCAAGAGTGGTATGGGCGTGCGCTGGTCTTGGTCATGAGCCGATCGAGCAGCTTTGTTCGCGCGGTCATTGCCGACGATTCCGCAATGACTCGGCAACCACTGAAATACAATATCGTGACCTTCCGTGAGCGCTTCGTGTTAGTCGTGCCTCATCTGATATACTGATTGTTCATGTAACCCGTGCTGCATAACAAACCATGATTGATTGATATGTGGGGTTTAACGTCCCAAAACCACTATATGATTATGAGAGACGCCATAGTGGAGGGCTCCGGAAATTTAGACCACCTGGGGTTCTTTAACGTGCACCCAAATCTGAGTACACGGGCCTACAACATTTCCGCCTCCATCGGAAATGCAGCCGCCGCAGCCGGGATTCAAACCCGCGCCCTGCGGGTCAGCAGCCGAGTACCTTAGCCACTAGACCACCGCGGCGGGGCATAACAAACCATAGTGACTGTAAGGCTGACCTGGAGGTTTCAAAAAAGATGCCGACCTCGAATAGAGGTATACTTTATAGCGAACGAAGCAACGTGTAAATTGCGGGCTGTAACGAAAATTGATGTTGTCTGCTAATTCGGACATGTGCGCTACTTTAGCATTAAAACAAAAATATAAATTTGATTCTTCTACAAAAAGGAACAATGTTAACCTTTATATAATACATATATACTTAGCCTGCAACGAAAAAGGAGATACTTCAAAAAAGAGCGAAATGATTCCCACGTACATGCAAGCGCACGTTGTGCGTGTGTTTCTATCTTGGCGATGACGCACCATGGAACAGATTATCAAGGATCCTGGGGGTCGCAGAAGGTTATTACCCCTTCCGCCTAAAAAGTTGGGCATCTAGTATGCTGTTAGTTTCTTCGGTGACAGTGCAATATTTCTCTGAGTGATTGCTTTATTGGCATCCAGTACTCACTATTAAATACTAGCATATCTTAACATTGGTGACATTGAGCACATCTTGATCTATCTAGTAAGCCGCCTACAACTTTGATCTCTGATGACCGTTTTGTTATTGAGATGTTCGTGGAAATTGGAATGGTGCCCGACTCCGTATAACCGTGGCTACGGTGTTTGGCTGCTGACACAAAGTTTGCGGGTCTGATCCCAGCCACAGCAGTCACCTTTGGATGGAGGTGAAATGGTAGAGCCCCGTGAATACTGTGCGATGTCGGCGCAGGATAAACACTACCAGATTGTCAGGTTTCCAGAGCCCGGCCACTACAGCGTGGCTACGGCGTCTCTCATTATCATATTGTTGTTTTGGGGACGTAAACTCACATGTATTGTTATTGTTATTAAAATTGTTCTGGTGTAGTATAACTGTATGACAGACTTAAAAGACAGCTGATATCATGCAAATTATGACATGCATGTCATAAATGGCATAACTTTCTTGCCACGGTCTTGACGGTCTTGCAGCCATGTGGTCGATTTATCATACACCAAAATTTGTGTGCCACAAAAAGAGTGCATGATGAATTAACTGAAAACTCTTAAGGTGCAGATCATCACATGCAAGTTATGTAGAGTATGATTTACGTGTTTTGCTCTCGGGGTGCTCGCGGCTGTTCAATTTAATAAACATGCAATAAAGTTGGTATAGATATAAAAAGTTTAGAGCAACCTGGCTTGTCGCGAGAATTATTAGTGTAAACACGAAAGGGTACACCGACAAAAAATTATGCGTTTACTTGATTTTTTGGCCCCCATACGGAAGCCTTCTGTTCAACAAATGTCATAAAAATGACACAGCGTATTAAGAACACCTAAGTACCTGACGTAACCAGCTACAATATAGTCTCGAAAGTGCCCCAACACTCCTTTTCAGCGTGTGCGCACTCGTCTGTATATGCCAAGATTCCAGATGCAGGCGTGATGGAAGCTTATTTTCTTTGACCGAGCGAAGAGCACTTCTACAGACAATTTGGTGGCCTGCAGATTCCATATGTACAGCGAGGGCATTCGATGCCCCGCGCCGTTTGCTGACGTCATATTCGTGGTGTTTCACTCCTTTCTTTCAAACACCTCTCTCACTGATGTACTGGTTGTCACAAATATGGCAGCCTACGGAGTTAATACCTGGGAAATTTTCGCTCGGCAATTCACTATTAAAGTAGACTAAGGCATCCTTCAGAAATTGTGTCACTACATGCGCTACTTCAACGTGTTACCAACGCATGATGCGGGCGATGATTTCACTTCTGCGTACATACTGAATTGCCATTCACTACTGAGACAACGTTGAGCACTGGCTACATGGTCACAATATTTTTTTAGTGTGCCATGACTTACATGCCACGCTTATGGTGAGCTCGTAGCCATTTCGCTGGCTTGATATACGCCAGAACGGGTCTTGTCGAACATGACTGTTTGAAGAGACATATGACAAGTTGTATAATGAAAATAATGATATGTACGCCATCAATTTTCATGACGTGCTTAAGTGAGCTCGTAGCCACTTCACTTGATTGATACTTACCAAAACTGGCATTGCTTGCCATGATTATACCTCCAACGTATATGACAGGTGGCAAAATAAATATAAAGACATGCATGTGCTGTGCGCCTTGTCTTACGTGCTACGCGCTTGGTGAGCTCGTGGCCATTCGTTCGCTTGATATATGCCGAAATTGGCGTCTTGTGACAGGACCGTATGACGAACATTTATGACAGGTGGGAATACGTTATAACGGCACATATGTTGTGCATATCATGATTTACATGCCATGCTCGTAGTGAGCACATGGTCATTTTGCTACCTGAGGGGTGATGCACCTTGAAATTGGTGTTATGTGACGTGACTGTGCGGCGAACATTTATGGTAGATGAGAATAAGAAATAATGACACATATTTCATGCGAAGTCGGATTTACTTGCCTCGCTCTTGGTGGACATACGGTCGTGTGACTTGCTTGGTATACACCAATAGTGGTGTGAAGCGCCGTGATGCAAAATGAGTATAACTTAGCAAGGTGCTTATTTGGCCTTGTTGGTGCTCCAATGAACTGTTAAGTAGTGCAAACTTGAGACACACGAGGGTTTGTGCGTCGCCTTCTTTGTCTCTCTCGTCCCTGAAGTTCACGCTATACAACAGTTCAGTACATTAAAAGCACATATGCTAGGTAGAAGAAGGCGTGCGTTTTGATTTATCATTAGTATACGTATTTTTCGTATTAATAATCCTATTTATTACTATATTTCTTTGCGGGTACCACAAAAAGGTCAGCACCAAAGTTGTAGTTAGCAGTAACACACCCCAGAGTTAGCAAACTGTGCTAATAATGCATTGGTTCAGATGAATGTTGAATAAAAAACACACTGCCAGAAAATTTTTATCCAGAGAAAGCTTTAACGCGACAAAAAAGCGTTGTTGAAACGCAGAACATACCAGAAATTAATGGACACATTGATTTTGTTTATGAAGATTTCATTGAAGCACGATGACTCTGAGGAAGGCAAATGATTCGTTTATCATACGTATATCGTAGAAGTTAGTCACAGAGAAGAGCAATGGAAGAAAGATATATCAAACGTGACCTGAGTGTTTCTAGTACTTTAACTTTTCTCCACAATTAATTTGAATTCTCACTTCAGGGCTCTGATTCTTGGTTAATTCCATTAACTCACTTTTTATTGAGCCGTAAACTGGTGTATATACAGTACTAGCGATAAGCAGAAAGATTTTTTCGTCTGTTCTTTGTTCAATGCATTTCGTTCACGCCCTGAACTATTACTTAGCGCCTGAGTTGCACCGAACGATATAATCAGCAACTTCTGATACCCCATCGAGCCTCACCGAACAGTATTATTTGTTCTGTAGGTTTGCTCGAGGAACGCGTGAATTCTGGCACTCGCGAATACTTATTCTTCAATTTCAGTCGGATTTGCGACCGTCGCGGCATGTAATTGGGTGTGCCACCCTGTAGACGCCGCAGCGTCGCACTGACCCCTCTACTGAACGAGTGGGATGTCTCTGCCAAGAAAAGAAGTGTGCAGCGTGGAGACAGTCATACACACCAAACTTGTCTGTTTTAGTTGTGTGCAACTCGCGTCTGAAATAATCCTAGGAGTCTTTTACAAAAAGATTTCTTTCTGCATGCAGAGGAACCTGTTTTAGCACCCAACGACATTTCACGCAACCAAGCGTCACTTTAAGCGCACTAAATTTAATCAACCTTGAACAACTGTCGAATAACTGCGCTGATTTTAGCATGTGCTAGTTATTTTTCAGTTTTTTTCGCACTGGTGTTATCTGGGTTGTGTTATTGGAGCTTCACCTCGGCTCATGGGTGAAAGATTTGATTGATTGATATGTGGGGTTGAACGTCCTAAAGCCACCATATGATTATGAGAGACGCCGTAGTAGAGGGCTCCGGAAATTTCGCTCAGATGGGGTTCTTTAACGTGCACCCAAATCTGAGAACACGGGCCTCCAACATTACCACCTCCATCGGAAATGCAGCCGCCGCAGCCGGGATTCGAACCCGCGACCTGCGGGTCAGTAGCCGAGTACCTTAGCCACTAGACCACCGTGGCGGGGCCATGGGTGAAAGAGCAAACTGAAAAAAGGAAATGTGTGTAATGGTACACGCGAGTGTGACTGGCATAACCACCAGCGATGACTGTTACTTTTTGTGTTGCTGCTGGAGCCCACTACTTTAGTGTGCCTGTCTGAAGACATATCACGCTGTTAGTGAAGCGTCTCGGCTGCTCTGAGTGCTTGTAGACCACTGAGCTTTGGAAAATAAGCGGAGCGGGCAGACAGCAAAGCATGAAGCTTTTTCGTTTTCTTTTTGTAATCATTTGTACTTTTTATTGGTTTAAGCTTACCGTTCACGACTACTGCAAGCAAGCACATTGAGGTGCATCTAGGATGCAGCAATGGTGATGAGATATATCAAGAAATTTCATTGACGGTGTGATCACACACACGCCTTATGAAGCGGATGCTAGAATCTGTGGAAAGAAATTCCTTCGAGACATGGAGGCCATCCCCTGTGATAATGAGCACAACTAACTTATAATGCCCAGAAAATTTGAATGCATACAGCATTTATATTCCTTCAGGTTGCGGGATCACATGCCGGCCGCGGCGGTAGCATTTTTGGTGGAGGCGATAATACTTGAAGCTCGTGTGCTGAGATTTAGGTTAACGTTAAACAACCCCAGGTGGTCGGCAATTGCTGGAGCCCTGAAGTCTTCCACTACGGCATCTCTCATAACCACATGGTAGTTTTAGGAGGGTAAACCCCAACAATTTTTCTAATTTATATTCCTTCTAAAAACTACAAGCGCAGACAGAGCGACAAAACGGCTGGAATACATACTCTAGGCAGTGTTATGCAAAAAAGAAAAAACCTACTTTGCTTTGCTTGTCCCTGGTCCTCAGCTGGTGGTCACAACGGCTGTTTATCCAATATGTCTACAAAGAGTGTTTTAAAAGCTGTTCTTGCCTGTATTATACAGCCGCAACGACCACCGGTCAAAACTCTGGATGCGGTACTTCTCCTGTTAATAATAATAATAATAATAATAATAATAATAATAATAATAATAATAATAATAATAATAATAATAATGACAATAATAATACAGTTAAATGCGAAGAATTTTGTAGCGAAATTTAGTGACTTGAGCGTATCTAGCCGCCTAGGACTTTTATATCTCCTGGCCGTTTCAATCTTGGTATGGATACCAAAATTGGTATGGCATACCATGACTGGATGACGAGCATAAGTGACTACCATCATAACATGAAAATCATGACATGTATGTCATGAATGTCATTGTTTACATTTCATGAACTTGCTGCTCTCGCGGTGGTTCCGTTCACGTAACATGTGAACTGCACTGCGAACAAAAGTGACAGACCCTGACGTGGAAGTTGTGATATCCTATGTCATGCAAAACATGACTATGTGGCACGCTTATAATACGCTCGCGGCCATTTTGCTAACTTCAAATGTACCAAATTTGGTATTACAGGACGCGAATGGGCGACGAAGGTAAATCACACGTCCATACATGATAATTATGACATGCGTGTCATGTAAAACATGACTACATGCCACGCTCATGACGTGCTCGTGGCGGTTTCCCTAGCTTCACATTTACCGAATTTGGTTTTACGTGACGTTAATAGGCGGTGAAGATAATTGACATGTGCAAACACCATACTCTTGGATTGTGTGTCATGTAAATCATGACTCCATGCTACGCTCATAGCGTGCTCGCGGCCGTTTCGCTAGCTCCACATATACCAAATTTGGTATTATGTCACGTTGTTGGATGACGAATGCAAAATACATGTGCAAACATGATAAACATGATATGCGTGTCATGTAGAACATGACTACACGCTACCCTCACAGCACTCTTGCATTTGTTTCGCTAGTTCCCTATACCCCAAAGTTCGTATCAGTTGACGTAAATAGATAATGAAGATAAAACACACGTCAAAACATGAGAATCATAAAATAGAAGTCCTGTACGGCATAATTTACATGCGCATCGTTACGTTATGCTGATTATTAAGTGACATGTTAACCTTCCTCAATTGTGCATCGCATGTCATCGATTTCCACTGTACGCGGGATTTGTCAATTTATAATAATAATATTGTTATTGTTCTTGTAAATAAATAATAAGTAAATAAACCTCACTAACTAACCTACAGAGTCAGAAAGCGCCTTAATGACAAATGTCAATTGCAGACCTAAAATGACGGCAGAGATGCAAGAAATTGGGGCGAACACTTTGTGCCGACCAGGACAAGACGCAGCCGCCAATCTGCACAATGTTGCTTATTGCGAGTAAACCGAACCCTGGCGTGTACCTGATGCCGCCTATAATCGGAGCTCCCAAAGCTCCTGTGCAGCCGCAAGCATGACAATATGGATTGGATGCACGTCACTGACAATAAGGACACTCGGAGATCATTACGAAATGGTGTCTTAGAGCCACTGATTGAGACTCGGCGCCTGACGCCAAGGCACGTACACGTAAACAAACGTTTCCCCTACAGACACTAGAAGTCTGCTGCGCAAGAGAACAAAAAGCAAGCAGTGCATTAGAGAAAATATCTACGGTACTTCTCCATCCACTATTTTCATGTGGACCAGTATTACATTTAACAAAAGTAAATTAATGGACCACTTTTTACCTTTGTAGTTAAAGTTCCGTGTGATGCAGGGGTAAATTATTCTATCTTATCAGTTCAGCACAGGCTCTATACACTGCCACTATCAATTGAACACTAGGAGAAATGACGCGATAGTGCTGCTATCACCCCATATCCGTGTTCGGCTGAGAATTATGCTACAGCAAAGCTAAAAATGGTGCAACCAGACACCGTGCCACATTTTGTGCCTCTATACAAAATTGCCATTTGTAACAAAGACGACCGAAGAATAAGATTGATTGATATGTGAGGTTCAACGTCCCCAAACCACCATATATTTATGAGAGACGCCGTAGTGGAGGACTATGGAAGTTTCGACCACCTGGAGCTCTTTAACGTGCACCAAAATCTGAGCACACGGGCTTACAACATTTCAGCCTGCATCGGAAATGCAGCCGACGCAGTCACGATTCGATTCAGCAAAGTGAGAGTCAGCAGCCGAGTACCTTAGCCACTAAACCACCACGGCGGTTTGACCAAAGAATAGGAGAAGACAGGGCTCAGTGCACCACGTCTTCGCTAGTTGCTCTGTGTTTTCAATGACCACTAAGCACCGGTGTGAAGCGCCCTAAATATTGATGAAATGAGACGAATGAATTAACGCTAACACTTTACCACGACTTAAAATGCATAAGCAACTGAAAAACGGCATTAAGAAGAAGATAGAAGATTGCAAAGAAAATATCCAGTAACGAAAGTTGTTTGCTCGAGCCAGTGTTTTAAGAAGTGGAGCTTAATAAAGTAGTAGACTTGGCTAGTTGGTTGTGAAAACTTAGAATAACAGTACAAAAAAAAACACGGCCATAGACAGGAAACACATGGGACCACAAGCGCTGCCTTCGAACAGAAAGTATATTGACAAAAAAGCTCATAAAAAAGCTGGGCGAAGAGTTGAAAAAGAAACAGCGAGAGAAAAATGAAAACAAAAAAATGATGCAAAGACAGAGAACTACCAAGAACATCCTTCACTGCAGCCTGCTGCGATGACCCTCACTTCCGAAAAAGCAGTGATCTCTGTAAGGGCAGTGCAACTGATATGTCGCGTGCAGGCACGAACATTCAAGCGACATGTGAGCAGCTTAACCAATTATGTGCGTCTGCTCTTTGTTAAACTCTCTCAAACTAGTGGTGATTTAAAACTGCAAAGTGCACTCACACGTGCTCAGGTGTAATGTCTGGCAGCCATCTTTCCATTACGGACGCTACTTGCGTGTTCTTGTAAGCGTTCGTTTAGGTATCTGCCCGTTTAGATATCGGCACGTTTAGGTGTCTGCACCGCAGTGCTTGTCGCGTGTGTGTCCTGTCCGTTGTCCCTGTTTTTTATTGCGCTTTTAACCTTAAGTTTATTAATTGATAACTGGTATTTAATGTCCTGAAAATCACCAAATGATTATGAGAGACGCTGTAGTGGAGGCTTAGGCGAATTTCGACATCCTGGAGCTCTTTAACGTGCACCCAAATCTGAGCACACGGGCCTTACAGCATTTTCGCCTGCATAGAAAATGCAGCTTCCGCAACTGGGATACAATCCTGCAGCCTGTGGGTCAGCAGCCTGAGTACTTTAGCCACTAGGCCACCGCGGCGGGGCGACACTGTGGTGGAGGGCTCCGGAACTTTTGACAACCTTAGTTTCCTTAACGTGCACCCAAATGTGTAGCATTTTCGGCTTCGTCGAAAATGCAGCTGCCGCAGCCGCGATTCAATCCCACGACCTGCAGATCAGCAGTGGAGTATCTTAGCCATTAGACCACCGAAGTGGGGCTGTTAACAATAAGTGACAAGTGGACTTGTCTTCTAGCCTTTCAGATGACAATTCCACATGCCGAAACGTCCGCACACAACCTCTTTTTACGGATTAAAACCGAGTTGTTCTTGCTTAGAGTATAACAAAATTGCTTACATTACTGGTTCTCGTTAGAGTCAACCGGGATGTTTCTCAATACCGAAAAATACGCGAAGGTCGTTTAGTCAGAACAAGTATGAACATCAGTAGGCACACCAGCTGTTCGCATTTGAATGCAAAGTGCTTGGCCAGTTCATTTGCATTGAACTTGTGGTGATCCATTAATGGGCCATATTCTTTTGATAATTGAGTACCCTTCTTCATTCATCACCTCGAAAGCATGGCTACTGGGAGAAAGCTTATTCACAGAGCATTCTTAAGTTAAGATGTTAAGGTATTGAGTGCGGAAAATCGAAGTTTTTGAAATTTCATGTGAGGTGTAATGTAATGACACTATGACACCTATACATAGAAAACTCTTCCACAAGATTGACCAAGGAAAGCTCAGAAGAGGCGAATATGAGCCGTTTCCGTTTGCCTTGCAGACAGGAAAGAAATAGTTTTATCCATTCGGAGAGGATTAATCTTTGTTGCACGCCTTACTCTCCACGGGCCTGCAAGTGGCAGCAAATAGGTGTCTATAAGGAAGTCATTCCTTCCAAGGTAACGTAAACCTGTATTTTCTGGTGTTTGTAACTCTGTTCACACTGTTATTATTACTTTTCTTTTTTTTTCAAGTTAGCAATATTTAGTTCAAACACGCTGCTCACACTACCAGCGCATGCCATGGGGTCATTTTCCTAGCTTCTTCAGGCGTAAGTTTGTCGCAGCTGTTCAGCCTATGCATTGTTTATGACAAGTAAGTTGAAAAGACAGAGCACACTACTCGCAGCCTACGTGTCTTAAATATGCGCACTATGTTTCCAGCTGAAGTGAACTTCAAGAGGAACAAGCAAAGAGTTCAGTTAACTGAAAGGTAAATAAGTTAAATATACTCTTACAACACAAAATAATTCAACCACAGAAGATATCTGGGCAAAATGTGAATAACAATTTATAATCTTGTGAACATCAAGGTAAATGAACGCGTAACAGTCATTTGGTTGCCTATCTCAATGAAAAAAACAAAAATTTGTGATGCTCTACACAAGGCTTGAAACAATAAAAACTGAACGATTCTAAAGACTAATCTGCGGACTACTGCTAGGTTGTTTATTCGTCTTATTGAGGTGGTGCAGGCCGCTTTTAGGTTGCACCTAGGTTGCTGCTAGGCTTTAGCTAGGTGATGCTAAGTTATTTATACGTAAAATCTCAGCGCAGCGATCTCTGAGTTTAACCACCAGCAGTCACAGATATGACGTGGATGTCAAACCTCCAGAGACAAACTCGTGCCGACATTAAGCGTTTGCTCCTCTAAATGACCTATACAGACACGTCGTCGTTGGCGTTGGCCTACTATGGCCTCGGTGTCTTCTCACAAGCCTCTTTTTAGCGTGGCGTACTGGGGTTCTTCACCTCATTGCCATCACTTCCGCAGCAATTTGACTGAATCAACCGTTTCCTTCTTCATTTTACGTGGGTCATTGGTGAGTAGCGGAATTTATCCAACTTGTGTGGCAGATACCTGTTTGTAATAGTTTTCAGACAGACCACATGCACAAATTTTTGCCAGCCAAAACAGGTTTGCTATTTTAAAAATATCTCATTTTTGTTTGCACTGTGGTCTTAAAGCCGAAGATGTGACAAAGCTGTACCTCAGGGCTGTGTTGTTGAGCACTTTTTTGGCACAGCTCATTGCTGATTGAGACACAATCTTGCTACTCTCTTAGGCATCTTTGGCCATCGGTTAGAGCTTTAGTATTTCAATCTGCCTATGAATCTGCACTTTCCTCATCGCAAGCTTTCTTTTCCAGACAAACACTGAAAACAAATTCCAGATCTGACAGATCTGATAGCTCCCTGTCACACTGTGCATTTTCTCCAAACAAAGTTTTGCCAAGGCTATCCAGGTTACGCCAGCACTGCAGTGTGCTAACTTTCGTAAGCTATATATTTTCAAAATGGAGCCCAAGTCCATTGATCAAGCTCACTCAGATGGAATGTCTGCCATACAGAAACTTGTTTATTTGAAAGATTTTTGCATAGAGTGAATAATGAAGCCACCAAAAATTTTCTGAATGTTAGTTATTTATTTTAGCATTGTGAGCACAACGGTGAGTTTATTGCCACCATCCGCATCTCCTTGATTCAGCCTACAGCCTTGAGGAAGAAGAGAGAATGAAATCTTGGACTCTATGTTGCAATCACGCGCTTTTTCGCATGCTATTTCACGTTATGTTACATGCGATGTGGTCCTGTCTATGTCATCGCGCTTTTCTATATACACTCAACACAAGTAACATCTGCATTCATTGAAACCTCTGCTGACAAGAAGCATCAAACAGTCTCTATTTTGATGAATTTTGACCAACTAACTACAATAGGTTATATCTGGCAAGCTTATTTATAGCAGATATTACGATGGCGGGAACATCTGCCTAAATTTACTTTCAGTATGAGTTGCTGAGGACGCAAACTTTGTTGTTTAAATGTTCAAGCATTGCTTTTTCTCAGGTGCTTTGATGTGCATTCAGAATGACAGTATGCTGGCTAAAAAGTATAAACATGGTGAGTTATCCGCGCTTCTACAAACAATCGATGCTATGAGCAAAGAAAATGAATCGAAAAACGTTGTCCATAACTAATACTATTTTATTCAACACTACTTTATTAGGGTGACACAAAAGACATATGGTGATGGACCGATAAAAAAGTATTTTAAGCTGCAATGCCAACTATCGCCCTTAGAGACACATTTAAAAACGAACGTTGTCACGCGTGATTGACGCTTTCACCTAAAAGAAATGATCACGCTCTATTGAATGATAATATGGTTTTCTCAGAGAAGAGAGAACAAAGTGCTTTTTGGTTTTGTTGAACAAAGACCAGAGTAGAAAACCTTAAATGATGCAGACAGACGACCAGGAAAGAGATATGCGCCCAAAATGTAAAACGCCATTCGAGCTGCTCGTATTACAAAATTCCTATCGCTGATCTTTTGCGGATGGTGAACCAACAAATGCGAGCACGTCACCTACAAATTAGGTCGATCTATTTTTTTCCCCTCACTTTGTATCTTCACTTCCCTCACGTATTTTAGGCAGCGACCACATCATGAACAGAGTTTCCGAGTATTTTGTAAGATCGAAAAGTGTTTGACTAAGTATGAAAAACCTCTAGCAATATGAATATATGCTGCTTGGAATTCTTTAACTCTGCGATGCTGGTTGTGGTTAAACGCTGACCCTAAGCAACGCCAGGCCTTTATCACGCGATACTACATGATGAAATGTGAACATTTGCTCTATAAAGGTGCATTGAATTTCTACGGCTTCATTACCGATGGGATTCGTATGGTTCAGTTTAAAATAGATGCGGATCCTGCGATCAGTTTTCCTTTCTTCATTTCAAAGCGAGGATTTCTTAGGGTATAATAACTGGTTCTGGCAGCACGCAGTCATTGATCGTTAAGTTCCAAGCTAGCAAAGATCACAAGCCACGTGACCGTGGCTAGCATAACACTACATTCAACATTCATAAGCGTTCTATAGAGAAGCGTAAACACGTCATCGGTTTATATAGGTCATGTTTACCGTAGTGTTGAGTAAAAAAGTGGCGTTATCCCACGTACAGTGAGAATTGATGATATGCGAAGCACAAATAAGAAAGCTTGATATGTCAGTTTTAAAATCAGCACAACGTTACGAGGTGGAGGTAAATGATGCCGTACATGACTTCCATGTCATGATTACCATGTTTGGATGTGTCGTTTACCTTCGTCATCTATTAATGCCACGTAATACCAAATTTAGTAAATGTAGAGCTAGCGAAACGAGCGCGAGCACGCAATTAGCGTGGTATGTTATCATGTTCTTACATCACACGCGTGTCAGATTTATCATGTTTGCACAGGTACCATGTTTGCATATTTATCATGTTTGCATATTTTCTCATGCATTGAGGTCACGTAACACCAAATTTGGTATATGTGGAGCTCGCGAAACGGCCGCGAGCGCTTGATAAAGGGCCCACTATGCTTTAATGCTGCGTTGACACGTGCGCACGCTGTGCACAGTGACGATACGTTAACAAAACGTGAGCACACTAGAGCCCGACGCTAAATGCGACCGACGCGACCAGCGTGTGTCGGCGCGGCCTGACGGACACCGGCGTGAAGTTTGCGCTGATGCGTTACCCAAACAACACTGCGTCTCCCTCTTTTCGTGACGGAGGGACACCAGACGCGCTGAAACGCGCATACACCAAAGTAACGCAGAGCAGCGCGCGCCTGCGAGTGTATGGCAGGACTGGTGCCTGGCGTGGCAACGCCGTCGAGATGTGACAAAATGAATGCCGGCGAGCACGCGCACCGCGTCATGTCGGAATGTATTGGCACCTTGACTGTGGCATGTAGTCATGTTCTCACATGACACGCATGTCATCATTATCATGTTTTCACCAGTCGCATACCTTCGTCATCCATTGACGTCACGTAATACCAAATTTGGCATATGTGATGCTAGCGAAACGGCCGCGAGCGCATCATGAGCGTGGCATGTAGTCATGTCGTTACATGACACGCATGTCGTAATTATCATGTTTGGAAGTGTTGTTTACCTATGTCATCCGTTCTCGTCACGTAATACCGAGTTTAGTACATGTGAAGCTAGCGAAACGGCCGCGAGCGCATTATGAGTGTGGCATGTAGTCATGTTGTTACATGACTTGCATGTCGTAATTATCATGTTTGCACCAGTGTCATACTTTTGTCATCCATTCACGTCCCATAATACTGAATTTGGTATAAGTGAAGCTAACGATACGACGACCGCCAGTGCATCATAAGTGTGCATGTAGTCATGTTGTTACATAACGCGCATCTCATTATTATCTTGCTTGCACCAGTCACATACATTCGTCAATTATTCACGTACCGTAATACCAGATTCGGTATCTCTGACGCTAGCAAAACGGCCGCGAGCGCATCATGAGCGTGGCATGTAGTCTTGTTGTTGCATGACACGCATGTCATGATTTTTATGTTAGGGTCTGCCCCTTGTGTTGGCCATGCAATCATGTCATACCATACTAGTTTTGCAACGTGCCATGTGAACGAAACCACCACAAGAGCTGCAGGACCATGAAATGTAAATCATAACATTATTGACATACGTGGGATGATTTTTATGTCTTGAATAGTCAAATATGTTCTTCATACAGTCATGTTATGCCATGCCAAGTTTGGTATCGATACCATTACCGAAACGGCCAGGAGAGCTAAAAGTAGTAGGTAGCTAGCTAGCTAGCTAGCTAGCTAGATAGATAGATAGATAGATAGATAGATAGATAGATAGATAGATAGATAGATAGATAGATAGATAGATAGATAGATAGATAGATAGATAGATAGATAGATAGATAGATAGATAGATAGATAGATAGATAGATAGATAGATAGATAGATAGATACGCTCCAAGTCACCGAAGTTCGGTTTAAAGGGGAGGGTGGTAAAACAGCATCCCTTACAGGTGTATACATAAGAGTTTATAATATTGGCAGAAACATTCGAAAAGAAAGGAGATGATTGGGATGCTAGTCTGCAATAGATGGAGCTACACGTCATTTAACAAACAGGGCTAAGTAGTCGATGGTCACACCCTCGTTTAAAAACATAACAATAGAACACGATAAGTATAGAGGTAACACAGCAAGTAATAAAGTATGTGAACTGGGAACAACTGCTGCTTTAGTTCAGTGGCATGCATAATGCACCCGTAACGCAAAGTTATGCATGCGTAATGAAAAACTTCTGGTTCCAAGCGGTGGGTTGTTTGCTGGTCAACCTCAAATCGTTTTCCCCTCATTTTGCAATTACTACACTTTAAATAAAAATGATTTTAGGACGTTGTTACACCATTCGTAACTGAACTAAAGCGGCCTTTCCGTCTCTTAAGCAATGTTTTCATTTGTCTGCTGTTGAAATTTTCGAACATCTCAAATTTCAGTAAAGAAACTGGACAGGACATTTAAGCAGTAGAAATGTTTTGTTACATCTCGTGTGGTCAGCCACGAAAAATGCCTGAACGTAGCGCCATCTATGTCTAAGGCAACAAAGGTGTATGTAAGTTTCTCCAAGTACATAGAAAACCCACTAGTTGAGTCAAGCGGCATCATTGATTCAAGTGCACGTTTTGAGTAGGTAATTATACTAAACTGACAGTTTTACAAACTTTGATAAGCTACTAGATGGCTCAACTAAGAAGTGCAAGTTTTATCGGAGGGCATACATGTATAGGAGCCGCTTTTTATTTTATGATTGCTCCTGTTTAACATACACGAATGTGCAGATTTCATTATCTGCAGCAAGTGATGAGAGTGTACACACAAGTATTTCTATCTTTGATTCTAATGTTTTTGTTCGAGAAAAGAAACATGGCTGTGAGAGTTTCAAGTTTCACTGAAGTTTTACAGTTAATACCAACTCTTGTTTGTTCTCTAAAAAACGTTATACGGAAATGTTCCAGTGGCCGAGCTGCAGCGGATGATTCACCGAGGCCATCTGCCTAATGCCGGATGACAAATTATGCGAGCTTTGTGTGTTCTACGCTTGGCCGGTTTGATGACTTTATCTATCTCAAGTTCACGGGAACCCTTGACGCCACACGTATATGCGTACGTTCGGGTTCTGTGCAGCTACAGGCGAGATTGCATGTTTGCTCACATCTGAGTCGGCTCAAATTCCTCACTGCTGAGTCCGAACATTTTACTACTCGCTTTATATTGATGCAACTTAAAAACGCAACCGCGTAGACCACCCACTCCCCTCGCGAAATCCCTGTTCTGCAAATAATTTCCCAGCTTTCCGCAATAGCTGCGAGCACGATAACCGGTGGCGGCGAGAACGATTCGTTTTTGCGAAGTACGCAAGTGCTTCGGGCTAGCGTGTACCACAGAATGCAATTACAGTAGCCTACACTATATTTCTTGTCCATGATAGTACATACCACGCATCTTCTTTTTCTTTCGTTGTTTTCATTCTAGACTTCTAGATCCACTCTACAGTTTAAAGAAGGAAAGCCATGTATAAGTTTTGTAGCTTACAAAAAGAGAAATGGTACGTTTCTTGAAAATCGATTTCCACTTCATGTTCTTTGCAGACTCCCCAGAGGTAGTGCAGGCTCTTCGAGGTGAGACGGCGCGGCTGCCATGCCATACCGAGCTGGCAGCGGAGAGCGAGCCACCACTACTGCTGCAGTGGTACCGAGGTTTGCAGCTCATCTACAGCGTGGACAGTGAGAACGTGCCCCTGGTGCAGGCTAGGCACACGGTGCATGGCGGGGCACGTGAAGAACGCCGGCTGCACTTCTCCGTGGGACGGCGGCCATACCGCCTGTCGATTGGCCACGTGCAGCCTGAAGATGAAGACGTCTACTTCTGCCTGGTCTCGTTCCCCTCTGGCACGTCTATCAACGCGTCTGTCAGTCTAGTCATCGTGGGTGAGTTCTTTCTCTCCTGGATTCTGTAGGATATATTTCGCTATTCATGCATTTTGCTGACTTTTATTACCAGCGGGATTGATTAACATACCGTTGACTTTTAAAATGGGGTCGACGGGGGCACCTCTTTTTTTACTTTTTTTAAGACAGCTGCCTGAAGACACGTGTCATGCTGAAGCAACAGTTAATGATCGTTGAATCATCACGGCACGTTGTCTGACGAAAAAAGAAACTTCCGTGTCAGGCCTATTTCAGAACGGTTTCCCTTGTGTGCATGCCTAGTTAAAAGAATGCCTTTAGATAGCTGTGATTTTGCGGGATGCAAACAGCGTGGTGACTCGGACGATCAACGCCGTGCTGAAAGAAAGTTCAAATGCTAATCGGAAATTGGTGTTTTCAGTTTCACCTCAAATCACACATGCTGATAGTTAAAAAAAATCCTGACTTCGACGAACTTGCGATATTCTGTTAATGTGAGAGATATTTTCAAGTGTGTATGAGAAATTGGAATATTGCTGTGTATGATAAATGAACTTCGATATCATATATAGCCACGTCGGATGGTGCAGTTCTGAGCAGGCACAGTATTTCAGGTAACCATGTACCACACCTTTGTAGTTCTCATTTTCTACATTGAATCTGTGTATGCCGAGGCTAAACGGACTGTAAGCTAGTTTTGACTCTTGGTTTGTTGGTCCTTATCAAACTGGCACAACCCACCGCGGGCGATCGGTTATGAAACGGGTGGTGCCTTGTTTAATAAAAATGAATAAGTTTATGTTTCCTTAATGTTTAGAAATACGTAAATTTCAAAATGGTTCATTGACTTTACCGAGAAAATTAAAATTAAAAAGCAGCAGACAAATATTGTTTAACAATAGGATAAATTTACATGACATCAATATTTGATTCTTTTTGTGTCGTGTAGGAAATCGCATACGGCATCGCAAACGTTCCTGTGGCGAAAACACCACTAGGTAGCTCCAAAGGAAAGAACCACCGGAAGTGATAAGTTTAAGCCCATTTTTTGTGGTGGTTTATCTGGAAGTCTTTTCAGTTGATTAGTAAATAGTGTACATCTTAGTAAGAAATGATGCTCTGATTCACTCGTATTGTGCGACAAATATCAGACAAGCACCACTACCCGCCATTATTCTAAAGATGATTAACTGTCTGTGCGCAGAAACGTATGCGCCACAGAAATTGGACCAACCCTACCACTCACCGCTGGTACACTAAAAGGTCACGAAACAAAACAAAAATCGGCACTATTACGCATGCTCCTCAAAAGACTCGTCAATGTCGTACCACAAAGCCTTTCATGCTGATTGGGTGTCACCTATTTGCCATCTGCTACAGAGGTTCGCTGGTGATTACCCTTCTCCGGAAGGAAGGCTCAGTTATAATCTCAGTGGTGAACACCAGAGACGATCCTTTGAACTTCGCTTGTCAACAATCTCCACAGGATGTAACACTTTGTTTCAAGCTGCAACTCTAGCGTCGCCAGTGCGAAGTCGGCGATGGGAATGACAACAGGTTGGTTCGTTCCGTACGCAAGCAGAGACAGTGAAGAGATCAGAGACGTGAGAAAACAAAACAAACTTTACTCTAGTGATATTGCAGCACACGGGATCTTGTACAACACTTCAATACAACTAACAAAATACATCAACACTTGATACAACAATAGAATACATATAAAGAAACAATAAATCAGCTTACGAGAGAGAACTATTACAAACTACACAAACTAACAACAATAGAACTATGGAGGAGAAAGTTCGAAGATATAAACAGGTGAAGGCATACGTGTGATGACCGGCAGCGTTGCGTCCCCGACGATCGGATGCGAGAAGTCGAAGAGAGTTCAGGCACGACTGCAATGTCGGTGGTGTTGCAACGCTGGTGGCTCCGGGAGGCTAGTGCTTGCAGGTGACTTCGAGCAGGTTGAGCTAACTCGAGGCGAAGTCCCGATGTCTACGTTGCAGACGTTAATATCGCGTCACAACTAGACGAACGGCTAAGTTTAGGTGGCCAGCCGATACGGAGCCACACTAAAAACTTCTAGAAGAGATGCTTGTTGATCTGTTTCTACACCATGTTGGTCAGCGACTAGTCTGCCTAGCAGGGCAAAATCCTGTGCTTAAATCGCCCTCGTGTCTCCTCGCTCTCTTCCTTGGGGACAAGAGACCTCTACATGGGTCCAATCATGCGCGTTTAATTGATGGGAACTCTGCCCCAAAAATATTTTGACCCCACCCCTTTTTAATTGGGAGAGGACCCTCAACTAGCGAGTGTGACAACCTGTTGAGTTCTAGTCATACGGCTTGGCCACCAGAGGGTTTCCCACGCTTTTCCCTGTGGAAAACGGTCAGACTGTTTGGCTCTCAGCCGGTGCGTCCCGTAGCCTAATCCTTGTTCGGGGTAAATTGCGGCCTTCCACGACCTTGCAGACGCCGCCGCAGTTACAAAAGGATCAATCGTCGACGGCGACGTTCTAAGAAGAGCACCCCATTCTGCACTTCTCGGCTCCCTGTCATGCGCCCGCCGTTCCCACGGTCAGTGGGGAAGTACGGTGCCCGTTAATTGCCGTGACACGGGGCCACCAAAAATTGGCCGTCCGTGACATACTTGTATTTTTAATACTTTCACAATAATTACGCTACTACTGAAATGCATCCATGGAAGCTGATTAGAGGCACACTGTGGTACTGTGTCAAGCTATTGGTCACTTTCAACTGCCCACACAAAATTCGTTCATTTCAAAACTTAAGATATTTATTTGTTCTGCACACTTACCAACTAAAAGTTCAACCATGATTTTTAAGCACAACCAAGCTTGAATGAGTGCAGCCTTAGCGCATCAAGTTCGTAAATGTATCGACCTTATGAGAAACTGCTGCCATCTGTCAGACACTTGGCAGAGCTACCAATTTGGCACCATTTTGGACGTTATACTGGCGCCACTCTAACTTCGTACTTGTATCTGCCCTGATGGTAATATATTGGGGCATATACATGACATACCAATATGTAAAGACCAGTGCAAGTGACCGGCATGTCCCACTTACGAGCGTTAACGTTTAGGTTATGAGCGTTGATAGTTACTACGTGTGAAGAGCTTCCTGATTACGGGAACAAAACTAAAGCCAGTCTGTCACCATCGTTGAGAATGAAGCTGCGTGTTAGGTAATAAATTTTGTACGGATGAAGAATGGTTGGAATGAAGCTTCAGCGGCCGACACGACTATGCAGAGAGATGTCGATAAAGAGGCGCTCTTTACCCAATTCAAACCACATTACATAATAGACATCTTTCGTTAACCTGATAAATTAGGCATCTAGTTTTAAATAAAACAGTCTGCTAATGTTTTGTTTCTGAAATAAAAGAATTTCGCTGCTATACCTATGATGGTATATACGTAGAAATAAAATACCGGGGAAATAAAATGCAAAAAGTTCGCGTCTTCATCTCGTAAAAAGTGAAAATGAATTGTTTGCTGCTACAAGATGTGGGCTAGGCACTGAGCAATTATTTGATTGAATATGCTTCTCACATATGCTTCTCACCCATTGCGGCTAAGCAGGTTTGTGTCACCGACTGAACACTTACGAAACCACCTCAGCGCATAACGAATGGGGACGCAAAGGAAGTTTCTTTTCAGTTTCACACGAAACGTTCCATACACCAGAAGTATTTGATAAGATTTTATAGCACACCGGAGTGAATATAGAATTTCTCTGAAGAAGGGTCAGTTTTTAAGGCAACCTAATATGTGCGTCTCCTGGGGTATGAAACAATAAAAAAAGGACGGGTGGTGTCAGGATATCTGTATCGCGCCTCCAAATTAGTTAATGATATCACATAAAAAGCTTGAAAAATACTAATACGTTGGACACTTTGTACACACGTGCAAAGAATCTCACGAAATAGTGCCTGGTTAAACTCCACAATCGAAAACAAACTAATGTAACAAGTACGTTCGTCAAAAGAGTTTCAGCAAAAAATTCGCCAGGGCAATCAAAACAGCTGCAGCACAGAAAACAGGTGGCCGAGAGCGCTACACACGAACTTCGTCGTCTTTTCTCTCACTGACACAGACCTAGCACCAATGTGCACCGGTACAATTTCCTCCCCGCACAAAGAGGAGCCATCCTGGTGATGGCGACTTAAGGAAAAGACGCTATAGGTGGGTCGTAGCAGGGTTTAAGTCGCGTGACGTGAACTGTTTCGCGGCCTCGGCAGCGATGATCGGGCGATTGGTAGACCGGCTCAACAACGTAGTTTACGGGAGATGTTTGCTCCAATATGTGGTAAGGACCGTGGTATCATGATAAAAGCTTAGTGGAAAGTGCGGGAGTTGTGGACGTAACCCAAAGCCAAACCAGCTTTCCCGGGGAGTAATGGGCATCCGGCGCAGCTGTGTTATGACGAAGTTATTGACGTGACTGATCTTGCGTGGTGTACGAGCGAGCCAGTTTACGGCATTCTTCAGGGTAAGCAGCAGCTTTAGAGATGGGTTTGCCCTCAGCAACGTCCGGTTGGTACGGCAGAATGGTGTCCATACAACATGAAAGTTCACGTCCGTACAGGAGAAAGAAGGGACAGAAGCCAGCTGTAGTTTGTGACGCAGAGCTGTAAGCGTAGGCGACGAAAGAAAGTACGCGGTCCCAGTTTGTGTGGTCTTCCGACATGTACATCCCCAGCATGTCGGCAAGGGTACGATTGAAGCGTTCCGTCATACCGTTAGTCTGAGGATGGTATGCGGAAGCGGTGTCGTCTACAATGCGCCATTCTTTTGAGCAGAACCTCGATGGCATTTGAAAGGAAGACATGGCCACGGTCACTAAGTAATTCACGTGGGGCCCCATGGCGCAGAATGAGATGAAGGAACCACGTGGCGTCTTTCGCAGTGGCGACTGGTAGCGCAGATGTTTCTGCGTACCGCGTGAGGTGGTCGATGGCGACTATTATCCAGCGGTTGTCGTCAATAGTGGTTGGAAGTAGACCGAAGGGATCGACACCGACGTGGTCGAATGGTCGGGCAGGGCAGGGCAATGACTGTAGAGGACCAGTGGTGCTGTGAGTAGAAACCTTGCGATGTTCGCACGCAGGGCATGACTGAACGTACCGGCCAACGTATCGATACAGGCTTCGCCAGTAGTACCTCAGGCGAAGACGCGAGTAGGTCTTGAACGAGCCAGCGGTACCACACCTAGGGTCGTCGTGGAAGGCACTGCAAATAACCGCGCGCAAATGACGGGGGATCACGAGGAGCCACCTGCGGCCGTCGGTCAGGTAATTGCGACGATACAGCAAGCCTTCACGAAGTGCGAAGCGTTGGACTTGACGACGTAGGGTGCGTGAGGCGGAGCTTGGGGCCCGTTGAGACAAAATTTGAACCAGCGAAGCGATCCAGGGATCTTAGCGCTGTTCTTCCGGCATGTGGGTGACTGATCAAAGATGATGATGGTCAAAGATGATGAATAACAAGTGAAAGCTGGTGAGCCGGCAGTGTCGGAAGGCAGTTGCGATTGAGACCACACTGAGGGTCGTCGTGGAAGGCACTGCAAATATCCGCGCGCAAATGACAGGGAATCACGAGGCTCCACCTGCAGCCGTCGGTCAGGTAATTGCGACAATACAGCAAGCCTTCACGAAGTGCGAATTGTTGGACTTGACGACGTAGGGTGCGTGAGGCGGAGCTTGGGGCCCGTTGAGACAAAATGTCAACCAGCGAAGCGATCCAGGGATCTTTGTGCTGTTCTTCCGGCATGTCGGTGATGGTCAAAGATGATGCATAACAAGTGAAAGCTGGTGAGCCGGCAGTGTCGGAAGGCAGTTGCGATTGAGATAGGGCGTCAGCGTCCGAGTGTTTTTGTCCAGAGTGATAAATCACACGTATATCATACTCCTATAATCGTAAAGCCCAGTGAGCCAGGCGTCCAGTTCGGTCTTTCAAGGACGACAGCCAGCATAGCGCGTGGTGGTCGGTAACAACATCAAACTGAGGCCCATAGAGGTAGGTGCGAAATTTACCGATTCTCCAAACAATTGCCAAACACTCTTTTTCTGTGACGGACTAATTTGACTCCGTCTTTGTGAGGGTATTGCTGGCAAATGCTACAACGTACTCGCCAAGGTTTGGTTTTCGCTTGTTGAGTACCGCGCCAAGGCCGACAGCGCTGGCGTCCGTATGTATTTCTGTAGGCGCGTTGCGGTCATAGTGGCGCAGAATTGGAGGAGACGTGAGGAGTAGGCGAAGCTTTGTAAGTGACTCATCGCAATCGGCATTCCAAGCATAGAGGTTATAGCTGCCGGCAAGAAGCTGTGTCAAGGGGGGTATAATTGAGGCAAAAATTGCGGATGAAGAGCCGAAAATATGAACACAGCCTAATAAAGCTTCGGAGTTTTTTTAGAGTGCTGGGCTTGGGATATTCGGCAACCGCTCGGAGTTTGGTAGGATCTGGTGCAACTCTTTCTTTGAAGACGACGTGGCCTAGTATGGTAAGCTGACGGGCGCCAAAATGACATTACTTCAGTTTTAACTGCAAGCCGGCATTAGTGAGGCACTCAAGAACTTGTTCAATGCGAGCGATATGAGATGGGAAATCTGCAGAAAAAACAGCTATGCCATCTAAATAGCATAAACAGGTCTGCCGTTTGAGGCCTCTGAGAAAGGTGTTTATCATCCTTTCGAAGGCAGCAGGCGCTTTGCAAAGGCCGAAAGGCATTACGTGTCTTTACGTGCCAAAAGTGATCGACACTTGGAATCTACCCAGCACCTCCACCAAATGTAACAAGCGTGTTCTTCGAAGGAGTTTCAGCAAGAAATTTGCCAGGGCAAACAAGACAGCTGCAGCACAGAAAACAGGAGGCTGAGAGCGCGACACATGAACTTTGTCGTCTTTTCTCTTACTGGCACAGAGCTAGAGCTGATGTGCACCGATACACTACAAACAACACACTATAACGCAATAGGTGTTTTATATAGAAATCGACGACGCCTGCGAGCTACCTGTCTAAATAGTAATAGTTATTGAAATGTAATAAACAAACCATGTCTACAACAGCGCAAGCACGCGCGAGTAGCGGCGATGCAGCTTTGAAGCTTGTATAGAAGGTATTTTGTCTGTGCCTGCAAGCACACAGCGTGAAAGCAGTCTTGTTGCAGCATCACACGCATAACATGCCTGTTGATGGTGTCACACAGTGCATCTATTCAGATCGTGAAGGCAAACGGTGAAGGTTTGCCATAAGCAGTAGCCATAGCAACGGAATGATCTACCGCTTGTCGTCGGCCGCAAGTCAGTATAACCAAACGGACTTTATTTTCCTGCAAACCTTTTTCAACCTTCTTGTTTCCTCAATCTGAGCAACACGGAGCACAAGAATATGGTGGCACTTCGTTGCTATCAGCCACCACACGTTGATACGTACGCTCCGTTCGGCCGCGCCTACAGCCTTCAACATAGCAGGAAGGTGCACAATGGCCGCTTTACGGCAGCAAATTTTGCGTATGGTCTATTGTCTATCTGCAAATTGGCTTTCACTACGTCGTTAAGGCATTCATATTGAGACAAGTGAACTAGGTTTTAACGCACTCTGCCAGTCCATAGCAATTACATATTAAATGTGAAGCATATGTTAGTAAACCAAAGCCACTTTGACTGTTTCTTTCTACGTATTATCTATTTATCTATATATCCAGCCTTACACGCCTGGGTGCTGTCATGATCACGTCCATAACTTGGTATACACCGAAATTTTCATGTAAGAATAAGGGCGTATGACGAATATTGCTAAGTGATTCTGACATGAATAACGCCAAAATTTCTTGCGTGCATCGTCAAACCCGTATCTTTACTCCGGTATGGCTCATACCTGCAAAATACGGCGGGCCGCGGTATGAGGGTATACGTGCCACACGTGACTGACAGTTTGTATCTACCCAGGTACAGCATAACAGGCATCGGAAACATGAATGCTGAGAGCAATAAAAATAGAAATGGGCAAATTTTACGCGAAGATTACAAAACGACGAGGCTGATACCCTTTTATAGGTAACACGAAAGTGAAACATGAATTCATAGAGGTAGTTGCGCATTTATTGTGTATTGTTTTGCCACAAGGGCTAAGGGATGAATGCTGCACGAACAAATCAATGTCATGCAAAGAACGGCAAGCAGCTCGAACCTTAAAATGCGCACCTCAAGCAGAAGCTGCAAGAAAAAAATGAGCATACACAGGACGAATGAGCACTAACAACTGTCACAGCACAACACCTAAAGCGCGCTGTAAAACCAGAAAAGCGCATGATATGGAACGAGCAAGTATACACAGAGCAAGCATGAACAACTATCACAATTCTTACTTCTTCGTAGGCGAGCAGTTGGTTAGTGGTTCGTAAGGAAAAGGAAGAAGGCACGTAATTTCTGTCTGCCTATAGGCGACATGGCGCAGTGCCTTTATGGGTGGGGGGCAGGAGGGATAAAAAGAATAGAAGGAAATAGATGAAGAAATAGAGAGGCAGGCGACGGAAAATAGAAGGAGATAGGAAAGTGGAGAGCGGCGTGCTTCTTTCGTAAACGCGGCGGCGGTGACGAACAAAGTGACCTTCATCCTCTCCTGAACCACAAGCCTGATAATGCGCGCGCGGAGAAGATAGTGCTCTATGAAGGCCCGCGCTCATCGAAACGCACGAGGCGGCGATCTTCAGAGTACGTCAAAGGCTTTTAAAGACTGTAGTCTTTCTTAGGGACCTTCGACGCAAAAAGTTTGGTCTGTTCGTCCGCCCTAACGGTACCCTACACGACACCAAAATGGCCAACAGATACTCCAAACGGTCGACCCTATCCGCAGCGCCTACCAATATTGCTCAAGATTCAGCGTTCATACTTTTGTGATTGTCAAATTAAAAGCAAATATTGCGCACGCATATGTGAGGCACCATACCAACACGTCAATATTTTGTATGCGTGTCTCTTACTACAAAAAGTATACATAAGTAATTATAAGGACCGTAGCGTTTATCACGTTGCGCTGACCAGGCAACGCTTGAACGAAAAGGCAAGTGTTTCCAACGCTTTGCTAAGACGACACGGTGGTGGCACCTACCCTTCACCTTGCGTTCTACACCTTATAACCTCTGAGATGGGCACGCACGCCCACCTCAGAGACGCACACTTCTTTTTCCAAGATAACTGCCAGATAGCGCTCATGTCTCACCTGTGACGTGACTTGATGCGCTCGTTCACTTCTGCTGCACGCTCGAGGCACTCTTACGCAGCGCCTCCAGAATACCATTTACCAATTTTCTTGCGCAGAACATTAAACAAACGTTTTGTTCACTCTCTCCAGACGCGAGACTATCGTCTTTCGACGACATTTGCAGTGTAACATGTAGATACGAGGCCAATTTTTTCTAACGCGAGCCCTTCACGTCATTTCGCTACTGATGACGAAAACGTACCGAGATTGCGGAGAACTAAAGACAGCCTGATGGTATATCGTGTACATAAAAATCTTGCCGTTAGCAATCTTAACAGCGTGTGCTTCGTGGCTTAGGGGTTAGCGCCACGTGCTGTGTAGTAAGAAATCACTGGTTTAACGCCCTGCCACACAATCTTTCGTGTCATTATTTTTAGCAATCTATTAAAAAAATCCCAGGCCTTCCTAGAAGGCGCAACACATTCGCAGCAAAAGATAGAGAAGCGGCCTTTCTGAGCCTTTTCTAAACACTCATTGGGTAATGCTGCAATTAGACTTGCTTGGTGCCCACTGCGGCAATAATAATAGAATTTTTAGGGTAGTAGGCCGCCATTCGCTGTGCTATTTTTGCCATTTTTCCGAGAAGCGTGGTTTCCGCTAAAGAATTGTGAAGAAGTTTGTGCGAACTGTTATTGCAGTGACTGTCGACAATGAAGAGTTGTGCCGGAAGTGGGTATGTGCCACAGTGAATAGCTAAGCAAAAAGAAGCTTTTGTAAGGGATTCGAGCATTGAATGACCCACTCGTTACGCCATTCGCATTGTGCGATGACCAGTTGTTTTTTTTTTTTGCTGTTTTAAAGCACTTGGTAGGTCTTAATAACGCGACTTCTTTCCCGACATCATGCCTGCCCAAGACACGTTTAGCGAGAAGTCCAAAGTACCGACGTGGCTCAGTGGTAGAATACTGGGCTCACACTCAGCGGACCTAGATTCAAGCCCACTGCGTCATTGGTACTAAGCTTATTCGCGCAATGTGGTTACGGACAGCGGTGGCGGCGGACTACTACGGCGCTGCGCGTGACTCGTGTTGTGAATTCGTAACAGCTTTCGCTGTAATACATTTTAGGTCATATCCGTAACGAAAATACGTCATTGAAGTCTTGGTTGACCACGGCATAAAAAACGTTTCATGTTAATAGTAACCATCAGAAGCCCAGCGCGCATCGAACCCAAGTATTCTGCGTGGCTGCCAGGAATTTTACCACAGAACGACGCAAGGACTAAAACGTTCGCTGAAAACAGACCCTATGCAGACATAATATTGGTGCAATGTGGAATGTGGTTGATGTGCTGGCAATATATTTTATATTAGTGCAATAGACGTATATCTGTAAGACTTAGGTTACAGACGTCATGTCGAGTTGAAGTACGTCATGCTTCCAGTGTTTGCTGCGCTTTTTAGCAGTCCAAAGACCCTTTTAATTTCATCCTTATGATACAGCAAACTATGAAGAAGCATTTCTCGAACTCGGGCAAACACGTTATTACGAAAATTACTCCACTCATAATTATCATTCCTCTGTGAAATGCACTTCGTTTCAATGATGCAGACATTTGTGCTTAAGCTTTCATGTCGCATGGAATTAAAAGTGACCATTTGAGTGTTGTACAATATCAACTCAAACAAGGCAGAGCACAAGACTCCAAAGGTACAGTGCACGAGCACTGCGCACTGCAAAGATATTGTACTGCGTCCTTCTGTTCTTTTGTACCATCTTCTTCACGCTATTATTGTTTCACAACGTGCGTCGTTCCCCACTCACCCACCTCTCTAGCACAATAAAGGTACCCTTCAAATGCAAGTGTTTAAACGCAAGCTCATGATGGGCACACAACTACTACAAGTGCAAAAACAGATTGATCTACCTCGCAGCACTTCCATCAAAGCAAAAGAAAGGCAGCTTAGACAAATAATCGCGGATTATTTCTCATTAAACAAATTCTCACAAGGCGTGGGATCTGCCGATTTTTTTTCTCTTGAAGTGCAAAACAAGTACTAATGTTTTTAAACATTATGGATATGTGAGCGCGTTTGTAGGAACCTTTTTCTCTTATGAACGACATCAGTGCTTGTTCCATTGCGTCTTGAGGGCTTTACAGTTACTATTCTCTCTTCATTTCACGTACATAAAAACTATAGGCAGGGGCCTGCCAGAAAGCACTCCTGGCAGGTCCCGGCCTTTGAAAAAGCGTTCCTTCTTCAACACACTCTGAAATTGATAGCGCACTTTAATCGCTACTAGCAGTCATTCTTAATCAACATGCAGGATCATTTTTCCCTCTTTTTGCCCGAAATAGTAATAAATATTTAAAAGTAGCCGTTTATCTATATTTTGGTTCCAAATGATGCTCGCAGCCCTTAGTCAGAAACAAATCAAGTATTCACCGAATTACCTTGAAGGGCTGGTGCTGTGGCTCTCAATTTAGCTACGTAAGTGATTGACTGCCGGGGCTCAAGGAAGCAGACCTTCATACGCTATATATGGGAAGTGTGGCTGCAGATATCTTTCAGTATTTCGATTACAATGTTTCAACTTACGTGCATCGAAGTTACAAATCCAGACGCGCATTTCTTGGAACCGTTATTGAATTGAACAGCGAGATTGATGCAAGTGATCTCGTGCTACGCAGCAGTTGGCTATTGCAGAAGCTATTCCAACGAACTCTGCAAGGCTCGTAATTAAGTGCATGCGAGCAAACGATGGACAGCCGGTTATGCACAACATGCAGGTTCCAACGTATTCCATATTATTGCGTCATGGGAGTGCCGCGTCTACCATAAACAACTTTGCCGAAAGCTACGTTGCACATTCAGGAAAGTTCCTATTTAACTGTAGAGGGGAGATTAAGGCACCTAATTAGATAAAAAAGTATGAAACAATTTAAAACTAAGTGATAGGTTTACACACGTTGTTGTTATCAATAAGACAACTCCCACCGAAATTCTCGAGTGGCATATTTATAGAAACCACCGATTTTCAATATAGCTACAAATTATTAGAGCTACAGACGTGACGCAAAGGATAGGGACATCAGGCAGTTTGTCTGTGTGAAGCCTAATACAATGGACATTGACCCAAAATCTTGAAGTTTTGAAGGAGCATCTCGCTTTCATGCAATAAGGAGACACTCTTTAGGGACGAGCTAATTTTGCTGTGATCGCTATCTAACATATCACAAAATTCTTATGGAAAGAGTTTGTATTATCTATAAGCCGAAACTTAACTTTGCAATAGGATGAATTTTTATAATAACAAATAAATTATATTTGCTTACAAGGTTTAGAAAACTTCATCGTTGATGCTCGGAAAGTAGCAGGAAACGCAGCCCTGGCTCTGCAACATTCATTATGTATATATATATATATATATATATATATATATATATATATATATATATATATATATATATATATATATATATATATATATATATGCGTGTGTGTGTGTGTGTGATGCCTCCAGCTGGTGCAGAAACATTTATATCCTGAAGTCGCCGAAATGTCACGTGTGCATGGAGAGGTCGCGGATAATTTGAGCGCTTTCGCGCCCTCGCTCTTCACCATTTCTCCGCCACTTCCATCCCCTCTTTTGTTGCCTGTTCCCCATTTATTATGTTTCTTTTGATCCGACGGTCCGTCGCTCGCAAACCCCAGACAGAGCCGTGGCCACTGAGATGTGTATGTAGGTCGCTTTGACCGGAGTCTCGCTGTGGTGCCCCCTGGTGCTGCCAATATATTTGTCACGCTCTGTTTGAACGAAGCAGCGTAGGAAGTGCGGAAAAGAACGCTTGTTATTTATTGTCCTCTGAAGAGCGTTTCCACGAGCGGGTGGCCGAAACCCGGAGGCCGGAATGGGCTATGAGATGCCGGTGAGAACACAAACATTCAAAGCGGCAACATAGCGAAGCACGGCCTTCCTGTCACGCCACTGCCTGTTTTCTACAGACAGCATACTATAACGCTACATCTATCTTCTTTCGGTGGGCAGAAGACGGGAAGTGTAGAAAAATACTGAAACAAATCCGTATGCTGGCATTTTTTTTTTGCGACATAATGCTCGCACAGAGGTCAACAGTTGACAGCGGACCTCTTCACCGCTGTTTTATTGAATGAATTGGCTATTTGCACTCAGTGACCGCCATCTTGAGGTGTTGTGGCTTCGCACCGATTCCTTAATTAGCAACACTGGCTTCTTTGCCCATTATTTCTTTATTTTGGTCTTTCTTACATTCCCTCTGATTGCCCTTTCATAGCCTCTTATCTTCCAAATTATTGGGCGTAGTGTAACACACACTGTGACACTGGTTAGAACATCTCAGTTAACGTTTTTCGCCCTGTGTTTCTTTGCCGTGACGCTTACGGCCGCATACTATGTGTGATTTTACGATAGGTACATTTCATCTTTTAGACTGACTGCCTCATTGTAAGAGTTCTTATACGACGTAAAGCTAGCTAAGTCAGAAGTGTGAGCGACAATATACGCACTGCGTGTCTCGACAATCTTAACAGGTATCTGAAGCAACAAGTTTTTAATATTGAGGAAATTATCAGAGCACTACGCTAAAATAAGCTATAAGAATAGAAAAGTTACCAGAGTAACAAAATGCATCATAGGTTACAGATGCTATTTTCGGAAAACAAAAAAAGGCATTAACAAGAAACACTGCGTAAGCTTATGCAGAATGAAAAATGCACGCACGTGAGCAGATGATTGTGTGCGTGTGGGCTTGCTTACGTGCTCCTAAGTACTATCATTGAAGAATCCTTGGGGTACCATGAGTATATCAGTGGCGTAGCGTATAGTCACTAGACGTTCCTAATGTCCACCAAGGCGTTTACTTGTAGACTGAAGAATACCGAGTAAGCAAGGTAAGCCCTAGTTTTTTAAACATTGTATTAGCAGCACACAAGATATCACACCAATTTGATTATTATGTAGGGTTTAACGTCCCGAAACCACCGTATGACTACGAGAGACGCCGTAGTGGAGGGCTCCGGAAATTCAGACCACCTGAAGTTTTTTAACGTACACCCAAATCTGAGAACACGGGCCTACATCATTTTAGCCTCCATCGAAATCGCAGCCGCTGCAGCTGGGATTCAATCCCGCGACCAGCGGGATTGAAAGTGAGTACCAATAGCCACTAGACCCCGCAGTAAGGCAAGATATCACACCAAAGATAGATTGCATAGACGATAGATTGCAGACAGCATTATTTCTCAAGGGTAGACAAGTGAGGATGTAACTAAGCAGAGAGGAGATTTTTTTTAAATTTTAATCTTCTGAAGTCTTGCAAGTGTTAATGCGGGATGTATATATATATATATATATATATATATATATATATATATATATATTAAAATGATCGAAGAAAAACAAATCACCACCAAAAAACTCGAACAACCCAATTGGGTTTAGAAACCAGTGACTCCTCGCTCAGCGCGTGCTCTGTTCGACCATGAGAGTACGTCCTATGCATGCGTCGGCTCAATATTGGGGAGCTATTTATATACACCATTTACCGCTAGCGGTACTCTGATTTCGGAAAAGCTTGAGCATTTTCTTTTATCACGCAACGCTCCTACATTCTGTTTCAATTTAAAAACTGCTTTTTAGACGTGCACAAAAAAGTGGCTTCTTTCTGTACTTCTCAATAAGTGGAATCAAGTAGAATAAATCAATAGGTAAACTGCTGCACGCACCTTACATCAGACACCACCGCGAGACCGGCGATGCGAAGCGGTCACTACGCGCCCCATAGTTTAAGCGAAAAAAAAAGAAATGTAAGCGGTTTTGTATTGTCTACACTTGGATAGCTTTGATCAAACACAAAGGCATAACAACTGTGGCACTTTTGGTTCACTCTTGTTCTATATATATTTACGCGATCTTTGCGAACGTCCTTTTTTGTACGTCAGCGGCACGCAGCAAGTATCAAGCTACTTTACTTTCTACATAAGACAATCCCATTTTTCGCTATTGCATTGTTTGCTTAGCGCTAGAGTCAAAACATAGGGATTTTTCGGCTATTAGTAATTCGTCATCTAACCCACAATCGACGCCATTGTCAGCAAGTAAGCACTGCACAGTACACGTACTAGAATACATTATGAGTAAATACATACAAATACATTCCTACTTGATGTATATATGAGAGCACGCACACACAAAGAACAAAGGTAAAGGACGAAATTCAAAACAAGCGCTGACTTCCATCAATCTAATTTGTATGAAGAGAACACGTATCCACAGGCATACTCATGCATGATTGCACGTTACCATTTACTAATAGCAATGGCAAAAAATAAGCACTCGGCATCCGCCGAAGTTAAATAGCGAGCGTATCGGACATAAAGATTAACAATATTAATACAAAGAAGTTAATAAAATAGAGAGATAAAGGCTGGCTTCTTATCGTGAATGGTTTTTTAAGTCTTCCTAACCAAACCTTTATTGCTCATTTACTGTAGCTGTAAAGTGTGCTGCTTTGGGTGCCTATCAATAACTGTAGAACAGCCAAATAAATGAAAGCGGGGGGAGACAGAGGGGGGGGGGACGTAACGCACATGCTCTTATGAATACTCTACTGTAAAAAAATATAATACATCTAACTGAGTGTATTTTTGTCAATTTTCGTTTGTACACCATTTAAATGTGGGCTGTCACAAATGCCGGACCGACAGAGCTCTAGCTCAGTCGCACACCTCGCTTAAGACACGCACACAACTAGCACTGGCAGTCAAAATATAGATCAGCCCCACCGTGGAGGTCTAGTGTCTAAGGTACTCGGCTGCTGACCCGCAAGTCGCGGTATCAAATTCTTGCTGTCGTGGCTGCATTTTCGGTGCAGGTGAAAATGGTGTAGGCCCGTGTGCTCTGATTTGAGTGCATGTTAAAGAACCGCAGGTGGTCTAAATTTCTGGAGCCCTCCACTACGGCGTCTCTCATAATCATACGGTGGTTTTGAAAAGTTAAACCACACCTATCACATGATCATCAAAATATAGAGCATCGTGTGTTACTTATTCAAGAGTGTTAAACAATCTAGTGTTTTTAACTTTATTTGATTGTCGTCAGAAAGTGTTTTGTACATCTGACACGAGACTGAACAAACGTGTTGTACAGTTATACACTTTTTTTAATGCTGAAGTATATATTCGGAAACTAAATTTCACCAATGGGGTGCGTTACGGCACGGTCTTATTTTATTTTAGCAAATAACAGTACAAAGTACATGACGTTTTTATTCTGTGATATAGGACGTACATATATATATGTATACATGAATGTGGAGCAGTATAGAACATTCAGCAAAACTAGGCCCACGCGAACAACACTTCTCCGAATGCCGACGAAGCCTTATAACGGCAAGACTGCTATAAATGACGATGCCACAGATATGATAAGCCCAAATTACTGCTCCGGCACTTCATAAATACATCTCAGCAGTAAAAATTCACTGCCAGCGAAATTGCATCACTACAAAGCATAATATTGTTCTTTAGCACTAATTTTATTAATAGGGCACTGTAACGTGCTCTCTGGCTTTCCTGTTGTTGAACAGCTCAACACGGCTTTACTCAGGTAAAAAGGCTGTGACACTCAATTTTCGACTATAATCCACGTTATGTGGGGTAACTCTTGTGCTTTTAGAGACAAGTTGGCAAACATTTAGCGCATTTGGTTCGGTACCTAATTTATTATTGAGTACTTTCAAGAACGCACGTGAGGGTTGATTGTCGGACAACACTGGCGCACTCGCAAGCCCTGACGCAAAAGCTGCTTGTTGTGTGAGCGTCTGATTCACTGCAAACTATACTGTTCCAGGGTTGCTGCGCATGAAATACAGCTGTTTAGGTGATAATCAGCTGTGTATACAAATTGAATGGTTTGTATGAGCCGAAACTTTAGTAGAACACTTGGCTCAGCTATACATGCAGCACGTTACATCACACACGTCATAGCAAATGGCGATCGCCGGCGGTGAGCGGGGCTTAGAGCCGACGTGTTCTAAGGCTTAGTTTGCACTGAAAGCTTCCGTTCCTGTCAGAATCATCAGCTTGACTGCATCCACTGCAGGACAAAGGCCTCCTCATGATACAGAAGTCAACATGTTAATGAGCTTGCTGCTGCCGCTTTATACACACAAACATCCTAATCTCATCGGCCCACCTACTTTCCTGTCTCCCCCTAACCCACTTGCCTTCTTTGGGAATCCAGTCAGTTATTCTTAATTACCAGCAGTTATTTCGCCTACGCACTACATGCCCGAATCGTGTCTAATTATTCTTCTTGATTTTGACTATGATATTCTTAACCCCCCTTTGTTCTCTGATCCACTGTGCTCTCTTCTTGTCTTGTAAGGTTACTTTTATTATTTTCTTTTCATCGCTCGCTGCGTTGACCTTAATTTAAGCTGAATTCAATCCCTGAAGAGTAAATTATATAACAGCTGCATCTTGCTGTTACTTGCCTACCGAGCAGAAACCTGGAGGCCAACGAAGAGGGTTACGTTTAAATTGAAATATTTCTTTACAGTTAATTTATCCTATCTGTATCGGCACCAATCTATTTTTTTCTTAAAACAACACATTTTTGGGCAACCATGGTATGGCCCTTTAAAGCACGTAAGACAGTTAAGACGTGCAATAATATCAAGTGTAAGCCAACACATGGACGAGAAGGAAGGACACAACACGATAGAGGGGCCCTGAAATGCTTTTTCAAGTAACCATGTAATGAATTTACAAAAAAAAAGGTTGTTCCATCATGAACTGAACGCCACAACAAAATTTTAAGAATCTGTCCAGTACGAGCGGAGGTACAAAGGTTTGTAGCACGTTGCGACAAACGCACTAAAAGTTAAGCAGTGAAGGTTACATGGGCGAAGAAAATACGTCATGCGAGACTCGTGACCTTGCCCACTTTTTCTTTTTTTCCCTGGAATATGTGGCTTTTTCAATGTGATCGTAGGCACGCAAATGAACATTTCGCGGCCTCCCGTAGCAATTTATGCAACTACTGAGCGGGCCATGTTCAAATCATCTAATGACTGATAGATGACCTTCTACGATTGATTTTCGAGTTCTTCCGTCATTTGTCCAGAAAGAGAAAGCAATTTTTAGCCGAATTCAGTAATTTACTTTGAATTACAGACCACGTGATGCACCATATTATTTTGGCTCGCGTGTTTCTGAAGCCTCTACTACCGATAGGCACCGTTTTTTGTCTATGCTCAAAAAGTGTGGCAGGGCCTCTTTAAGGCATGAAAAACAGCTTTCGAACCAGGAATTATTCGTGCCCGGCGTGTCGTCCGCTTTAGGCCTCTTCAAAGCTCCCTCATTCTGAATGCCCTTGAAATGTGTTTGTGTAACGTGTGCTAACTTATTGAAACATGTTGTTGAACCGGTGATTAGCGCTTTGCAAAATGTAAGAATGGAACGCAGAGAGAAAGAAGAGAGATGACATGAAGGAGCGCCTGGAAAAAATGCTCTCGCCTGAAGCCCCGAGCATTTTTGCGCAAGCTCTGTTAGGCGCCAAGATGCATTAGGGTACACACTTTGGTTGGTTGGTTCGTTATTTCAAGTAGAAAAACAGCGCTGAGGACGCGATGAAGAACCTACAAAACGAGGACACAAGTTTGTGTGCTTTCTTCGCCTTATTTTTTAGCACTGCTTTTTTTCTGCTGGATATCAAGATACGTTATGTTGCGGCTGATGCGGAATCCCTTCTTAAGTATTACAATCTTGATGTCATTAGTGTGATGGGATGTCGTGTTTACACGTCGAGTGAGTAGAATGGTTATTTTTTGTTCATCGAACGTTTTTTAAATTTTCATGCACTCTCCTTCCACGGCTGATTCACAGTCACACTTTGTAAAAACTTTGTCGGTTGGACTGAAAGAGAAACCGAAAAGCTGACGCAATCATCACAACAAAGTTGCATAAGGGAGATTTTGCAATATTCGTAGCGAGTATTATATTTTGTGTTGTTCTTAGTGGTGGTCTTTTTGAGACACTGCATCCTTTTTCTCACCAAAACGCTGCGTACGTGGCCGCCTCTACACCCGTTTGAAGGCTGCTTGCCACACAAGGCCATCAAACTTGACAGCTGCCGCGATACGGAAACCTAGCTGACACCTAACGCAGCGCCTGTAAAATGTGGCTCAGAAAGATTGTACTAATAATGCACAAAACAAAAACACTAGGGCAATAGCGTGAGCAAGAAATATGTGATATCTGGAGGGCTGCGGCGTTAACTAGAAGGTAAATATGCGATTTGCTACCGTTTACTTGGTAAAGTGGATGGGAGACTAAGGTTTATGAGGAACTCAAGCAAGAAAGTATATGACAGCGATGCAATAACTAACATAAAATTTATATTTATGTATATTTATTTTTTTTAAATTGATATTTCATGCACTGCGGCACTGGTTATGTCGCTGACTGTGCTTTAATTGGCGTTTGATAACAAGACAAGAGCCGCACACAATCACCACAGCAAAAAATAAGCTACATTGCTCCAAAGCCGCTTTGCAGCAACATATTTTTAAAACTTCTTTAGCATCCCAAAAATAAATAAAAAGGCAAGGTTGCCTCATCTTGTGAAGAGTTATCAGCCATAGAACGTAGCATGCTGTATAGACAGCCTGTGCGTTCTTACTATGAATGCATTTTTTTCTTTGTGAATTCATTTCGCTGACTTCTCTGTACGCATATTCATGCAAAAGAAGCGCAAATAAAAATTTATGCGAAAGGATTCATTCGGAGGGGCGAAATCGATATCTCCAAGGGCAACCTGGCTCATTGCCTTCTCTTGTATCTTTTTTTCTTTTTGCCTATTGAATTCAGATTTACACAACGGAGGCGTGGGTGCGTGCCTCAGAGGCTGCTGGGAACACATGTCAAGCAAAGTAAACGGTGCAGCGGCCTTGTCTGCGCTCGGGTAGGCAGCGCGAAAGACAAGCAGATTGCACGGGGCCCATTGACGCTCCCCTAGAAGCGGGACTGCGCAAAGGCAAACACATCAGCGCTATTCTTTTTTTTATTTCTGTTTCCTGGGAGCATTCGTCATTTATTTTATTGTACCCCATTCCTGACTCTTTCGTATGCCGTGTCAGCTGTTGCGGACATTAACAGCATCAGAAGTTTCCTGCTGAGCCATATATAACCATCACAGCGTGATCACTATTGCGGCTGTTGAAGAATTGAAGCGGTGTTTTGTAAGAAGAGTAATTTTGATTTGGCTGCTTGCATATGTCCTATTCATCGTCGAACAAAAAGCATCTTCAGTGCTACAGCTCGAGGGAAGCAGGCCAGATTAATTTCGGCGAATACGCAGAAGGCATGAGGACTAAAGCAACAGAAGCAACTCAAAGCGTATTCGCGATAAGTAGTAAAAATAAGGCAACGCATTAACAACAACAACAAGACACACATACCTAATCTCTCGCGCAAACAGCGAAAGAAAGTGAAACGTGAAGTACCATCATTTTTATATACAAAGGCTTCATTAATCACTCGCGCACATCTCTGGCAAGGATATTTGGTGAGCAAACACAACCGATGCATTTGTATATATTCCTGCCGTAGTAGCTTAGTCGATGAGTTGTCACGCTGATAAAATCGAGGAAGCAAGTTCAACCATTTGCAATGGTGACAGCATTCAGGTGAAGGCGAAATGCAAAAACGTGTCTGTATTTTATATTTATCTTCACACTAAAAATAATTGCGGTGTTCTCGCTACGGCACCCCTTTTGATCAAATCGCGATTTTGTCGCGTAAAACTCCTGGTTATATTACATTCTAACGCGCATGTCTTCAACTAAAAAAAACAGGTTTGTTTATATAGAATGGATAATTTGATTAGCAGTTTTTAAAAAAATTCTGTTTTCAGTGCGAATTTAGCTGTGCAAGTTGGCTTCGTGGCATTTCTGTACGGTATTGTAAAAAACACGCCTTCACGGCAATACGTGGGATTAATTATTACTGTCTAATTTTGCGTGGTTTGCAGTAGAGAATGTCGAATGACACGCAAGGCTTGCTGTAAAGAAGCAAACAATAAAAAATGTAAATAACGTTCTAATCTCTTCCTACACAGCTGTTCGTACTCGTCGGGAACCGGAGGAGTGTACTTGGGTTTGGCACTATGTTGGCCTCGTTTTTCGGTATCGTACTCAATGTGCTTCTAGGAATACCATACGCAGAGGTAACGTAATACTTCTGTTGTACACGTTCCGGTGGAATGATGATCGCCAACGTTTTAAGAAGGGCCAGTTTTTTATTCGATTTACGGCCTCGGTCGCGTTAACAAGACGAGCAGAGAAACGAACGACAAGTGCGCACGGCCGACCGGAGGAGCAACAATGAGTAATATTTATGAAATGACATCATGGAAAAAAGTAGTTCTTACTAGTTCTGAATAACGACTCCTCTCTGCCCTCACTTAATTTCAAATCTCTGTCCTCAAAATGCATGTTCAAAAGTCCCCGGTTCCCCGTCGTCAGCAAAAGACAACTATTAGTTTAAAACATCCCAGTTTGGGGCCGCTTCACGCTGCGTAATGTTTGATTTATCAGGTTTTCGGAATATTTTTGTTTATAGTAGACACATTTTTTTGCTTTTAGGTTAAAACAGTATTGTGTTTAAAAACAGATTGATTTAAAGGGTAATTCGATTCACCTGAGTTCGATATAGTCGAGTTCGGCTTTATGATTAAAACTCCCAAACTCCTGCGTTATGCTGTCCCAAACAAATGGAGATGGGGGGAGGGTGGTAATTTAGGCTCCTTGATAAATCAAAGAGCGCAACCTTTTCCGCAATTTTTCATCGCTTACGCTCTGCGCTGTTCTAGTTACTTTGATATACCGCCGTATTTTCCTGAAAGAGAAATAATACTTTTAATTTTTTTGAGTGCGCTTTACCCTTGTTAATCTTAGGATTGAACGTCTCGCCAGTTTACAACCATACATGCAAAAATAGCGCCGTCATCGGCAAACTATTGAGCAGAATTTCACGGGGTTGTTAACAAAAATGCTTGTTATGAACGTTTGGGCTCTCGCACGGCGGAGGGATTAAAATATATAAGTCTAAACACTCACTAAGTGACTTCTTACATTTGAAATTGACAAAAAAATGACAGAAATTAGCTACTATAAAGGCTGAAAGCACTGGTCTGTTCAGCTAAAAAAAAGTTCGCTGTGCTCGAGCTGCGTTTAGCATGCTTGTACGCCGTCTAAAGTACAGCTCTGAATGCAGATGCGTGTGGGCCTTGTGCAGTGGTGTGCCGGCTTTCAACCACGGAGCCATTATGAAAATCACATTTCCTGACGCTCATTGGCAAGGGACGCTTGTACCACGCATTATTACTGCAATATTTTATGTTGCATTGTGAAGCATGTATACCAAACGCGTGTGTTTGTGAACCACGAAAGCTACTTTCACTGCATTTACAAGCAGATGAAGTTTTTTTTCACTGTTTTCACAAGCATAGGCGTGGTGGTGGGGTAGAACAATTACTTGTCACGCAAACGACTCGCATTCAATCCCCACTTTAACCCAAACAACACTGGTTCAATCGCCAGTCTGTTACAAAATTTTTTGTCATTTATTAGTTTTTGTTTGCATCGTTCTCAATTTTTTGGTCACGCACAAGATGATGATTTTTGGCTCACAACCAACGACGATGACGCCAAAAGTTTAGTTAAATGAGCTCTTTAACGCTATCGCATTATTACGGCTCATTTGAATGAGATGTTCGGCGGTTTGGTGCATAGGTACCTGAGGTAATACTGTTTAAAACAAAATTACATTAGACGCATACGCGATGACCGAAAGAGTGCCACACCTAGGACTGATTCTGTTTTGCTAGTTTTAAATGCGAAGCATTTTCTTGCGTACTGTAGGCAATTTGACAATCTATCTATCTATCTATCTTTCTATCTATCTATCTATCTATCTATCTATCTATCTATCTATCTATCTATCTATCTATCTATCGATCGATCGATCTAGCCGCCCATATACATCTGGGTGCTCTTGCGATCATCCCCTGATCTTGGTATATTAACCAAAATTAGTATTGGAGGATAAAACGGTTTCACGAATACGATCTCTTTGATATCGACATATAATGCCACAATCCCGTCGTGTACGTCGTCAAGTCGTCAAACACTGTCCACAGGCATACGTGTATGGGACACAGATGATAGACAGTTTATCTACCCAGGAACGGCGAGAGCTGAAACGGGTAATTTTAACACGTAAGCATTAAAAAAATGCCATCTGCATCTTCCCACACAGGAAGCTCGAGTAAATGCGTCGCACAGTGAGGGGGGGTATCGCGTGAATATTGTGTAATTTCGTATGGTGTGGGAATGCGTAATTGCTTTTCGTCTTTATTATTCTTATTTATTGCATGAAGGAGAAGCGTTACCTTCAACGAGTGGTGGGTCCCGGGTGCGTGATCCAGTGTTTACATATACGGGTTGGCAAGTCCACGGTTGTGCAGCTCGACTAGTCGGTTTTCACTAGCAGACGCAGCCTGCGTCGGCCTTCCGAGGAGAGAGGGGAGGAGGAAGCAAACAGTTGGCAGGGGCTGGAAGCATGCGGCGCGATAGGCGAGGTGCGAGCATGCGCAGTCGGGGTTTCGACATCACCTTCGATGCATGACGCGTGACATCATGCGATTAATAAAAGCTCCGTATTTAGAAGCTAACACCGACGGCGTTGACTCTATAAGTGCAATGAATAAATCTCAGGGTTCCAGCAAGAATAGAACCGCAGCATTTCGCATGGATTTGAAGTATTCTACCATAAAGCCACGTCAGGTCTTGAAACTACTTTACAACTAGACTGTAATGTCCTATAAACCTCAATTGTGGTTGTAGTATTGGCTATTCAATTTTACATACACTACATATGTACTCCGACGATACAGCTGTCACGTTGGCGCAACTTCAATTGTAGTTAAACGCTTTCCCCTGAAGGTTAGTTGTGTAGAAGTATCCAGGGCTACTAACATCACGAACTACAGCGCTTCATGGCAGCTAACATCTTATGGCGTTGCTAATACTCATGTCGCTGAGGGCATGGTTACGCGACTGTAAGCAACTGCTTAGTTGCTATACATATGCGCCTGTTTAACGAGTGCCTCTGCGTGTGTTTGTAGGTATCTTTAGCACCACTTCCTGACATTGTGCTCAATAGCAAATTATAACAGTCACTTTCCATCCTCATGCTTCACACTACATCGATTCCAAAGGTACACAAGATCAGCTGAATAGTTCATTTCCTTGACGTATTTTAGATTGCACCTTATTACTTAGAATAGATTGCTCGGAAAGGTACAACTTCTCAAAGCGACTGAAGCTATGAGAGACGCCGTAGTAGAAAGCTCCAAATTTTTTCATCCAGCTCGGGTTCTTGAACGTGCCCTGACGTCACACTGTACACAAGCCTGTATTATTTCACCTCAATCGAAAGGCCACCACCGTGAGTGGCATCGAACTTGCGACCTTTATGTCAGGAGCCGAGCTAGATAATCATTCGACCACCATGGCCGCTTCAAGAACTAAATTACATGCGGCCTTCATTTTACGCTGCTTTCGCTTACAGTGTTTTTAAAGGCACTCCCTAAAAAAAGTTTGCACCATAGCCATCTATGAATTCGCTGACAAAATATGGTTTTGTATTGTCATTTTTGTGTGGTCATATCTGGTAGTGTGACCTAACAAATACTGAAAAGCCTACGTGCAATAGCCTAAAAGCGGCTAATTATATAGCTCATGGTGGCGTTGAAGCTTGTATTTTTATGCCACGAATACACACAGTTACACGTTTCTTATTTGGATTTATAAGAAAGAGATGTTACTTTTTTTATGAGGCTAGAGTTCAGCCAATATATACTGACAGTGACTTCCTTTATTTCGTTTTCATTTTTATATGCAAAATACTGCTAAGCACAGGAGGATAGTAAAGCATTCGTACAAATTATTTTATCCGAGAAGCAATAAAGGTTTAATACCATGAGTTATCGTATTCTAATGATATCGCATTCCTTGCTGTCGTGTTACTCCGTTGAACAATGTGGGGTGCAAAAATAAGTCACGCTCCGTGTTCAACGCGTGTTTTGTCACTGATATGCCCAATTTGAAGAGTGACCTCATATCGCTATAGTCTTAGTTTTCAAGCTGCAGTCAGAAATACACAACTACAGACAGTTCTTCAAAAAAGAGTAGCGCGGTATTGCACATATCCTTCCACATGGCATTTGTGCGTGATGGAAGACAATGGAACTCGAGGAAACGAAGCGACTGTCAGTAACAGAAAAAAGTTAAGGTGATTGGGGATATATACAATATCAGAAAGATGATATGAGGATGCCACAAAACGAAGTGACTTAGATCAGCTATTGATCACTCATAAATAAAGGGGGCAGGGAGGTAAGAAGCTTTCCACTGGGGCTTAACTACGCCGGTCTTGAAATCATACAGTGATTCCAGCTTAATAATTTTTTGTGCTCATCTTTTGCAACCGTATTGTGCGTTACGACGCTTATTGCGGATTTCCAGGTTTTTGTGCATGGTTTGCCAGCAGCGTCTTTCTCAGTCCTTTAAATGTTGCGGGTGCTTCTGGTAAAATTTTTGGTGTACGCTCTCCAGTGTAATAAATACTGCGAGGTAGCTACCATTATTCGATTCTAAGGTGCACGTTAGAGAACCCCAGGTGGTCAAAATTTCCGGAGCCCTCCACTACGGCGTTTCTCATAATCATATGGTGGTTTCCGGACGTTAAACCCCGCAAATCAATCGATTCTAAGGTGATCAATCAGGTATAGAACGTGGGCAGTTCACAACACCGAACAAGAGAGCTCAATCATTTGTCTCACGAATGCTGATCGCGCACCACGTAAGATGACTGCTCAGTTGTCAACTGTTCTTTTGCATGTTTTGTTTGCCTGATCTGATAATTAGGAATATTGTCTGCCCGTCAATAGAATATGCATACATGACTTTAGTTAACATACACCCATACCCACTTTGTCTTCTCGAGTCATGGCTTTGTTATTTTTCTAAACTCTTTATATTTCACTGACATAAGGCATGTACGTCACAGGAAGCGCATAGCCAAGAAACTCGAGCGGAGGAGGTGGGTGGCGATCGCTGAAGACATTGATAACTTGTGAAAAGCACCAAGTTTCACTATTTGATGTAGTTAAAACACTTCTTTCCACGTGAATTTCAAGGGGTGGGGCGAGGAGTGCAGGGAACACCCCTTTGGCTATGGGCTGTCTTCACAGTTTGTTTACTCATACATGTGTCTTCACGTGTTCTTTGTACGAGCCACCCGACTGTAGCAGTCAGGAGATTCTTCTATAGGGTTCGTACAGCCGACATAATGAATGGACATTTTATTCGCTCCCACCAGATTTATAGAATTATGCGCCGCATGGAATCAAATGCTCCACAATGTCCCAATGACTTTTAATCAGGCTGTTCAAAATTTTCTCTTCATTTGAAGTTATCGTAGTTAGCGCCCAATCGAATTACGGGTAGGCCGCAGGACTTTTGTGACACAAAAGCTGCAGGAGCATCCAAGCACTGGCTGTTAGAAATGTGTTGGTGTGGACTATTTGTCAAATATAATAAAAAAAAGCTTTTTGACGCATTTTCTCAATTACATACCTTGGGCAATGTTACTGAGTTTTACCTCTTGAACAATAATACTGCGTCCCATAAAGGGCATAAAACAGCCCTAATAATACCCCTTAGTAACTTGGTTTTGTTTATTAAAGTCCACCAATAGTGTAACTTTCGAGGGCCTGTAGAACGATTACACAGCGCCCTTGAAAGACTTGAACGCTGTTGTCTCTGCAGTTAAGAGTAAAGAGCACGAAGTTTAGTTGTTCAGCCACTATTTTGCTAAACACTCCTCTTGCTTTGGTGTTTACGCGCAAGGAATATGCCAGAATGCAAGTGTTTTTATTACATCACACATAAAACGAACTCTTTAGCCATGCGTATAGAAAGAACTAAAAACTGAAGAAGTTATGACATTTGCAAAGGAGAGAGATGCCGGAGCTGCACACACGGCGCCCCGCAGCTTGAAGCTGGAGACAGGCGGTAGAACGAAGTTTTGCGGAAATGTCTGATGACAGAGGGTAGGGGCTGGAATGTAGAGTTTATTCGAAATAAATTCAGCCACATATATATTCTGCGTGCCACTGCCAGTTTGCTGAGCGCGCAGTTCGAACGTTAGATTTCGATTTAAATCCCTAATTTTCCTACGGTAAAGGAATATCTGCGCGTGACGTTTTACGTTTAATCTCTGTGAGCCGTGGACTCTCTTTTTTTTGGTATGTGCCACTGGTGGCTATACATACAAGGGATGAACAGACCCACGCCTTAAGGAGCTTCGCCCCTAAAAACACTAGGTCTGCGTGAAAAGCGCAGCACAGTCACAGCGACAACTACAGGAGCAGCCTTTCAGAGCGTTTTCTAAACACTCATTGGGTAAGTGCTGCAAACACACTTTCTTGATGCCGACTACGGCTATAATAATAAAAATTTCAGGGTAGTAGGCTTGCATTCGCTGCGCTATTTTTCGTCATTCTTTTGAGAATCGTGGTAAGCAGTGGCTGATGACAATTGGGAATTTGGCCTGAAATTGATATATGTGCCAGAGTAATTAGCTGAATAAAAACAAGCGTTTGTAATGGGTTACAGCATTGTACAACCCACTCGTTAGGCTATTTGCATTGGGCGACGACTAGCTGTTCTTTCACTGTTTTAATACGCTTTATAGGTCGTATTAACGTGATTGATTTCCCCACATTAAGCCTGCCTGAGGCAAGTTTTTCAAGAAGTCCCAAGCACCGGCGTAGCTGAGTGGTAGAATACTGGGCTGGCACCCAGCGGACCCGTGTTCGAGCCTCACTGTGTCATTGGTACTAAATTTCTTTCTAAGTTCGCGCGATTTGGTTACAGACACAGGTGGCGGCGGCAGTGAACAACTACGACACGGCGCTAGCCACAAGTTGTGATATCACAATAGATTTAGCTGTAAAAATTAAGAGAATACTTCACCTTAGGCGTATAGAAGACGATAGTGTAATCAGGCCCCGAGCACATCGCCTCGTGCCTTGCTTCCTTTGTTTTATGTCCTAGTGCGTGTCTCAACCGCACGAAACGAAACACTGTATGCGTAACATCGGCCAATTAAGACTACCATCAGCTGCCTAGTGGAAGGACAGATAAAAAGTGACCGTTAAGACATCCTTCTTCCTTTGTGAAACGGTGAAGAGGCCACAATGCGTCCATAAGGCAATACGCGATTCTACACAGCTTCTGCCTTTGTTGGGGCTTTTTAAAGGAAAGACAATATTTATTGAGGGTTTGTATTATGGGCAGGCCTCAAAACTGCGATTGGGCCTAGTTGAAACATACTCATCTTCAAGTATTTGTGCAGGCATACGGGGACAAAGATGAGACCCACAAAAGGGTGCCCGCCTTTTGCGCTCGTTTTTGTGTCTCAACTTTGTCCCCGTGTGCCTGTGCCAATATTTCAAGAAGGGTATATAGACCCCTAAAACACCTACTTATTGCGCAATTCAGAAGTTTTAATGCCTGGCGTCAGTCTACTCTTCTGCCTGTCAATCCTTAATGCACTGGACTCCTTCCACTACATGGCATTCATATAGTGTTTTCTTCTGAGGCAGTATCAAGAGACAGTGTATCTGTGGTAGCCTTCCTGCTTCCTATGCAGGTTTTGATTCTCACTTGAGCCTAACAGCTTAATTGTATAATTTATTTGTAGATTTGACAATTTTTATCACACACAAGATGATGTGTTTTTGCTGACAACTACGACGCCGACACCAGGGTTTCTGAGAAGCGAATATGATACGGTACCATAATGAAGGGCCCCTAAAGAGCCCCTCACAATAAAAAATAGCAATTTATTCTTTTTTGGCATCTCCCATTTCAAGGGCGCCCTGCGATGGTGGTCTAGTGGCTAAGGTACTCAGCTGCTGTCCCGCAGGTCGCGGGATTGAATCCCGGCTGCGGCGGCTGCATTTTCGATGGTGGCGAAAATGCTGTAGGCTCGTGTGCTCAGATTTGGGTGCAGGTTAAAGAACTCCAGGCGGTCTAAGTTTTCGGAACTCCCCATTACGGCGTCTCTCATAATCATATGATGGTTTTCGAACGTTAAACCCCACATAGCCATAATTTTAGGGGCACAATTTTTGACGTCAACAGTCAACACACGTGACGTCAGGATAAAAAAAAGCTGTCGATTGGTGACTATAAGACAAATCTCTGTTGTGAACTGTTTCGTACTCGGCTAAACCATGCAGTCGAAAACCCATTCTACCTTGCATTACATGACTATAATGTAAGAGAAACTTATTTCACTTCGTTTTCTGCGTTTGTTACTGCGCAAGCACAGATAGCAGCGTGTAGTCAAAAAGCACGAAATTATGTATGGCACAACACTTGGTATGACGATAGTTATAGCGCGCTCGTGTCCTTAGTGTCCTTCTTGTCTATGTGTCGTGATTCTGTTCTCGCGCTATAACTATCGTCAAGCCATACCAACTAGCCCAAGCTGCCACACTTCAACGCATCGTGCTGGCATTAAAAATGTTTTTTAACAGTGTCACATGCTCTTTTTTGCGCACTCTTTTTAACGCAATTCAGAGATGCAGAGCTCTTATCATGTATTTTAACTATAACCGGGCTGTAGAAGTCAGGAGAGCTCCCGCTCAGATGACCGAAGCTCAGTAGCCTATTCGCTCCGCGACCGAAGAAATAGTCTCGCTGAAAAAAAAAATGTGACTGCTCCTAAACGCAAAATTTGTCGGTATAAATTGGATCTGTGTACCGGGACGAGTGTTTTGGTGAAACTGTAATGATGAAAATGCTCATCATGTAATGATGAAAATGCTCGCACACGCTGATATGCAACGTCCTACAAACATCATGTTCGATTTGAGAAGTGGCTTAGAAACACATTTCAAGGCTGTCATATCTGCATTGAAACACCACTGTTCCCTGATTATCGTTGGCGAGCTCAAAATGGTCATTCCAGCAGCTAGACGCTGACCTATCTTTATAAAACTGCTGCCAACGATGGGTCGTTCGCGCACTGAGTTGGAAACAACAAAGGCAGCATGTTCTCTGACGGTAGGATCCCGGCCGTCCAGCTTATGACATCACCTGAGTGCACGCCTATTCGTAGAGGCTCATGTGCATCCACCTTTAAGGGGAAAATGCCGCTGCTTTCTAATGTTGTATCCTCCTATAAATGCTAGAGGGAGAAAAAGAAGCATGCTTTTATAGCCGCAGCATATGTTACAATGGAAGCAGCATGGGCTGTTGCCGTTCAATTTATAGCTTCAAAGCCTCATTCGACACAAATTTTACTGTATAAGAGCTTATCAGAATTTCTTCGACGATAAGATGACTCGCAAGACATAATCAACTTCCATGGGTACGTTTAATCACGCCTCACAGTTCAAGCGCGAGCCGTACAGTTGCAGCGCCGGGGCCGTTTCAATGCCCCCTGGAGGGCGAGAGCACTCCTGGCTGCTGCTCTTGTCTCCATATCAAACTTTCGCCGAAGCTCTATGGGTATTAAATGAATTGAAGAACTCTGCCTCTAGTTCTTCTACTTCTGTCAATCTGACCAGCATTACGTCGCTTACAAATTTCAAAGATTAAACCCCGTTTTCTAAAACGCCCCTTCACTCATCGCTTCACCTTGACTTGAGAAAGTATACGGTAGCGCCATCTCTGGGTAGGAAAAGTGACTGTATATCAATGATAATTAGCAGCTATTGTTGAGAAGCGCCACGTAATTTTCAGTCGAACAGTTGCGCAGTGCTCAAGTCGGTCAAGTGAAGGACCAAATTTGAGTCGAGGAGCGTTCGTGAATACGGGATAATTTCTTTTCCTGAAACATATTTAACGTATTTATTGTATGTCCAGTGCGCGTAGATTACACATGTTTCATAACTATATTTTCTTTTTCGGTCACTTTGGTGCGGCACTAATGCACTGTTTAAATTACCAAGAAATGCTCTGCATGAGATATTCCAAGAAACGCGTTCAATATTGTTTAAAAACCAGCAAAACCCGCTATTTGCTCGCCGTCTTCCCAGTTGCTTTTTGTGTAACGGCAGAGATATTAGGAATGTCGAATACCTAATTTAGAACGATAATTAGGAAAGCTAAATAAGTAACCATTTATTTTATGGAGTTTGTCAGCTAAGTCAAAAGGAAGAATTGAAGTTCTTGTTGCGGAGAACCCTTTGCCGCTTTGAGATTAGAGGAAAGCGGCCTCTAGTAATAACTACAAATTAATAAAATTCTGCCCCGCCGTGGTGGTCTAGTGGCTAAAGTACTCGGCTGATGATCTGCAGGTCGCGGGTTCGAATCCCGGCTGCGGCGGCTGCATTTTTGATGGAGGCGGAAATGTTGAAGGCCCGCGTGCTCAGATTTGGGTGCACGTTAAGGAAACCCAGGTGGTCGATATTCCCGGAGCCCTCCACTACGGCGTCTCTCATAATCATATAGTGGTTTTGGGACGTTAAACCCCACATATCAATCAATAAAATTCCAACTCTGCGGCCAAACCGATACCAACCGACCGAAGAGCGCAACAAGCAGACGACTGCGAATATACACCACTGTTCAAAACAGAGGTCACATGAATACAGTTTTTTCCCATTCGATAACGTGTGTGCGTCAAGCGTGCGGTAATTCCGAGCGCAGGCCATACACACACAACGAAGTTGGTTGATGGTTCATATAACAACGCTCCCTCATTTCAGTTAAGCTCTTTCGCGTTTCGGTTTCGCCATCGATTTTGGGAGAATTTCATGAATTCTCAGTCATTAGTAGAGGCCGTCCTTCAAAACCTCAAAGCGGCAATCAGTTTTTCACAAGAAGCGCTTCAATTTTTTCACGTGACTTAACTGCCTAACTCCACTAGTTACAAAGTTAAATATTTGAACTTTTCTAATTACCGTTGAAAACGACCCCTTCACCGTTCTTATGATGCTTGCCATCATATAAATAAAAAGCAACTGTGAAGAAGGCGAGCAACTATAATAGTGCCTTTTCCTGATTTTTAAAGAATATTACACACATTTCTTGAAACAACCTATATAGCATCCTCCTGACAATACGTCTAAGTCTTCGAGAGGTCTGTCTCACTTATGAAGACTGATTTTGCCGCTTCTTATTGTACGAGTCAGCATTGTTCATTCCCATGCGACCAGCCGCTTTGTTTCCCACCAAAACCAGCAGGCCCAATTCTGCGACCAACCACTATCGTGTAACGAGCGCAATATGAGCGGTGTTTGCAGACCAGTGTAAACATGTGTTGTCACCCTAACAAACATGCGCACTTTAAGGCTGCTTTTCCTATATGCGTGAAAGCCAATCTCACTGACCAGAACAGCCATGATGAGGTGACTTCCCTAGACTTTTTTTTTTTCAAAAAAGGGGAACGAAGCATGTTTTATTGTTGCTTCCTTTGTTCCTAATGAAGTTACCTTTTTTTTATTTGTTCCTGATGAAGTTATGTATGCAAGTTCCTATATGCACAAGCATAAATTAGTAGAACAACGAAGCTGCTGTTAGGGTTAGTTAAGATTAGTTTGTATTAACATGTCCCAAAAGTTTTCCTGAGCTTGTCTTCAGTGAATTCGCATTGTTTTAGGGAAGATTTTAGTTGTTACTTCAATTTTCTTCTTACGTTAAAAGACTATGACCCCACCAAAAATTTTTATGACATTTTCTTTTATATTTTCTTTTATATCATCAATTCAAAGATGCACATCTTTCGCCAGAAACGTTTTTTGCGAACGTGCGCTGGCTGCGTTAACCTAAATTTCCCTCTAATCTATAACGTTTATACTAACCTTTCTCGTAGGCGCAGTGGAAATCGAGAATCTAAGATTCTTTTTGTTGCCTATAATGAAAACAATATTGTACTATATAGATATAAGGAATACCAAGACTTCAAGAATTCTATGAAATTGTGATCAAAAGGAGCACTAGCCACATCTTATTTTTAACTAAGATTTTTGTCACTGCTTTGTTTCAAGTGCATACACAACAAATAAACAAAGAAGAAAGAAAGAGAAACCGTGACAAGTTCTTGACCAATTAAAAAAAATTCTACATGTGCTTTCGCTTCTTTGCTAATAACCCTAGATTTGACTTGCGAGTGCTCATTTGTTTTAGCATTTTTGTTTCTCTATGTATGACAACCAGAACTTTGCAGAATTTTTACGCATCCCTTTCTCGCATCGACAAAACAGATGCCATTGTTTTTTTACATACAAATGTACACTGAAATTGCAATATTGAAACGGGTAGATCACCAAATTCTTTTCATTTCAATAAACTTGCGCAGTCAGGCATTCTATGTATTTCAGTAAATATACTTGATCTGCTCTGTGCAAATGTGCGAACAAAACTCAATACCATGCGTTGAGAACATACCTCACTCTTTCGGACTCACGCGTTGCAGGGAAAGCGAACTAATTTTGCTGCTTCGTTTCTAAGTCCTAGGAGCATAGTGATAACATCCTTGTTTACGGCCTTGTCGTAAAAGAACTCCCGTCGGGCGAAGATCAATGAAGAATAAATATTCGACCAATACTTCTGTCAGCGATAACTCGTCTATCTCCGGATTACAATACTGCCGTAAACGGTCCATCGTTGACACCAAGAAACCAAACGCATGAAAGAACCACGTAATAACGCTTCTATCTCGTACATTCTGACAGAAAACTGTCACATGCTCAGAAGAACACCCTACGCTTTCAGTGGTCTTGTATTTTTGCTTGTACATCAATTCAATGAACCTTTACAATGCTTTCGCAACCACAGTGGTTTTGCGCTTCCCAATATTCAGCTATTGCGGAAGCACTGAGGTTTTCGGTATCGCATGGCTCCTAGAAATTTCATTTTCACCTGCTGGGCAATGCAGTTATTATGAAGGATTTTCATGTAATCGATAAATTACAGTAGAGAAGGCAGGCTGTGTGGATGGGCACCTCCGCCTAAAAATTGAAATATTTACCACAAAAGAGAGCACAGTGGATGTAGCTCACTACATAGCTCTCGAACTGTCCAGCGAAACGAACAGCACGGAAATGTGCACGCCTTCTTCGGGGTCAAAATGCATGAATGTTTCCTTTTTTTTGTCCTGTCTCTGCTGTTATTCTGCCTTTGATTTGTTGTAAGATTTTTTTACACGTGTGATCAGCATTTAAAAGCTTTATAAAAATTTTCTTCACTTCGCTCAAATGTTTTTGTCTAACCGTAACTTAAACGCCCTGTAAGATCACTCATTGCTTCTTTGCACGCACACACACGCTTCCCCAGATACGTGATTCTTGAGCTGAAGAAGAGTTGGCGATCTCAACTCTACCGAGCTCTCCAAACTCAGGGGCATTCCAAACAACAAGACCAATTCTAGGAAGGACCGCCTTTTTTTTTCTGTTTCAGACGAGAACTCTGCGGCGGGTGGACAGCCGTGGCTGTCGAAATGTGAAGTGTGCCACCCCAAAATGGAGTCTTGACCCCTCGTACTTTTTTGTGAACAAACATTCAAGTTTAAACAGAGTGCTCCAACTGCTGGAGAACACCTACGCAAGAGGAGGAAAGACGGAACGCCATGAACTGCTTTTGACGCGTCAACAGTGCCCGATCGATTGGAGTTATTTTACTTGCGTAAGGCAGCAAAAGGAAGCCACAAAACCACGCAGGTATAAATGTTTATTTTTTGTGACACGCAGTGGCTGTGTCAACGTGTATTGTACCTTTTTGGGTATCACGGCTCTCTACAGGAACTATATTAAGAAGTATTTACAGTCCGTGGCCGAAACAAAAATCTACTGAAGACAGCAGCAATTGGAAAGAAAATTAGTGGAAGTTCTCCGTTTTCTTTACGGCTACTGATACCTAAGGTGACTACAATCCATGGCACCTAAGTCGAATGCCCTGAATTCTTTTCTCGCAAGTGTGCTGTACATATTGATACGAATAGAAGTCTCTGCCTGTAGTGCAACATCTGATCATGACTGTACCTAATGACCTGGATGCGTGCAATAGAAACGGTTGACGGCAATGTGAGGATTATATTTCATTTCTTGTAAAAAAAAAACTAGCCACAGTCGTTTCTCAAAACTTTTTATTGCATGATAAATAATTTACCACAATTACGCCTGACCTAACGTATAGAAGGACATTAATCATACCATAAGTTTCAATTTACCAGAAAGTATTGTTGACTGTATAAGCTGATTGAACATTTCACAATTCAATGGAGGACACGCATTCCAGCTGAAGTTTGACGGAACCAGTAGCGAAGCATGTGGGCTTTATAATTACGAAATTCGCTTATGTTTTGTACTTTATAATACGTCTTGCAAGAAATATCACCTACTTCAGAAAGAACTGAACGTATTGAAGCAAACGAATATCCCCATCTAATAGAAGTGCTGCCAAGGTTGTTCAAAAACAATATTGACAACCCTATCACAACTACAATCTGCAGAATTCATCATTCACTTGTTGTTTTTAGCATGCACATGTGACGTCAGTCATAGCTCTCTCCTTTATTGGCCCAGCCACAGATATCAGACTAGGGACAATCTGCCATAAAAATTTACCAGTAGCACCGAGAAGAATGATGAAAAATATGAAAGAAATGGAGGATCGTTCACGACACGAAGCCCATTTGGCTACCCTGCACAGGGAAATGTGGAACGCGGAAAAGTTGGAGATGGCAAGAGAAATCCCACTGTTGTCGCGCCCAAGCCGATGCAGCTGCGCGATCCCGGTGGTGTCATTAGTGTCACCATTCCGCTTTCAATATCCGATGCCGCAAAAGAACTTCGTGTGCTAATCCGTAGTCTGACATTGAACTCTGTGTTTCACCAACATCCACAAGTGCATGGCTTCATAGTTTGAACCCTGGCCTCCAGCTACGTATACGTCGTCCAGTCTATCACGACGTTACAGTACCTTGTTGGCCCGTCTGTTACTTTGAGTGGCGTTCTCAAATTCCTAGTTATTTCTGATTGCAATGACTGACAGCTTGTAATAGCAGATGCAGTGAAACAGACGCACACTGTTTTCTTTGAATGCACATGCTTCAATCGTGAAAGAGCAACCCTCTTATCCGCACTAGACCACCTAGACCCCCCCCCCAGAAAACAAAATTCTGGGGTGCTTGCCTACCCGGTATGCAAGACGAGGTGCTCTAAGGGCGTTGTTACGCTTTCTGCAAGCAACGAGACTAAACGAGAAACTGTGACTGTTCGCGGAAAATGTTGGTTGTGTAGTGCTCGGACGGTGCTCGTTACTGCTATTTCTTTTTTGGATACAGTCACAGACTCTTCTTCTTTTTCATTCTACCCCCCTCCCTTCTTCAGCTTCCTTTATTAGGTAGGAAACCATGGTCTTTCTTTGGATAACCACGGAGCGCCATAAGCTCCGAATCAGTCAGTGTTGTCAAGCAACAAATCTTGTAACTGAGGTTTATGTGGATAATAGGATGAGCGCTGGACATGTGAAGCTCATCTGAGACATAGAGCCACCCGTGCAGATGTATATTCGGCCAAGAGTATGCCAACGATTCGAAGGTGCTTGTTTCAATTCCAAGTTAGAAAAAGCACACAATTTTTTCTCATTCCTTGGACGGAAAATGCCCGTTCAGATTGATAAAAGCATGACGAAAATGCTCGAGAACGTGCCAAGAGGGTAAAGCCCAATAGTAGAAAAAAATTATGAGTACTGACAACAGTGGCAAACGACGCTTGTAGTCGTTCTGGTAATTACGCAAGATGGCTTGATTCTCGTCGTGGAATGTGCAGAATATGCCCCCCGCAGGTGTAAACGTGTTTGGGCAGTCTCGAGTCAAGATATTTCTCTTTCTTCTGCTAAAGCGCTTGACACTAGGCCCAGACAAACGCGGATTATCTGTGCTTGCCCACTTGGAAGTGCTCAGTTTGCTTTGCAAGTTTATAAAGCATGGAAAAGCTATAGCAGAGAGATGCAACACAAACGTTATATAACGGTAAATTAAAGTCCACTCATAGCCAAAATCTTTTTCCAACGATTAATTTTAACCCGTGGACAACAAACGAGAGCTTTATTTTTAATCGCGCAATGTTAATGAGCAACTGATTAAGCTGTAGCTAAAAATATCTTCCTATGTATTATACTCTTTATCTCCAGTCTGATTTTCCCTCTCTATATTCCATAGAGCTGGCACTCATCTACCTTACTCACGAACTAACAAAAGTGATGGACGAAAAATTTTTGGCAACTACATGTTTGCGTAGTAATTAAAAGCATTTAATAACAATAATATCAAATTCTTTAAGCACAAAGCCATTGGCATTTATCCTGTCACGATATTAAAATTATTTGTATTACTGAGTTCAAATTACTTTTAGTTCTAATGTTCACATGGTACAAAAAGCTATTCCCCATGGTGTGCCTCACGGCTCTATTAAAGATTTACCTAATAGTTCCTCTTCCACCCAATGAACTTAATAGATGGATGATAGCAACATATTTAGAAAGATATATCAACTCTTGTTAATAACTGAACTGCCGATTGAAATAATATTTTATGGTGGAGTGCTATCAATAGAGACCGAATTTTAGGCAAATGCCTATTCTGCTCCTTACGCTGCTATTTTGCCATTTTGATATATGAGCATGAATAAGAAGTGAAGAGCATTTATAGTGTTAAATGCCTATTTTTGGTGTTAGCGTCTAAGTGCTTATAACTGCAATAAAGGCCTACTTTCAACATTTGTGCTAATATGAACAATATTAAGCCTCAATTTTTTGCTGCGAGAGGCAGTTTGAGCTCAATATTCATGTTACCTCACAACATTGATGATTCTGAACTGTGGTGTTCAACCTGGTCTTCCATTTTACCAAACTTCCAGAAACAACCGCTAGCCGCAATGAAGTGGGACTCGCTGGCGCGCATTGGCCGCCGCACTGACGTGGCATGAGAGGTTGGCGAATGCCAGTTCAATACCAGACCTCATGGTGCTGTCCATGGAAAAGAGAGTGAAAAACAAAACAAAAAATATAACGGAAACTTAACTTCCGTGGGTTTTGCTCACAATTTGCTTTGTAAGGCGTTCATCACAGTAGCGCAGCTGGCCTCGTCGCTTTGGTCTTGTGGCTAAGGTACTCGGCTGCTGACCCGCAGGTCGCGGAATCGAATCCCGGCTGCGGCGGCTGCATTTCTCATTGAAGCGGAAATGTTGTAGTCCCCTGTGCTCAGATTTCGGTGCACTTTGAAGAACACTTGGTAATCGAAATTCCTGGAGCCCTCCACTACGGCGTCTCTCATAATCATATGGTGGTTTTGGGACGTTAAACACCGCATATCAGTCAATCAACAGTAGCGTAGGCGGAAATGTTTCGCGGAAGATTTGGTGAGTCAGGGTTCAACCATATTTGATGTATTTTCGTATATGCGCTTGTATGTGTGCGTTTATGTATAAACAAAGCAAACTGAAATATTTCGGAGGAAAGTGATCAGCCCGCCGAACCATGGTTTCATAGCCAATCCCAAGTGGTGGGCGGAAGCCACATATCAAGGAACAAGCAAGCAAGCATGCTTCTCCCACCATCTAGCTGCTTCCAGCGTCGACGCCCACACTGCATGCAATGTCTGGGAAAATCAGAGTTGGAGGTTTTGGTGAAGTGCAATAGAAATATACTTTCCCCTGCCGTTACCGGTATTGTCGACGTCGACTGACGCTAAAGAACGCCAGTGAAAACGCTTTGTGTAGTTCAGCCTATGTTATGCCACATCGCGTTTTACAAGCACCTGCAGATGCTTTTCCGCTCCAACAGAATGCTAGTCGCACTGAAGCAAGGCAGGCTCACATGCGTGCCAGACAAAGAAAGAACGTGCCACCACGCGTGTGGGAAACGCTGCAGCTCAAAGCATGTTCGACCGTGTTCACATTTCATATGTTACCAAAATTTTTTAGCCTTACTTCGAAAAAACCGTTCACTATAATGCTATTGCATTCAATGATTTGGCCTGATGCCGATACTTTGACTTCACAGATAGAGCTCACGTGAGTTTTTGTTTGAAATAACATGCGGTTATGTGAAAATTTATTGTGCCCATAAGTACGATTTTGGACGCCTCAAACGTCGACCTGCCTGCCTATTTTTGGTGCCTAAGACATGCTTTCTTTTTGCCCCGCCACGATGGTCTAATGACTAAGGTACTCGGCTGCTGACCCACAGATCGCGGGATTGAATCTCGGCTGCGACGGCTGCATTTTACATGGAGGCGAAAGTGTTTTAGTCCGGTGTTCTCGGATTTCGGTTCACGTCAAAGAATCCCAGGTAGGCGAAATTTCCGGCGTCTTCCACTATGGCGTCTCTGAAAATCATGTGGTGGTTTTGGGACGTTAAACCACACTTATCAATCAAATATTCAATGCAATCAATCAAAACACGCTTTTTAGTACCTAAAAATATGACGTCAGTCGCGGTTTGCAGGACCAAAATGAAGTTCTTTTTTTTTGCTTGCTTCTTATAGTTATCAATATTGTTATTGGGTAAACTGACGGGTGGTGGGATACTAGCAAAGGAAAGCTGGAGGACAGAGATCGAGGAATACGAGGTGCCATGTGCAATTTTATTATAAATACTCGATGAGTGCCGTGTGAAATTTCAATATAAATACTGAACGAGTGCCTTTTTAATCTGGTATTTCAAATTCTTCATCATTTCGTTAGGTTAAAACTTGAGTTTTCGAAATTATTCCCGTCAGATTAATATGGCAGTCTGGAATACAGGCTCAAAAGCATATTACTTGTAGTGAAGTTGAATTTTATAAGTATAATTGCCAATTCATTTCTTTATTTTTGGTTTTAAATATCATACCTTACCTAAAATAACATTTAACAGTCTCTACGTTGCATTCTTGATCAATCCTCTAAAGTGGGTATATGCCATGTATCTAGGATAGCAATGCAAAGAAAAGGAAAGCGAGGCTCGTGGTAATGGCTTCCAGGTGAAAACCTTTTAACTGCCTTTCGATTACATTTTCGGCCGTTACATTTGGTGGCAGTGGTGAGATGGCTTCTTCTATGGCTCCGCGCCGGGCGGCCCACGGTATGTGCGACAGCGGACTTTCCACCCGGTACCAGCTACAGCAAGGTCAGCCATTTCCGCATCGTACGCCTCTTCGTCCAGAAGGCAATGGGACATTCCACTTCAAGATTCTCGTACCCGCTGTGGCTGCCGGGGCCATCATCGGCAAAGGTGGTGAGACCATTGCACTGCTCCAAAGGAAAGTGGGAGCCCGGGTGAAAATGTCCAAGTCAAACGACTTCTACCCAGGAACTACTGAAAGGGTGTGCCTAATCAGTGGGAGTGTCGAGGGCGTTCTACGCATCCACGAATTTATCATGGAAAAAATTAAGGAGAAGCCAGACCCCACAGCCAAGATTGCGATTGACTTTGACCACAAGCAGCCAGCTGAGAGGGAAAAGCAGGTGAAGATCTTGGTACCCAACAGCACGGCAGGCATGATCATTGGCAAAGGTGGCCGCTACATTAAGCAGATCAAGGACGAAAGTGGCGCCTACGTGCAGATATCCCAGAAGTCGAAGGACAACATTCTCGCGGAGCGCTGCATCACCGTAATTGGCGAGATGGACAACAACAAGAAGGCGTGCCAGCTCATCTTGGCCAAAATTGTGGAGGACCCGCATAGCAGCAGCTGCCTTCATGTCTCTTACGCCGAAGTGACTGGGCCTGTGGCCAATTTCAACCCGACAGGATCACCATACGCTAACCCGGCAAGCGTGCACTCCACCGTGACCAACTTATCGGCCAGCTACAGCTCGAGCGGAAGCCTCAACAACGTAAGCTTAACGGCGAACTTCGGAGGAGCCGCGGTGCCGGCTGCTTTTCCGGGCACCGACGTGGCCCAGCTGCTGGAGAACGTCAAGGCAATACTGCGGAGTAATGGCTACACGGAGCAGGCGATAGCCGACATCGCGACGGCCATGGGCACACTGGCTGCGTACGGAATGCTGGGCCCCAACCTCGGTGCGCTCCTGGCAGGTGCCAATTTGGCCATGATAGGACAGGGCCCACTGCAGCCGCCACCGCTGCAACAAGTGTACCCGACTTCGCCGATAGACACCACGCCACCGGTGGTCGCCAGCAGCTCGGGCATGTTCGGTCCCATCGGCAGCGGCAGCTTCGGCTCGCCGCGCTCAGAGCGCTACCACAGCGACATGGTGTTTGACCCGTTCGGGTGGAACTTGCCAGCGTCAGGGTCGCCGGGCGAGACGGCCAACAACGGCGCAGATGGGGGCATGCCCGTAAACAACAACTCGTTCGGGCTGGGCACGGCACTGGTGCCGTCGCAAGGGGCCATGTGCAAGTCGCCGCCGCCGCCCTCAGTGGTCGAAGAGTTCTCGGACGTCGTCAAGCAAGACCTCGAGGTGGGGGAGAACATTGTGGGGGTCATCTTGGGACCTGGGGGAAAGTCGCTGGTTGAGATCCAGCGCTTCAGTGGCGCCGTTATCGAGATCGCTAAGAAGAACCCGTTTGCGCCGTGCACGTGCAACCACATCGTCAGCATCACGGGCACGCCAAACGCAGTCTCGACGGCCCAGTATCTGATCGAGCAGCAGATTGCCGAAGAGCAAGCCAAAAAATCACAGAAGAATGCGCTCGGGGGGCTTCACTAGGGTGGTGGAGAATGTAATTCTTTCGGCTGACCCCCTCACTTTTTCCCCCGCCCCTTTTCAAAGTGTAAAAAAAGTGATATTACAGTAGTAGACCATTATAACATGTGGATATACATATTTTATATACACATACCACACGCATGTCTGGGTGTGTACAGGTGCAGAAGTGTGGGCCATTTCCATGTTGTCGGACTCTTGGGGTTTGTGCACACTTGTTTGCATGCTCTCCTTTGCTGGGTTTCTTTGGCCCTGGTAGACAGATGTTATGGGGTAAACTGACGGGTAGTGGGATACTAGCAGAGGAAAACTGGAGGACCAAGAACGAGGAAGACGACGTGTTTTCAGAACAGTTTGGGAATATAGAAAAGAAGCCTCACTGAATTAGGTCATCGATTCTTGGCCAATCCCCTGAGTGGGTGTGAGCCATGGCTGTGGAATGATCATCATCATCAACAGTGAGGCTGGTGGCAATAGATGCGAGCTTAAAGCCGTGTTAAAGTGTATTTCGCTTTTGTGTGTTTAATGGCTGTTAGAATTGGTGGTAGCGGTGGGACTAAACAGCATCAAATGCCCGAAGGACGACTGGTCGAGGGACGCGCTTGAGGATATCTTGGCAATGTATAGGCCTTGATAGAACAGGTGCGCTTTGACTTGACCTTTAGAAGGAAGTATACTGCTCTGGCCCCCCACTCAGTTGTAGTAGTGGGCACTCAGGACGTCAGAGACCAACGTGTGAATGCTCACGAACAAAGCCACGTTTGTTTCAAGAATAAGCCAAGCTTGCGCCAAGATGAACCGATGCGCTGTGTCAGTGGTGTGTGTAATGTTGAGGAGGACGCATGCGGAGGACGATGTCGAAACTAGTGCAACAAGGTGAAGAAAACGTAGGAGATGGCCGTATGCGAAATGGCACCTCTCAGCTTTGTTGAGAACAGCAGTTCAGAGAATCTGGTGAATGCGAGTGGCACAAGCGGAGAAGCGCGATGCCGACGCCGAAGAAAGAAGAAAAGAAAACTTGACGACTTTGCTGAAGGACATCTCCAGAGCCTGGAGTTCGCTTCTTGTGACTTTCCATCACTGCAGGGATCAACCACAATGACTGTGCAAGACACATCAAAAAACCTGTGCTCTAAGCTACGGCGTCAACCATGGAAATCATAGCAACAGCCGACGCCACTATTTCGCTCACTTCAAACAGCTTACCGGGAATCACCGAAGACAGGCGGCTATGAGACCTCTGCGTCTAACGTTAGAATATCTGGGCACGGGAAAGAGGCGCAAGACATACGTCACTATCATCGTAAGCTGAACAACATCAAGCAGGAACCAGCTCTTCAACAGGTGGTGACAAGTAAAATAATCGTGGAGAGACCACCGAGCCAAGAGACAAGTTACGAGGACCAGGTTCGCACTTCGAAGAACAACATTAAAAAAGCAGCGCAAAGAGACAGTGCGTTGTTCGTGATCCGGCAGTCGAAGTCACGTACCGTGCGGCACAAGGTTCTCCCCAAGCTCACGGTTGTCAAAAACAGCTTTTTTTATCACCCTGTGCAAGTTTTCCACAACGGCCTGTGTCTTGAAAATGAAGACAGTTCGTCATCGCAAAGACCGACCACTGCGTTTATGCAGCACCATGGACTGCACCTTGGTCAAGAACGTAAGTAAAACTGCCCTCAAGAAGCAATGGTACCTCACACCCTCTCCCCTTCTTCAACCTCCTTCCTCCTCCCCGGTGGATAGATGTTATGAGGTAAACTGACGGGTAGTGGGATACTAGCAGAGGAAAGCTGGAGGACAGAGAACGAGGCTGACGAGGTGTATTGAGAACAGTGAGGCTGGTGGCAATTACTGCCAGATTGAACCTGTGTTAAAGTGTATTTCGCTTTTGTGTGTTCAGTGGCCGTTACAATATGTTGTCTATTGATGCAACAACTCCTAAATTGCTGTAGTTTCTCGCCATCAGCAAAGCTTAACATCATATCCTCTTAGCTCTTTTAGCAGCCCTCTTCTCCTCCAAGTTTTTTTTTATTTTAGTTTGCATTCTCCCTGAGTACAGTTTGAAATATCAAAATATTTTGCTCACAGGAAAAGTTCGGCGATTTCCATGCCATGTGGAATTACAATAAGAGGTGAATCAATGTGTATTTGAAAGTGTAGTAGCTGAGCCTACGTCGTGGGCTTATCCGGTACGTTGACAGCACTGGTGTTTTAAACGGTATACCTTATTGTGTGACCTGACGTCAGCACTCACGTTCAAGTGCATATGTCAGTATTATCCAAACAAAATGCGCTTTATGGTGCCCTGATATGAATATCGTGCGTAACTTTCATTAGATCATTACCCCGGGTTGACCATCCTTTGGATATAGCTTGTTGAATCAGAGAAATGCAATTGTAGTTTTTATTAAACATTAAACGCTACATTCACGGAGGTGATTTGCAAACGTGAAGCCAGCACCGGAACCACAGGCGTTAACCTGAAAACACGCCTGCATCGCAGGAGTTTAGTGTTTATTGCTTTGTGATAAAGTTAGTTAGCCAGAACTGAAAACACAATGGACGTTGCGTTGACATTAAGCCTGCATTGGATGCTTTTCCAAAGCACTGTCAAGGCCTTGAGTGGCTCTGTGGCAGAATACCTAGCTGCCGCGTAGAACGCTTAGGGTCAATTCTTCCTTGGATCCTAATTTTTATTGTTTACATTTTCTCACTTTGCTGGCGTTTTATAACGCTCTCGCTTTTAAATTACCAATATTGGTTCTCACTGTTCCTGGATAGACCAAATATTAGTCATCTGTGGCGCACAGCCGTATGCTGCTGATCATGATAAATGGGTGCGTGTCACACGTGTCTAGAGAAAAGGGCTTAACAATGTACGCGACAGAACTCTCACGTTATTCATGTCATTATGAAGAAGTCATATTCGTCAAACCATCCCCCCCTCACACACCAATTTTGGTCTTTAGATAGATAGATAGATAGATAGATGGACAGATAGATAGATAGATAGATAGATAGATAGATAGATAGATAGATAGATAGATAGATAGATAGATAGATAGATAGATAGATAGATAGATAGATAGATCCAGGAACGTGACCTCACCTCTCGAAGTGTGCTGCAGCCCTCTGGTCGGTTTCAGCACGTACACCCCGATATTATAGATCCCTTCCCCTCAGCTGGACCATATTGCTACTGGCGCCCAGCCATCGATGTACTCGATGGCCCGAGGCATGGCCTGTTGAGGGAATCATCGCAGAAGAAATCGCATCTGCCTTCTTCATTGGCTGGGTTGCTCATTTCGGTACCCCCCGGCGCCCTCCGGTGCGTTACCACCAACCAAGTACGACAGTTTGAATCGTACGTTATCAGGCTCCTCGGGCTCACCATCAGTTTTAAGTACTTGAAAATCGCCACTTACCAGACCTGTGCGAATGGGGTGATCGAGCACTTCCACCGACAGTTCAAAGTGACCATCTTGTGCCACTGAACGCAACGTGGCTCGAAGCCATCCCAGTGGTCAACGTAAATCATCACGCTACCTGTAAGCCAGACATTCAGGCTACACCCGCAGAGCTCTTGTATGGGGGACTGGTTCATCTCCCAGGTGAATTTCTCGCAGTGATGCTTCTAATAACAGGACGTAAGATACCACTGACTTCGTGATACTGACTGACGCAACATCACCACCCTCCACTCATCACTTGCAGCTCACCACTGTAAGCCTGCACCTTTCGTTTTCAAGGAGCTAGCAACGTTAACGCACGCTTTCCTCCGAAACAACACTATCTGCAGGCCTCTTCAGCCACCCTGGACCCTACTTGTATGTTCCTCACTACAAAAACTTCGTCGTGTGCGTGAACAGGAACAACGCTCGCGTTTTGATTGACCGGCTGAAGGCAGCATACATCGGTTCTGACAGCCACAAAGTTTTTGACGTAGTACCCCTTGAAGTAAAAATGGCTTATCATTTCACGTCAGCTATGAAAAATAGCACCTCCCAAAGTTCTTTGACTTTTCGTAATTTACGTCTGACGTATTTAGTACTGTCATAAAGTAATTTTTTTCGGAGTTAGTGTAGAATGCACTATTTGTTTATGTTTGATGTGTAGTTTATGTATTTTGTTCACCATTAAGATTTTATTCCTCAGTATTAGATATGCATATGGCGTTGTAGCTGCTATATGTACATTGACTATGGGCCTCCACTAGTCTTTGGCTACTGGCGCAACAGTTCGTTGCACAAAAGTACTGTATATATGAGAAGAAAATCGAATTGGAATTGACTGTGAAAATTTGAATTAAAGCCATACAACGCGAGTGCACCCTCACACACTCATTGACAATCCTTGCATCAGAGCCTGCTACTCTCACTACACGCTCTCGACGTCACGTATAACCTACGACTGCTAGAAGCCACGATTGCTCTCCACTCCAAGGGGGGTGGGGGTGGGGGGTGGAACTTATGTGACGGCATAATCTGCGCACCATTCTGCGCAGCCTCCACTTTTCTATCATTCGGCCCGGCGTCACACGACGCACGCTGCATTCATATCGAATAAGTCGCAGTGCCGCCACAGCGTCACCAGAGACCTACGTCATTGGCGGTGACTCCAAAACTAGGCTGCGAAGTTTGGAAGAGCGTCATTTTGCTCCCTTACCTTTCAGAGCACAGTGCCAGAATGCTCACGCGATGCTGCTGTCATAGTTGAACAAACACGCGCTATGTTTTTTTTCTGTATCTTGGGATTCATGCATACGTCGACACGGCATCCCACAGATAGAAATGCTCCAAGTTCCTTCGTTTCACTAACAAACATATCGTGATTAAACGAAAAAGGCTTATGATATATGGATCTAAAACATGTCCTTACTTTTCACGTATGATATTACAGCCACATTATCCTTATTTTGTTCCCTCTTTTGTGGGTAATAGTAAAAAAATATTGGGAAATGCCAATTACGTTATTCGTGCCCAAGCCTGAGCTTTTCAATAAAATCAAGGCATAAAAATAACTGCCTGCTGTTCATGCTTTTCAAATGTGAAAACATCACTACCCATCTCGGAACACAATAAATTTATCGTGGGTGGGTAATTCTAAAGATTTGTGAGAAATGAACTGCCACACAAAGCATTTCAACCATCCAACCTGATAATTTATTCTTCTACCAAATTATGGTTGTATCGTTAATTATAGCTTTCTTTTTTCAAGAATCCTGAGTATGTAGGAAAAAGCAAACTATGTACAATTCATTTCTACTTCGATATGGAACATTCTTCCACTTTTACGAGAACTGCGAAGTACTTGCGTTAATATGAAATAGAAATAAAGAAGTACTTGCTTCGAGCAGAATAATTAGATCGCTTACAGTACATTTTAAAAAATACTTTTGATCTTCAGTGTTTTTGAATGAGAAGATTGATATGTTGTTTTCTTTGTTTGTTTTTTTTTTGCCTGCAATTTCTCGTCTTCCATGTGATGTGCTATAGGCCCACTATCCTATTTATTGATTTGTGTATTTTGTTCTATTAGTGTTTTGTGTTTTCTGCTTGAATACTGCTTTGCGTTAGGTCACTCTTGCTTCGAATTGTAAACTACCGGATTGTTTCTGGTACAGAAGCCCCCAACATATCCTCTGACTTGGGGACATCAACCAATTACTACAGATTTGGAATATCAGCCATTTTTATTAATTCAATTTATATTGTCATGATTGCTCCTGGTGAAGTCTTGGACTCAGGACACCTAACGAACGATGACTTTTCTTGTAGTGGCTATGCTGGTCATTGATGTGTATTGTGTAACTCGTCATATATCTTGGCGTAAACTTCAGTCGTGTACAGTTTCGTGCACTCTTGGTGTGAGCACGGGGCACCACGGCCGCGTAGAGTTACTGTATATGCTACCTTTAGAGCATGTACAGTAACTCTAAGGCCACGCTCCGCGGGGTGCCAGCACACACGGTGCTGCCGCGCATCAAAGCTAATCGGAGCATCAGCATACCAGTGAGCGCTCCGTAAGTGCATTGCAAGGAGCGCGCTTCGCTTGCTGTGCAGTTTGAGCAGCGTGTTGTATAGTTCATGATGAGAAAAGGAGTCGCAAATACCTTGCGGCTTCATCAAGAATACAATATTTGTGATATTGTTAAATGGGACTCGAAAAATTTACTTGGCAATTGTGATTATTTACTTTCTTCTGCTAAGTAAAAAAGATGTACTTGTTTCAAGCATGTGTGTGTGTGTGTGTGCGTGCGTGCGTGTGCGTGTATGCGTGCGTGCGTGTGTGTGCGTGCGTGTGTGCGTGCGTGTGTGTGTGTGTGTGTGTGTGTGTGTGTGTGTGTGTGTGTGTGTGTGTGTGTGTGTAACACCATATAGTAACCATGTATTGAAGCGTAGCCGTGGAAGATAGTCACCTTATTTCGGAATCGGCGTCAAGTGTTCTGGAGTGTAGTACCGATGTTTTTTCCAATCCTGACCCCAAGCCCCCTTGAGAAATGATGCACCCATGAGACACTTGAAAAGCGCTCTTTCAAAAGGTAGCACATTTTTTTGAGCGACTCGCACCTCACCTCGCCACCTCAATCACCTTCTTCACTGTCCTGGCCCTTGCGGGACTACACTTTGTGTCCGTCGCCTGGTAGCAGAGGTCAGTTTGAGGCATCTGGTTCAAAGCTACTGGGTTGTTCTTCTTCTCACCAACACAGTGCTTCTTGTTTTCATGTCTCAATACGACCCCGCATATCTCAAAACTTAGAGTAAATGGCTCCAGAAAATTTTGACTAGTGTTCATACATACAGAAGCGCTGTTTCAACACCCCCTCCTCCGCGTTGTAGTTCAGCGTCACGAAAGCTATATTGTTTTAACCATCGCTGAACTACTAGTCATGGCAACAGTGTGGATAGAGCAATATGCATTAATAAAGTCTCAAAATTTGGGTGTTGTCGCAGCCTCAGTATGATGAGTAGAAGAACGTCTTACGGCTAAAGCTTCTAGAAAATAATTGATCATTGTTTCTTTTTTTTCGCTAAACGATGCGCACAGCTCCGAAAGCAACTATAGCCTCATAGTAGAGTCACCAGTAGTTGCAAATGAGCGCGCTTCCAGTCTATGTGTTTTTTTCGTTTGTGTAGACGTGATTTTGGCGCCAAATTGACTATTTTATTCAGTAGCGAGATTGTCAAGCAAATAATAGAATGAGCCAAATTACCTTTAGAGTAATCTTGAAAAGCCATAATGCAAAGACCACTGAGAAGGAAGGCTACGTCGGGATGTCTTTCAAACATTTGAGTTTAATATGCAAGGTAGATCACGTGGGTACAGCTTAACGATGAATGTTTGGCCTCACACTGTACGGTGTTAAAAAGAGAACGTTATGGACGAGAGGATTTTGTAGGAGACGTTTTGATTCCGTTCCACGCGAACTTTTTGTGGAAGTCCTGGTTACGTTTCTGCTCGAGATTTTTGACTAGGCCATTTGTCTATGAATGGTAAAGAGAACCATTAGGAAGTGCTGTACATAAAAAAAGTTAGAGTAGCTTCGCACTATGTGCTGACAGCCCTGCTTGAAGGAAGTGCGAGGATTGGGAAGGGGTAGAGCTTTTTTTCGGCACTCAAATTCTCCATTTTTTTCTTTTTCAGACATTTTTGGTTTTGTCTTCTTTCCCTAATTCTATAGATTTCTATATTCTTCCTTCCTTTTTTCTATTTTCTCTTTCTCTATCTCAACTGCATCCTTTTTTCCTATTCTCTACGGGCTTAACCTTTCGTTACGCGAAGCAATGACAGCCTTCGAAAGCTAATGTCTCGGAAGTGCTCTGCACTCAATATCATCATCAAGGCGCTCAAAAAACAAGAGGAAGAGTTCCTATTTTTGACGAGAGCGCGTGCTCAATATGCCACAGACGGCCACGCTATACATGGTTTTGCCTGCGTTGCGCAAAGCGACGACAATATCACGTGACAGCCCGGGTTCCTGAAGTGCTCAGCTCTAAAAAGGAATAACGAGTACGGTTGGATAAACTCGTGACCATGGCAAAGAGTCAATTTTTGCCTAACTACATTGCAGAGAAGTATCCATCATCAGAGGATAAAAAAAACGAACACCTAGAAGGCTGCAACGACAGACTGGACTATTGCGTATAAATAATAGACAAGGAAAACACTTGAAACGGAGATTCACGCTTTATAATATAGGAAACAAGGGTGCCACCATCATGCAGGGTGCATGAAACCCGTTATTAGGTGGCTGTGTGAGGAGTCTAAGTGGTTCATAATATGCAAGCGTATACAAAAACAGCATACGTCCAGATCATTGTTGCGTTGCGCGAAGCACAGTCACTTTGGCTGAATTCTCATTGGCGCGGATATTAAGCGAGCCCATGTGCTTCGTCGTGCCAGTAACGCTAAAAAGTCACGGGTGGTGGAAAATATACTCAGCCATATTCTACAAATCTCATAGATGTCGGGTAGCCCAGTGATAAACCAAAGCGACCCTGAGCAATTTGCAAAGATGCATGCAATTATTTGCGATTCAGGCCGTGAAAGAAGGAATCGCTCACATTGTACGTAGAAAACTGCACAATATTGCATTAAGCGAAGCGCGTTTTCCTGCAATGTCCTTGCTGAGCGCTCAATCGCTACTCGCATGGTGATAGTTGAGCGTGCTTCCCAGCAATGCAAGCACAGCGCTCGAACACAACACAAGAGATGAAGCAATGCCTGTGCGCATGCTCCAATTAGCTTCGATGTGCGGCCGCACCTTTTGGGGTGGCGCTCCGCGGAGTGCGACCACGGTGCGCCGTGTTTGCCCCAAAAGTGGATGTCACTGTCCGTTTTCCGGTCGAGAATCTTGAACCTTCCGTACCAACATAGCCAGCGGCCTCCTTATGAGCATTTCGTAGCCTTGCACTAACTTGAAGGTACCTCACTGCTGATGCCCAGAAATAGATATAATTATTCCCTTCTGTCACGAATTATGATGCACTGTCAGAAACGCATCAAATTCGCGTGGCATGATTCTAGGACACTCAGTATTTTATTTAAAGAACCAAAATGAAGGAAAACGTTGGTTTGTGTGAGTTTCAGTAATTAAAATCAAGGAGCGTTGAAATAGTATTCTAAATATTCTGCTACCAGTCAGCTTTTAACTGTCATAAGAAGAATCTACTAATATGTACGAAATTCATGCAAACTTTGTTTTTTTGCAGTTGTTTCGAGTGAAGAAAAAAGTTTTTCGTGTTGTTCGTGAAACGCGTCACATTGAACAACCACCGAACATGGTAGCGTTGAAGCAAACTGATCTTGGGCAGCAATTCTAGCATAATGAAAAAAAAAGTCACAGCTTTGCCACAAAGGTGAAGCTATGAATGCGAGAGCAACAAATTTGAAGGTCACATGCAGAATGGCAAGCAGATCGAAACATACTCCTCATTTGTCACGCATAAATGACGCACGAAACGCACTCACAGGTACAGAGGAATGCGAATAGGCGTCTCAGTTTTCACTTCGCTGTGTCGGGAAAGCGCACCCTTTTCAAAACAGTTGCAGTTACTTTCCTGCACCCAAACACTACAACAGAATCGTTCTGGTGAAACCCAAGGCTAGCCAAGGCGTACGATTGTCCCCACCGCGAGATGAGCAAGCGTACGCGTGATCGTCCACCATGCCCTCTCTCCATGGGGCAAAGTACGCGAGGGAGATCATTGTGCGTGCCGCCGCGTCGTGAGGATGTGGCGACTCGCTCTCACTGCGCCACCTTGCTGGTAACGCATTAAACTCCATAGCCATCTCCCCGCCGCGATGCCCTTCACCAACGGTAAGTAGTAGATATAAATAGCTTGCCGTTTGACCACTGAATGAAGTGTTCCATCGTATCTCAGGAGCTAATGCCTCGCACTCACAATTCAGAGGTCCAGCGTTCGATTCCACCTGTCAAAGTCTTTTTTTCACAATTATTTTTCTTGCAATTTTATATATACGGAGCGTCTCACATAATTTGAGCCAAGAATGTGAAAGTGAATGGCACTTGGGAGGCGAATCGAACTAAGCGCATACTACTCGCACTAGCCTGTAGATACTCAGGCTATTTTTTATTTCTCTTCATACAAATATTTATTAATTCTTAATTACCTATTTATAATTAGGGGCTGGAAACCCAAACTATGAACATTGAGATGTAGAGCACTTTCAGACAACAGCTGAATTGTTTCCTGTACGATACGTCTAGCGCTATTATTTTTTCCGCGTTGTAAAGAAAGCCTATCGTAGCACTCTAGCAGTACGCTTGCGGTCCGTCACACGGCTTTTTTTCCAACTTCGAGGGCTTTCTTTACAACGTGGAAAACATTACACTGCTAGACGTATCGTACAGGAAACAATTTAGTTGGTGGTTTCTGAATTGCTCCACAACTCAGTGTTCATATAGTGGGTGTTCAGCACATTATTAAAAACTAGGTAGAAATTAGTAATTAATTCGTATTGGGAGAAATAAAAAATAGCCTGAGTACCTTCAGGCTAGTGCGAGTAGTACGCGTTTGGTTCAATTCACCACTCAAGTGTCTTTTATTTTGAAATTCTTAGCTCAAGTTATGTGGGAGACCCTGTGTGGGTACGTATACATATACGCTGATCTACGTCAACTCCGGTGGCAACATCCAGCTGAGAGTGTCCATATAATCGCTATCCCAATAAAATGATCGCTACTTGTCTGCTCAGGAGGCCTGTACAAGTGTGTACACTTAGCTTCGAGTCATATATGATGAAACACGCAGTGCGTGACGTGTCATTGAAGTTGGCGTGTACATCTGTACACACCGCGTCTACAAAGCATCAATACATTCACTATTCCCAGCAATGGTGCTGTCAGTACAATCAGCGGTAGATTGAAAATAACGAGACTTTAAAATGCTTTTTGGGATGCCAATTCACGTGTAGTTCTTGAAAGTCGGATATTTTCAACAGTTACAAAAAAAAAACGTTCGGTTGAGTTAGCTTTAGATTTATCGAAGTAAATAAAGTTAATTTCATAAAAGCGTGATCGAGTATCGCTTGATGTGAATCTTGTTGGAGGTACCCGTCAAACAGAAAACATGTACCACTGCTAATAGCTTCGCACATTTATGCTGTTGTACTGCCGACACTAGCTCTATGGCATTGTAAATCAATAGACAGTCTCGTCAAAATCCCGCCATGAAGTGAAGGTAATTGTCAGCGAATCCAAAAAAACACTCAGTTTTGTAGCATTCAAAAATACAAAAAACAAATGAAGAATTATTAATTAGGAGAGTGTGGTGTTTTGTAAGTAAAAGCAGCTACCCTAATTTTATTATCAGCTCTACCAGACGGCTGCGCTTCTATTCTTCAGGAACAACGTTGGCTTCCCATGGCCTTCTAAAAAGGTTTAACGTATGAAGTTTGGCTGTTTCGTCTAGGTAGCGCAAAGTTCTATGAGCTAATTCGGGGGGGCCCTCCTGAAGACGAGTGCCCACAGAGTGTTATAGCAGCTTGCTTATGTGGAAAATTGAGTGCCCATACTTCTATCATCTAGAATAGAGATGTCGTGTAAAAGCACATTCACCGCAGAGTGCACACACTGTTACTAACTTGAAATGACTTTGTGCGCTACATCAGCGTGCTGAAGTGACATAAATGCAGAAAAACTCGATCCTTGTGGTCGGCGTATCAAGACACATGTAATAAGGATACAGCATTGAATAGATAAGCCACAGGATAAAGCACATAATTGTTTTCGCGAGTTATTAGACCTGAGCTCGTCAATGCATTATACTTACGAAAAACCTATTGGTTCTTCGCTGATGTCTCCGGAAACGTCGTCCCGTTAGGTGTGCACCTAGGAGTAGGTAGGAGGGTCGTCCCCTTTTGTCTCCTACGAGAAGGGTTGTCCCAAAGTGTGCCTCATAGAAAGACTTGATAGAAAAAGGGGGCACTACGAATATCCTTCACCCTTCTGGAAAGAGAACTCTGCGCTCACTTATGGTCGCCCCTCGGTGCCCTCCCTTCTTGCTGGCACTACCGTCAGATTGATATTACATACCTACATTGCTCGAACGTCACCTGCAGGACAGTTTTTTTCCACAGGTCAAGAAAATTTATGCCGTGAACAAGTATATAGGTTGCAGAGTGTGAGGCTTATCAGTACTGTTTGGCACTGCTACAGAATCATTTATTCTCTTTTATGTCAAGCCACGGCGACAGTGTGAGACTGCCAATCAGATCCCAACATATTTCTAAAGCTTTGTATCCATTGGTTTTATTCATGGGGCAATCACATAGCTACTGTTTTCTGCATGCTTTGCACTAAAATTCACACACCTACAGTTCAAAGCACTTCACGGATATTGGGAATCTTAAATTCTGTGCTTGCATACCGGCAGTAGAGGCATCACCGACTACTCTTTCTAAAAGAGCGATGATAAACAATAGCTGACGTTCATTGCTGGAGCATAAAGCAACTTCAGCTAAATGTCAAGTGCAGAAGTCTTACCATGTTCCGCAGCGCAAGAAATATGCGGATGACACAAAAACAAGGTCAGCGCTCGTTCTTGTCATTATTCTTTAGTCCATCTGTTCCTTGCGCTGTTGTATCTAGTAATTGTGCCTCAACACGCCTAGATCGCTGCTTTATTTGTCAAGTCCTAGTGGCCTTATGTACACCAATTACGCACTTTCACACTTCCGTATAACTCCTCTTTCCTACCCTCTGGCCTCTTTATACGAATTTCAATCTTTACATGAAAACTGTATTATAAAACTATCTTTTTTGCCAATACCCTAATGTGGCTGTGTACCACAGATTCAAGAATCTACCCTACGTTCCTGTTACTTTCTATAAAAATACATCTTTTTAAAAGAAATCAATATTCAATATAAACTAAAATTATTAGGCTTATAGAAGTGATGTTATAGGAAACTGCTTGATGCAAGCTTATGGTAAGTGGTTGACCGAACCAACGTACCACGCAGCCCAATTTACGACCAGACATCTCCAAATTAGTGCGTTAGTGCACAATTTCATTCAATGAAACATAGATGAATAGCCATTTCGCTTCGTGTTTATAACTAAAGCACCTGCGCGTAAGTGAATAATTAAATGGAAGTTACGCTTTATTTCTCTATCATTGGTTTAGAAAGTTATAGAGGCGAGAGAAAGGGGGCCGCATGCGGAAGTAACATCCATACCTTCAGAAATTCGACACATGAGCAGGCAAAATTACCCAATAACCACAAATATAAATGACTTTCTTCTCTAGAAAGTCTACATGTTTTGCAGTACTTTTTTAGATATTATTTATTCACGCCACTTGTAAGCCCCTGTAGCTTGAGTATGCAACTTAAACAAGTGCACGGCCAAGCACAACGGGGCCTGTCGTTCTAGGTAAATGATTGTTATTAACATTTATTGCAGAAGTGGTAAACGTGTGCCAGGACAGAAAGACACAACAAAAGGACAAAATTGCAAGAAGTGGAGAGCCCCACATATAACAAAAATCACAAAAAGTCGGCCGCAAAGACGCAGAAAAGTTTTTAGCTGTAAAGTCCACTCACTGCCAGCGAGCGCCATTTTGCGATGGCATGCGTGACGTTACAAGACGTAAAAAGCATTGCCGTCATCTTCTACCAAACAGCACCTCCCGCACACAGTCAGTGTGTTCACTGTGTTGCGAGTGTTGCTTGCCACTCTGTGTTGCAAGTACTGAGGCGTGTTAGCGGTACCATCATCGTGCTGTGGGCCTCACGATCACCTCACGATTCGGAGCAGTGGTTCATCGAGTAGCAGAAGCGTCGGCAACGTCACTTACGCTGCGCATTTTGAATTCGACCCCTTCGCCACCAGGTCAAGCGACGAAAAAAGGGCTGAAGATGGGGCGAAACCCAAATGCCAACGACCTTGACGGTACGGCAGGCGTTGCAAACAGCCTTACGTAATAATAAGTAGCTATATTTCAAGCGTACCAGGTTGACAAGTGAGGTTGGGATACGGCGGTTAGTGAAAGCTCCATTCGCGAGAAAGTGTTACTTTGCGCAATGGAATTGCTAAACCTTGCAGATTTTCGTTTGCTAGCATACGCGAGTGTACGAACTTCAGTGCTGAACACACTAAGTGGTCGTAACAATGCTGCGCATTGAGACCGTTATTCTTTCATCGGTTGCTGTGTGCGGCGTATGTAAACAATATCGAAAGCAAACGCAATGTCAGTGCAGTACTGCGTCACTCACGATATACATTTGGGTGAATCTCTGTCGGTATCATTCTGCTCCGGTAAAAAAAAAAATATAGCAAGTCTGACGCTTAATCACGGCACTGCTTGCGAAAAAATTAAATAAATTTTTATCTGTAGTGGCAAATGGCATACGCATTGCACATTGACAGGACACTTTTTGATCTAAAACAGATTGACTAAAAATGTTTGCTGCAAGTACCAGTGATACATGGGTGACACGGTGGCATTTTTTCAACCACTGCAAGTTATTTAGTTCCACTGGCAAGTTGGAGAACGCAGAAAAAGCTCAATTGCAAGCCCAGCTAGCCACGGAACACGATCGTCCTCTGGAATTCAGACAGTGTGGCAGCCCACCCAGGAAGCGGCTCGTTAGTCACAGCTAGCGAGTGCCCCGGTGTTGCCCGACTCTTATGCTGCTAGCTTGTTTATAAAAATATTCGATCATAAATTGGCATCATGAGCAAATGCACTAAACTTTTACCAGCTTGTTTGTGAACATACAAGGATCAACTCACACAATACAAATTATGGATGGCCCCTTTAAATGCTGCAACTGTCCGTAACGCTGGTGATGAGTTTCCCGATACCGCTATCGAATTCACTGACGCATGGAGTCAAGCTTCATAAGTTTAATAGAACACGATTCCTACAGGCACCGTAATTATCCCAAAAATACCTACTGCTCAATAATACCGACCAAGACGCGCAAGCGTCACCAGAGATAACCACGCTACGCATTGTAGACAAATCGTGTCTCCATCGAAAGTTTGCAAGGCTAGCCGGTACGCATGTGCCCTGCGACTACTGCGCCGCCTTTTGACTAGTGAACAAATTATGACAACACCGATTTTGCTATTCTTTGCTCGAATAGCTCAAACTTCTGTCTATGAATTATAACACTTGCAATTGTTGCAAATTCCTGATTCGGAGCCTATTGTAACTATAGTGCAGATGACGTAAGCACTTGCATATGGTGCACGAGCTTAACACTATAAACAAGACACCAGGGGATTTGTCATATAATTATTGCCATTCGCTAATTGTTTTCCTTATGTAGAGTCCTTAATAACAGTCTCAATGAATTAAAAAACAAATTATTGTAAAACGTTCATTTCATTATTTTTCTCTCTCTTGGTTTCAGTGCATAAAACATGGTTTTATGCACTGAAGGGCACACGTACCTACAACAACAATTCGTTTTTATTGCAAATTGCAGAGCGCATACCCCATCAATAGGCGCAACCCTGAGATTTTATTCCTATATATACTAGAGAGGCCTTGCCAATTCGCTCGCCATAATTCATGTGTTGCAATATGCACCGTAAAGTAAATAATTGAGGAGTTAAGTGAGACAGGAACTTAGAGGGGCCGATGCGATGAAAAATTTGGCGTGTACAACGTGGCAGCAGCTAGGAGAGAAGTACCAGGTTGTTGCGCGGAATACGGGAGAAGCCTTTGACCTGCGGTGGGCGTAGTCAAGCTGACGAGGATAACTAGGGTAAGGTAGGGTAAAATGCGATAAATATACAACAAAAGTGAATAATATTCTTTTTATTCCACTCTTTCCGATGAAGTGTCAATACAGAAACTATTCTTTGAATACAAGATACGTTCTGCATATTTATGATCATGTTGCCATAACTCAAAGAGGTGTTATAAAAACAAATAAAAAAATGCACCAGATGTATCACTTTGCCCCAAATTGCGGGAGAAAACGAGCCACAGCGTAAGGAAAAACAAGAGTGTGAAAAAAAATAATCAATTTCGATTGTGCAGCAGAATCACCGAAAGTTCACTTCGTTGGATCCACGCAGTCTTCATCAGCCAACTCTTTGCACTCCACAAAAATAATCTAGAGTGAACCTAGCGCTGTGTTGCTAAAAAACTCTTAGCAGATCAAGCACCCCGTGTTATTCTTTGTGCTAGTGGTGTCTTGAGCCCCTTCACTTTAATAGAATATTCAATGATTGGAGGCTAGATGCGTGCTGACGAATCTTCTTCGTCTCTTTGTGCTGTTTTGATAGAGAAATACACGTGCATTTCGTGGCTTTCGACTATGTAACCCAGGCTTCATGAAGCGATGATTTTCAGATTTTCTCTCACTTGTTATTTTATAGCTTATGGAATGAGAAAAAAATCACAGCATATCCACGGAATGAATGATGATGATTGGGGCGAAGCGTCCGTCAGCCCGTCCGTGCTTCCATTTATCCGTTCGTTCTTGCTTCCGTCCGTCCGCGCGACCGTCCGTGCATTCATCCATGCGTTCGTCCATCTGTCAATGCGTCTGTCCGTGAGTCCGTCCATCCATCTGTCTGTCTGTTCGTGCGTCCATCCGTCCGTACGTCCACGTGTCTATCCACCTGTCCGTCCGTCTGCTAGTCTGTCTGTCCATCCGTCCGGGCGTTCATCTAGTGAACACTCCAAGTACCACCATCTCCCATCTCGCATCCCCTGTGGCACATAGCCACTCTAGAGCGGGTATGTGCCACCGGTGGTTACGTACTACTACACACATACAAGGGATAGACAGACCCACGCCTTAAGGAGCTACGCCCCTAATATTATTTGGTTGCGTTTTGCCCCTCCCACATGCCGGAATTGAAAAAATTATGTGGGCATTCAATAAACCAAACTTTTGGTGGTATGTAGCTTGTAGTATGAAGTAAAATAAAAAAATTAATATGAACGTTCTTGTATTGATCTCGGAGTAGCTTCATGCAGGGATCTAAAAATTTCACTGAGCAGAAACTCGTCCACTTTTTGTCGGGTGGCGAAAACACCGACACCAGCTGCGTAATTTTTCCTATGCGAAAGCTGTGAGCAATGACAAAGTTTTACACTTAAAAACATAGACAACTACCAGCACGTATTCCTGAATTAGTGACAAAAAATAAAAGTTTTTTTGTATTATCCTCAGAAGCCAGCAAAGTCAAGGTGTAACGTTTTGCCCCGGGTTTAATTTTACCCCACCCAAACCTAAACTCATGACTTGAGCATTTAAGATGTCTTCTGGCCTTGACCGTTCACTTGATGTTTTTTTGCTTTTTTCAGGAAACTTCATACCTAAGAATTCATTTATTGTGCTATATGAACCACCTGGTATGCGTATTTAAAACTGCATGGAAAGATGACCACCAGTGCCCTATACCAGGGGTCAAGAGACAGTGGGATTGGGCGTGTTGGTATAACATTATAAGGGGTGCTTACCAGCGCAAACGAAAGGGCAGGAGGGGACAGGAGAAGAGACGAGACAGAGCGCTGAACTGTCAACAATTTATTTCTTGTGAAGGTATTCGCTTTTATACAGTTACCAGTCACACTAGTCGTGCGCGAAACACAATGACAATGCATAAGTACATCACATTGACAAGCAAAGGAACAACTTTTCCTTATCGGTGAGCACGACAGAAGGGGTGCTAACACAAGCATCTTTCAATGAGCAGATCTTTTCTGCCTCTATAATCTCGCGTGTGGTACGATCTCTGCATCTAGCAACAATAGAACACTCTGAAATATTGGCCGGCAGCCCCACGTGCTGCAGTGAACGGACAGCCATCCTTGTTTATAGTGATCCACATTGTACATATGTTCCCTCAGCCTCTCATTTATACAACGACCTGTTTGACCGACGTAATACCTTCCACACGATAACAGCAGCTGATACACCACATTACAAATGCAATCTCTGAATTTATTTGCATGTTTTGTAGTGCAACCGAGGGTAGGTCTGAACGGAAACACTCTGAATATATTGGCCGGCAGCCCCACGTGCTGCAGTGAACGAACAGCCATCCTTGTTTATAGTGATCCACATTGTACATATGTTCCCTCAGCCTCTCATTTATACAACGACCTGTTTGACCGAGACCGACGTAATACCTTCCACACGATAACAGCAGCTGATACATCACATTACAGATGCAATCTCTGAATTTATTTGCATGTTTTGTAGTGCAACCGAGGGTAGGTCTGAACGGAGGAACGGACAGCTTGCACAGGCGACTCAATTTTTGAGGGGCCGTAAAGACCACCTTCACATTAACTCGCTGTGCCACTTTCTTAGGATTGTGCGCTCTCTTGCGCATATATGGAACCACGGCGAAAGCGAAAACACATAAGGTCGACATGCCTTTTATGCTAATTTTTTCTGAAAATAATACCTGGCCAAAATGTATTGCACTCTACCTTCAGAAAACCTTGAAGTACCTAGAAGTGAACGATCCATTTCTGGTAAAAAGTTCATGTGAACTGCAGGAGTTTATTTCGTCGCGTTGCAATAAGACTCTTTTCGCCTGTTCTGTAGACGTCAAGGACCTGTACTATTCCATTCCGCATGACTTATTGTTACAATGCATTGGAGAATATATAGATGAGTATGGCGCCTCAAAATTCCAGACCCAGTTTGACGTCAGCGTCAGTGGGTTTTTAGAGCTTTTAAGGTTTTACCTTCAGTCGACGTACATCCTATGGGATGGAAAACCTCACCTTCAAAAATCCGGTATCTGTATTGGTTCTTGCATCGCTCCCATCGTCAGTGACCTGTTTTTAGGCAAATTAGACAGATCCGTTTCGGAAATTTTCACTAACACTAATGTGACGCACGTTTTCAGATACGTAGATGTTTTTTTTTAAAGACACTGACGTTGCATCGTATAAGAATGACGCTCTTACAGCTTTACACCTGATGCGAAACGGTTTTAAACCTTTTGAGCTTACTCATGAACTTTCTGAGAATTGTGAAATCAAGTTCCTTGACTTGAAGCTTTTCCTGAATATTGGACGCACTTGCTGGATGTATCAACCGCGTAGAAATAAGCCTGTTTTGCCATTTCATTCCGGCCATTCTAAGTTAGTTAAGCGAAGTATTGCAAAATCTTGCTTCATGAATGCCTTGCGAAAATCATGTGTGCACATTATTACAGAAAGCTTTGTTGAGCAATCTTCAATGACGTCGGCTGGTTACCCCAACCACGTGCAAGTTTCCGTTGCCGAAGGCCTGCTGCGTGAACTTAAGGCTAAAGGAACAGATAATGCTGTCCCACCTGTCACAGCTAGACGGACTTTCGCCGTGGTTCCATATATGCACAAGATAGCACACAATCTTAAGAAAGTGACACAGAGAGTTAATATGAAGGTGGTCTTTACGGCATCTCAAAAATTGAGTCGCCTGTTCAAGCTGTCCGATCCTCCGTCCAGCCCTACCCTCGGTTGCACTACAAAACATGCAAATAAATTCAGAGATCGCATCTGTAATGTGGTGTATCAGCTGCTGTTATCGTGTGGAAGGTATTACGTCGGTCAAACAGGTCGTTGTATAAATGAGAGGCTGAGGGAACATAGGTACAATGTGGATCACTATAAACAAGGATGGCTGTCCGTTCACTGCAGCATGTGTGGCTGCCGGCCAATATTTTCAGAGTGTTCTATTGTTGCTAGATGCAGGGATCGTACCACACGCGAGATCATAGAGGCAGAAAAGATCTGCTCGTTGAAAGATGCTTGTGTTAGCACCCCTTCTGTCGCGCTCACCGATAAGGAAAAGTTGTTCCTTTGCTTGTCAATGTGATGTACTTATGCATTGTCATTGTGTTTCGCGCATGACTAGTGCGACTGGTCATGGTATAAAAGGGAATACCTTCACAAGAAATAAATTGTTGGCAGCTCAGCGCTCTGTCTCGTCTCTTCTGCTGTCCCCTCCTGCCCTGTCGTTTGCACTGGTAAGCACCCTTTATAATACCAGGGGTCTGTACCATGGACCTGCACATGCCTGTCTTTTTACCACATGGTTTCATTCGTTTTATAAGTGTGTTTTTAATTTATAGAAAGTACGACTGTTCTAGAGCAATGTTTTCGTGAAGCACCACATGTGGTCACCGTGTGTTAAACATAATCCTAAAAATAGAACTCCATTTCAGAGCTGGCGTTAACATATTATTCTTTTTGGCGATTGCTGTAAACATGTTGGGCGTTTGGCACGACCTATCCTTCAGAAGAGACTCGTAATAAAGATGTAGGAAAGGTTTCTTGCAAATGGTAATGCTTGCTGAAAACATGTACAAACTACTTCCTTTTCCCTCCCCCGGCTCACCTTCTTCACTGTACCGACCCTCGGGCGGCTTATTGTGTGACTTCCAGCCTCTTAGTGAGGTTAGTTTGAGACCAGTGCCCTGTACGATGACTTCCGCAATAAACCTACGCTTCGTATTCTGGACACGCCTGAGGAAGCTGGTTTTTTAATAATTTTCTGATCCCTCAGTAGCCTATATACTCAAGAATATTTATAAAAACGGCACTGGTACGAGGATGCCAATCATGGGGTAATTGCCCCATTTTTAGGATATTTACGGATTACTTCAGACAGCGTAGACTAGTAGTGTGGCAATGCGTTTTGCTAAAAAGCGTAGCGTAATTTCTCCTATCCACTTGTCATCGTTCATTGAAAAATGTAGACATCCCTGAGGGTGACATTACTAGGTACATGCGAAAGTATTCACACACAAAAAATCCTTATTGACATTTCACCAGCATTGGACAGATGGGAAAGATAATACGCCAGTCTTTTGAAGGCGGGTAACGCAATCAATAGAGAAGATGAAAAATAAGGACCCTGTCACCATCGAGTTATCTTAAGTTATTATTATTATTATTATTATTATTAATTATAGGAAAATGTTAAGGCATAACTTTCTCCAAATAAACTAAGGTACTTATCCTACTAAAACATTTTTTTTATTTCTCAGCCCCACGTAATGAACCTACGGGCGGATTAACCTTAGTTTAGCTGCTTTTTTTTATCTGTCTACTTTTCCGCCACCGATCCCTGTATCATCTCTTACTTATTCTATCGCCGACTTGTTTGCATTTTCAGTTACCCTAAAATGCAAAAGTTCATGCACGCTAGTTTCATGACACGCACACGTTTATGTCTTTACCTTCACTGAAACGTATACTACCTCGTTTCTTTCCCGCGCCTTCGCTTTTCTCTACACTGAAGCTCGCTTTACAAGTATGTTCACTAGGGCAACCCGAGCTCGCTTCAATTGGCAGAGCGCATCAATTTATATCATAGTAAAGTGTGCTTTTGCGCATATTCTCTTTACTCTTTTAATCGTTACCCAAAGCTGACTTTATTTTGATCATATATATATATATATATATATATATATATCCCGCCTCTGTGATGTTTTGCTTAACACTTTTTGTCAGCATGTCACTTACAGTGCCAGCTGTTTACTTGCTAATGAGTCTCCTAGCTCTTTTACAAACTTTGAGTCAACCTTCTTTCTATACAAATACTGGAATACTTTTTCTTCTCATTCTTATGTATTTCGAGTCCTCCATTCTCTTCCCAAATTTTTCCGAAATAATTTCGAAAGTAACCACCGAACGCAGCGCCACTAAACGTGTGCATGGGGTACAGTTTTGTGCATCTTGTGCATTATTATAATACTGCGCTATTTTGAGCCGAGGGATAAGATTTAGGGCAGTAAACGTAAATGTGTTGGGTCAAATAGAGTAATTGTCAGTGCTACAGAGGATATCTTCTAAAACATAATTCGGTTACCCTGCACTCATGTAAAAACTTCTGGCGTGGGGGGCAGCTTACATTCGGCGATTTTTACTGCTTATCTTACTCTGAAAAATTACTTTACTGTAGATCTCTTGATGCATGGTAGCCACAATGGACCCACAACTCCTATTTTTCGCTGGAAACCAGATATTGTTTGGTGATCGTACCATGGCCCCTTAAGGACGTGATAGGATCCTTGTGCACCAGTCCTGTTGTCCTTGTGCTTCACAGAGTCTCATCAGCGAATGTCGTCACCACTCAAAACAAAGAAAATATCGCGAGAGCCACAATTTTTTTTCAATGTTAGCTCATGTTGAGTGAAATTGGAGTCGGGGCCGCACATGCCGATTTCAGAAGAATATAAAATAACGGTTCGCACAATAATAATTTGCTATAACCTACACAACCTCTACATGGTACTATTTACTGCACACCAATTACGTGTTCTTCTCAATATTGATTTCTTTCACCACAATATACACGTGCCCTGCAGTTAAGCTTAATAAAGCAAATGTTTCAAAGTATGATTTTATGCGCCATTCATAGTGTGAGACCCACACACCTATAGTTTTCTGGCACACCTCGTAATTCCTCTAAAATTAAATATATAGGTTGACTGCATTGAAAAAAAAAACATTCTCCTTTTGTCAGTATTATTGTCTTCAGTGAACTCAAATGGTAATGTGCTACCATTAGCAGCATTGCATTTGCAAAGCGCAGTGTAGTACTGGATATGCAGGAAGAATACCTAATTTCTCTTAAGACAAACACAGGTTAACAGTGTTTTTCCTTTAGTTTTTTTATGTTGTCTGAATTTTCTAATAAGCTCCTGTTGTCTCTTTCAGCATAAAACAGCTGTGTGTGACAAAAGCTACCTAACACTGCTTATTTGCTTAAATATTACACACCTGTAATAAACACTAGGACATACACTTTCATGTGCACAGTTATATAAGAATGTATGATTGGTATATGAGACAGGCATATGCGTACAGTTATATGTGAGACATATATAAAATGTGTACAAGTATATGAGAATGTATATGAGCCGCAGTGGGAAAGTTAACGGTATAGGAACGATAAAAAGAAAACGCCGGGCCTGCGCGGAATGCGCAGCACGCTCACAGCGATAGCTAGAAGAGTGGCCTTTCAGAGACTTTTCTAAGCACTACTCCGGTAACTGCCACGATCACACTTGCTAGGTACCCACTACGCCATAAATATTCATATATTTTTGTGTAGTAGACCAGCATTCACTATGCTATCCTTCGTCATTTTTTGGAGAAGCTTGGTATCCGCTGCACACTTGTTAAGAATTTTGTGCATTTTTATGCAGTGGCTTACGATGACGAACAAGAATAAGTTTTCTAATGAGTTGGTGCATTGCATGACCCACTCGTTACGCAATTTGCATTGTGAGACGCCTGGTTGTTTCCTTGACGTTCTAACACGCTTTATTCCTCATAATAACGCGATTCCTTTCCCGACATCAAGGCTACCTAAGACCAGTTTAGAAACGAGTTCCAAGCACTGGCGTGTATCAATGGTATAATACTGGGCTGGCACACAGAAGACCCAGATTCTAATTCCATTGTGTCAATTTTGTATTTTTTACTGAGTGTTTTGTTATTTATAGCAACATTGGTTACATACTCCGGCAGCGGCAGCAGCGGCGGAAAACTACGGCGTCGCGTGTGACCTGTGGTCTGATCTCATAACAGCTTTATCCACCATACCCGTCATAACCCGCCAATATATTTTAGAAAGTTTTCAGTCTACAACAATAACTTATAAATGGTTTTGCCATAGCAAAGCAGTCATCCACGTCTGACAATTTTTTAGCAAAGTACTACTCATCGGTGCATAAAAAAATCCACCTATCTCCACGAAATGTATCATGACGACTGAATGAGGTTGGGGAGATTGTTCTTACCGCAAATAATTCGTCACAATTTCCACTCGCGCATGTAAATGAATCCAACGGGTGTGCCAAGTTTATACCATTTGTTTTCGCCGTTTAGTCGCCTCTTCCCACGCCCTCAACTCCGGAGTAGCAACTTGAAGTCGGCATTGCCTATTTGTCGCTGTGTCCTCCGTGGTAGCTTGCTGTCTAAGTAGAGGTTGAGCCACTGCATGCCATGCTCTCGCCTTCGGAGTAGCAGCTTGTTGTCGGCGTCCGCTTTGCCTTTGGCAGTCAAAATCACTTCCATGGTCGTTTCCGTCCGTGTCAGAAAAAAATGTGTGGTCTGTAACGCGCCTGTTCTTCATCGTCGTCATCGTCATCATCTTCCTAGCGTATAGTGGGTACTTCGCATGCGCTGTGCCGTGATGGCAGCGTCCTCATCATCGGGTACTGTACATGTGTGAACGCGCTTCTTCTTTATCATCTTGACGTATAGTGAGCACCATGCCTGTGGTGTGTCGCACAATGGACCACGCACAACCGACAAATCTAAGGTACTTAGCCCCTTAGAAACTGGTAAAAGTGAGCAGCTTAAGTAAAGAACAATGCAAACTGTGAGCACGCTCACGTCCGTTTTCGTTTATGGCAGAAGGAAAATGCGTGACCTATAATGCGCTTATTCGAAATTGTCATCAGTCTAAGCACAAAGTACACATAGTGACTTAAACATGCGTAGCGCGTACCACACTTATCGGCAGAATGACGAATTGCATAGTGGCGTAGTTGGTGCTTCCCTACTTTGTGAAAGCTATGGTACCCGTTTTGTGCGTGCCTGTGCTGTGCCGTGGTGGACATACGATGGGTGTGTAGAGGGTACCTCGCATTTACTGCGCCGTACAACAGACAACGCGCAACGGACAACGAAAAAGCCTAGACCCTAAATTGTTTCGCTGTTAGAGCGGAAAACTTGGACAACGCTTGAGCTTCGCTTTTAAGAGGAGAACACGATAGCGTTATCGGGCCATGTGTGCATCACCTTCAATCATTCTGCAAGAAAAAGGACTTTTTGTGCGCGTAACAGTGACTGTGTCGATTGATTGATATGGGGAGATAAACTCCCCAAAACCACTATGAGAGACGCTGTAGTGAGGGCCCCGGGAATTTCTATCACCTGGGCTTCTATCACCCAAATCTGGGAACACGGGCCTACACACGGAGGAAGGAAAGGTAAGGAGCGGCCCTGACGTCACTCGTTGTGAAGCCGCGATGAAGCCGGAAGTCGGCCATATTGACTAGGCAAATTCTCCTCTCTTGTTTACATATGAATGCGAAGCAGAAGGCGCGACTCCCTCTCCGGCTCGGAAAGCACGTGGGCTGCGCAGCGCGTGTGTCGTGACGATCCGAAACTAATGGAACTGGGCTCATCACTCTGAGCCAGCTGGACACTGTCAGCGAAATCACTTCGTCCGAGTAATAACAGGGAGTAACAGCTCGCCGACAAAGAAGCAACTACGAGAGAACGTGCGCTAGATGTACTGACAATGGCGAGTGCTTTCACATCATTAATTCAGCAACTGTACAGACAACACGATCGGTCGTGCGCCTTCTACGGTTGGATTCCGCCACGCGGCCGACGCAGCGTCCTGCCACTGTGTCCGTGTTCCACGTGAAATTCACCGGCGCCAGCATTCTGCAGCCGTGGTGACTTTGAGCACGGTGCTAGTGACAGTTGAACGTGGTTGCTGTTACGTTGAGATTACATGCAATGCTGGTGGAGAGTGTACCAAGCGGAACAGAAAAGGTGTTTTAATACGCACATGCAAGTTGTTACTGTACACACACAACACGAAACTACGTATGTGCACATGGTCCTCATGGCGTCTTGCTGGGCTCAACAGCGTCGTCCGTTGTCACAAGCAGGAGCACTGCTCAACCGTCACTGACCTGCAAGGCGTTCCTCGTCATTCAGCTTTGTCATGGTGCCCAACGCAATTTCACTGGACACTAACTGCTTCATCTGCGTCATACGCCGCACGACACATGGATATGCACTTGTTCTACGCACTGTTGAAACCCCGTGATTGACAAAGGGATTTGTAAACGTGGCTAAGAGTAATGTAACAGCCAGGAGAACACTGCGTAACCAATAACGCGGCGCAGAGCACAGATATTGTCCGCCACGGCTCAGCACGAGACCTGGGGAGGCACACATTCCGCCGCCAGCCGCGGCCGCTCACTGCTAGACCAGCTCCACTGCGCAACACGTAACCATAGCAACGCCGCCATTGTGCCTAGTGAATATGGCCGCCATGATGTCATTTCCGCCACATTTTTTACGCCCTGCGCCGGCTGGGCATGCCCTCTCCTTAGCTTTTTCCTTCCTCCGTGGGCCTACAGCATTTTAGCCTCCATTGAAAATGCAGCTGCCGCCACCGAGATGTGATCTCGTGACCTGCGGGTCAGCAGCCGAGTACATATAGCTACTAACCACCATGGTGGGGTAACAGTGACTGTATGAAACTATTCTAGAATGACTCTATGACGTACAGTTGCGATGTTACACTACGTCTTCATTCTTATTTTTTCAAACTGGCAAAGTACCCACGCGTTCTTAGAGATGCGAAGTGCAGAAAAAAGAACGGGAATAATATGAAATAAAGCTGTTTTTTTCTTTTCTGTGCAGTTAAAAAATTGGCCAAAAATTTTATGGGGTAAAACGTACTTACATTAGGCTTATGGAATACCCAGCCATGAACGTGAAACAAATACATCACACATGGTACCAAAACACCAAAAGACGGCTGACCACTCACCATCGACAATACATAAGGGCAGTTTCAGCGTCAGCTTGACTTGTCTTAGCGTAGTTTCGTCATTCCTTGTGTGGTCATGTTGAGGGTGGTTTATGATGTTTTGGTACGCACTCTTGACAAGTTTTTAGTTTTCGATCGTGGAATGGTTAGGCTAAAGTTTGATTTGGATGTACTTCACGGTCGGAAACACGTACTCTCTCTGTGTAAGCACTGCAACAGTAGCTACCATTTATCTGTGCGACATCTTAGCCAAAGGTACAGATGAATCCAGTGAAACTCACTCTCTGACTAAGAGTCTGTGCTTCATCTTTTTACCATCTTAATAAATGTGTTCATAGCCGAAGTCACGCCGATATAGACATTTCTGGGTAATTTTTTTATATTTCGTGTAACAATTCTGGGAAGCCGCACCCATCTACAGAGTGCTAAATGAGTTCGCGTATAGGCTTCTGGACTGCTATTGATCTTTTGAATGCTGTATTCGTTTTCGAGAAAAGAGAAATTATTTCAATTCTTTTATTTACATAACGAAAGATATTGCGTTTTACACTTGGCAATCAACTAATAGCACATGGCAATAAAACTTTTGTCTTATGCCAAAAAAAATTTCTATTTTTCCGAAATTCATAAAAAAATCATAAAAACTTGTTTTTTTATACTGCTGAAAGTTCTAAAAAATTTGGCATTTCTACGCGTACATGCACAGTGGCATACCTTGTAATAGTTGGCAGCATCCTCTCGTTGTGCAAATCAGCTGTTTTGGCGCCTGGTGGGATTCTGTGATTCCGCAAAGCAATATTGAATGCTTTAAAAGGCTGTTCTAACTACGCGAGCTTATAGCACTTTTACAAAGCCGTTTGAAGCACTGCCATGGCTTCGTTTGTCTCGAACGAGGCGTGAGTCGTTACGAGCGGGAGGCGTAAGTCGGCAAGCGGGTCTGCGAGACGTCTCGCAGACCCGCTTGTCTCGCACGAGGTGTGACATTGATTTTCACCCGGCCGGAATATTATCATTATTTATTTATAGGCATCTTTATCAAATTATTGGGTATATACGGACAACACCGATTTTCCACTCAAAACCAAGGACGCCAACGCTGACAGCACACCGAAATTTGTGAAACAAGCTGTTCAGCGCTGTAGCGGCTAAATTCATCTTTTTCCATTTCATTCTAATTACTCAACGGTACCACTTAAAAACATATAACATATCTACGAAAAATATTCCGGATACTACACAAAACCACAAAACCTACGTGCAATGAACAGTAGACAAGGCAAGACACCACTTGCTTTTTGGGTTGCTAATCACCTACTTTATGACGTAACGCATGCGCACGAGAACGATGGCCTCACATACCATCTCCAGTATCGGCTCTTTACAGCCGCTGCTGATATGGGCTTCTCTGATCCAGGCGATGGTGCGAAACCTCTATTGTAGTGATCTGTACGTGTCCTAATGTCCACTGCAAGCGTTGCAGATATATTGTGCTGGTACCTATATAAAAATACTAAATGTGGTTGGAATGGGAAATCAGAAAATAAACGAGGCCGAAAAAATAACAAAATTTGTCTGTAAAAGTTAACAGGTTGTACGCAAGAATAACTCACAAAATCATTCTGTAAAAGTTAACAGCTTGTACACGATCTATGTATAACTTCTACGCGTATCCTGTGGGACTCTTCGTTCTTCAAAAAAAGTCACAGATTTGCCACAAAAGCGAAGAAATGAACGCTATAGCAACAAATTGGAAGGTATCGCGCTGAATGGCAAGCAGATAAAAACGTGTCCCGCGTTTCTCACGCACAAATGACTCATGAAACGTATTCACAGGTGCAGATGAACGCGAATAAGCGTCTCAGTTGTTACTTTGTTGTGTCTGAAAAGCGCACCGTTTTCGCAAACAGAGACTGTGCAATAATTGCAGTGACTTTTGAGTGCCCGGTAACTACAACGAAAATGCTCTAGTGAAAGCCCAACGCCAGCCAAGACGTACAATCGTCCCCACCGTAAGATAAGGGCGTGCGAGCGAGCGTCGACCTTCTCCACTCTGAGGGGCAAAGCAGGCGTGGGATATGAGAACGCGTGCTCATTGCGCATCTTACTGGTACTGCTAAAACACGATTACCCCCCCCCCCTGAGATTCCCATGACCAGCGGTAAGTGGTAGATACAAGTAGCTTGCCGTTTGAACGTCGATGGACGTTCTCCTCGGTGGCTCAGTAGTGAACGTCTTGCATTAACGTCTCAGAGGTTGCACGTTCGATCAAATCCACGCCGGAGTCTTTTAAAGACGATAGTATTTCTTGGGTACCTTCGACGCAAAAGTTTTGGTCCCTCCATCTGTCTGTACAGTTGTCTGTTTGTGCGCCCTTAATGATACCCCAAACGGCCAACCCCATCCGCAGTACTCATCAATATTGCTCAAGATTTGGCATTCATACTTGTCCGATAGTCATTAAAAGAGAAATTATTGCGCATTTCTGAGGTACCATAACGACACGCCAATATTCTCTATGTGTGTCCTCTACTATAAAATGCATGCATAAGTAATTCCAAGGACCGTCGCGCTTATCTCGCTGCGCTGACAATGCAACGCTTGCACGAAAATGCAAGTGTTTCCAACACTTTGCTAAGACGACATGGTGGTGGCACGTACCAGTCGCCTTACGTTCTACACCTTATCACCTCCGAGACGGGCGCGCCACGGCCTTTGTTTTCCATAACTGCCAGATAGCACTCACGTCTTACGCGTGACGTGACTTGATGCGCTCGTTCGCCTCCGCTGCACCCTCGAGGAACTACTAAAGCAGCACCTCGAGAATACACTTCACTTATTTTCTTGCGCAGAACATCAAATAAACGTTTTGTTCACTTTTTCAGACGCAAGACTATCGTCTTTCCACGACATTTGCAGTTTAACATGCAGATAAAAAGCCAATTTTCGAGGTTTTTTCTTGCGTTTTTAAATATATAAATATGTATAGGTATACAGTGTGTGACTGCGACGCCGAAGCTGGCAGTAAAATCCAGTGCAAAGTGTCCATATAACTGCTATCGCCCTAAAAGAATGGCATGACTGTTAGCGCTCTACAGTGATGTTGCCGCAATCTAGTGCCAAGTACTTCTTTGGTATTAAGCGGTGGCTCATTACTGCATCGTCCACTCTGAAGTGGTGCTGCTAGAAGCTTGAGAGCTTATACATTGCTCTCAGCGTAACTGAAAGGCCACCTGGCTTTCTAGCCAGGAGGCCTTCATTATACGGACACCTAAGATATTGAGCAAGAAAAAAATCAGGCCCCGTATTCAGTACAACATCTTACACCTAAAGCACTCCCAAGCGAACTTTTCAGTCCATCACGATGGGAGACATCATTATCAAAGCCTGCTGAGTCATAAAAAAACACACTTACGAAAGCCAAACTTTATAAACTGGCTCCCAGTTATACCAAGCAAGTGGTCTATCAGGCCATTTTGTCAAACTTTTATGTAAAAATTTTGGTGTACACAAAAATTATGCACCGACCCTGCTCTAATAGAGAGGTGGCAAAAAATGTGTTAAAGCGCTGGTTCAAAGTCATATACTGACCCGTCTTAATACAAGACATCAACGAACATGATTTATCTAAAACAGCTCTTAAAATTGATAACCTACAAACTTGCCAAGAAATATTCAGTTTTAGACACAGCTGAGCAATTAAAAACGACAAAAAAAGTGCGCGCACCAGTCAGTGCCAGTTTTGTTTTTATATGGAGCGACGGTTGATGGTTTTATCCTAGTCGCTGTGGTCGCGTTTCGATGGAGGAGAAAGGCTAGAGGCCCATATGCTGTAATATCAACGCACGTTAAAAAACTCCACATCGCTAAATTTTTCGGAGTCGTCCACAACAGCGTGCCTCACAATTTTATAGGGAGGAGCCCCACTTATTATTCATTATTTTTGTAGTGAACACATTGCACTTTGTAATCAAAATATTTTTCAGTGAAAGCATTGGGCTACTCATTCCTGATTGAGTTACTTACATAACTTCGCTTAATAAAAATTATGCCAACGTCGCTCATGTAATAGCACACTATAATACATAGAAAGCAGGGGACTTCACGCGCCGTATATCACCCGTAGCTTCAAACAGAATAAAGTTTTTCGACATTGCTGAGATATATAGTCGAGGTGTTTTTTTACATATAATGTCATGATTAGCACTTTGTTTGGGTAAGCTACAGGCGGCCACGTCTCAAGCATTTGCGTTCATAAGGCACTTCATATACGGTAGCTATGAGTCGAAACATCACCAATTAAAGCGAAAGCTGTCTTTCAGGATTGATGTGCGGCCTTCATTTAGTGTGGATATCAGCACTCGTGTTATTCGAAACATGAACGTTGAATTCCCTTCTGGAAAGACACGTATGTAGTTTATGGGAAAAAGTAAATGACACTTCGTCCCTCCCCCTCACTTCTATTGTCTTCACAACCCCAGCCGTTCTGCAGGGACCAAAATTCACGCCTACGACCCGTTAGCTAAGGTGAGTTCGAGAACCGTGATATACAGAAGGTTGAGCATTTTGATACGCCTGTTCGCAGCGACAAGTAAAAAAAAATGTCCCAAGCACTTCTCGTATTGCTATAGGGACGAAAAAACAAGAGATGGAAATGGTGTTGCGAATGCGTTTACTTTCCTTCTTTATCGAGCTGGCACATTCGCAGTGGATACATTGAGAAATTACGCGCTTACTTTTCCGCTTCCTGACACCTTCACTTCCCTCAGCACAAATGCCTCAAAACGTTAGAGTAAACAGATTTGTTTTGTAAGCCAGCGTATCCAGTATTGTTTGCAGATCAGCCTGTTACGACGCCACCATCCACTCTTCATCCCAATAAGGCTTGCTGTCCAAGTGAGTTCTCCTTTTACTTCAATGATTGTGCAGGAACAAAGGACGCGTTGGTTGTGTACACCTCCAAAAAACCTAGCGCTGAAAAATCGAGTTTCTGCTGTTGTATAACGCACCTCTACTTTAATCAAATTTATTTATGTTTTATCAACAGCGATGGTGGAGTCTACCTGTTACGCCTGCTAACACTGTGTATTCATATACTTCAAGCACAATGATAATATCAAAAGGCCTCCAAAAGCAAGGCTCTTGGAAACAAGAGATGAATGAGAAAGTAAAAGAGAATCCTCTGTACAGCACAATTATGCGACCCCTCATGGGCTTTCACAAACTGTCCTTTCTGCCGAGCAAGGGTAAAAGAAGTCAGCATTCAGCTATATATAAGCGCTGATACTACTGTTCTTTGTTAATTGCCTGTCCTGTCCACTCCAGAGAATCATCACCATTGACAATATAGCTGTAAACGTTTTCAGCCCACGTCTACACAGTACACAATCGTTTTTATTTCTTTTACGGTATTTGTGCAGCTTATATTATTACCATATTTTGTATTATGCAAACCATAAAAGACATATCGGTGTAAGTATTCTTCATATAGGCTAAGACAACGGTGCCGATATATTGCTAGAAGTAAAAATACAAGTCCCAATGTTAAGTTTTCTTGCAACAATGCGTATTTCAATCCTAATGCCTAAAGATAACTGTTCACTTGCATGTCTTACGTGCTATACATGGAATGTATTATTGGTGCCATTGAAACATAGCAGGTCTTTCTGACGAATGTTTATTTGATCGAGTGAAGAAGATGAAGCAAAGATCGCAAACGAACAAGAATGGCTCGCTCATGGAAATGTTGCAGCAAATCTGTTTTTAGATAATCATCCAGTTTTTGAGAATACGCCGAGAGGGCTTTTGGCTAATAAATGGTGATTTTTAAACAAGGTGTAGTTGTGTGTCACACAGTGTCGCTAAAAAGTGTGATTTCAAGCAAGCAGGACATCTGTTTTTGCACTCCTGTCCTTTCGTCCCACGTTGATCCGCATTCCTTTGCGCACAGCCCTTCTAAGGGCTACAAATAGCGACTCAGAGAGACAACTGGAAGATAACGCAGTAGCAGGACGCCATCACGGCAACCGCTGAGTCGATATCGCTGCCCACATTGCAGCATGAGGCTGAGCCAAAGCCTGTACGGTCCAAAAATGAAACCCGGCCTCAGGAGGACAGAAGCCCTAATACTGCCACCCTCTCTTAGGCTCCGATTGAAGATGCAGTGAAAACTGCAGTGTTCTCCTCTCCTGCCATGGCCGTGGCTTCCTGCAAGAGACACCCCTCACAGCAAGAACATCTCCTCTCTTCTCCCAAATCAAGTGGCTGTTGAGCAAACGGTGCCCTCCCCAAGTGCGCATGTGTCTACGAACACCTCAACACGCCCTCACCCGTAGCATCAAGCTCTATATATAGGTCATGGGCTATCTCATTCCGAGTCATGGGCGGTCACTATCATCTATCGACCTGTCGGTAAGAAGGACAACTTCCTGGCTGTGTCGAGGGACGCAATCGCCACTTTCCTCTCGGGATTCTCCGCTACGCAACGTCTACGGGTGTCATTCAAGCGTAACCTGGTCGCGATTGACGCACACCCCACGGCCGATCTCACCGCCCTGCTCCAGGTTCGGACGATGTGCAAGATTCAAGTCCAGGCAAGCAACGCAACTGTAATTGAACACCCTTTGTCGGCATGATATCCACCATCCTCTTCAAGGACCTCGCCGACAACTCGGTGTCACCAGTGTCACTCGTGTCCGATGTGCGCAAAGGCAACTGCCTCACTTTCAGCAACACCATTCCCCCGGATATCCTGCTCTAAAAACAAATGCACTCTGTCCATCCACGCCAGCTCCGGCAACTACAGTTCTACCGATGTGGCTGCTTCGGACACGACACTGCATTTTCTCGTGAGATAAACGGTGTCGGCGCGGCGGCGTCAAGCAGGTCCCGAAACCCTGCGCAGCGGAACATCCACGCTGCATCAAATGTAGCAGAAAACACTTCCGCTACCGAGCCACGCTGCCCTTCCTGGCCACTCCAGTGCAAGATCGCAGTCATTGTGGCCTCATCTGACGGTACCGTGTCTCGCCACCAAGCCTTGAAACATGCCAGCACCACTGGTAACATTGCGAAGATCGTGAAGGGCCGCTCTTTCGGGGAGGCACACGTCACAACCGGAGGTACGGTCTCGGAAGCCACCCTGCGGCCTATAACGAGTGCGCCCATCGTCTCGACGATTACGACGATGACATCGCCCTCTTCCACAACTCAGCCTGCCTCTGCCGTCGTCCACACGCGCTCTACGCCAACACAGACACCATGCACTTTCTCGCAAGCGCTGGCTTCTCCCACTATTTCCAAGAGTGCGATGACGACACTGCCTGCTTCCTCGTGACCGCCGGCCCCTGCCGGCCTCACGAAGGGCACACTGCTCACCACACTTTTTGCGACACTGCGCGTGATGCTCACGATGCTCCCGGCTAACCCTCTGGAGCGGCGACTTTGTGCTGCGCTCATGCAGGCTCACGATTCTTGGAAATTTAGAAATTAACTATCTGAAGCGTCGCTACCACCTAGGCTAACCGGACTTATGTCGTTAGTTTGGAAGATTCCATTCTTCTTATTGCCCGTGTTAAATCGGGCGCATCATTGTGTCATGGCTTTCTTTGCAGCTTTTCCGGTCAGCTGCGCGTTGCGTTGGTTTGAACGTGCGCTGAGGGAGGTGGTGAAAATATGTCTTTTCCATTTTTTTATTCATCTTCTCTCATATTTTTACTTACTACTTCTCTTATTCTCTTTTTTCCATCCCTATACCGACCTGTTGAGGTGTCCTCTTAACGGTAGACAGATACAGGTGGCCATTTTCTGATTTGCTTTTCATAACCACTAAGACAAGAAAATGCTGAGGAGCGCCTGCTTTCACGAATAATGTTTCTTGGAAACTGGCAATCTGACTTTTCTGCCATTTTGTTTCCCTTCGTTTTAACTCTCGCTCTCCGAATGCTTTGCTTTGAGTGGCAATTACGAACAAGCCCAATCTTCCACAATAATGAGCGTTTCTTCTTTATTGATTGATATGTAGGGTATAATGTCCTAAAACCACCAATTGATTATAAGAGACGCCATAGTAGAAGACTCCAAGAATTTCGACCACCTGGTGTTCTTTAGCGTGTGCCCAAGTCTGAGCACATGGGCCTACAGCCTTTTCGCCTCCATTGAACGTGCTTATTGTTTCTTCTTGTACATTAGTTGGACTTAACTGTATACTATTACTGAACCTCATGTGACTTTAAAGATTCAAGCATACTTTTTTAAATTCCAAAGTGAGTTTGGCGGAAGCCTGTGACCGTTCGACTAATTATGCCATGTCTTTTTGAATATTATTTTTACAGTGAAAAGTTCGTATCGTTAGGAAAAACTGAATAATGTTAGGCATCGGTGTCGTGAGCGGTCTCCATTGACTGCGCTACGAGTTACGCCGCTCTGTGTGTCGTACCCAAGTACGTGGGTTAATGGCTGCGTTTTGAGTGACGCAAGTCATCTTGTCGCAGCCATGGCGCCGAACACGCACACATCAGTTTCTACTGAGAGCTTCCACATGGTCAAGTCATGGACAACTCTACAAGAGCACCAACAGTGCATACGTGAGAGAGCTCACATTCACGAGCCAATGTTGCAGTCCGTGTAGAAAACTAGGACTCGGAGGCCGAGTGGCACGTGGCAGTGACTGCGGAATGATGATCCGGCAGCCTTTGAAGCCGTGCTAAATCGCGAGTGGCAAGACAAGCCAACCACACTGCCGAGTTAGCTGGCGATGTCAAACGCTTGTATGAACGCCACGCCGAGGAAAAAAATGGGGTAGATCCTACGAACAGTGGGAATTGATGATATGCGAATCACGAATGACGAAGGTTGAATTGTCACATTAAAATCAGTACATTATGAGAAGGACGTAAATTATGCCGTACATGGCTTCCATGTAAATATTAATCTATTTGCGCCTGGCATCAGTGCTGGTCGTGTATTCACGTCACATAATACTTAATTTTGTATATGGGGAACTAGCGAGACGGCCGCGAGCGCCTTATGAGCGTGGCATCTAGTCCTGTTCTTACATGACACACATTCCAGATTATCATGTTTGCACCGGTCACGTACCTCCATCATTTATTCACGTCATGTACTACGAAATGTGGTGTATGTGAATCTAGCGAAACGACCGCGAGCGCCTCATGAGCGTGGCGTGAAGTCATATTCTTACATGACACACATGTCACAATTATTATGTTTTCACCAGCCTTCGTCATCTTTTCACATCACATAATTTCCAACTTGGTGTACATGAAGCTAGCAAAACAACCACGAGCGCATCGTGAGCATGGCATGTAGTCATGTTATTGCATGGCACGCATGCCAGATTATCATGTGAGAGCCTGTCATTTATGTTCGTCATGCAGTCACGTCATACCATACCAGTGTTGCGATCTGTCAAAATTGGAACCACCGCAGGAGCAGCAAGACCATGACATGCAAGTCATGACATTCGCAATATACATATCATGGTTTTCATTTTATGACTGGTCACATACGCTCGTCATACAATCTTGTTATGCCGCACTAATTTTGGTATAGATCACATTATTCAAATGGCCGGGTGAGTTAAAAATCGTAGGTGGCTAGATAGATAGATAGATAGATAATAGATAGATAGATAGATAGATAGATAGATAGATAGATAGATAGATAGATAGATAGATAGATAGATAGATAGATAGATAGATATGGTATGACTCACTCAATTTGCTAATAAATGATTTGCATTTAAGAAATCAGAGCATATTCAAGGAGTGAATGATGATGAGTGAGGCAAAGCGTCTGTAAGTCCATCTGTCCGTGTGTCCGTCCATCCTTGAGTGGGTCCATGCCTGCGATCCCATTCGAGAATGCAGATGGCGCGCGGGAAACACCGACAAGACGTGGGTCATGAAAGCCGATCGCAAGTGTTTTCAACGCGCCCACCGCTCTGCTCCGTCCATGGCCCACCAATGATCCGCCACGTATGGAGACTATCAGGAGATTGAGTGAAGCAGTCGTTCGCGAATGATGTAGACGGCGTGCAGGTAACACCAACGAGACGCCAGCTAAGGAAGCCGAGCGCAAGCGTCTTCAACGTACCCGCCGCTCGGCACCATCCATGTTCCTCCAACGATCTGCCACGTACGGTGACTATCCAAGAGAGTGAGAGAGGCACTCTGGCAAAGCGCGCGCAGGAGCCAATTGGAGAGTAGCGGCACTTCAGAGAGTAGCGGGAGAGTAACGCCATCTAGAAATGAGACCAGAAATGGCCACCCATTTCTTTTGCTTTCTTTTCTTTTTAGTTTCTTCTCTCAGTTACGCGTGATAGTCACAAGTTTAGACTATAAGGAGCTTCACCCTTACAACAGCATTGCGAGCACATACAGCCGCAAAGGTATCATTGCGGGAGCGCATTCGCTGAGACGAACGCCCGCCTTCAGCGGGAGTTTCTGCAACGGCACTTTGGCTTCAGCTGCGTCGGGTTTAACCCACTGCTAAAGACCGGCGCTGCCCTCTTCTGCCTTTTAACCATTTGTATGGAGCGCTTGGGCAGTGATTCTTAAACGCTCTCTCAGCCGCGTGGTTACAGAGGCAGTGTAAGGTGGATAGGCCACAGATAGCATTGTTTGAAGACACGAACTTACGCAAGGACGCAAGTATAAACCAGTAAAGGGTTTTATAGTGAAAATTCTCATGATTACGTGCCGCGAACGCCTATTTTTCACCTTCCCCAACCCGCCGCCATGATGGATTAAAAATCATGCCACTTTGCTAGAGAACCGAAGGTGGAGGCATCAAAACCTGGCCGCGGTGTCTGCATTTTCGACACACGCGAAAATGCTTGAAGCCCGGGTATTTGAACAGCTGCACGTTAATGAACACCAGGTTGTTGAATTTAGCGGAAACCCCCGAGAGGTTAAGGCATAATTATAGAATAACCTCAGTTACATCAAAGTTCAGCGATTTAGGAAACGTGCTTTTCCTTAGCGTTATGTGGTGCAGCGTGAAACAATACAGAGGGATAAAAAAATATAATCACTGGTAGCGCCCGAAAGTGAGCTTTTATTCAGTGGTGTCACGACATCAGTTTGACGTAAGAGTTGAGTTTGCAAGATTCTCCAGCAAAAGCAGCGCAGTAAATCAGGTTCCTATCGGCAGCATTTGTGCAGTCAAGTATCTCGATGATATCCTTACATGAATGAAAGCAGGATACAACTAGGTATGCGTCATCGATAGCGAAGAAAAGTGTTTTTTTCGGCTCAAAAGTGAAGCCACCTTATTGAAAAAGAAGCTATGGCAGTTCATACTATCGGTGGTATTCAAAATATTTACAATATTATTCTCAAGCAAAATAAAAAAAGCTACAATTCACCAAACCAAACGAACAAGCCAGGTTCAAGATATGGTAGTCTACGATGGGTCATAATCATATGATAAATTAGTTAATGGAGAAAGCTGGTTAATACAATCAATTTATTTAGCTTTATTTATTTAGCAAGTGATCAAAGTGGTTAAGTCAAAGTAACATCTAGCACTTAATCATCATGATCATCATCGTCAGCCTAACTACGTACATTGCAGGACAAAGGCCTCTCCCATGTTCCACTTGTCAACTTGGTCCCATTGTCACAAATCAGTGCTCAGAAGGGGGTGCGCCGCCGAGTTCTGCCGACAGTGATGGTGCCGGGCCCCAGAGGGGCGCCTCGGGGTCGGCGCTAAAGAAGAAAAAACACGCATCCAAAGACTCCCCGGGCGCGCCATCTCTCCCCCTCGGAAGCGTAATTTCGCCGACCAACCTCCTCTCATCGGCCGCCGAGCAAGCCCTGGAAAGATCTGGAAGGAAAGGGGCGTGGTGATGTAGAGTTGCGTCACATGTCGCGGACGGTCCTCGAAACGTCTCGCTCTTTCCCCAGCCTTGGCTGTGCATCCCGCTGACGGAACGATTAGAATTTTCTGGAATCTAGCGGGAAAGATATTTAAGCGAGCCGCGCAGAAGAGAGATCAGGAGAAGAAGGAAGTTTGCACCAGTGAGCGTAGGCGTTTTCCGTCGTGTCGGCGAAGGCTTCTGTCCGCAGTGACAAAGCGGTTGATGAAGAGAGTTTCCACTTGAGGAGTGAAAGCTTATGTTACAAGCAGAAGAGTGTTTCTACCGCCAGCGAGCGAAGACGCGTCACAGCAGCGGCGCGTGGGAAGCCGACGTCTTACCGGCTAAGAAGTTTGGTGCTTGGAGAGCGCCTTTCGAAAACGCGAGGTTTCCTGAAAGAGAGACAGACAGACAGACAGACAGACAGACAGACAGACAGACAGACAGACAGACAGACAGACAGACCAAAATTTTTGCGTCGAAGGTCTCCAAGAAAGACTACCGCCTTTAATAAAACCTTGCATGACGTGATAAGTGTGGGGAAAATGCAGGGATTGTAGATATGCTAGCTGACATCAAGGTGGAAAATATGGACCTCGGCTGCCGTGCAACGCGTAGGACAGACAACCGGTAGAAAGCGGCAGCGACGGTTCGGGTAGGTTTTGTCCCTCTATCTAGCTATCTGCCTTCCTTATGCAGTCGGGGAAGGCCGAGAGCTAGATGGAGTGGCGAATCTAGGAAGTTCGCAGGATTACAATGAAATTAACTCGTAAAGAACAGGGTAAACTGGGTACCATTGGCAGAGGCCTTCAACCTGCAGTGGACTAGAACTGGCTGAAAATAATGACGAATGGCCCTGAAGTCTCTTCTTGTAATGTTCGTAAGCCGCTAAACTGGTCTGGCTTGGTGAATCAGTGGCTAGCAGTGGTGTAGCCAGAATTTTTGGGAGGGAGAGAGGGGAGTTCGCACCGACACGACAGAGGGCACCTGCATCAGCTTTGCTCTGTGACGTCACTATGGGTGGTAGTTTAAAGAGACGACATATATGTATATCAAGTCCTGAGATTTCCCTTATATCCACGCATATGGTTGTGAAGAGAGTAAATAAAAGTACTTTAGGAATGATTGATTGATATATAGAGCTTAACGTCTAATAACCACCATATTATTATGAGAGACGCCGTAGTGGAGAGCTCCAGAATTGTAGACCACCTGGGGTTCTTGAACGTGCACCCAAATCTGAGAACATGGGCCTACAGTATTTTCGCCTCCATCAAAAATGCAGCCGCTGCAGCCGGGATTCGATCCCGAGACCAGCGAGTCAGCAGCCGGGTACCTTCGCCACAGAGCGATGGAGCCAGGGCATACTGTAAGAAGTACATTAAGTACAGTGAACGACAGGTACAGTGGCTGTTTGGAGCAACGGCCTCTCGTCGCACCATTGAATGAACTTTTCTTCGAAAACGCATTATTGCGTTGACGTGCCCATAGGAGAAGACATCGTTAATCACTAATCTCTATTAAGCGTAGATGGCTGAGTCCTCGTTGGGAAGAGTGCGTTTCGCAGGTCAAGGAGGGTTCCGCTTAGAACAAGGAATGAGAGGTATACGCCGCATATTTTTGTACAATCATAATTACATTTTTGTGTTGCTTACTTTGCTGATCGAATTTCTTACTGTCGATGCATGTGACTTCATGCCTATGGGAATGATTTTGATGTTAATCTCTGTATGTCAAGCAGCCCTAACACAATGGTAGCTTTTAGTCAACATTTTGTTTTACTTTACTGCTCGCACCCAAGCATGCTTGCGATACGCAATAACTATTTTTTTATGATTTGCTGCACGTTGGCAGCACCTTTTGCACATGTTATTTTCGAACAGACTTTCAGTTGCACTGTGACTTTTGATAGCAATGAAGTACTTCAATAATATAGGTTTTATTGTGCAATCTGCGAGGGCAAGATAATGATTGATGAGAAATGTTCACTTGGTCTCAATCAAAAGTTCACGTGCCATCGAAGTATACCTACTCACATAAAACCAGCTTGGTCGATGCGTATATGCGGAAAAACACTTCCATATACGCGCCAAAAACGTGGAACGTTTTCGTGTTTTTCTTCTTTTTTTGTAGCGTTCGTTACTCTGCTCCATGAACGGTAGCGTTGTGACAAGTTGTCTCCCGTTGTTTGCAAGCGTGCAGCTGCTTTTCTTTTTACGTCACAGATTCAAAACTTTACAGCATATTTCACTGAGCAGCATACGTGCATTTATGTTTCCAGCACTTACACCGGCGTGAACAGGAGCATCCTGAAACCACATATTTTCAGTGATCGGTTCACCAGTGATGGAGAAATGAACTCCGCAAATGTTCAGAGCATAATGAACCATAATCCATTTCTCAGAATGCGTGAACTCCGACGAAAACTGCCAGCGCATGCAAAAGGAGTTTACGTAAACAATTTACTGTGCACTGTTCATGCCTGTTCGTGTTCTGTTTTGGGCATTCTGATGCAATTCGCTTTAATTTCACTGCTGCCATCAATTTCTTCACGTTCATTAACGTTTGTGATATTTCATTACAACGCGACAGAAACTACCAGCCCTCCGTATAGATGCACTAACAAATTTGAGACATCTCGTGCGCAGAGTAAGATACCGGATGAGCACGACCTTACCTGCAACTAAACAGAAGGGTTAAAGAAATGTATACCTCAAATCTTTCTGCCAGGCGAGAAACGCGTATTAGTGTTTGAAGCGCAACTTTACCAGCCGACATGTATCTTCACTAAAGTTTTCGTTTCTCGCATTCAGGGTCGCTGCCTGAACTTTGCTGAGCGCGTTGCTTCTTAGCAATGCGAAGTCGCCCCCTTGAAATACACTGTATACACGTATTGCTTCGTAGTTCGCGTCCTTGGTCAATCAGTGCCCTTCTCTGAGACTCGATGGTCGCGCCGAAACACTCTACGGTATAACGCTTGATTATTTCCCAAAAGGCAACCATGCTCCCAGTGCACACTTTACAACTGACTAAAATGAGGATGCCGCTTGTCGAAGGTAGACAGCTTCATCGAAGTATACGTGCCAGTGGCTAGCGTTGAAGAGCACTTTAGGCTTTCAGTATTTCTGGTCTTTTGTTGACTCTTTATTGAACCAGTTAAATTACCGCTTTAAAACACATCGGCACGTGCATCTTGAAGATGCTTTTTTGGCTTACGCCACAGAATATTCACGAATCTGCCACTCTTCCCACTACCGAGAAGTTAGATGATGTGTACTCAAACATTATCTCAACTTTGGCATTGTAGGGGAGTTCGCAGTATGGGCAGCGAAATGGAAGCGAGGGAAGCGAGAAACGCTGAGCATGTATGCGATTCAAGCGGTGGGCAATTGCCCAGAGGTACAGTTCCCAAATGGGCACCATCTTCTATAGATTCTGGGAACTCGGCTGGTGAGCACAGCAGAAGCAGAACGCCTTTTAGGGGCGAAGCTCCTTAAGACCTCACGATGTCCGCCGTCTCCCGTCTGTCCGTAACACCGTGCAACCTTCAACTTATAAGCAACAGAGGGCGCTGTGGTTAATTGTAGATGTGATGGCGCTGCTGTCAATGCTATATATATATATATATATGTATATATATATATATATATATATATATATATATAACCACGTTTCACACCACACATTCTCTTCTCTCATATGGACGAAGACAAACGCAGGAAAGCGCGACGGGCTGAGTATCAGCGTCGCGGTCGACGGGAAGCTACCGCGGAGACAAAAGAGAAGGAAGCGGATGCAAAGCGGCGACGGTGACAACAAAGTTCTACACCACAGACTAGGGCTAAGGAAGCAAAGGCTAAGCGGGAAAAACACCAAGCTGACGCGCAGTTGAGCCAACTTGAAGCGGATGCAAGGCGGCAATACCATCAAGAATATTCTACACCAGAGACGATAGCTAATGAAGCTGTGATTATGAAGTCAAAACGTAACCCAGAACTCGGAACCTCATATCAGCTATAAAGAAGAATCACCGCTATACCACAATCGGTCTCGGCACTATCTCTTTGAATAAAAAAATATATAAGTATCACTACCACAATCAGTCTCAGCACTATCTCAACTTTAATCACAATAATCACCTCCGAATGCTTTGCGCCATATTTATCTTCAAGCAGCTTCAAATGCAGTGATTGTTTTTCATCGCTGAGACGCATAAAGTTGTTCCCGAGAGCTACAACAACAAATGAAACATTGTTTGGCATCGCTCTCTGAGAATCCAC